>JASSKH010000001.1:16525962-17125962 GCA_031763025.1 Macrocystis pyrifera | reverse complement strand
GGTTCTTAGTAGGATGCAGCTCACCTTTCATGCGACTCGCCGGACACCTCACGGCGCTTCGCGCTTGGTGCAAGCAATGTCTGCCTGGTCGGTGAAAACCCGACATGCTCCGTCCCGGCATTGTAGGGATGCGAGGGTCTATGGTCATACGACTACGGCCATGCATGAGATCGAGTACATCTGTCCTATCGAGTACACCCCCCCCCCCCCCCCCCCCCCTCCCTCTCGGCGTGTGGGTACATCTCATGTATCAAAGCAGCCTGCTGGTATGTGTTTCGCGCATATAAATACCAGGTACACCAGGTACCAGTACGCCGATAAAGAGCAAAGGAGCACCTGGCACAAATGGCATTGCGAAAAGCATACCAGGTATGAACATTCAAAGTCACGCAAGTACATTATTTGGGCCGTGCCTTGTTTAGTGTGTATATACGAGGTGTTTGTGTTGGCCACTTGAAAAACAGAACCAGCCAGAAAGAGTGAGTCAGTGCATGAATGGACCTCTGGGTCTCTTTCGAAGTCCGTAGGCTGCAATTATACTCACTCGTTCCATTAAGGCTATATTTCCGGAACCCTTGCACGTGAAAAAAAATCAGGAAAAAAATGTACGGAGGCGGTGAAAACGCAGTGCTGTTCCGCTTTGTCCTAGATATACTGCTGCGGTAGTAGCCGCGTCGAAAGATGCGACGATAAGCGTTTTTTTTTTTTTCGGAGATGGCGCAACAGAAGGCAGCAAAGTGAGCGTCCGTACTCGAGGCTGAAGAGCGGGCTACAAGCAGTTAAATCCTCTTTGCACGGAAACCCTTGAGATTCGTGTGGGCACCGACGACAAGATCAGCCAATCACTACAATAAGCGAAAAAGTCGCCGCAGACACCTCGCGTCGAAAAGCTCGACAGCAAAGTTTCCCGTGGGCCATACCCACGGAACGTCGGCAGACAAGACACTAAGATGATTGTTATGTTTTTCTCCAAGTTCACGAGTTTCGCTCCCGATTACAACCGGGCCTGACGCCGGGGCAGAGACCACCAAAACGCCAAGCAAGCAAGGCGAAGAAGCAGGTACGGCCAGAAAGAGCAACTGCCTTCCCCTATAGCGTGCGCATCCACCCACCCATCCAACAAATCCGTCTCGTCGAAAAGGCAAGACTAGACTCTAGACGAGCACGCCAGCACCGCCAGGTCAAAGACGACGCCCTCCCGAAACAAGACAAGGGCACGCCCTCTCCCCTACGAAAGCAGAAAAAGAAAACGCGACAAGGGCAACGGTAACGCAACAGCAGCAGCTGCCGTGGGACGACATAAAAACCGATGCAACCGTTCGCAACCTCGCTGAAAAATCCAGCAAGAAAAGCTACGGCCGCCACGACAACCGCCACCGTCGCGGCTACCGCCACCACTACCCTTGCCCTGTCCCACGTCGCCCCCCAGATCAGCGGTAACGCTTGAGGGAGAGGGTGTTGCGGCGCTTCCAGGCGGCGCGACGCGAGGACCCGATGAGGTTGTTGGCGCGGTGGCCCTTCTTGCGAAGGCCGCGGTACTGGCGGCCGGCGGAGGTGAGGCCGCGACACTCGCGGTGCTTCATCACCGGCTGGGTGATCCACTGGATGCGGGGGTCGTTGCGGATGGCGGTGTGGGACGGGTCCACGGTGATCACCTGCAGAGCACGGATATGAGAAGAACAGCAACAACAACGAACCAATCAGGAAAAAGGAAAAACAATCATGAGTGAAGGAGGGACGGCTTGAAAAGTGGGATACAGAATACTGTTGGGGGGCGTGGCCGGGATTCGTGGGGATTGATGGCAGGGTGCTTGTTGGTGGTTTGTGATAGAACAGGGAGCATGTTTGTTGTTGCTGTTTGATGGAGATGGACGTTGACTGTCGAGCGGTTCATACAGAAATGTACGATTGTTTTTACGAACAAATATTTGACGATTGAGATAAGATAGTGAAAAAAAAAGAAAACATTGATTGACGACGGTTGCAGAGACGATGGAAAACGGTGGTCGCTACAGTAGATATCGTGGATTGTTGACGGGAACAATGGATGACGGCAGTAGATCAAGGTAGCAATGGGTGGTGGTTGGTAGATGCGAGAAAGAAGGTCGGAGGGGAGAGGAGGGGGGGCTATTTCCACGAAAAGGAATTGATTTTGGAAATTCGAGGGGCTTCGTCAGAAAAGACAGCGGTAATGAATCCTACACCCGTGGCGCACTTTAACAGCAGTTCAATAGTGAGAGTTGTATGTTTCACAACACAAGAAATCTGAGCGCGTTGTTCCCCATAAACCAGCCCGAACCTCGCCACGTACCCACACTGACTTCCCAACCCTTCGACGAATACAGACAGCCAAGCTATTCAAGAGCCTCATTCTAGCACGTGTCGAGGAATATCGTGACGAAAACTTCGACGTCATCGCACTTCCGACATACCTGGTTGGCACCACCTCTCGTCAAACTCCATGTCTCGCTCGAAATACCCTCTACCTAAATCGCCTATCGCTCGACATCAGCCAAAAGCTGTCATTCCGGAGGTCTGCATGATACATCAGGTATACCAAACAGCGGTTTCGTTTGTGCCGCGAGAAACGCGTCAGAACCGTACGAATCCGCGGTTTGGTACGGTACGTTCATACGGCGCACCGCAGAAAAAGAGCGGTGTTGTACGGTTTTTTTCCTACGGGAAGTGGAACCGTACCTTAGAAGAAAACGTCTAGCGGGAAACCCAAGGGGTGTAGAGAGGTGGATAAAATTGATTCAGAGGGGTAAGGGTGGATTATCTAGTTTCGGCAATGAAGGGAAACGATGAAAAAAGCCTTCGATGTTTAAGATGAATTTGGGCTTGCCTCGTAGTACTTGAAGGTGGCGTCCTGGTTGATCCAGTACGAGTTCAGCACGCGCATGTTGGAGAACTTGGCGCCCACGCGCTCCTCAGCCACAGACCTCAAGTTGCGCACGGCCTTGATCTTGTTGATACCGTGGTGCTTGGGCTTACCTGTACACCACAAACAGAAAACAGAAGCGTGCGAAAGTAGGTCAAATGAGCCCCATGTTTCAAGGTGAAAGTTGGTCCCTCAGCACCGTTCGAGAAACGTTAAGCAGTGCCCAGTGTAGCGGGGACTTCGTTGGCCTATGTGCAGTCAAGACGGGATGGTGCGTACACAACGTATACAAACACTGCGAACGAGCGCTAGTGAAGGAACGGGCCTATATACCGGCCATAATATCATGTTCATGTCGTAAATGGTTGATTCTGATTTCTAGCAAAAGGCTCTAGAGGCATCTCTTGGGCCCTTCTGGACGGAAATTTAAGGACGTTTTTGGTCTTCTTATATTGATGTCTAAACAGTCCTTGCATTTCCGTCGAAAGTATTGAGATCTTGCTAATACTCCGTTGGGCCACTGGTGAGAGGTTAACAGATCGCCTATCGAACCTAACCCTTACAGCACTCCCCCCCCTGGAACGGACCGGATGTACGGGTCGACGCGTGTCACCAACACGAGGCTCCATTTTATGGGGATCCACATGTATTTATCAGATTATTGGCATGAGGAATCCTCTTTTCTTTGCAAAGCGTTTCTGATGGTTCACGCGAGATGCGAACTCACGGTCAACGTCGCATGTGCCGTCAGCCCATGACGCCATGAGGACATGTTCGAAGGGCGGTAGGGACCTACAAGCAGGAACCGACTACTGCTATAAGGTCTAGGGTGCCCGCTAAAAAGGCCGTCCATCTATGTAAGGAGGGAGCATCCCGCCAAGTAAAAAACCGACTTAGAATCTGCAGAGCGCTCTGGTGCTGCTCCGCAAGGACGTTGATGGGCAGGCGCATCAAGGGGAAGCCGAAGGGTAGAGGCATTCCAGGAGACAAAAGGGAGGGAGGGGGGCGATGACGTTGCCCGCAGCCGCTCCAAAGCCTCGCGGTCCAACCCATATGTCAAGTCAATAGTCCGTTCGGCTACTGTGTAGACCAACGGACTGCGTTTTTCCTGTTGGACGTAAGATTCGTACTACGCCTAACGACCCTGTCCTGCCGATGACGCCATTTAATCACTAGTAGACAGACGCACTAAGACCTCAATATGCACTTTTTTTCAAAGTAACAGTTATCCCACTCTATTTCTGAGAAGCTAAGCTAAAAAACATGGGTGCAAGCAGTTCTACATCATATAGGGATTACCAGGTATACCATTAATATTACGAGTGTAACATAGCAAAAGGAGTCTGCGGTAAGAAGAACGATACGCAAACGTGTGAAAGTCAGTGCAGGTTCCCGACTGAACCAACATGCCTACTCATGTACGGAAACCGCTTGATGATGTTTTCCCATCTTCGAGGGCGCCCGATAACTTTTGAGGGACCCTCGTACCCCAATATATAGGCCTACGGGCAAAGAGCCCCTCACGGACTAGCCTAGCCCACTGTCTCTCTGCCCCTAAAGAGTAGCCCGTTGTCTCTGAACCCGCGAAAGACCTGTTCGCTTTCTCTTGCCCACTCAATGCTCACTTCCCCCTACATCAGCGAGCCCCTTCGGTCAACTTGGACCACCACCGTGCGGTGGGGTGCATCATGACACCCCCCTCGACCATATCTCTTGTCTCGTCCCCTGTGCAACCTTGCACGAGGGTTGCTTTCACGTGGGTCCTCCGACGTTTACCGCCCACACCTGCTCCCGCTCCCAACACTCACTCGTGAAGTCTTCATCAAATATTGGGCACATACACGCAAACTACAGTACATTTTCCGAGAGCTCGAGTCAGTGTAACTATGACATTATCGCCCGGCATCGTCCCGTGGCCCAGCAACTGGCCCAAGATGGGACTCCAGGAAGTTGTTGGTGTAATCATCCCCGTGCTCTCAAGCAGTCAAAGCCAAAAAAAAAAAAAACAACCGAACACAAGCGTCCTAGGACAGTATCGTGTTGGTTCTAGCACCCGCGCAGCAGCGATACATAGAGCGAGCGTCCAATAAATATTTACATTGGCGTCGAGGACAGATATCTCACGAGATATGCGTATCGTACACAGCTGTCCGTTTTCTCTCCAGCGATCCACTTCGTCACGCAACGATCGGCAACCATAGACCCCATCAGCGAACGCGGTGTGGGGTAGGAGAGAGGAGATAGTAACTCCCACCCAAAGACACCTTTAATAAAGCCGACAGCGGGTTTTTTTTTACCCCTTTACTACCTCGTCACTGCTTTCGTTGATACTGGTCGCATTCCGACATACCGGTACTGGAGAGCAAACGGACGGGTACGATGCATATCTCGCGTGATATATCTGCTGTCAACGAGAAAGTTTAACTCCTTTCGTCCTGACAAAAAATAAACCGTTGGTCTTATGAAGCGCCTACATACTGCTATTCTCGCAGCAGTACAAATAGTATCATGCTGCGCCCCGTACACACACAGAATTTTTTGTTTTGTTGTTTACCAGGTGTAAGTTCGGTTACCACAATTCACCCCCCATTCGAACGCAGTATTTGACCCTGAAATCGTCGCGGGTAAGTCGGCTTGCTCCCTGTTGAGCCCCAACAATACTCCAGGGGGGGGGGGGGGGGGGGGGCTACGATTTAAGAGAGAGGCATGTGTCAGGCCTGGTAGATATCATTTAAACAGCAATGTCTGTAACATAGATTTTTAGTACATACACATGCCAAGCAATTTGACCTCTCTTAAATCGGTGTTGCCCCCCCCCCCCCCCCTCCATGTGATGAAAAACGACGGCTATTCAAATAGTGGTGGACAAGATCTACAAGGGCCACTGCTCGCTCCATACAGGAGTGCAACACTTCTCAAGATCGGTTGTGCAATTTTTGCTCCGCCTCGGACCTCACAGTACACGGGATGAAATCCAGAACTGCGTGTATACGGGGTCGGCTGTGGGAAGAGACACAGCTCGCACACCAAGCGGTAAGAAAACGAGGCTCTGCCCTTTGATATGCTTGCTGCGAGCATCGCACAGAGGAACTCGCGCTGCCTCAACTGTGTGCCTCGATGTTAGAATATATATTTTCAGATCCTCGAATAAGGAAAAAAAAAAAAAAAACGTCGCGGGCTCACCGTAAACGATACCCTTGGCGTTAGGCCTCTTGCGCCCGCCGCGGCGGACCGCCACGCGCACCATGGTGTAGCCCTAACATAAACAAAAAGCAGTCACCACGGTAAGGCGAGGAAAGGCGGAGGGGGGGGGCATGAAACGCGAGAAAGAGGCAATGCGTCGTCAGCAGAGGCGGCCTATTGTCGCAGCATATCATTTCAGACGTTTGAACCGTCGAGGGACGATCACAGAAACGGACATACGTATCATATGACCAAAACATCACAGGAGTGCGAGATTAGGGTGCGTGCGACTGACTGTTCTGATGTTGCAACGGGAGCTATGGGCTCAATTGACACACGACACGAAATTGGAACGTGGAAGTGTGGTGAGCTTAAGCTTTATTTTTGCCAATCCGCCGAAATTTAAAAATAAGGAAAAGCATAATAATAATAATGGTGTGAATACACCCACGCTGCTGAGAGTCCAGGAGGTCCGACACCACCGCTCTGTCCCAATACTGAGAATCGTTTGTATGTTGATATTTAACCCAAACGTTCCGTACATGCCGGAGCAGAGTGATACATGTCGACGGCCTTCAAGTTTGACCAAAAGTTACAGGTTTACACTATATTAAGTCAGTTCTGAGTGAACATCATGCACGTTTAGTCTACAGGCAACGAGGGGATATAGTTGAAAGGCCGAGGACGGACGAAACGGTAGTGTGGAACAACTACCGTCATGGCGGTCTGGGACGGAGGTTGCTCGCTCGAAAGTCATGCCCGGCGAGGCGACGCTTGGACTGCAGTGACGGTGATTCTGGGACACCCTTGGGTACGAAACAGCAAGCGCCATCTGGGTCTCTCCACAAGGGCAAAAGCAAGCGCTCCTTCAAACTGCTGTAAATTCTACAGCAAAACGAAAACAAGGAAGACCAGCCACTGCTATTTTAAACATATTGGTATTTAATTCTAGGCCAATCAACCTCTTTCTAGCAGCATCTGCAATGTTTCCCCTATGTAAGACTTGATCGAGGATGGGAGGGGGGTATCCAAAAAGTGAGGTTTGTTGCATCGGCGAAATAAAGCAGCCCGGGCTGGCGAATTAGGGGGGTGTACCTGATCAACAAGACAAAAAAAAACGCCTCCTACAGGCGCTCCGCATGACATTACTCCTTGTTTCTGCCCGCTCCCACTATTAATCAGAAAGATGGTTGATCGAGTCAACCTTTTGGTCGTTGTACGTGAGTCCTCAAAGGGTAGTGCTGTGCTGTGAGTGGCTGACTCTATGTAAGTCGCCGACTAGGTGTTAGTTGGCTAGGTATTACAGATAGTTGCGTGCGGTAATTTTAGGATATCTGCGTCTACGTATCTCGATGGCGCGTTTGCGGCTCTGATTGTGTATTTCGTCATTAATAGTAGAAACTACAGCACTATTACGGGGGACCATGGTAAATAGGACCAAATACTGTTCGTAAAAATAGGCAAATATATAGTTTTTTATGTATACCATAGGTCCTATTAACTATGGACCCCCGGAATAAAAAACAGAGTCAATACAGTTGGCGTACTTAGCGACACCCAATTTTTCCAAATAATAACTAGCCGGACCACGTCAACTGCAGCCAACTTACAGCCGTACCAAAGGGCTGAACTTTTTACAATTGCATACCAGTACATGATACCGGGACAACTCAACTCTCAACAGAGCGGGATGTATATGCGGCGGTGGCGTAAAAAAAAGATAAGAGGGGTGTGCCGACATTTGGAGGATCACGACGGATTCTGTAAAATATACTCTGTCTGGCATTTTTTTTTCCGCCACTCGGAGGATCACGGATTCGTTAAAAATTATCTCGTCCGACGTTCTTCTCCTCGCGAGGCTCGACGCACCTTGAAACACGCGTGCCTCTAAAAGCTGCAATACTGCACTGTCAAAGTCAATGGCAGCCGGTCGCAGGCGACAGGAGTACTGGTGCTATTAATAGCATGCATAGCTCCATGGGTACAGAAGAGACGAGAGGAGTCCATTTGATTACGTACTGACTCTAGCTTCGTCAGCGGCTGTGATATGAAAGCAGCACAGTAGTTCCAAAAACGTGCTCATATCCGGGTAGTTACTTCGAGAGCGCCCTGGTTTATGACATATGCGCCCGACAATCGGGTTGATGATCCACAACTAATCACGGCTATCGCTGGTCGTAAAATGTCCATCAAGATATCACAATATGCTTGTACTGCGACTGTTTAACGTCGCTCGTCGGAATTATAATGTCCGTCAAAACAGTACAGCAGTATGTTTTACTGCAAGCTTTGCTGTGAACAATTTAACACGAAAACTGCACATCCACTCTTTGGCTGGTGCGTTGACACTGCCGCTGTATCGCGTTTCGATAGTCCTACTGAACGGTGCGAGCGTGCCAAATGTATTGGTGACAGTAGCGGTGCCTGGTACTGGTATGAGACAAAGCAGCCGTCGCACACGGAAGTCGCCACATCTATCGATCACAGCAGTTACCAGACATCAGACATACCTAAATAAGAGTATCTCAGGTACCTGGTATATACTGGACATCTCGAAAGAGCGACCAAAACGATGGTTGGTAACTTTGGTGATATCATCAACATCCCACAAACGCGCAGCAGCGCGAGCGCCTATTAATACTAGTACGGGTAGGATCACATTGCCTCCGTGCCGTGCGACTAACCTTTCCCTTCGTATAACGTATTATCTCTGGCGTAGCTTTGTGACCACAGAACTTGTATCTCTTCTGGGACTGAAGAATCGGCACGGACACTGGTTGTGCTGGATGTCGACGGGTAGAAAGAACGGTTTCATGTGACGGAACACACACACATATAACTCGGGGCATATATTACATGTATCATCTCCCAATCACGCAGTGGCCGTGGACGTTGCTGAAATCGTCAATTTTCGTCTCTGAAGCCCCAAGAGGGTTGAAGGAATAACATCACGAGAAATACGACAATACTTGGTACATACCAGGTATGGCCTTACGGATTGACGAGTGCAGGGCCCGACCACGTACCACTGGTGCTTGGTAAGCGGGCAGGTTGCCTCTGACAAGACCACTCACACGTGTTTGGTTTCAACTTGCTCGCGTTGGCCCGACACATACCTTCTTCTACATATGGGGCAAGAGGATACACTCACCAAAAGTTCTGGGGTACAAATAACGCCTCCGTGACACATGTGAACACCTCTATAGAGGATACCAAAACACACATTCCACAAAACGTCGTTAGCTCCTATTAATAGGAACCGACATGACGATCACGGCTTGGTATGATGTATGATGTGTACGTACCAGGTATGATACTGGGTTGGTGCCTGCTTACTTGTTTTAAAAACTGATTACGTTCGTACCTGGTACGTGTTATTGATCTCCCACAGGCAGGGTTGACCACGAGTCTATTATACGGAGCGCTGTTTGCTACTGGCACAACGGGTCTGCAAATACAACTCCCTTCTCTACGACACCCTTTTAGTTGCGAGTATGCTGGATGCATTTTACGCACGAGTAAGTCTCTATTTTGGCTTTTCCTGCATTTTAGTGAGCTGGGTCGGGGTGGGATCACGGTGCTTGGTCGGCCCCGCCAAGCCGCAAATGATTTACAATCACGGGGTCAGTTTGGAGGGCTCACGTTCAGGGGCGCCAAGCGGGAGCTGGGGAGATATCTGGATGCAAGGCTATATTTGCATACCTGGTTTGCGAGTACCCGTACAGCAGTAGTAGTGCCTTACGGAGGCTGTCCTTGATCAACAGCACAACAATCAGTATGCGAGTAAGGGGCAGGAACGGCACCACTCTGTTGCTGCCTACTGCTGTACCTACAAGCAGTACCAGTACGTATGCTTTTAGGAGTGTGCAGGTGCCAGCCATGTCGTGCTCTAAAACACTTACTATCTGTAGTGTTCGCAGTGAGCACGACGGAGATACCAAGCCTTTCTTGGTTCAATAACAATACAAGGCCTCTTGAAATATGCGTCCATGTGCAAGAAAGATACTTTACGCACCAACTACTACTGCTGCTGCTGCTATATACGCGTGCCGATATAACCAGGATGGTAGACCAGGAAGCCCTCAGTACACATCGTGCCCGGCAGCGCGGCGCTGGGGGCAACTTTGAATTTTGATCGGAGCTGCAAGTCCAGTACAATCAAGTACGCTACGAGTATAATACTACCCTGGTCTTGCATTCATGCTATAATAAAAGTTGCTCGGCGACACACTGCACTATCCCAGCAGTACCATTTCCTGCATCTCAAACCATGTACGTAATAAAACCAGGCTGGTGTTCACAGACGCTGTCTGCTACAACAGCTGTACTGATACTTCGACAGGTGGCAACATCAGCAGCAGTGCTGTTAATACCATTCACACTGCTGATTTACTATTAATACTGCTGTGTATTTGATGAGGCCTTGACAGCACCCGGAGTTTGGTGCCATTGTGGCTGTGTGCTGTCTGTTGGGGTGGCTGGCAAGTTTAGTCGACCACGAGCTCGAGCTGGGATACAGATCGATGGCGCAGTACTCTGAGTTGTCGGGCAAGGACAACCTTGACAACACCGAGCCGGGAATTGCGACAGGTGCCATAGCTTGTGTCCGAAGCGGATATATTCAACCTCCCCACGATGCCAGCCAAGACAGGTCTTTCTCAAGGCCACATATTACGAATGGACGATAGACAAGCCTCGCAGAACAAGCAGCACTTGACTTGGGTACTCGTAGCATTCCGCGGTGAAGGACTCTCGTCACAAAGAAAGCTCTTTGAACAACCACGAACTTCTAATCGCTCTACATGCTACCCAGGAAGAGCGGTAGCATCAGTAACCGTTACCCTACACTTCAAACCCGTGCTGCAAGTGCGTTTCGTCTGATGTATTGCTCGAACAAGAGCTCCAAGCTCTCCACTCCTCACCTGCTTCGCCTTGTAGCCGAGGCGGTGCGCCTTGTCCGTCCGGGTAGGGTGGGACACCTTGCACAGGCGGGGCAGCTGGCGGTACTCCCACGCACGCACGCGAAGCACGAAGCGGAGTACGTCGCTCTGCTTCTTCCGCCATAGCTCCTCAAGGTACTTGTATGCCCCCATACTTGACTTAGGATCAAGAAGGACGCGCCCTCTTCGTGAACCCTGGAGTGCTTGCTCCTCCGCTCACCAACCACCAAACAAAATATGGGGAAACCTCAAAGGGCGTGTTTAAAAAAGCGAGAAACGTACCCGGATTCTGGTATCCCCTTTCCCCTTTTTGAGTAGGCCCAAAACAAATATCGAACACCTAGCCGCACCTAAATCATGAGATCACAGAAGGCACCTTTCAAATTCACCGGGGGAGGAGAGGTGGTAGGACACCTATGGAGGACGGCTTCCAGCGACGGCGGGATCCATGCTTTCTGCTCAGTACTGGTGCGTTCACTCCGCTTGCTGTTGTTCGGAATGCAACCACAATCAAGCCACAGCAGGAGCCACGATTTGAATTTTGTTCGATGGTGGCGTATGATAGCAACTGCTGAGCAACACGAGAGGAGCTTGATCTCTCTGCCAGCTCGTGCTGTTTGCTCAGAGTCGTGGAAGTCTCGATCGAAGAGCTTCATGTCAGTTGAGACGTGGTTAGACAAGACTCTCTGGGTGGCATGAGTCCTCAGGACCCAAGTATTGGGAATCTACGCTGCTGTCACTCGCTGTCTGGTATCGTTGTTGCTTACAGATGATCTCCACTCCAAACCCAGTGTTCTCCACGCTCCCAAGTGTCGTCTACGGTAGCAGGCGCTTGGCATTTGACATTTTGATATTTTGATACCTAAAGCTATCCGTACTCCGGTATCTATGCTTCCCACGAGCAGAGGGGTCGTACGCCGCATGCTTGTACGGAGCAAATACCAGGAGAAACATTGAAATTCGGCAAACCAAGCCCCACTTCAGATGGACTGTGAGCCTCAACCAGCGATCTATGCTCGCGGCGTCTGAACGCCTGCCTTTCACCACTCCTCGCTTGTTGTCCTGGGCGTGCTGGAGTGCTTGAGTATCACCATCAACCTTCCCAGAGAGGAGAAGGAATGGAGAATGAAGGCCATGAGAGAACTCGAGAGCACAATTTGCGTAGGCTGTCTGCTTGAGAAATCGACTTCCACGCAGCAGATGCTGATAGCAGACAGCGGGAAGCCGGACGAGCATGCCCTACTCGTACACCCGTAGACTTGGCAGTGCTACCGTATGACACGCATGATAGCACACCCCGGTGATAATGTTTTGACCTTAAATGTGTTATCACCGGGTGTGCTGCAGTAGGGGGGCATGCTATCTAGCGTATCCCCCTTGATGCCGGTATACTGAAGTATATGCATCATCATTCGCCAACTATTAATACGCGATACGTGCAGTGTCACGTGATACGTGCAGTATCACGCGCCGCTCGGTACCTGGTACTTACCTGGTTTTTGTACCGGCTTACTTATCTTTGTATTTTTCCTGAGCGGGCTCGGTTGGCACATCCCTGGCCTCTCAGAGCTCCTTGAGTAACGCCTCTTTCTTTTGCTTGTCGGCGAGAACGCGTTTTTTTTGTCGTTGTGTGCGTGAGTGTACCCAGAGCACGGCAACGCAAGCGAGCGCGGCGCCATCGCGGGTGTCGGCGGGCGCTGGCGGGTAGAGGGGGAGTTGGAGGGAGAGCGGTCCCCGTTTTCGTGGATAGGCGTCGCGTGCCCATCGAGACGCGAGGGAAGCATGAATGGGCTCTGTATGGCCCCCTGGTTTTGGGGTGAAAATACTATATACCGGTACGAATTTATAAGGATTGTTTTGGTGTTTCAAATAACATTCACGCAGTGCTTATTTTTTCGAACAAAAGTGACTTCAGAAAGAGAGCTCCGCAGTCTGTGAGCACCAACCAACGTGGTTGAGCTGGCGAACGAGGGCCACGGTGAGCACCGGGCTTCACGCGAGGCGGGCCACGAAGCTCACTGGGGCAGAGAGGGAGGAAAGCTCGACCCGGACCGAATCAGTGGCGAGGTGGTCACGAGAGGGGCGGAGAGCGTACGAGGCTGACAGAAGCGCAGATGTTTTAAGATTTCTGTGTTTTTTTAGCGGTGACATTAATACGTAGGAGTTCCAAGCAGGAGGGGAAAAATATGTATCAGAGGGGACGGAGATTCTTTTTTTATTGTCAATTTTTCATGTTAGTGTTCGTTTGATTGTCATTTTTTTTTTGCGGTGAGGTGTGCCGTGCTGTGCTTTTTTCTATCGTACATATGATCTAATTATGTACGTATATACATGCTTGCATACGGCGTCCGGGATGTTTTCCTGTGGAGGATGGAGCTCTTGGCATGTCGCCTGATTGCAACAATTTTTTTGGGTCATCTGTCCCGTTCCATTCTTTCTTGTGAGCGAGCGTAGCGGGCAGAATACGTAGCTGTCCCAATTTCACGAGACTGGTGCTTCATCACACCAGTACAGCAGCATTGTGATTGGTACATATCTCATGATGCTATCGTGTATCTTGATGTTATACTTCTGCGGCACTGCTGCATTATGCATGATTGCGGCGTGAATTAATCGAAACAACGGCCAACGATCCCCATCATGCTTACGCAGCATTTCAAGTGATCAGACAGTGAGACGGTGCTATGAGACACGTGTTAACCGCGTTTCCACTGCTCAGAACTCTTCGGCGACTCTATCAATTAATGGAAACAACGGCCAACGATCGTACCCTGTACACCACTCCGTAACGGAGTGTGTACGTATCATACTTCGCATCAAATCATGCCAGCGTCTGTATTTCGCACAACGCCGGCTGTGCCTCGTCACACCTGTGCTACAGCAGTAACTGCACTACAACACTTATGGCGGCTGCTCTGCTTTGTAAAGTAGTATAGTATAAATACGAGTATGAATCGCAACAGTGCAAAATGCCAGCAACACTATTGCTGCTGCAGTAGTCTACCCTGCATCACACACTACCCTAATATTTCAGCAGGATGACACACCACCCAATACTTGAGCAGCATCACCCACCACCCCTGCCTGATACCCAGCAGACACCGGCGTGCAACATATAACAACACCTGTCCAAAACTCACCCAACGCCTCTGCCTCCCATCAGACCCTTGCCTCACGGCGGTGGGCGCTCCCGTAGCTCTGGCCCGCAACTTCGCCGGATACTCCTCCTCCTTACGCGCACGCCGACAGGGCCGCTGGGGCGCCTGGGAGAAGGACGGCACCGCCTTCAACGTCGCTGCGTCGTTCCTCAAAGACCGCCAGGATATATGCATACCCGTGGAGCTGCTGACGAGCCTCATCCAGGAGGACAGGTGTGCTGGCGCGTGGGGAGTGGGGGTGGAGGTGGCCAGGGGGAAGGGGGGGCGTGGGGCGGGCGCAGGGGCGAGGGTGGAGGTGGGGGTGGGTTTGAGTGGTTCGGTGCTCGCTCGAGCGATCGCTGTGGTTGGTGCGGGGGCCGCCGCTGCTGCTGCTGCTGCTGCTGCTGCTGCTGCGTGTATTCGTAGTGTTTTGAAATACAATGGTGGACACCGTTAACCGTTGACGTTGATGTCGAGCCTAATGAATTGCAGGACTTTCGACCGTCAGTGGTTCACTGGTACTAGTAATGGTGTATTCATGTACAGCTTTCATAGTGTTTGCCTCCATTTTGGGTTCGATGACGTGTTTCTGTTTGCCCATGCGATTCCACCGTTCTTGTAGGCACCTTTCTCGCACGAGCGGTGAAATCGCCCAAAGAAATAGGCTAGTCTGTAGATTCTAGTATGGGACCGACCCTCGTGGTTCGTGGTATGCGCTTCTGGGGTTTAGAAACTTGATGCGATGGAAATTACGACGCGGCACACCCTGCGAACATTCGCGTTCCGAGGCACTCATACATTCGATCGCCTCATCTTGGTGTTGTGATGCTTTGTGTCTTTGTTGTCTATCCCGCGTCGTCTGCCGTGTCCGATGTCACTTTGTTGAGCCATTACCTCCCCCCTCGCGGCGGCCGCCGGCGCCATCACCACCCTTGTGTCCCCACCTTTCACCCTGCCTGCGACACTCACGCCTTTCCACGCTCAGCAAACTCCGCAAGGCCGCTCGCTGCCCAGACCTCCCGGACACCATCTGCTCGGATCTCTCGTGGCCGGGCGCCTGCTTGGAGAACATCTCCGCCGGAGGAGCCGGCGCCAATTATCCGCCGATGGACGCGCCGCTCCTCGTCCACACCGGCGGCTCCGACAACGGCAGCCTCTCCCTGCTGCGCCCCCGCAGCTTCGGTCCGGTCTCGACGCGCGACAGCGGTGGGAACAATAGCAGCGGTGAGGAGGGTTGTGCTCGGAGGGCCGCAGCGGCGGCGGTGGCTGCCGCCGCTTCCATTGCCCGGAGTGGCGCTGTGCCTAGCGCGGATGCGGCGGTGGAAAAAAGGGGCCTCTTGGCACTCTACTCGGGGCCGGTTCGACAGATATCAGCGGTCGTGGCGAGGACGGACACGCCTCCCAAGTTGTTCGCGCGGTGCGACTACAGCGCGACCCTGGTGAAAGCTTGCAAGCTCGTTGACCCTCTCCACGACCGCCCCCCCCCCCTCCTCTTTAACCGCCTACTCCTCCGCTGCCCCCTCTGCTGGGGTCAGGGCGCACGCGAGGAGGATTAAGAGAGCGCGGGTGGCGGCCGGGGGTCACTACCACGTACGCTGCGGCGTTGGAAGAAGCCGACCCTTACGCTGACGAGGAACAGGAAGACAATCAAGAGGAGGAGGAGGAGGAGGAGGAAGAAGGAGAGCAGCCGGAGTTCGATGGATTCGCGGAGGTAGAGAAGCTCGTGTTTGCGCGGCGCTTGACCTCCGCGGCCTGCTCGCCGTTCACGCAGGCGCACGCGGCATTCCTAGACGAGGAGTTCCGGTTGTTCCAGTGGAGCGCGGACCGCGGAGCGCTCCTGCACGGCGTGGGGCCGCTGCAGTTTCCCGCGTCGGTTCCGGACGCCACGCCGTTGCCCGACCGAGCGGAGGCGCGCCGATTAGTTAACGCCGATGTGGCGTTAGATTACGGAAGCCACCCGAGGGTGCTGTGGATGGCGGGGAAGCACCGCGCGTGCCGGATAGACCTGCGCGAGAAGCCTTCCCCGTCTACCCTGGCGCCCGCGCTGGACCCCGGGCTTTACTTCCGGACCCCGCGGGGGGAGTACAGCGTTGTTAACGGCGGAGGCGGGAACATAGGGGGGAAGGGGGAAGCGCCGAAGATTCGCTCGCTCGTGGTCGGCCGCCGCTCCGTGCACGAGGTGTTTCTCGCCGCTGGGCTCCACTTGGCGTGCATGGACGCGAGGTTTCCTAGAGATGTTGTTGCGAGGTGGGATTTGCCGCAGGAGGTGGACCAGCTCCGGTGGCTGCCCGGGTTGCCCGGCGGTGGCGTGGGCTCTGAAGGTTAGCTGCATTTGTCGGGAAGCGGTGTTGTCGATGACAGGAGGGGGGGGGGGGGGGGGGGGGTGTACTCGATAGGAGAGATGTACTCGATCTCATGCATGGCCGTAGTCGTATGACCATACACCCTCGCATATCTACAATGCTGGGACGGAGCATGTCGGGTTTTCACCGACCAGACAGACATTGCTCGCACCAAGTGCGAAGCACCGTGAGATGTCCGCCGAGTCGCATGAAGGGTGAGCTGCATCCTCCTAAGAACTGCTTGTGAGGCGGGTTTTCTTGCATACGGATGACAGCTTCAATGAGGACTTCTGGTTGCTCTGCTCGGTACATGTTGCTGATGCAGGTTTGCAAGCTCCTGACACACGCTATACAGATTACTGCCATAAATGATGATGGTGGTGATGATGATGATATTGTTCTTGAATTATCTAATTTCCCGGAAATGTAGCCCATAGACACACAAAAAAAATGTCCAAAAAACGCCTCGTTTGAAGAAGAGCAAGCTCAAAATAGTTCAGACCGCAGTATCCGCCCGCCGTCGCCCGCTCGATCGCTCGCCCGCTAGCTCGATCGATCGATCGATCGAGATGTCGCTCGTGCTCCGCCGCTCTTGTGCATACGTCGTCAACCATTGCCCCCTCTGCCGGCAGCGAGTGTCTGTTGCTTCCGCAATCCGCTTCCAGGCTCTGCTCAGGCAATCATGTGCTTGATTAAATACCGACCCCATTTTTTGCTTAACCAGGAAAACTATTTTACGGGCTGTGGTACACCGTCCCGTATCACTTTCAAGCCAATTTATATTTTCGTTCCAGGAAATATATTGTGGCACGTGCCCTCGAAAAAGGAGGAAGACGAATACTTGCACGAACTAAATGGACATCAGACACACACGTAGAAGGTTTCGCACCTTGGACTGATCATGTACTACAGGTAGGTATTTCAAGGCACAGGTCATATAATCCTGATGTGTATGATCTGTATGATCTGGCTCATGTTGCCGGGTGGGAGCCGTGAAATCTGCACGATCTACTGTAGGACATGTTTCCTGGGTTGGATGATCTGCCCTATAAGGCAGATCCTGCACAACCTCTCACAACGGAAGCTGAGGAACTAGATCATCTATCTGTAGATCATGATCTGTCTGGAGGTGTGCAAGGTTTGCATCACTTGGCGGCCGTCATGCAGACTGCTGCCGCACGCAGGGTTAGGATTTGCAGGACCGGCACAGAAAGGCAGCGCCCGCTGACACCCACCAACCAATGCGCTTCCTATTATCTCGACGCCGCCCCCTTGCCGACGCCTGGTTCCGGCAGAGATTATCCTGACCTCGGGGCGACGGTCCCCAGGTTTCTACGTGAGCACATGGGCGAGCGACGTGCCGGGATGGAGGGGATACCAGGCCCAGCTAGGACTAGATGAAACATCGCCGGCAGCGTCGGTGAGGCATGAACGGTGCTAGCAGACAACAGTTTTACTTAGACATATACGACGACACGAAATATGTTTTCTTTTTTGTGGCTTTTAATCTGATGCGAGACTGGCTCTTAGTAAGTATCATGCTCGGTACCAGATTATTTTGCTTTGAATAGCGTATCACGTGGTGTATACGTAGTCACCAAAACCTAGCTGTTTTCCCTGAGACTTTTCCTTTCGATGTTATATTCCACGTGACACGGAAATGTGCTCAAAACACGGTATTTTTTATATGTAGGACTAAGAAGCATATTATTAAAAATGAAACACGTTTGTTTTCGTGTTTGGGGCAGAGTGGCTACGCACGTTTTTGTTGTTGTTGTTGTTCACACCGTCTCCCGGCCTTGATTTGCCGACAGTAGACAACTCTGCTGCCAATCTTGCGTGGGAACAAAAAACTGCGATATACCTGGTATATTATATGTCTGGGTACCCTCAGCCGGCAGTCTTGTCTTGTGTCCGACAACCCCTCGATGGCAGTTTCGGGGCGGTTTCGAGCTTTTTTTAGCCATCATTTCGCGGCTTTTCTCGTGACCGATCGACACCGAGCGTGCGCGGCGCAGGTATTCACCGTAAGGTTCGAACTCTACCGAAGAAGTGCACCTATAGCAGTAGCATGGCGCGGTTACCGATAGTATTTTCGTGGAAAGGGAAACGTAAGACCGTTGAACGACCGTTGAATACGCAATCGGACCGACGCTTGTTGTCGGTTGGGTGGCGGTGGTTTCCCGTATCTCACACTATGGTTGTTTTCCTCCCGTTCTATCTCATCGCTTGCCGCCGGTGTGTATTTTCCCCGCGCAACCGGATGTGTGTGGATGCTGCTCTGATTTGATCGTCAGGCGGCGAAGCGACCGCTAACGTTCTCCTTGCCAGTAACGCCCCTCAGCCGGGGGGAAACCCGAAGCGGCGGCCTTTTCGTGGCCCTTCCGCCACCTCGCAGTCGCGATAATGGGAGCGGTGTTGGAGGTGAGTGTCGCGCGTGAAAAGAGCTCTGGATCCTCTAGTAACTCTTCCTTTAGTGCATACTGTAGTGCGTACTACTTCGTCCCGGATTCAAGGAACGCATGTATATTACCTTGAAATCAAAGCGTTCCTTCTGTTTCGGTACATAGTAGTAGCCTAGTATTAATAGTAGTAGTAGTAGTAGTAGTAGAAGTAGTAGTAGTAGTAATAGTAGTAGTAGTAGTAGTAGTAGTAGTAGTAGTAGTAGTAGTAGTAGTAGTAGCAGTTAGTAGTAGTAGTAGTAGTAGTAGTAGTAGTTAGCAGTTGTAGTAGTAGTAGTAGCATTAGTAGTAGTAGTAGTAGTAGTAGTATAGTAGTAGTAGTAGTAGTAGTAGTAGTAGTAGTAGTAGTAGTAGTAGTAGTAGTAGTAGTAGTAGTAGTAGTAGTAGTAGTAGTAGTAGTAGTAGTAGTAGTAGTAGTAGTAGTAGTAGTAGTAGTAGTTAGCAGTTGTAGTAGTAGTAGCATAGTAGTAGTAGTAGTAGTAGTAGTAGTAGTAGTAGTAGTAGTAGTAGTAGTAGTAGTAGTAGTAGTAGTAGTAGTAGTAGTAGTAGTAGTAGTAGTAGTAGTAGTAGTAGTTAGCAGTAGTAGCAGTAGTAGTTAGCAGTAGTAGCAGTAGTAGGAGTAGTAGTAGTAGTAGCATTAGTAGTAGTAGTAGTAGTAGTAGTAGTAGTAGTAGTAGTAGTAGTAGTAGTAGTAGTAGTAGTAGTAGTAGTAGTAGTAGTAGTAGTAGTAGTAGTAGTAGTAGTAGTAGTAGTTAGCAGTAGTAGCAGTAGTAGCAGTAGTAGGAGTAGTATAGTAGTAGTAGTTAGTAGTAGTAGTAGTAGTAGTAGTAGTAGTAGTAGTAGTAGTAGTAGTAGTAGTAGTAGTAGTAGTAGTAGTAGCAGTAGTAGCAGTAGTAGCAGTAGTAGCAGTAGTAGCAGTAGTAGTTGTAGTAGTAGGTCATGTTTTTTTCGCTTTTTTACCACTTTTTGAGTCATATTTATCGCGCCGTTTTTGTTTTGTTTTTGTTTTGTTTGTTAGTTTAGGGTTATTTTTTTTTCTTTTTCCGCTACCATATATACGAATGGCCACTTTGTGCAACGTCTGTCTTGTACTTTATTCTCGGGTCCCCCCGTTTTTTTCGCTGATGTATATGCCAGTAACGCTCTGGGCGACTTGCTAATTTTCTTTCTTCGGGGTCCACTTTTGACGTCACCGCTGTTGTGAGCAACTCGCATATTTATATATTACGGGGGACCATAGTAAATAGGACCAAATATTGCTAGTAAAAATAGGGAAATATATAAGTTTTTGTGTGTACCGCTGGTCCTATTTACTATGGTCCTCCGTAATAGTATACCTTAAGGTGCCATCATTTGTCAGCGGTTTTGATAGTTTTCTCGACGGAGGCAAGGGTGCTGAAGCCAAACTTTTCATTTTCGAAAGGCTCTATCTCGACCAGATATTTCGGAAAAACACCTTCATAATTGTTCTCGGTATTGGCAACCTTAACCTTCCTTCCCCTTAGTTTTGGAAAAAAAAATCGAGCGCTGAAAAAAACGGTCGAGGTCCCCTCGTGCGAACTCAACCCTCTTAAGGTACTTCAAAAAAACAAAAATCGAACTCGGTGGGTGGAGTTCCCAAAGTAGCGGAGGAGTCTCAGGAAATGTAGCTTTCTGACCCTGTCGCAGCATGGGTATATGCCACAATAAAACAAGAATGGTGAGATCTATTCCACGGTAGGGGTTGGATTTTTTTTTTTGCCTTCTGAGGCAATATTTTCTGCCCGGTTGAGCTCCTCCAGTGAGCACCAGGTAACTATTAGTATTCCGGTTAGTATGATACTTTTTTTTCTCGTGTGTTTTATTTGTCTTTTTTACTGACAATATTTGGTCCTGTTTACTATGCACCCCCATGACGGCCCTAAACCAAAGTGTGTTTGGTTTAGGGCCATCATGGGGGTCCATGGTAAACAGGACCAAATATTGTCAGTAAAAAAGACAAATATATAGGTTTTTATGTATACCATAGGTCCTGTCAACTATGGAACTCCGTAATAGTGGATAGGTCGGGTTGAGCGAGCAAAGTCCCTCGGGTGAGATTCCAGCTCCTCATGCGATGAATGGGCTTAGTAAATAAGGCACGACCCCTAGAAGGCACTGCTCGTAAGCCTGGACCAGGACCAGGTCTAAAAGTGCTGTCTCGTTATGCATATTTACCACCTGTTGCAGGGGGGCTCTGCTTCGTCCACGCCACTTCCGCCGGGGACGTCTACGGCCAGCGCGTCAGGGTTTGCCGCGTGGGGGAAGGAGGAGGTAGCCGCCGAGAGGATGGCAAGGCCGTGTCCGCCACCCTTCGAAGCGCTTTGTTCTCCGACCGGATTCAATCCATGTGAGGGGACTAGGCTTCGTTTTGAGTAGGAACGTCAGTTTTGTTTTTCGTTTCTTTCGGGTGTACGTATATACATATACACACCATGGGTACATTCCTGATGGTTGTTTGGTTGCAGGTGGTCTGGGATGGTATACCACGTCTCGGTGGTGCCGTCCCCTTGCGTGCTGGTGCAGCTCCCGTTCTTTTGTTCTCGTTTTCTTCCATCGAGACGCTTTTTTTATGACCACGGGACGATTTTTTTTTCAGGGAAGTGAGCTATAACGTGAGAACTTTTATCATCACGCTAGTTCCGTCTCCTTTCCCCTCGGAGGCTCGGCGGGATTAGCGAGCTTTGCTTTTTTTCATGCGATTTTTTTTCCAGCTGTCTAGACGGAGGAAACCAGCGCCGACGTATGCACCAAAAAAAATCCACCACCGCTGTGCTGGCAATGTATTGTGTACGTATGTATCGCAGTTTGTGGGTTATTTAGTATTTATGCCTACTATTACGGGGGTCTATAGTTAACAGGACCTATGGCATACATAAAAATCTATATATTTAGGTATTTTTACTAACAAAATTTGGTCCTATTAACTATGGACCCCCGTAATAGGGGGTTTGCTTGAGAGAAGGGAGGGAAGGGGATGATGGACAAGGGCTCTTAAAACTTTTGCTGAAAATCCTGCAGTCGCTAGGATTTGTTTTTTTTTTAGCGACGGGATACTATTCTACGTCCGTCTCATAGTCCGGAATAGAGAGTTTTTTTTTTATTTCACGAGCGAGGTTTTTCGACTACCAGGCGTTCCGGGTGCCGAACACCGCAATCGCATAGCTACGCGCCTTGTCACTGTCGTAGGGGCTTGGAAAATCGTACACGACGTTCCCACATGACAACCAACGGTAGCAGAACCCCTAACTACTAGGCTATAATTTTGGGGACGATAATGAAGAGAAGGAACCCGTAGAAAGGATACTGGTCAGACGAGCGACGACGTTGAGATAAGAGCAGGGTCAACAAGTATGGGTGTGATCTCATGCCGCACCGGAGAGGCCTCATTGATTCCAAACTATACGCAAATTAGCCTACGACGCCATGTTACAACATTAATCTGAAACAGAAGAAAGGGGACGCCCGCAGGGTGGATCCCTTTTCGGGAAAGCCTCAACGTTGTACTGGGAGACTGATTAAGTACCACTCCGTGACCGATATCGTAGCTCTACAACAGCACGACAAAGTGGAAAGAGACTATTACGGGGGTCCATAGTTAATAGGACCTATGGTATACATAAAAACCTATATACTTACCTATTTTTACTAACAATATCTGGTCCTATTTACTATGATCCCCCGTAATAGGAAAAAACAGACCATCCCGCCCGCCCATCGTTGGTAGCGAGGTGTGCCGTCGACAACGATATCAGTTTCAGTTCGTTAGTGTTTGCTTCACTGGGGTGGCTACTCTCTACGACGAGGTGCCGCGTTGATTGCCAGGTATTTAACGCGGGAGTAGTAACCCTGGGTGAGAGGCCTCATTGATCCCAAACTTTACACGAATTCACCTATGACGCGATGTTACAACAGTAATTAAATATGCCCCCAACAATTGAATGCGCACTACTGCTGTACGTATACATACCGCTATGCCGATGATGTAAATAGCATCATACCAGGTACCAGGTATCATGTGATATGTCGCGCAGTTTTGTGCGTTGTCTTCTTGGGGGTTTTCCTGGAAAGCCGAGAGGGGGGGGGGGGGGGGGGGGGGGGGGGGGGGGGGGGGGGGGGGGATGGGCCTGGCCAGGGTTCTAAAACTTTAGCTGGAACCCTGCTGTCGAGTTTAGCTGTTCGCGGAAACGGGACTAGCTGTACGAGTGCTGCTTGCCGACGATGTAGAGTATCTTGCACCGTTTGCGTGTTTTTTCCTGGAGTTTTTTGGGGTCGCCGACACCCTGACCCCTGACCCCTAATCCCGTCGCCTCTTTGTTTTGGCGACCGTCGCGCCCACCCCCCAGGCTACCCTGCGGCGACGCCTGCTTAGACCCAGACGCCATCCCAAATACCCCGAAAAGGAACAAAACCGACGATGAAACGGTCCGAACGAGTGGGGCCGCGAAGGGGAACAACGAACGGGGTAATGTCCGCGACCCCAATAACGCCGCGCACGGCGGGGAAAGCGTAACTGTCGGTGATGGTGATGTTGATGGCGAGGGCAATGGGGAGGGTATTCTGAGGGACAGCAGTCGAGGCTGTGAGGATGGCCGCGATTTTGCGGGTAAAAGTGAGGTGGGTCTGCCCCGACAAAGGGAGAAGGGGAAGGGGAACGCGGGGCGGCAGGGACTCGGCACGCGTTTGGTAAAAGGAGCTAACTCTGTGGGCGGGGACGGGTCCGGTGGTAATGGTGCTGGTGGTGGTCATGGTCGTGATGGTGGTCAGGGTGATGGTCGTGGTGCTGGCGCTAACGATCAGGGTTCGGGAGAGAGGAGGGTGGAATACTTTCCGGTCAACGCCGCCGCGCTGCGTCAGTCCGCGGATGATTTCGCGGATAAAAGCATCTGTTCTCACCGGCTCCTACCGCCTCTGGTCGATTTGGTCGCTCCAGGTGAGAGGACTGACGGTTCACGCGAATTTCGTAGTATTATGAACAGGTTTAACATATAGGTTGGAGGTGGGAGGTGGGAGGAAGGACACACACAGCCACATTTTCGACTCGCCGTCGGTAACTCTAGCCGTGATGCGTGCTACGATATGAGAGATTCACCTAACTTTTTACCGGCTCCTGACTGACTTGACGAGCTCTCTAGTACATCGGAAAAAATGTTGTAAAAACAAACGATAAGGCACGCCTTTTACAAGGCATGCCCCTGATTGGCTAGTTTCCTCAGTTGAGCAGCCCCACCAATCAGAGATAGTGCCTCAGACGGCAAAAAAAAATGCTACCCTATCGTATAAACCACGCGTGCTTTCCTGCGTTGCAGGGAGCTACGTACTCTACCCTAGGGATTGGTAGCGCCTCAGCTTTTTCTTACCGGGTTTTTCTCTAGATAGATAAAGGCGGACCCGGCGTTGTCACTTTTACTGGTGTCACCGCCGCCTCTCCTGCTTTGTGGAAACCCCGGTGTTTGTATGTGTGTATGTATGCGCTCGCGCGCGCGCTTTTTTGCGTGTTTTTTCCTATGCCTGTGCTCGTGCTCCTAGCGTAGTGATGACTGTGCGTAGACCTTTGTCCAGTATCCCGGTGTTGCACAATTATTTCGATAAGAGGCCCGAGACTAATTCAGCCCCGGACTTGAGCGTCGTACACCCACCCTGTTTTTCTTCCCGCCCCGGCCCCGCTCCGACAAACAGGGAAGGTACGGGGCGCGGGGGGCGCGGCCGCGGGTACCGGGTCCAAGGGCACAGCGGCAAAGGGTTTGGTGGGGTCAGGGGCGGGTTCCGCGGCGGAACGCAGGGAGCAGGACTTTAGCGACCTGCGAGACAGCAAGACCGAGGTGGTGAGAACAGACGGGACGACGAATCGTCGAAGCAACGAAACGGTCGAAACGCGATCGGCGCGGTGCGGTTTGTCCATCAAGTTAGCGTTGCTTTTTATTTCCACCGATAAGTAAGTCACCGAACAAAAAGAGTTTCAGAAAAACTGAGGGAGCAATACCGCGGCCTAGGTACACAACGAATAGCATGTGAAATGCACATTTTTGTGGCGTTCCAGCGATAAGGCATACCTTATGTCGGGTAGTTCCTGAGCTGAGGAGCCTCGGCAGTCCGAAATATTGCCTTGCGAGGCCAAAAAGGTGCTACGTGCCCCTATCGCATAGCATGCGCTGTTTGCGGTTACTTGTATCGAAAATGCGTTCTATGTGATGTGTCGTAAGAGCAAGGTTCGTGAAATTACGCCCGCCCCCTCCCACTCTCTCTCCCCTCCCCCCCCCCCCCCCCCCCCGACAATCCCGCCATATCTCAACGAAACAGACAGTGGTTAAAATACATACCCCCCTGTTGCGCCCCCGCCTCCTCCCCCCAACCTCCAGACCCTCCAACAACCTGACAACCCAACCGTGTATTTCACAAATTGCCTAAACAGTATGTACCCCCCCCCCCCCCCCCCTACCTCCCGACATCCTAATATCCCGATCGTATGTTTCGAAAATGGCCACCAATTCTCGTTTTGTTTTGTTGGCGCAGAAGGTATGTAAAATACGGAGAAAATGTAATGAGCGCCCCAAGTATCGGAGGTGTATCTATTGGGAGTAGGAGCGGTGCTCCGTGTCGAAAGGGATGCATGGTCAATGGGTAAATGACTAAGGCAAGCAACAAATGAGTACGCCCGCCCCCCCGTACGACGACGGCCATGCATGGCATGAGTACACCCCTCTGCCGCTCACTACACGAGCCAGACAACTGGGGTACCGTTTTTTTTTTGGCGGTCGGTCACTGCGGGCGATCGAGTTAGATCATCTGTGCGGAGTGGAGAATGGAGAACCTTTACTCCGCACAGGGGGAATTGTCGTAGCACGTAGTGTTTATGGTAAGGCACCCACGAGGCAGTTACATACCGGTAGTACTCCCATTGCTGCCTCTAGAAGTGGCCACACCCGAAAATAAATGAACTCATTGACGTTATTCTTATGCGAGTCCGCTTCACAAGCGGTTCTTAGTAGGATGCAGCAGCTCACCCTTCATGCGACTGGCCGAACACCTCACGTTTCGCTTCGCGCTTGGTGCAAGCCATGTCTGCCTGGTCGGTGATAACCCGACGTGCTCCGTCCCTGCATTGCAGGGATGCGAGGGTCTATGATCATACGACTACGGCCATGCATGATATCGAGTGCACCCCCGACCCTCCCCCCCTACCTCCTCACTCCCCAACAACCCAATAACCCCACCGTACGTTTCTAAAAATGGCAATCAATTGTTTTGTTTGGACGCAGACGGAGTTTTTGCTGAAGCCGAGAACCCCAGAAGAGCTGCTGGCCTTTTGCCGGCATAGTCTGGGGCTCAAGTTTCCGTCGGACCCCGCTTCCGACCGTACCGACAACCGTACCGACGGCGCCGAAGAAAAACGTCGCCCTTCTTTTGGGAACACCCTTAACCTCGAGCCCGTCACTGGCGCTAGCGGTAGTGCTAGCGGTAGCGATGGCGGTAGTGGTAGCCGTAGCCGAAGTCGTCATAGCGGCGGTGGTGGTGGCGGTAGCGGTCCTTCCATTGACGGCGGCGACGTTGGCAGGAGGGCGAAAAAAGTGATGGACCGCCCGGCTGTAGCGAGCGATCTGGCGAGAGCTGTGCTCGCGTGGGGCCCGCCCATCAGGGAGATACGCACCACGTGGAAGGCGGCTGCAGTCGGCCAAGGCTACGCTGTCGCGTCTCGATTTTCGAGGCCCCTGCCGAGGGTGGCCACCCTGGTGCTGTGCAGTGCCCCCGACGTGCTCAAGGGGAAGCCCACCCCACTGCTGGGGCCTGGTACGTTCGGGGAACCGTTTTCGACGGATGTTACAACGGAGGATGTGAGGTGGCTCAAGGACCAGTGGGATGCGACGTAGTAGAAAAAAAAGAGGAGGCGTTAGCGGGGGGGGGGGGGGGGGGGCTGACAAACATGTATTTCGATAAACAATGTGCCGACTGTACCTCTGCAGTGGGACATGCAGATAATTTCTTACTTTTTTTTTTTTTTTTTTTTTTAATCCTCCGGCGGATTGGTAAAAATAAAGCTTAAGCCTGCTCTGTTTTGTTTTCGTTTCGTTCTTTTCTTTTCGCCTTCATTTCGCTTTTCAGCTTCACCCCGCGCGTTTTGAGGAACAAAGTGTTAATGCTTGACTCGAATTTTGAGTGGGATGCTTGTTGCAGTCGCAAAAGGGCTATAGCTACTGTAGATGCCCTTACTGATCGTAGGGTCCGTCTTGACAGGTAAAACATGTGCAAGATCTACGAAATATTCCTCGTGCGGACAGAGTAGTGCAAAGGTTGTCAGAGCACCAGTAGGGTCATTTCAGCCCCTGGTGCCCTCCGGACTCGCGAAGACTCAACCATTTCAGGTTCTGGTACCCTGAGGACTCAGTACTTAACAACACTCGGACTCGCGAGTCAACGACTGAGTCCCAGTGGCTGGTACCGTACTCTGACCGCCTTTGCAGCAGTTCCGTCACGACGCTTCTCGTACAGATCTTATAGGTTGGATTACGTAGTAAAAGTGCAAAAAAACAATGTCAGCGCGGGGTTTCGCGGGCGTATGTGAGTGTTTTTGAACTGCGCCCCGTCGCTCCGTCAGCACGGCATGGCTCACACTGCTCGGTCGTGCGGTCGCCAGCATGATGCGTATGCATATAGTGCATCGCGGCGTGTGTGAGTCGCTCGATCAGCGCTCGCCCTTCTAATTGCAGATCGGCCCGGCGAAAAAAAATTCTGCTGGTGGTTTGCATGCTACGATGGAGGTGCACCTGGTAGTTTATTGGGCGGTTTCACTCTTTGAGGAGGTCTATACTATCAGTGAGTAGTTAATACTATTAGTAGAGGCGTGTTTGCCTGATAGAGGTAGCACCTAAATGTTTTTGAGGTTATGATACTCACTTGATTATTGTATAGGAGCTCTATACCTTACAGGAGTGGCACCTGAATTGCCTTATTGGGCTGGTGCCTTAACGTTTCTTGAGGTTATGATGCTCACTTGATTACAGTATAGGGGGTCTATACTCCGTCCAAAAACTGATTTTGAGCACAGCTAAATGTGCAACCCGATGAACCATATCAAAGCCTACACTATTAAAAAGTGTATCACGAAAATTATTGTAATACACTGCGTCGTGTTAATCCATCGAAAAGAGGAGCACGGCCAGTCAGAAGTGTTTTGGCCGAAAAGTGCTATTCAGCATACCCCTGTCGCAGCACGCCTCAGTGAGTCACCCAAAACCTGGCCTGATATTTGGTCATGTTTACTGTGTTCCCCCGAAATGGTGACGCCGGCCCAACAGGAGGGAAACAGGGACGCCACAGCATCACCCCCCCTTCGCCTCCTCTCGTACCGCTTCTCCCGCTCGTTCTCTTTTGTCCCACGCACACGCGTTGGTATCATTATAGTTACCGTCGGATTTCCTCTTTCAGAGGAATAATAGCAACACCGCCACAACAATACCATAGCATTTACGCCTTCGACTCCCCCCGTACCGCTTGTTCTCCTTGTCCCACCCCCGATGTCGTCGGATCTCTCGGATTCTCACGTACACCCTCAAGCTCGCGCTCAAACGCGGCGTACACGTCGTCTCCAGTATCCCACGGCAGCATCCGACAGGCTAATTCCCCCCCTTCCCCCTTTTCTATTCGTTGGCGCAGCCCGTACCGTCGCCCTTCCTTCTCTCCGTGCCGAGCCAGAAGGACGTCTCCCGGTCTGCACGTAGCGGGTGGGCGGCGGAAAACACACGGCGCTGACGTCGAGAAAATTGTGCGACACTCAAGCATTCGAAAAACTGGTGAAGTGCGAAGCTTCCACAGCTCGGACAGGTAGATCATGATCTTTCTAATCTATCTGATATATCTGTCTGTCTACAGTAGATCATCTAGTTCCCCACCTGCCGTTTGTGAGAGGTTGTGCAGGATCTACAACGTACAGATCCAATCCAGGAAACATGCGCTATGTTCGAGCAAATTATACAGCTCCCACCCGGCGACATGATCTAGATCATACAGATCATGAATATATCTATCTGATCTACCTGCCCTGAAAGCGCTAGGTCGTGCAGTGGGAATGATCTGTACATGATTTTTGTCCGAGCCGTGGAGCATTCGGAAAACAGATGCAGTGCAAGTATGCTACAGTAAGAGACCAGTCATTTTTGGGCGCGTCGAAGCGGTCTCTTTTGGCATTATTATACTAGCTTTAATATGGAGGCGGTCAGTCAAGGAGTCAAACCATGGTCTTCGAGAGGTGTGTTGCAGCACGTACACACGCTCAAAAACACACGACGTATTACGCGGTAATGCCTTGCGCAAATCGGAAAACTGTGCATGTAGTAGATACCGAAAATGCACACGGTTTGCGCGATCGATACCCCTCGCAGCAATAGGAAAGTCGGCGCTCTGGGTAAGCTAGACGTTTTTCTATATTCACCACAACATGGACCGGCCAAAAAGAAACGCTTAATCTGAGCGAGGCTTGAAAGCTTGTTGTGACACCAGTCTTGAGCAACCTTGAGCATAGGCTATATACTGTGTTGCCGTCAAAGCGCGTTGACATCGCACAGGGCTTGGTTCAATCGTGTGTCAGCGCTCGTCTTCTCTTAACCCTTTTCGTACCGCAGTCCCGTTTTGGGGACGAATCACTTGGAATTAGACTGGTTTGTCCCCAAATCGGGACTGCGGCACTAAAGGGGTTAACGACGAAAAGTGCCAAAGTCGAACGTTATGCTTTCGGAAGGCTCTATCTCGACCAGATCTTTCCGAAAACACCTTATTCGGTACTTGTTCGGTTTTGGGAACCTTCCCGTCCGGAAAAAAATCGAGCGCCGAAAAACGATCGCACCTCTGTGCGAACTTAACGACCCTCTTTAAGGTATACAGCCTTGAGCAATGCTATTCTACACCGCCCCGGCCGAAAATATAAGAAACCTGTGGACCTCCGTATTAATGCTTGAACGGTCATTATATTCATGTCCGGAGTTTGTACGGTTTAGTGAGCGCTCCCCCCGCTGGGCTCAATTTTTAGAAAATTGTTTTTTCAACGTCCCGCAAAAGCGCGAGTCTCTTAAGAAAAATGAGCAGATGTAGCGTTCGTAAAAAGAGAGGCAAGACGCTTCGTCCTAAGGATTTGCTACCAATAAAAAAAATCAAAACCTGAAAAATTGATCAATCAGAAAACTGCGGGCACGAAATGCGTTTCAAGGATTTGCTACCAATAAAAAAAATCGACCAATCAGGAAACTGCGGGCACAAAATGTCTTTCTCTCTGTAGGGTAATTATTTTTCTTGGGCCTACACTTCTCATGATGGGTTCTTGTTGTTTCTTACCGCCAGTGTGGCACAGGGTCAGTTCGTTGAGGCAGTGATCAGGTGAGGGAGCTCAAGCCCTTCGGGACTCCAAGATAGCGATAAAAAGCAACGAAAACGTCTGTGTTTACAGTCTACGAGCGGCACGAGCGCCGAGCAGAACGGGTGGGATCATGTTGCGATCGTGCCGTTTGACTTGCATCAACCATTGTAACTCGAACACTAACCATTGTATCACTCCCCAATAAATGCAGTGACCACGTTGCTGTTGTCGTCATTTTTTTGTCGTCAATATTCGCCTCTTAAATCCCAACACGGTTTAGAGCTCAAGACAGATTGGAGCATTCCCTACTGCTGTAGTCCCGGTACAACCCGTCCGCCGGCGAAATGAAACAAAAAAAAAACGAAAAAGAAAAAAAAAAAACATCATCATCCGTAACGCCTGTCAGAAACATGACGTCACGTATTCTACGAATCCCTACCATAGTTGCCTGTCTGCTGTAGGCTATAGCTACGGTAGCGTGAAGACAAACTCCGCCAGAAAAAAATGAAACCGATTTTCTCGACAATCGGGAGAGTGCAAACTGGGAGAAGGTCTCGACAAGATCAATTCCGAAGGCCGCCATTTCGTCGTGTGTGCCCCCCCCCCCCCCCCCCCCCCCCCCCCCCCCCCCCCCCTTGTTCTCGAGAAAAAAATCGACCCGGAAATTCATCCCTGGAGATGTGTTGTCAAGCGCGTAGTTTGTTTTCACCTATATGATACACGTATACGGTATGCCTATATTTGTCCACCTACTACTACGGGGGTCCATAGTTAACGGGACCAAATTCTGTTAGTAAAAATAGGTAAATATATAGGTTTTTATGTATACCATAGGTCCTGTTAACTATGGACCCCCGTAATAAGATGTGATGGCGGAGGATTAATGCGAGAACAATAACGACAACAGCACCAACAACAACGCTCACCTTAACCTCAACGCGGGGCAGTAGTCCCCTCCCCCATCCCCCACGTAGATAACCTTGTCGGCAACCCTCAAACCGTTCCCCTCTTGATGTGCGAGCAAACCGTCGAGGATTAGCCCTGGAAAGGCCAACGATTCGCGGGTTCCGATTAGCACACAGGACGCGTGTGCTACGACAGATGTACGTACGTATATAGCACTTTTCCGCAGAAACGTTTTCTGAATGACGGGACCCCTTGGCCTAAACTCGTCGGAATTTCGTTTAATGTGTGGCAGCATTTTTCGTTCGTACAGTATGCTCACGTCATGGGAATGTGAGTGATCGTCAACCATTGCACTTACACTGTTTCCTCCAAAATCATATTTCGGGTGAGGAGACTACAGTAGCTCACAAAAAAAAAGATGCTGTGCCTCTGCTGTGCGTAGGTAGCACCGGTGATCACTACCGAACCCCCCTGTACATAGCCTACGGTCGGCAGTCGCCTCGTGTGCACCGATCGCGGCAGCTGTATTATTAATAGTTTTCTTGCCCATGTTCACTCGATTGCCATCAGTGCAGCGGTAAAACGAATGACGAGGGCGGTATAATCATACTATCACTACAGTATACCGTGGTACGTACCAAGCATACAACAATGTGAGCGTGAGCGTACCACTCCGACCGGAAACATAGTGCCCGTTTCATATTGACATCAGAGACCAAACGATTACTATATTCCCGGTCAGGAAGAGTGGTACGTAAGTAGTTTACGCTACGCGGGTGCCGCGCAAGTGGTTGCACTGCTGTGGCCAGATGAAAGCATGCCTCACCCAGCGGCGGATGCTGCAACCATCGTATTTTATTCATCCATCGTGTTGCCCCTCCCAAGCTTCATAGAGGCAATTTCATCTATCGTGTTGCTCCTCCCAAGCTTCGTAGAGGCAATAGAGTTCACCGCTTCGTCGACACTATGTCTGAAACACACTATTAACAAGTGTACGAGATAAAAGGGACTTCGAATGCTGACCAAAGGTTGATTGGGTCTGATTGGCTTAGATATCGTACACAGACAGTACTATTAATAATGATCCTCTAGAGTGTCGAATACATGCCCGATTCCCCCCATGAAGGTGCGGGACAGGTTCGTCATCAAGCGTTGTACACACGCAACCGCAAAAATTGATTGGTACCAGCGATGCATGTTGATGTTTCCACACGTCGCGCAGGATCAGATTAGATCAAATCCCCACCAGTTCATCATCTAGATCTTCGGGGCACAGATATCCCTGATTTAGATCATCTGAACGGCCATGACAATGCTTTCACGGTGGGTGGGTTCTGAATGCCAAGGCTCTTGCGCACATACATGTCTGCCGGGTATTGATCTGTACCATACAGCTCTTGCACAACGTATAGATCATAATCGAAAGAACGGTGAACGGGTATCTATGAACAGATCAACAGATCGTCTAGATCATGATCTGTCCGGAGTGTGGATGTTTTCTAAAGACAGTCTAACCTTTGCACATGTTCGGAGGGCAAAGGCTGCACCCGTGGGGAGCGTCTGGGTCGGAGTGGTGGGGCTGCACATCCAAGCGTCCGTCCTCCTTGAAAACGCCTCCGTTGGTGGTGATTCCTCTACCGAACAGACTGCGAATGCCGTGGTGGTTGAGAAACTCCTCGATGAACACCTGAAAGAGTGTGCAACAACAACAAACGTCCGCCAGGCGCCATACTCAACTTTGCACTCTGATGCAATACCAAAAACAAGATGTCTCAACTAACCATACCGGCATAGCTGGTACATATTTAATATGGTGCTCGCGCCCGCTACTGAGCATAATTTCTTCGAAAATATATTAGCGCCCCCCCCAAAACTAAGCGGCAATCATTTTTTTACTCGGGCTGTTCCATACTGTATAATATTGTAAGACTCATCGTTTTTTTCATCTCATGCATCATCTTCGCCCTTATTTTTCTCCCTCCCCCCGCCAGGTCGTAACCCAGATCCAGGTCAACATAGCAAGCTCTTCGCCCCCCTCACCACTACGTACGGCTCGTGCCTTGTGTTTCTATCGCGAGAGAGAAGTACGTCAGCCCTTTCTTCCCTCGTCGACTCGCGTCTTATTGCGCCTACAGTGTATACCCACGCTAGGCGCTCTCAGCAGCTGATCCGTATTGATATATCTTTCAGCAAACAAATTCACAGTCTCACCACAATGGAATTCGAACTCCAGGACCAGCCCAATTTTTAGCACCATGAGAGGTAAAAGCCACCATATATCCGGAGCGACCGGCGGGTAATCGATCGACAGTTATCATAGGTAATATTTTCACATTTGTAGTCGTCGGCAGGAAACGGGTTGCTTCTATTTTTTTTATGTTTTTCATCCTCTGGCAGATTGGTAAAAATAGAGGCCTAAGCTCACCACGCTTCCACCTTCGAAAAACAATTTCGTGTGTCGATTTTAACCCACCGCTCCCGTTGCTACTAGAAACTCACTTCGTACGTATCATATTTTACTGAAACGCTTGCTCGTGCATCCCCAGCAACAAGTCTGCCCTGGGTTCTCAGATATTGAAACGAGGCGGGAAGGGCCACGTAGAAAACGGCACCGTTTCGTCCCAAAGGTCCCACCGTGCAGAGGGGAGGGCGTACTCGTTTGCTTGCGGGCCTTAGCCATTTGATGATTCATCACGCATCCCTTTCGAGACGGAGCACCCTTCTTACTCCTGATAGAGTCACCGACGACATTTAGGCGCTCAAATGCGTTTTTTCCATAGATTACCCACGACACACTTTTTGTTTATCTTATCCCCTTCCTGGTTCGCCGTCCATCGCCACCATCTATCTCCATGGATAGCGACCGCAGTTTCGCTACAATCTAGGGGGGGTGTACTCGATACGAGAGAGGTACTCGATCTCATGCATGGCCGTAGTCGTATGACCATAGGCCCTCGCATCCCTACAATGCCGGGACGGAGCATGTCGGGTTTTCACCGACCAGGCAGACATCGCTTGCGCCAAGCGCGAAGTGCCGTGAGGTGTCCGGCGAGTCGCATGAAGGGTGAGCTGCATCCTACTAAGAACCGCTTGTGAGGCGGACTTGCATGTGGATGACAGCCTCAATGAGTTAGTTTAATTTCCGGTGTAGCCACTTCCAGAGCTACAATCTAGGGGGGGAGGGAAGGGGGGATAATATTACAAGGCTTTACCGGAGGCTGGGTAATCGGTCGATATTATACCCTATAGCAGGTGACGCCTTTACATGGTTGCAAAATCCTATGGGAGGCCTGTTGTGTTCCTCGCCAGCAACAGCAACAGCAGCAGCAGCAGCATCTTCACGCTCAACGCTCACCGTGTTCGCGTCCGACACCACGGCTTGCTCCGCTCCGGCCGCGCCCGCCATGCACGCGGCGTCGAGCATCCTCTGAAACACCGGCAGGCGGGACATGCTCCATTTAATCTCGCTCTCTGTCACCTGAGATATATATATACATATATACCGTACTGGTATGTATTAACCCGGTTAGACCTTGAGGATTGCACTCCCATTGATGGGACCAAAAGGCTTGGAATTATATATATATATATATTTAGGTCAAAATATACAGTGCAGTGAGACCGCTAATTTTGGGCGGGTCAGTTTTTTTTTGAGTTTCGTCATATTTAAAGGAGACCTGGTTATTTTAGGCGCGTCATGGCCTTTTGTAGTCTTGTTATACTGATTTATGGTGTTTGTTGTTGTCCTCTCATTGGCTCTCAAGTCAAGGACTCCGTGGTCACACAAAGGTGCTGGAGCCATTTAAAAAAAAAAAAAAATCGGCTACGATAGAGGATCACGGTCAGTCACGGGATCCAAACGGCGGTCTTTCTAGCCTGAGAGTGATACGTGATGAGTGATTATTACGGGGGACAAGTAAATATTGTTCATAAAAATAGCGAAATATATAGAATTTATGGCCCCCCGTAATACGGGGGTCCACAGTTAATAGGACCTATGGTACACATAAAAACCTATATATTTTACCTATTTTTGCTATTACGGGGGTCCATAGTTAACAGGACCAAATATTGTTCGTAAAAATACCTAAATATATAGTTTTTTATGTATGCCATAGGTCCTGTTAACTATAGACCCCCGTAATACCAATATTTGGTCCTAATTCACTATGGTCCCCCGTAATAGTGGTTCGACGCGGTGGTGGTGGTGGTTTAAATAACTAAACTATTGCAACGAGATCAGTCAGCGAACTGTCTCATCCTGTTGAGCCTGTTGAACCCCGTTTGGAGCTGCCTGCCCCCGGTTTTTGTGGACTGGCTACTTGGAAATAGTGTAGGATAACTTTTGGTGTGAAAGGTATTGAGACTACGTACAGCAGTGATGGATATCGAACGATAACCGCAGACAAAAAAAAACGGGTACTGCTGTACCAATTCGACAGTCGATACTTCGTATTATATGTACTTTGACACTTGCCATCGGTCAGTCCACATCAGCCCCCAAAAAAGACGAAGGGGCCATCAAAAAGGGACGGAGGGCATTGACGCGTTCGATACCATATACCTGGTATCGTATTTTGTTTGTGTTTTATTTCTTCTTTCCATTTGTACGACTACTCTTTGCCCTTCTTTTCTATCTCCCTCCTAATCGTAGCTCATATCCCGGGTCACATAGCAGGCTCTGCTCCCCCCTCTCTACAGCACCACTACGGTTTCGTGCCTTCCTTTGTATCGCGAGACAAGGCTTCAGCCATTTTTTCCCTCGTCCACCCGCGTCGATTATCGACGTTCGATCGATCTTTCATGTACCGAAACTTTAAGATGCGATACCCAAGACGAAATATAAGATGGTTGTTGGAAAGCGATTCCTTCGACCCTTTTGTAATGTCCGACCTCATCTTCGTTCGTCGTGGCCCCTTCCGGGTGGGAGGTGGAGAAGGGAGGGGCGGGGGGGGGGGGTGGAAAGCAGTGGGGGGAAGGGTGGAGGGGGGGTCGGAGGTGGGGCGAGGGGGGGGGGGGGGGGGGGAGGGGGGGGGGGGGGGGGGGGAATCATCCAGACTTGATAAGCTCCACATACTGCATATTGTGTGGTCGGGCAGGCAGGCAGCCCGCGCTCACTGCTTACCCCCTTTTCCCACAAGCTCCGCATCTGCCGGTTCATGATCTGCGTCCAACCGAGCTGTTCCTCGTTCCGTAGGCTTCGGAAGTTGGGCATCAGCTCCTCGCCCAGCTGCTTCACCACCCAGGTGTCGCTGTTCTCGTTCACCAACGACCTGGAAAGCGGGAAGGGAGGAAGGAAGGAAGGCGAACAACGCAATGGGGTCGACTTGCCGCCGTAGCCTTTCCCGCAGAACATCGTACATAAAATGCGCTGTGCTCGTCGGACAAAAGCCGCGCGGCTGAGCTACAGGTATACAAGCACTTGTGTACTGCTGTATCAGGCAGGCGATTTCTTGCGTCCCGCGCTTAAACACAGCCGTTCTACGAGTGTACCACGTTACAAAGTACTGCGTTGGGGTTTTCGGACTGCAGCAAGTCCCACACGATACCGGGTATTCGACGAGTACACATTCCAACTCACACGTCGCAACCGCTTCGTGAGCCCATCTACGTCTGCTTTGTCCAGCAGCAGCAACAGCGGCAGCAACAGCGGGGGAGGATCTGCGCCTCGGACAGATCATCTACAGATCATGATCTACAGCAGTAGATATTTCAGGGCAGAAAGATATTCCAGATCTGTGTGAATGATCTAGCTCATGTTGCCGTTTGAAAGTCGCCTAATCTGCATGATCTACTGCATTATTACTGCTGTATGTAGCTCATGTTTCCTGGGTTGGATCTGTACTGCTGGACAGATCCTGCAGATCCTGGACAGCATATCATAACGGCAGGCTAGGATCTACCGTAGGTGGTATCGTAGATCATCTACGATCGTCATCTGTCCGACCTGTCCTTCGCATATTCATATATGTCAGACCAGGTACCAAGTACACCACACGTCCCACCCCACCCTATCACGTGGCTCACCAATCAAAGTCCCACACCACCAGCACGCTACCGTGCGTTGCGGTAGTACCAGCAGACGCCATTAATCCAGTGCGCTCGAACTGCTGCTGTGCCGAGCTGGGAGACGTATGTGTGTTGCTCGTCCCTCGTTTTTTGTTCTTGTTTCTCTCTTGTCGGGATAAGCAATGCCTACTCCAGGTGAAAGGACCGTTAGGCTTGGCTTTGTCGCTTGTTTGACTTGACGCTTAACGAACCAGCTGTCGAGCAGTGCGGTTGCCTAGCGTTGCACCTATGCCTCATGCATCAAAGGTGATCACTGAAACAATGTGGCCATGTTTGTGTCCCCTCTACAGAAACGCACTTTTTCACTATGAAACCGACAGTTCTCACGCCCTCACAGCTTTGTCCGTTTCGATCACCGTTTCCTTTTGCTCGCCGCCCCCCCCCCACAGCAGCGTTCAGCAGCGTGGTATGTGATGTTGCGGTATCTAGTTAGCTACACTACGATGGCTGCAGTCCTTCTTAGGTGAGTACCACACCACTAGGCAAAGGTATTCTATTCTCTTTCTTGAGCACTTTGCTCTATACGTACAAGATACTGATACGTACGCTAAACGTGCCCGTGGGCACCAAACAGAGGTCGCCTTCAGCTGCTGGCGTGCGCCTTGAGCAGCATCTTGCCTCCCATCACCGGCGTCGTAACAGCAAGATTGACATTGCGCACATCCTACCCTACTGTAGACTGGACGAGCCATAGGTACGCCCTCGGAACAAACTAAAACCTAAACCAAACGAAAACCCAAACGCCCAGGTGCGTTTCGAGGAGCAATGGATTCTTTGCGGGACTGTCAGCTTCGTCAGTTCGAAGTTCGCCTGCGAGCACGTGCTTCCTAGCTCCGAGCTCTGCTTCCTCTTCTTCGCCCTTCAGCTCGACAGGTATGATATATATGTCACGCATGTCAAGTGCGTCAAAGCTGCTGCGTGATGCGTAGCCGCCGGCTGTTCTTGGTGAGGATAATGTTACTTGGGTTGGGTCGGATGCTTCACCACTATTCCTTTGGTGTACTTGTACTGCTGTATGTACGCTGTACTTTGTTCTTCACATTTAATCGTTCTTTCTACTCGTCAACATCCAGCACACAGCAACCCAGAATCCTTCCCGATTCTTCATCCTTGAGATACAAGCTTTGTGGTCACAAATCCACCATACAGAGATGCTACAGTACGTTGTAATGCAGTACGCAGAGTAGAGTATGCAATGCCATGTCATCGTACTGGATACGACAGGCACGAAATACACATGCTACTATGACGTGATTGGTGGTAATGAGGCGCGACCTCAGTACCCTCAGTATTAATAGTCAAATCTGCGATGCATCATGGGCGAAAAGGGATTGTGCTGAACCAACACGAACGAACATCTACGCATGTATCCGTGCCGTTAGGGTTATATTTCAAGAAAAAAAAAATCGTCAGCAGCAGCACAGCAGCAGCAGTACAGTAAGGCTGTTTCCTATGCGGTTCGATTTCGAGCTTCAGATTTGTATTTTTCGATCTCAAAAATGAATGACCCTGCTTATGCAGTCCAAATATGCAAAATCCGACCGGAAATTTTTCGATTTGAGAATCCGATGACGCAAGTCGTCGGATTTTGGCCCAAAATCCGACGACCTGGGTCATCAGATTTTCAAATCGAAAATGCAATGCTCTTTAAATTCAAGATGTTATCCACGACAGCAAACAGCAGCAGAACGATCGATGAGTTGGACGGTCATACAGCTGTATAGCGACGTTGCTTCGCGCCAGACGCGCGGACGGCGCGTCCCTCCGTGGCCAGACTAGAGTCGGCTGGCGCGGGATCGGGCCTAGAGACCAAGAGAAGCGCACTCGGCACGCGCCTCTCCGTGGATACGTACTCGTAGACTACACTGCTGTACAGCAGCAGCAGTCAGTCACAAAATGAAACACAAAATACCAAGACAGGTTGACTCTAGCGCACTCGCCACGTCTCTTCGCCGCCAGACCAGAGGCAGTCAGCGTGGGCTCGGACGCTTGGGTCCTACGCGCAGGGCAGCGCACCCAGCGCGTCTCTTCGCGGCGCCAAACCACAATAACGGCAGTTGGTCTCGGCGTTTGCTCGAATCTCTACACGCACAATAAATCTGATTTTTCCGCATAGGAAGACCCCTTCGATTTGCCAAGTTCATATCTGAAAATGCCATCGGGTCAAAATCTGAAGCTCAAAAATCGAACCGCATAGGAAACGGCCTAAGACACACGAAGCCAGGGTCAGCGTCGCTGTACGCTCGACTTGTTGGTCTAACCCTTGGCCCTTTGTACTCCTACGTACTCGATTTTGTTGTGTGTGTGTCCTGGTTCCCCAACTCGAAATTCGGCATAATTTGAAGACGAAAAATCTGCACCTACAACAGTTCGTCACGCTGTACAATACCTGACATTTTTCCAACAGAGCTTTTCGTAGCAGGTGCCACCACTACTACTGCTGTACCACTGCTGTACGGCATCTATCTACAGCAGAGATTCTCCGTCCCCCCATCAGTAAGAGGGTGGGCCTGACAATACCACCTCCGGCATGTCTTAGGGACACGGCCCGTTGCTGTGAACAGGCACAGTCTGCCTACGAGTACTCATAGAGTTGGGTTTCGTCCGGTAGAACTAAAAAAATATAAACCGTTAGGATTTTTTTCGGTTCTGTCTTTTTTTTTTTACCTTAGCCGAACCATGTGCCTACACACGTTGCCGCACCTAGCTCGACCAACTCTGAACGACTTACAACCGCACCAACACGAGAAGGTTTCTTTTGTATGTGGGCGTGCACAGAGCCCGTCGGGACTGACATTGGTGCCGTGTGCGTTCAGCACGGTGGACAAACGTGGCCGAAAAAAATGTTGAATCACACACACTTGCAGAAAAACTAAAACCAAGGCATCCTACGCTCGTAAGATCCGTCATGAAGAGTTTTTTTTTTCCCTTGGAAAGCCAAGAAAAAAAAGACTCGCGCGCCTCATTGTTAATAGTAGCAATCCAGATGCTTTGAAAGAGAAGAAAACCTCTGCGCGTGTCTGCTTTTCATCATTTTTTCAATATATATTTCCACCCTTGTATTACGGGAGGCCTACTCGTTAAAGAAACTTCCGTAGAACCCTCGATATACCCCAAAACCATGTGACCCCCACTATGTTTGGCTGTGACTACTGTGCTCCCTCCCCTGTGATAGACAGCCCAGCACATGCAGTGTCTGTGCTGATTCTCCATCCAAAGAGATATACAAGCTCTGTGGTCGCAGACTAATATTGGTATTTCGCCGGTAATTCGCATTGTACGTGTTGCCTACTTATCGTGGATCGTATGTACAATAGCGTCGGTCGCCTTGATGTGATGCCTGATGTTGGCGTCACGCTTCTTGTGTGCCTGGTATGGGTTACCTGGTGCGTTGCTCGACATGGTGTATTTCGACCATTTTGGAGAAGAAAAGCGTTTACAGCAGTGCTCGTACATTGCTAAAATACTTGAACACGACAGTAGCAAAAGCTCTTCTATGACATGTACGTGTCTATTAATTCTCGCAAGGGATGCGTAGTCAATGGTCAAATGACTCAAGGCGAGCAGCAAATGAGTACTATCCCCCAGCGGCAGCAGCAATAGCAGTAGCACGGTGAACTACAGATACAGCAGTCAGTAGTATGTTAGACATCCCGGTTCATACTTGAGGGACCCCAAACCACCCATCGCTAACTTCACGTCGCAGCAGTCAGTGGCACGTAATGATCATCATCGTCATCATCATCGTCATCATTATCATCATCATCGACAACCTCATCATCATCGTCAACATCATCACCATAGTCATCGTCATCATCATCGTTTTCATCGTCCTCGTCCTCATAATCATCATCATCATCCACGTTCTCACTTGGCGTACGAGTAGCTCCTTTTCCTGAACTCCATCTATAACAGGTTACAACTCAGGTTCCTCGTTCCGTCGCAAGCAAGTAAAACAACAACAACACAAATCTTTGTACCACCAACATAACCACCATCATAAGACACAATCGTGACGATGCATTTACCCCACTGCCCCCCCGCCGCGATTCGAACGCCTATCAGGTACAACCCCCCAGCACGACACCGAGCTTCACAGCAGAGCGCTCAACCGAGACTCTCGCAGCGATCGGCGCATCAAGAGCAACGGCGCACCGACGCCGCCCTCAATGACCGCAGGCACCATGCCCTTCACCGCCGCCACCCCGACGTCTAACACTATCGCGCGACCCCACGGGGCTGCCAAACTGAGCAGCATCGATTTCAACCCCAGCGTTAGGGCCGAGGGCCCCGACTCTCTGACCCCGGTGGTGATCATGCACGGGCTGCTGGGAAATTCGCGCAATTTTCAGGGCTGGGGAGCCAAGCTCGTCAAGGTGATATTGATATTGCGCGACATGCATGTTTGTTCTTGAATGTCTGTAGGTCCAACTTTTTCGGCCGTACTTAGGGCCGTTGTTGTCTGAGATATTTTTAGCAGAATTTCCTGAAATTCCAGCGGGGAGGGTTTCACGCAATTTTTTTTTATCATCCAGATTTTCCTGTTTTTTTTTTCCAAATATGTGATTTAACTTCCCTGATGTTTTTCCCTCCCGAACAATTTCACAAATTGTGGCAAAACGTCTACGTATCTTGATACGAAATCTTCGAGAATTAAAAAAAAATGGAAATGATGGAAAAAACTCTCCGATAGTACCGTCCTTTCCTGCAAATGAGAAGCCCCGCCAGTCATGAAAATATTTTTGACCCAAAGCGGTACTTCGAAGCACGAAGTATCAGGTATAATATAGTACGCACAGTAGTAATTGTTTTCTTTATAAAATTTTATCAGTACGTACAAAATTGCCTTATATTTTCGATCAGACTGGTAAGTTTTTGCAAATCTGTTACAAAAACGTGAGCTGTGAGTGCGACCGACCGAGTGGTTGGTACTCCACTTTGGCATCGGAAGCTGAACAACCGGACATTGCACAAATACAACTTTTCCAAAAATTAATATTGGAAAAACTAAAGTATTAACTACAAATTTTACTTTTGGCCTTATTACAGGGGTCCATAGTTAACGGGACCAATTTTTGTTAGTAAAAATCGGCAGATATATAGGTTTTTATGTACACCATAGGTCCTGTTAACTATGGACCCCCGTAATAGCAAAAATACTCCTATTTATGCAGGCCATAGAGTAATACAGTAGGTCGCTGGACTCGGCGAGACCGTGAGATTGGATTTTGACCCGAATCCAAGGCGTTGTTGCAGCGGGGTTAGGGTAATATAGCTAGAGCAGTAGCATGGAGGGAAGGGCTAGGGTTAAGGATAGCATGGCGGCCATGGAGGGGGGTACGAACCCTTTTATGAAATGGCCTGCCGGGAGATCGATAGGTCGGGATATACCGACCCCCATGGTGTGCCTGCCCAGACCTCCCCGCTCTACCGTTTATATGGCAAACATACGGTAGGCGCCCGGTGATACTAGGAAACGTCAAATTGGTGTCCAGGTTCAATGTCTTTTGTGTAGGATTTAGAGTTGGTCCCATCACTGTTGAGCTGTGTTTCTCAACCCAATTTTCTTATCGTTCGTGCCGATCTTGAGCCTATTTTTCTTAGCATAGTGTTGTATATTAGGGGCCACCGTGGTGAACCATTTTCATTGTCCATCGGATTGTTTGCACTTCGAGTTGTTTTTTTTTTTTCGGTCAGATTTATGGTGGAGGGTATTGAGCTTCTCGAGTGAGTTTCATAACCTCAGATAATGTTAGGCGCACCTCTATCGTACGTAGCGTACGTATTACGGAGGACCATAGTAAATAGGACCAAATATTGTAAGTAAAATTACGTGAATATATAGATTTTTGTGTGCCGTAGGTCCTATTTACTATGGACCTCCGTAATAGTATGTCCCCGGAACGCTGTTGCTCGTTATAATGGGCTGTATTTATACAAAAAAAAAAAACTTAATCCTTATGATAGCTGGTACATACACTACTGCCAAAAATGTCCCGCCCTAATTGCAAGTAGTTTTCGAACGAAAACGTGGGTACATCTCTGAAGGGGATAAGTTAATTACTCGACTCTTTCCCGCTGCTGTTTTGTTTTTTCCCCCTTTTCCTCGGAGCAGAGCCTCGACCGCGAGAGACGAGTGTTCGCGGTCGACATGCGCAACCATGGCTCCAGCTCGCACCACGACAGCATGACCTACGTGGACATGGCCGACGACGTCCTCGGTTTTATGGCGGACCAGGTTAGCTACGTAGCTAGCTCAATTTTTAGCGCGCACCCTGTTGTGTTTTTTTGGCCATAATCTTCACGTCACGCCGGCACGAAGGAAAAAAAGAGAATGTCACAAATAAATCTGAAGGCATGTACACGTTGGTTGAAGTCCTGCGTTGGTTGGAGGCTTGCGACGGTTGAATACTTTGGTTGGAGGCTCTGCGTTGGTTGAATCCTGAGCCGTGTATGCCTATAAGGGTGGCGCCTAATCTTTCTGAAGCTCCTCACTTGGTTATAGTGCAGGATCTCTATAATATTGCTACAGCAGTAAGTCATTAGTACCTCACCCCAAAACTTGAGGGCGACCCAATGAACGTTCCCGAATCCTGTGTATATCACGACTAATATAGTAAAAACACTTATTAATGAAAGACATATAATTCTATTTAATAGTGGTATTCCAGCGATATCGAGGACCTCGGCAACTCAGGAATGTTTTGGGCTATACTATAATCAAGTAAAGTCCTTACCGCAGCACACCTCCATACTTTTCTTTGTGTGTCGATTATTCCCCCTTCCGAGCTCTACTGTAGCCCCACCAATTATTGCTTATTTCTTTTTCGGTGCGTGTTTGTATTTTGTGGCATGAATGAAATAGGGGCTGTCAGAAGCGATTTTAATCGGGCACAGCATGGGAGGCAAGGCCGCCGCAATGGCCGCCCTGTTGCACCCGCACGCTGTCCGAGGCCTCGTCATTATGGACATCGCACCCGTCAGCTACTCCATGTGAGGCGCCTCTTTCCTTCGTGTAACCGTTGGGGCCGACGTGTCGTTTTCGTCGTTGTTGTTGTTGGTGGTGGTGGTGGTGGTATTGGTGGTATTGGTGGTGGTGATGTTGGTGGTGGTGGTGGTGGTGGTGGTGGTATTGGTGTTGGTGTTGGTGTTGGTGATGGTGGTGGTGGTGGTGGTGGTGGTGGCGGTGGTGGTGGTGGTGGTGGTGGTGGTGGTGGTGGTGGTGGTATTGGTGGTGGTGTTGGTGTTGGTGATGGTGGTGGTGGTGGTGGTGGTGGTATTGGTGGTGGTGGTGATGTTGATGATGGTGGTAGTGGTGGTGGTGGTGGTGGTTGATGGTGGTGTTGGTGATGGTGGTGGTGTTGGTGACGGTGGTGGTGGTGGTGATGTGTTGGTGGTTGTGTTGGTGGTGGTAGTAATGTTGGTGTTGGTGATATTGGTGTTGGTGATGTTGGGTTTAGTTGTTTTGGTGTTGGCGATGATGGTGATGGCTGTTGTTGTTTTTTTGTGTTGGCGATGATGGTGAAGTTGGTCTTCGTGGTGGTGGTGGTGGTGGTGGCTGCTGTTGTTGGTGTGGGTGGTGTTTGTGTTGACGGCGGTGTTGTTGGTGTTGGTGTTGGTGTTGGTGGTAATCCTGCTCATGCTGCTGCGCGTCCGCTTTGTTACGGAGGGCCACAGTAGTACAATGCAGAGTAATACATACTGTTATTACGGGGGACCACAGTAAATAAGACCAAAATTTGTTATTCAAAATAGGTAAATATATAGGTTTTTATGTATACCATAAGTCCTACTAACTATGGACCCCCGTAATACAAGCAATCAGAACCCACAATGGACCCGAAAAGCTATTACGGGGGACCATAGTTAACAGGACCTACGGTACACACAAAAACCTATATATTTACCTCTTTTCAATAAAAATATTTGGTCCTGTTTACTATGGACCCCGTAATAGTTATCCCCCCATGTTCACTCAACCTATTTGGTTCTGATTACCATGTATAATAAGTTCCACCTGGTAAAAGGCGGTTTAGAGTACCCCACACCTTCTCGGTTTTTTTGGGCTTCGTTTTGTGGGCCCCCAAAGAGTGACTAACCTCGTAGTAGCGCAGACTCGCGTTGCCTGCGAGCGTCGTTTGCAACTCGGCACGCGATGCCGCACGGTGTCTCCCACGCCAGCCGTTGTCCTATCCTGCTCGGCTTTCCCCCGCAATGCTCTTGCCTTTTTTTTGTCCGAAGCACGCCGCCTTCCGCTTTGTGCGGTGATTTAAGCATTTCTCGTCCTTTTGCGTTGTTTGTTTTTAGTTGCAACACTTGTTTCGATGTGCGTCGTTTCCGATTCGCTGTATCGACTCATCCCACGGAAAGCTTCGCCCTTCTTAGCTGAATATTTTCTGATCGGTTGAGCTCCCCCGAGTGAGACACTACGGTTAGTTGATGATACCACTCTGCACGAAAATATAAGGACTGCTTCGTCTTCATATTTATGTCTAATCGGTACTTACATTTCCACCCATCCACAGCAGTGGTATTAATAGGATGTTTTTTGCTAGTGCTGTGGCTTCTTTTTTTAAAATCCTCCGGCGGATTGGTAAAAATATAGCTTAAGCTCACCACACTTCCACGTTCAAACTTCGTGTCGTGTGCCAATTTAACCCACGGTTCCCGTGGCATGTTTGTTCCTACAAGCAGGACCTAGAAATATTGGTCGGGCTGCGGGAACAGGCTTCCTTGAAGTATTGTGTGGGGGTGATGGGAGATATTTTGAGGCCCTCGCTTGAGAAGATCAGAAACTGATAAGCCGCCACCTCTCTCTACCGTGACGTTGCTAGTATTTTTTGCTGCGTACTGTCGTGTGACTTATGTCTTGTTTTTTATTTTGTGTGCAGGGTTGATGCGACGAACTGGGGCGACACGCAGAAAATAATCGAGGCCCTGAAGCGGATGCCGCTGGAGGGGGTGCGAAACAGAAGGGACGCCGATGATGTGAGGGGCTGTGTGTTTCGTTTTGGAACTAGAGAACACGTGAGCTGTGAGATCGAAGACTTCGTCAAAACCCATTTATTCGACTCGGTCTACATTAGGTTCGACAACAATGACTAAAAGCCGAACTACTTGACTTTTTAACACGCTAACATTGTTAAGGAGGACCATAGTAAATAGGACCTAAGGTACAGACAAAAATCTATACATTTTCCTATTTTTCCTAACAGCATTTGGTCCTATTTACTGTGGTCCCCCGTAATAGTAAAACTTTTAATATATATTTCCCCTCTCTTGTTGCCTTGTCTTCCCCTCTTTTTGGCATCCTGGTGCCCCCCGGTCCCCCCCCCCCCCCCCCCCCCCCCCCCCCACCGACCCCTTAGTGCATCATTATGCCTCTTTTTGAATTGACCCCCTTTTTCCCCCACCGGCCACCACCCCCTTTCATTGGTTGCACCGCCATGTTTCTGCTTCTATATTCCCCCACTGGTGCTGGTGTATCTGGTAGCTTTTGGCGAAGGACGTGATCGACCCAGCCCTTCGAGCTTTCGCGGTGACTAACCTCGATAAGGATCCCCATTCGGGGACGTGGGATTGGAGGATCAACATCGGCGCTATCCACCGCTCGATGGGGGTGCTCGCGCAGTTTGACTCTGGGAGGCGGCGCGGCGAGGCGGTGGGGCTAGAACGCCTGGCCAGCGCGGTGGATGATGGGAAGGAGGAGCTAGGAGCGTACAAGGGGGATGTGAGCACTGGTGGGGGGGCGGGGGGGTGTACTCGTTGTCATGCATGGCCGTAGTCGTATGACCATAGACCCTCGCATCCCTACAGCGGGGGGGGGGGGGTGTACTCGATAGGAGGGATGTACTCGATCTCATGCATGGCCGTAGGCGTATGGCCATAGACCCTCGCATCCCTACAATGCCGGGACGGAGCACGTCGGATTTTCACCGACCAGGCAGACATTGCTTGCACCAAGCGCGAAGCGCCGTGAGGTGTCCGGCGCGTCGCATGAGGGGTGAGCTGCATCCTACTAAGAACCGCTTGTGAGGCGGACTTGCATATGGATGACAGCTTCAATGAATTAGTTTAATTTCCGGTGTAGCCACTGCCAGAGACAGCAATGGGACTACTATGTAACTGCCTCTTGGGTGCCTTGCCTTGAACACTACGTGATACGATCAATTCCCTTGTGCAGAGTAAAGGTTCTTCACCTCGCACAAATGGTCTAACTCGACGACCAGCTGTGGGCGACCGCAAAAAAAAAAAAAAAAAAAAAACGGTACCCGGGATGTCTAGCTCACGTAGTGAGCGGCATGTTTACAGTGTCGTTGCCAACCGACGCCAACCCAACCCATATATACAAGGCAGACTAGGAGGTAGGTGGGGGGGGGGGGGGGGGGGAAGATGGTGGTTGTTGCTGTTTTGTGTTGTTGTCATTGTTGTTTTGTGTTGCTGTTGTTTTTTTGTGGCTGTTTACGTTTGTGATTGCGGTTGTTGCTGTTCGTCGCTGTTATTGCTGTCGTCGCACTATCTGCCCTGCGCTGCTCCCGGTGTTATTTTGCGGCCGTCATCACATGCCTGGGTCCCCGAAGACGTTTACGTACGTATGTATCCTGGTTTCGCTGCGTACTGCTGTAGACACTGACGGCGTCATTTGTCCCCCCCCCCCCCTCCCTCCCTCCCTCCTCCCCTCTCTCCCTCCCCTCCCTCCTTCCCTCTGGCAGACTTTGTTCGTCGCCGGAGGAAACTCGCGGTACATCCGGTCCCAACACCTCACAGAGATAGGCACGATGTTCCCTCGGTTTGTCGTGAGCACCGTCAAGGGCGCGGGGCACTGGGTGCACGCGGACAACCCGGCGGAAACCTTGCGATTGGCCAAGTCTTTCCTGGACAGGCCAGAGTTAGGATGAAGTTAGTGGATGTGCAAGACGTGGTCTGTAGCGGGTGGGGAGTGGGTTTCGAGGAGGGGGGGGGGGGGGAGGGGGCGGTCGCAGCCGTTGATGGGGGCCGCAGCTAACTAATTGTTCCAACCATTGTTGTTTTGGGGGGTCGCAAGCAAAGTGTGCCGTCAAGTATTGTTGGGAGGGTCGCTCTTGTCTATCTAGGTGGCTGCTGCTGCTGCTACTGCCGAGACACTGTCTCCCGCCGTGTGCAGAAACAGACGCTGCTGCTGCTGTTGCTGCTGCTGCTGCTGGGTGCTGCTGCCGTGTTGCGCCTGGCGCCTCTAGGCGAGGGAAGAATAACCATTGTGCTTGTTATCCAGTTTATCCCCACGGGGTGATCGATGACAACGGTGACCTTGCCTTTAGTCAGGGGTGCTCCTGCCGTGTGCCTTTGCGACAAATGAGCGAGAGGTGTGGGGAACAACCACTTCTTCGGCTAGGTTAGGTTAGCTCAACAGAGGGTGCAGGTATTTTGACGACTGTTTTTCCTGGAACTCGAGCGGAGAACGTTTTTTAGTTACTACTAGAAATACAGGTTAACACTTTTGGCGGGGCTGTTCTGGTGTTTCTCCGAAGGCAATCGTTCTGTTTTCTCATCTTGTACCGGGGGGAAGACTGGGCCCGGCTGCAGCTTGAGGGGTTAGCTGGCGCTTACGTAGAGAGCCAGGTTTTACTTGTGGGCAGCAACCGCGCACCGCTCACCCCGGATTTGAAAGCATTAATAGTGGCGAGAAATAGTAGTATTAATATAGTAGTAGACGCTTTTGTCTACGCTTGTTTTGCGTTAAATACCTCGAAGACAAGAGATATCGGCTGTCTTTTATGTAGTGTAATACGTACGGCTTTTCGACTTATTTGGGATTTTTTCAGGTGGGAAAGTAGACACGGACGAAAAGTGACAAGTGAAGCATCGGCCACTGCTTGACCTACTGAGGTATGGTGAACGAGCGAATGTGGTTTTCCGAGCGAGAACTACAATACACAACGCAAGCAGTCACAAGTACGACACTGGAGTAGCCTGATCCTGCTCGTATAGCTGTTGCGCCCTCACAGTATATATTCTACAGTCGTACGGTCCATCAGACCGTTGAGAAGACTACTGAGAAGACCGTTGAGGATGCCGTTGGGCAGACCGTTGAGAAGACGAGACTTATCGTGTGTTTGGTCGCTCTTTCTGGGTCCCTAAACGGCTATATACAACCCTTTCACACCTCAGACAAATCATCTACAGATCATGATCAACTGTATGTATTTCAGGGCAGATAGATAATCTATTCCTGATCGGTATGATCTGTATGATCTGGCTCATGTTGCCGGGTGGGAACCGTGCTAATCTGCATGGGCTACTTCTGTAGGACATGTTTCCTAGGTTGGATCTGCCCTATAAGGCAGATCCTGCACACTCTCTCACGACGGCGGGTGAGGAACTGGATGATCTATCTGTAGATAGATAGATCATGATTCGTCGGAGGTGTGAACCCTTTTACCACTGCCTGCACCCACTTTTGTGGGGACACACTATTTTCTTGGATCTGGTGTTGGACATTTGTTTCGGTGATGTATTTAACCTTTCGGCTGGGCTACTTTGTTTTCCGGGGACAGTCTAACGGGTTTTTCGATGCAGGAGGCGTTGTTGCGCGGAATCGATCCCCTCATCCCTCATCAGACATACCAGGTATATACTTTGTATACGACTGTATGTTCAGGCCTGGAGCCACGTCCTACTACAGGAGGGCAATGAGTTTGCTGCGGGGTAAGCCTCGAAGCGCTACATAACGTTATTTACACCCGCCGAATGGTTTGCCGGCAACCTTCCCAGGAACCTCCTACGAAAACGGTCACAATACCCATCCGGAGAAGTTTCTGCGAAATCAGTTACGTTGCCCATCCCATGAAGCTTCTACGAAACAGTTACCTATTTCCGGGAACCTTCTACGAAAACGGTTATCCTTCTCCAAAGCTTCTACGAAACGGTTCCCTATCCCGGGAGCCTTCTACGAAAACGGTTATCCTTCCCCAAGAAGAAAACGGTTACCCGTCCCAGGAACCTACGAAAACGGTCAACCATGTTCTGCCCTCGACGGGAGGGAGGGAGGGAGGGAGGGAGGGGAGGGAGTTTATTCCTCTATAGCGTGGTAGGGGCGGTACCTTGTGTTGACCAATAAGGTCCCTTACATAATGAGAACTATACCTCACACAAACAATCGTCAAGAGAAAAGGTGCGTGACTGCTCGACGACCTATCCCAAGGGTGAGAGGAATACCGCGAGTCATGTGAACACAACAGATGGCAACTTCCCAATTCCAAGTACGTTTTGGGAACTTCTTCGGTTGAGGATCCCTCGTCGTTCAGAAATGTTTGCGCTCTAAAATATCCTACCGCGCTTTAGAGGCATGGCTCAAAGTGTTCCCCCACCTACACACCGCACCGTAGAAGCATGACTCGGAAGTATGCCCCCTACCACACCGTCGAAGCACGGCGCTGAAAAAAAAAAAAAAAACTACCGCACTGTAGAGACATGTCTCAAAATAGGGATGGTTCAAAAGTGCTCCCCTCTACCTCACGAGGCTTCGCGCTTGATGCAAGTTTTATGTCTCACTGGTCGGTAGAAACGCGACGTGCTTCATCCCGGCATCGTAGGGATGCGAGGGTCTATGGTCGTACGACTACGGCCTTGCATGATATCGAGTAAACTCCCCCCCCCTCCTACCGCACTGTCGAGGCATTACTTTATCCCCTACCGCGCCACAGTTCAGCGAGGGAAGGGATGGGGGGAGGGAAGGGATGGGCGGGAAGCTCAGCGTCGACGGCGCAGCACCATCACACCAACGGTAGCCGCAATCCCGAGCACGGCCACAGCTCCGGCTACTTTCGGAAGGCTCGTGAAGAATCGTGACGGCGACGGCGACTTGAACGTTCGCGGCGGCAGGTCTTCGCTTTCATCTTCGCCGTCACCCTCCCCTGTTAGCGTCGGCCCCGACGTTTCTGGAGATATTTCTGCCGGCCCCGGCTTGGGCGATTCGGACGACCAGCCGTCGTGTTCGCCTCTTCTCAGCGGTAAGGGGAAACTGATCGAGCCTTTCTCGAACGGTGCACTCCCGCTCCAGTCCTCGCCGCCGTCGGGTTTCATTGCAGAAGCTGGCGTCCTTTGCGTGCTGGACGGATCCCCGCTGCTACTGTCCCCACCGGACGCTAGGAACGGGTTTCCAGGGCTTGGTTTCGGGGGGAGAGGGGACGCGGTGGTCATCGGCTGCTCTTGTTTGGGCTTCCTCGGACAAACTGACTCTCGCTTTCTCCGGCTGGATCGAGCCGACTCCCTAATCCACGCGAGGTCACCGCCAACCTTCTCTCTCTCGGAGTACATGAACTTGATGATCGAGCGCCCTCCCCAGGTGACGGTAAGCTGGCGGCGGCGGTGGCACCTTTTGACACGGCGGGGGGTGTCGGACATCACCACCGGTGGTGTAGCCCCTTCTGTCTCAGGCTCCGCACTTCGCTCGTCTTTGGCGGCCGCGGCGACCCCTTCCACCCCCCCCTCCACCCCCTCCCCCCCCACCAACTGAACACCCACAGATTGCGGAGCTATCGCCCCCACCCCTACTTCTTCCAATGGAAGACTTACACAATGAGGGAATACCCCTTCCACCTCCCCCTCCCCCTCCCCCTCCAATTGAGAGCCCGCATATTGATGAACGAACGCTTCCACCCCGCCCCCCACCGATTGAGGAGTGGATCCCCCAGCGGAGATGGCGCTCGGTGTCGGCGTGGGGGAGGGCTGGCCCGGGGGTAGGCGGCTCCGCCTTGTGCTGCCGAACAGGGAAAATATGTCCCGCCACACGGCCTCGTGACACTTGCGGTGTCCCACAATGGCGGGCGCTGGTTGAGCGGAGCCTGCCAAGCTTGAGGATGACGTCGACTGAGAGGGTGATGGTGATGGTGATGGTGATGGTGGTGGTGGTGATGATGTTGATACTGGTGATAATGATGGTGATGACAGCGTAGAGATACTGCTACCACCGTGGGCGAGAGAGGCAGAGCTCGATGATGTCGCCGCGTCAGACGCCGCCGCGGAGGGAGGGTTCGACAAGGTTGGGCCGACGCTCGTGGCGTTGGCCTGCGTGTTCTTGGCGGTGAGGATCGTGCGAGTAGCGACCTTGAGGGTGCTGATACAGTAGGTGCACAGCGTCACCAACCGGCCGCTCTCAATCTCCTTCCGTGCGTATATCTGCGTTTAGTAAATTCCGGCGGGAGGAGGGGGGGGCTACTTGTGTCATGCATGGTCGTAGCAGTATGACAATATGCCCTCGCATCGCTACAATGTCGGGACTGAGCATGCCGGGTTTTCACCGGCCAGGAAGACATCGCTTGCACCAGGGGGAGGGGTATGGCTGAGGTCTTATGATCGTACACCCTCGCACCCCTTGAATGTCGGGAGGGCGGCGGGGGGCAGGGCGCATGCTTTTGATTTTTGTTCCAGGCGGGGTGGGTAAGTCGAGTCACAAGCGAAGCTCGGGGACACATCCGATGTGGATATTTAACCAACCATCATGTGACTCCCCTGGGTAGCGGCAAGGCCAACTAAAGACTTTGCCAGGGCGATTTCGGTCCATGGTGTAATCTTTCTATTACGGGGGTCCATAGTTAATAGGACCTATGATATACATAAAAACCTATATGTTTACCTATTTTTACTAACAAAATTTGGTCCCATTAACTATGGACCCCCGTAATAGGCGCGCGCGCAAAGAGACTGTATATTCCCCCTTTGAGACGGGGATATTTTCATGTTTTAAATTTGATTTATGCTTCTCATCTCGGCTGGGCAAGTCGGAGTGCCTGGCGCATACAGTTGTTTGGCAGCGCATACGCACGTTGTCGGGGGTAACAGCCGGCCGGGGGCTTGGGGTGCAAAGTACACGAGGCGGGATCGATGCGCGTATAGTATGTCGATTCCGCCGCGTTTACGTCGCAGTCCAGGCCCTCATCTGGACGTTGTACCTGCTCCCGAGCGAATACTCCCATGCAACGATGTGCGTCAGGCACTCCGACCCGCCCGGCCGACACGATGAATTCACAATAGTTGAAACGGCATTTCAGCTGCAATACGTATACCAAAGGTGCATGCCTGGCTGGTCCTGGTGCACATAACGGTTGTGGACCGATCTCGCGCTTGGAAGGGCGTGCTCTTGTCGTTTGGGAGTCACCGACTTATTTGTACCAGTATAATCTACGAGGAATGAAGTACACCCGCGGCCGGGATATATGCACCACGCGCACAGCACATGGAAAACATGAGGGTAGTATAGATGTATCAATGATCTCTCGGCCGAGTTCACACCTGACTTGCTACTAGTATAGTAGGCATCAATACTGTTGAAGTAATATATATATATATTTTAAAGCGTGTCTGATTGGTTTTTTTTTTTTTTTTTTGTGAGTTCGAACGATTGATTGTTTGTTATTTAAGGACTACTCTGGTACGAGTACAGAATACTATACTTCGAGTACACCAGCATAGGCCTTATTCTCGTATTTCCATCGCACCGAGAGGGGGGGCCTTCTTTTTTTGTCCGTCAACTTTGCGTTTTTGTGTGTGTGTGTGTGTGTGTTTTTTTTTCACCTCGGCCTGGCCGGAGTGCTTCGCGCACACCGTGGCCTTGTAGCGTCCACCTGCACGTGGATGAGACCGCCAGTCGAGCACCTTGGCCTGCGATGAACGCGCGGCGGAAATCGATACGCATGCATCGACCCCGCCGCGGGTAGCAAGGTTGCAGTCAGAGTCCTAGACTGGCGGTGTCGCCCATGCACCTCCGAATGCTGTAAGGCCGCGGTGGGCGCAAGGCGTTCTAACCAGGCCAAGGTGAGGAAAACAATCACCATTGTTTCGACCGTCCTGTTGACACTACACTACACTATACTACACTACACTACACTACAACACACTACACTACAGACACTTACCTATTTTTCAAAAATTAGTCGATTTTCACACTACCTGGCGGGCGGTTCGGAGTGCCTGGCGCACTCGTACGATTTCTTGGCAGCATTCGCGCGTTCGCGGGGGTAAGAGCCAGTCGGGAGCTTGGCTGCAAGTTACACGCGGCGTGTCGATTCCGCCGCGCAAACGTCGCAGGTTCAGGTTCGAGTCCTGGGCTGAATGTTACGCCGTCCCACGTGCGAGCGCTCTCCCGAGCAACGGTAAGCGCCAGGCACTCCGACCCGCCCGGCCGAGATCAGAAAAAAAATTGGCTACAATTTTGAAAAATAACAATGCCCCCCCGTTGGACCCTATGCACCGCAGAGGTCGTTGAGATCGCGCACGAGTGATGCGACCTTTGTTCAGAAGGGGAAGATTGCCAACAAATCATAACGAACGAAGGAGTCGTTTTCGGGAAAATCTGGTCGAGATAGAGCCTTCCGAAAATAGAATAAACGTACTCTTTGACTTTGGCGCCCTTGCCGGTATCGAGAAAACTGTCAACAGCGCTGAAAAACGATCGTGCACACCCCTTGTGCTAAGTCAAACCATTCTTTATTCGAATATTCCTCGTGGAGGATACAGAGGTCGGTAGGTCAGTGCCCCCCCCTGAGTACCTGCCGAGATCAACAGGACGGTCGCACCAAGGGCAAGTTACCGGACACAGGGTTCTGCGCACGAAGAAACCTCAATGGTGAATGCTGTGCATCCCTGTTGAGGGGAGGGGAGGGGGGACTTTCTCCCCCCCCATTTTGCTCATTTTCGTGATTATACCTCGCCGTGGCCCGAGCGCTTGGCGCATATTCACGCGGAGCAAAACATCAGAGGTATGATACGCGAGTGAGACCACCAGTCCAGAACTTGGACTGCGATTTATGCGCGATGGGAATCGATGCGGTACGCGTGGATCGACTCCGTCGCGCGCGTAGGTCGCAGCCCAAGCGCTCGACTGGTGCTCCCATCCGCGCACCTGCGAATGGTTTGATGCGCGAGGGTGTGCGCCAAGCACGCCGGCCAGGCCGAGGTGAGAAAAAAAAAACATGAAAAAAAATGGGAAAAGGTTGTCCCCTCTCACTGCGGGTTGTAGTCTCCGTGCCTGGAATTTAGGGACCGGAATCGCCCTTGGTGCAATGTGCAATGGTTGTGTTGACCCTTGCAGTATTCTATGACGCGTATCGTATTCATACCCTTCGCGAGGAATACGTGTAGAACACGCAATGCATGCGGCCGAAGCATCACGCGCACGGTTCTTCTGGCAAAGCTGAGGGGTCGATACCAACCAATCGGTCGAACTCACAGCTAACGTACATCCGTGGTCGTTTTATTTCAAGGTACATCTAAATACCTTTTTGTGTGAGGTCGAACGATTGCTTGTTAAGTTCTCAGGGTTGCGCTCATACGAGTTGCATTACCCTCGCACGTTTGAAAGAGTACAGGCCTTATTGAGGGGGGCTGATTTTTCCTGATTTTTACGTTACGTTCTTTCTGACCCCGGCCTGGCCGGAGTGCTTGGCGTACGCCGTCGCCTTGCAGCATCAAGAGGTACGCGGAGGATACCACCAGCCTAGGATTTGGGCTGCGATGTACGCGCGGCGGAATCGATGCCTGTGTATCGACCCCGCCGCGCGTATATCGCAGTCCAAGTGCTCGACTGGCGGTCTCATCCATGTACCTTCAAATGCTGCAAGGTCACGGTGTGCGCCAAGCACTCCAGCCAGACCGAGGTCAGAAAGCACGTAAACTAAAAAAAAGGGATTAAGGTGGTCCCCCTCGATGAGGGATGTGTAATGCCCGTATGCAGTATGAATAGTACCCAGGGGGATATCCGGCATACAACAGAATGTATGACGACTATTGTAATATTCAAATCCTCCGCGAGAAATACGTGTAGAACGCGCAGTGCATGTGCCAACGCATTACGCACACAACTCTTCTTGCTAAACTGAGTGTCGAGACCAACCAATCGGTCGAACTCACAGCTGACGTACTATTTATAATAGTAGTATATTGTTGTTAACACTTGCTTGCAGTAATTTTTTTTCAAAGTACAGCAGGGGGGCTATGCTCCAAGAGAGGTATTTGTCAGGTCTCGTAGACGCCTCCCTTACACCGGTGTGTCTCTTAAACCGGAATGGGTATTATGTAACCTACCGTAAGTCGTTTTGACCTTTTTTTCAAAATAGTGTATATCTTATGTTCAGCTCGCTTAAATCGTAGCCCCCCCTGCATACTTCATTCTTTTTTTGTGTGAGTTCGAGCGATTGGTTGCTTGGTCCTCAGGATTGCTCTCTTACGAATGTATTTCCCTCGCACGAGTGCAAGGGTATATATGCACAGGCCTTTTTTCCCTACGTCTGTAAGCCACATCGAGGGGGGAACTGTTTTTTTCATTCCTTATTTTACGTTTTTTTTTCTCTCCGCGGCCTGGTTGGGGTGGTTGGCGCACACCGTCGCGCAGAAGCGTTCACGGATACGCGGAGGAAACCGCCAGTCTAGGACTTGGGTTGCGATTCGTGCGCCGCGCGTAGATCGCAATCGAAACGCTCGACTGGCAGTCTCATTTCAGTGTAATATGCCTGCAAATAAATGCTGTACAAGGCCACCGTGTGCTTAAAGTGCTCCATCCAGGCTGAGGTGAGAAAACACGTAATTAAACAATGGAAAAATAACGCCCCCCTCAATTGGGGGGGGGGGGGGGGGGGGGGGGTGGTAGAGCGTTACTCATTCGTAGAGGGAGGAAAATGCTGAGTTTTTCTCGCGATAATAGTTGAAAGCATGCCTCGTAGGGGGGGAGGGGGGGGGGGGGGCGCGCGTCCCCGCCATGTGACCCCATATCTGAATTACCAGAGGGAGGGGGCTGTGGAGAAGTACTCGTGGAGCAAAGCTACAAATTGGTTGAGATCTAATTGATAGCAACTTCCAGTCTTTGCAAGTCATACAGTAGGATCCTACTGTAGTTTCCCCTTTGCATGTGGATGGTATCATTGGAATCAACCGCTGCACATTTCCAGATAGTAAAAGGAATAATAATAATAATAATAATAATAATAATAATAATAATAATAATAATAATAACAATAATAATAATAATAATAATAATAATAATAATAATAATAATAATAATAATAACAATAATAATAATAATAATAATAATAATAATAATAATAATAATAATAATATATGGGATTGCTGTAAGGCCATTTCTTATGCAGTCGGATTTGGAGTCAGTTGAAAGCGTAGTTCGCTAAGTTCACGTGAGATGCATGTTTTGTTCACAACCGACGGAATTAATTATCAGCGCCGGGTGCCGCGGCTCTCGTACCACGCCAGGGGACTCCCCCCCCGACGTCGCGGGATAGTAATAATAGCATGACAATTCGAAGGGTATACAACAAAAAGTCCCTTTCAGCACGTTCGCATGAGCTTTTGCCCCGGAAATGTTGAAAATTGGTCTTTCTCGCCTCAGAACGTGTCCGACCTCTCTCCAAGATCTATCAGGGGGTGTTTCCCGCTTCTCGAGGGGCCCGGTTGCAAGAAATCACCGTCCGCACTTTTCCGATCCAACTGAGGCGAATATGATTGCGATCGTGGATCGGATCGAAAACAACGCTTTTTTTTTCCGATCCGATTGGGCGTTTGGATCGTACTTGACCGAGTTGAATCGAAAGAGTGCGGTCGGCAGTTTCCTGTATCTGGCTGCCTGGAAAAGCTGGAAACACCCCCAGATAGATGTTGGAGAGAGGTCGGACACATTCTGAGGCGAGAAAGACCAATTTCCAACATTTCCGGAGCAAAAGTTCATGCGAATGTGCTGAAAGGGACTTTTTCAACTGACTCCAAATCCGACTGCATAGTAAGAAGTGGCCTAAGGGTAATCGATCGATCTTTGCGGGTGGTTATCTCCACCGCACGTGCCCCTCTCGGGGGTTAGTCAGGTCGGATCAACGTGCCCAAGCGCCAGTGATATGAGCAGCAGGCGGTTCTGCTCTAATGTTGCAACGGAAGCTGGGTTAAATTGACACACGACACGTATTCTAAACATAGAAAGTGTGGTGAGCTTAACCCTCTGTTGAGACTTGAGACGGGGGGGGGGGGGGGGGGGGGGGGGGGGGGGGGGGGGGGGGGGGGGGGGGGGACCCCAAAAAAAAGTGACGACTTCAAAAATAGCGGCCACTGCCTCGTGATCGTGTGATGATGATACAATGGTTGGTGTCCGAGTTACAATGGTTGAATGCGAGGAGTCGTACGGCACGGGGGCGCATCATGATCGAATGGTTGATTCTATAGCCGCACTGCTGGGCGCTCACGCTTGAATGGTTGATAACACCACCGTTTATCAACAACCATTATTTTGGTCGCGTCGGGGTCCGAAAGGGGGATCAACATAGATAGATGAAACCGCTTTGAGGATTATTGTAGGATGGTTGAGGAAGACAACAAAAAAAAACAAAAAAAAACTGTACCCCCAGGTATGGTACCACAAGTACCAAGCATGAGGAGTTGCTCACCTCGCCCTGGCCGGAGTGCTTGGCGCACACCTTGGCCTTGCAGCATTCGCACGTGCGGGGGTGAGACCGCCAGTCAAGGACTTGGCCTGTTGCGTACGCGCGACGAAAATCGATACGCGCGTGACGGGGCAGACACAAACGGTACACTTGAAGCTTGCGCACACCGCTAGGCTTTGTGCACAGCGTATGACCGCACATACACCCATCCATTCATTCCTGCTTTAAAGAAGAGGAGAGCCCTTTCAGCCCAGACAGAACAACAAACAAAAAAAAAAGCAAAAAACAGGCAGGTCGGGGTTTGAGGCAGGAACCGCCTACACGCGAATGGGGGCATGGCCAGACGGACAATATGTTCCGTAGTGACTCTGGTGCGATGGGCTGGGCCGAGATGGGTTCATGGATGGACACTCACTCACGGTGATGGGACAGGAAGCGTGCATGTAGACATACATGGTAATAAACATGGAGCATAGAAAAAAAAAGCACACAGAGAAGGTAGCATGAAGTGGAATACTACACATGTCTCCGGGAGAGACGCTCATTCCTGTTTTTACACGAATACACATCTCGTACTATTTATCGTGCACCTCGTACACTCAACAGAACATGACACAATTGTGAGACAAGAACACGGCTAAAACTTTTATCTCTCGCGCGTTGATGCTACTGTACTTCCGAAGCAAAGACAGACGCGGCGGCGAACTCCGTTTGTCGCCCCCCCTGTCACTCGAACAGAGGGGTTGCATGCATGCATGCGTCTGTCACCTGTTGGCATAATTCTTGGCCGACGAAGAATGGGTAGATGCTACGGTATCGCACGTGTGCGTTTGTTCTTCTTCGCTCGTTCTTGAGCTTCCGCGATGCGATGCACGTACTACGTTTCGTTGTTGTCTATTTTGATCACCACACATACTGTACGGCGGTCACTACTGGCGGCCCCCCCCCAAAAAAGATATCGTTCGTCCGGTTGTTCTTCGTAACTCGTAACGTTGCAATTGTTGCTCCTTTTTTTGGTGTCGACATCCTCGTTGCTGTCTACCTGATATTTTGCTCACCGCAGTCTTTGCAGGTCCAAGGGTTCGTCCCGGTCGGGGGCTCCTGGTGGCGGCAAACCAGGTCACGTTTTTCCGGCCAGTCCTCGGAGTGTATCACCAAAGCGGTGCGGGGTCTGTTCATCATCGTCCTCAAAATATGTATGGTAGTAGTATGGTAGTCGTGGTTATTTTGTGACGTACGATCTATGATGGTATCCTCTTCTTCTTGGTCTTCTTGTGCTTCCTGCTCGAAGCTCTCCGGCGACAAAAAGAAGAACAGCTATAATATACTATCGGCAATACCTAATACGTACTCTGTACCACCAGGGTATGTACTGTAGCTGTTTGTGTGAACCAAGTGTTGGAGGGCTCGTAGATGATGTCCCGTGGTGCTTGTTCTCTTCTTGGTTCCAAACTCTCCCACGACAGGCACAACGAGTTTTTTTTTTTTTTAGCTTTTGCTTGCTTGGCGTCGGGTAGAATCTGACGGTGGGCTTGTTTGCTTGCTTGCTTGTGTGAATGGAGCAGCGTTGGATATCTTGTATTCTCTCTTCTTCTTGTTGTGAAGTGGTGGTGGATCTTCCTCGACGCACCGATGATACCCTCTTGCTCTTGGTCTCGTTCCCACGACAGACAGCACGCACTTGCTGTGTCAATCAAATGCTGGATGTCTTGTATACCTTGACGCTAAGCGAAGGCCGGAGCGAACGAAGCAAAATGAGCAGGAGGGCGTGCGTATCGTTCTATACCCGTGCCGCGTTTCACTCAACGAACGGGAACAATAATTCGACGGTTTCAGGGATGGAAAACATCCCCAGGTATACTCGTACGAGGCACATACGTATCGGTAAGTATCGGCGTCGCTGCGTTTCACTCATACCAGGTTGCCAGTATCAACCACAGCTTAGTGTGTCGGCAGGTACAGCAGTACGTACGAGGGAGGGTACTATGAAGAAGGTATACGTATAGTATGATGCCAGGTACGTACGTAGCCTAAGGAACGAGCGGGGTATGTATCATCACAACAACATGATGCGATAGATACCTGGTAGATATTATTGTCCTGCCGTCGGCGGCATTCGTTGAGGTATCACTGCTGCTGTACATACATGTTGTACATTGTATTACGGGGGTCCATAGTTAACAGGACCTATGGCATACATCAAAACCTATATATTTACCTATTTTTACTAACAATATTTGGTCCTGTTTACTATGGTCGCCCGTAATTATTTGTTGGGCAACTGTTAGAGGATAACCCAGTCCTGTACGGTGTACCAGGTATATACTACCGTAAGTCTCCTGACTCCTGACAGCAGTACCAGGTTTCGATCTATTTTCAAAGTTAGTGGGCGTATACCTGTTGTTGTTGTTGTTGTTGTTGTTGTTGTTGTTGTTTTCTTCACATTAAACCGTTCTTTCTACCCGTCGACATCCAGCACAACCAGTGTACGTTGGCGGCTCCTGTCATTAGAGTCACTTCTTTCATACCAGGTACTACTATTACGGGGGACCATAGTTAATAGGACCAAATTTTGTTAGTAAAAATAGGTAAATATATAGGTTTTTTATGTATGCCATAGGTCCTATTAACTATGGACCCCCGTAATAATATTATTATTACTACTACTACCATTAAACTACTGCTTTCTGTCGTGACAAATATTGAGAACGTGTTTCATGTTGTGGCGGTACGTTTCCGTACGCATCTTGGGTTTCTTTTTCTTGTCTTGTCGTCTCGTATTTATTTTTTGGTTCCCAAACAAATGGCTGTGTCGTTGCTAGACCTGGTCGTTCTTGGTCGATAGACAGGCTTCAACTGCTAGCAGCTGTGTTCCGCTGCAGGGGAAGAATAATAACTAACGCACATTGATCCAGAATAAAACAAAGAGAGAACACGCACCCGGCAAAAACCTTGCGCTAAATTGACACCGTTTGTTATTAGTAGTGGCTGATCGACTTTTATTTTTTCGTGCTACGTACGCTTTCTTCTTTTTTCTTCGTATTTACGCAAATAAATCGCGTCGTCGCTCACTCCTTGCTGAAACTTTTCGCAACTAACTCTAGCAGTCCATCGATCGACGCTCACTCACTTGATGAGTATCATGTACGTGCTTAAGGGGAGATCTCTCCCTTGCTTTATATGCCAGGTATAATCAATCCTAGTCTGCACGGTCTGTATAACCTAGCAGCTAGCTCATGTTGCCCGGACGCGTTGTACGATGATAGAGGTAGATATCATAGTTCCGCCAAAATGTTTTCTGAATGATGGGGCTCCTTAACCCACAATCGTCGGAATGTTAAATCTTGTTTCGAAAAATGACGTTTTTGTATACTTCGGCCGTGGGATTATTCATCGGGATGCAATTTGATTTTTGCTGAAGCCAGTTTTTTGGGTGGGATATGGAGCTCCTTCAGTGAGGAGCCTCAGGAAATTTAAGGTGAACCTCTATCATCGCAGAACGCCTCGCCGGGTGGAGCCGTATACCCTGCACGATCTCAAAACATATATAAATCTTGGGTTGGATCTGTACTACACACATGCCGCACTGCATCTCATAACGGCAGCTTAGGTTCTAGATGAATGATCTATTGTAGATACTGTAGATAGATCAGATAGATCCTCATCTGTCCAACGTGTAGAAAAATTGTTTAATTATTTTATAAAGTTGTACAAAAATACTCCTTAAAACATGTTCAGCTTTTCAAAACTCTTCGCTGTGCACGATTCGTGGCAAACTGTTACACATGCTGTCACTCACGACTCGCGAAATATTGTCAGGTTCCATTCTCTTGTCACGATTGGTGCATTTGTTTTCTGATGGGTAAAAAAACGACTTTTAACCCTTGACTTCCTGGAAAACAATCAGACTAAACCCAAGTAGTTTATCCCAAAAACGCAGGTTTCAGATATGCAGGGGTTAAGACCCGGGGGGGGGGGCGCAGCGTAACCATGTTGTGCCCCCCAAACTACAAACCCAACCAAAACCACAGCCCCGCCAGAGCGTGTCCCTGACAAGAAAAAAAAAATCACAACCAAAACAGAAAAAAAAAACACACCGCACAGCACAGCACAGCCAAAGCAAAGCAGCAAAAATTCCAGTCCCCAGAGACCAACAGGCCGACCAAAACGCCTTCGTACCTCTGGCCGGGAGTACAAGCAGCCTCGTTCGGATTATGATGCGAATACAAAACAACTACCTGGTATTACATTCCCGGTGAGATGGGAAAATATACGTACGAACTCTCTTGTTTCACCAACACCGGAAACAAAACCCCACACCGATTCAGTAGTTGTCCCAAAAATGCGGGTACAGTTTGGTAGGGGTTAAGGTCACGGTCAATATTGCGGCGTGACTAACTGTACCGAAAAAAATATCTAGAAAAAAATTGAGCCACCCGCAAACCCGGGGGTTGGGGGGGGGGGGCGGCGGATAAGTTCCCGTGTGGCAAACCGACGAAACAAAACGAAAGACGAAATGACGGTTACAGCAGCATCGGCCAACACGCCCGGGCTGCTCGCTTTTGCTTGCTGCGCCAGGGAAGGACGGACACCTCTCTTGTCCGAAGTGCCTACGAGTACAGGGCCAGGAGTCGGGCGACACCCACGCAACACGGCACTGCTACTCGTACTGCTATGGTACGCACGCACGCGCGCATTCACATAACACAACAAAAAATCCGAGCGTACTGGAGGCAGCGACAACATCGCCGCCGGCTTCTTCCCTTCGCTTCTACAGTAGCTACGTACGCGAGTCACAAAAGAGGCAAACAATACTCGTGCGCTTACGGAGCGTACAAATTGAATGCCACGCTACTGACCGTGAATAAAGTCCCCGTTTCGACTCTTGATATTAAAATAAAAAAGAGGGGATAGTATTCCCATCTAAGAGTCGTCGCATCCCCTCTTCGCACTTAAAAAGCGGCAAGCGAAAAAAAAAAAAAACGAACGATATCATAGCGTTGGCCATCACCAGAAACCCCAGTTCTACTGGATTAGGGGACGGTTTACCCGCAAGCAAAACCCTCAAGTTAGCACGGCCGCCTCGGAAAAAAATCCAAGCTGGTTTTTCTCTCTATCAACAGCGGGAAGGGTGCAAACGCCGAGCCATGCGTCTGTGATAGTACCTCGTCGATATCTTCCCAACGCCCTCATTTCAGTCGTAGTGTGTGCCCCCCCCCCCCCCCCCCCCCCCCCCCCCCCCCCCCCCGTCATGGGTTTTGGAGGAATTCGGCTCGGAAACGCGTTGCAGAGGGTGGGTGCGTTATTATCTTGCGAGTTGTGCCGTGTTAAAGTATCGGAGAGCTCGCTACCACTCTTCTACGAGTTGCACAACAAACGCGAAGCATTACTGCTTGCTGCAGACAACTCACCCTAGGCGGTCGGCGAGACTGCTCCTGTGAAAGGCTCCACACGTCGGACAGACGTATCATCTACAGACAGATCATCTACAGATAGATCACCTAGATCCTAACCTGCCGTAGTAAGATGTTGGGCAGGATCTGTGTAGAACATATTCAACCCAGGAAACATGCCCTACTGCTGCAGATCATGCAGGTCATGCGGCTGTTCCTACCCAGCAACATGACCTAGATCATACAGATTATACAGATCAGAGAGATCAGGAATATATCTGCCCCGAAAAATCAAGCGGGAATTGATGATCTGGTCGACACGTGAAAGGATTCGTCGCTATACCTTGGCCCCCCCGAAAAGGTTACTTGTATTCGAGCGTAATATAGTAAATATAAGTTGCCATGCTTTCTCTACGGCTAGTTATGCAACAGTAGGGGACGCCGGCGTTAATTTCCCGCCATCAAAAACCACCTCCGCCGCCGCTACCCGCTGCCATCGATCGGTCGCACGGCCATAAATGCTCGGACAGTCTCGTCGGACACGGCTGCTCGCGCTTCCTGATGGTCCTTGGTCATCTGTGTCAAGATCCCGATAAGGATCTTCTTGACTTCGCCCGTTAGCATTCTTCCGGCCGCGTACTCCTTGCCTGCACGAGGGCATCCGGGGGAGGAGGGATGAGGTGAATGAGCAGATCGGGTGTTAGGCAAAAGCTTGAGCTAGAAACGCTAACCAAGTTAAGTTAAGCAGGTGAAGTTGAGCAAGTGAACTGAACCTATATAGCAAAGCTGCCATTAGGACAAGACATACGAAGCTTGGCAAGCTTAAGCTAACCGGAGCCGCGCGAGCAAGCTAAGAAAGCTTCAGCAAATCAAGGCAAAGGAAAGCAACGCAAAGCCAAGCCAGGAAAAATAACCCTCCGAACAAGCCCTCGTACGCACCTATGCGCTCTAGCTCCTCGTCGTCCTCCATGAAGAACGTGAGGTACTGGTAAGGTACATCCACCTGTCGGAAAGATAACGTCGTTGTACGGCAGGGTTTGGATTCGCGTTATACATTCAATACTGTGTCGCTTCGCGATCCAATTTTTTTTCCTCGTATTCTATTTTTAACCGTCACTTTTTTATTTTTCAGCCTTCTCTGGACAAGCCGTGGTCACAGGTGTCTTCCCTTCACATTTCATCGCGCAGGGCGCTCAGCATTCCCGCTGCTCGTCGATCTTCATCGAATTTTGCTAACTCAAGCTCTCGCGCTTTCCACGATGAGAAAAAGGCACACAAAACTTTTTTTTTGTTTTTGTTTTTGGGAACCCCATGTACAATGCTTTTACTTCCACCCCCCCCCCCCCCCCCCCCCCCCCCCCCCGTCTACGGTCTACGGTCATACGACTGCGGCCATGCATGATTATGAATACACCCCCCCCTCCCCGTTTGTGTAGGTGACCTGGACCTGCCAGAAAGAAGAAAGAGGTATACCAGTAGCCGGGAGGAGGAGGAAGTAGATGCACAGATGTGCCCGTGTGGCAAAGCAATAGAGAGTAGAACTCACATAGTAGGAGAATGTGAAATATGCAAGGAGGAACGGGATGTGCTAGAAGAGATGAGGGAAATAGACGAATGTGACATGGAGGAGTTTGATACACTAGATAGCAATGAGAAAACGATCGCTATCCTAGGAGATAGAAGGTGGCCACAGGCGGCCAAACAGGAAGAGGGTAAGATTAACAAAAAATCTCGATGTAATATATGGAAACGTCATGAGCGCCCGATTGTTGGAGGTGTCTCTATTAGGAGTAAGAACGGTGCTCCGTCTCGAAAGGGATGCGTGGTCAATGGTCAAATGACAAATGACTAAGGCAAGCAACAAATGAGTACGCCCCCCCCCTCCCCTCGACAAGGATGCCTGGTGAACGGCCAAATGGTTATAGGGCAAACAACAAACGAGTACGTCCCCCCCTCCCCGACAAAAAAAAAGGGAAAAAAAAAAAAAAAAAAAAAAAAAAAACGATTTGAGTGGTTTGTCGCCAAAAACGGGACTGCAGTGAAAAAGGGGTTATTTGTCTCTCATTGGGCCAGGCTCCAACTCTTAGCTATCGTAGGGTGTGTCCTCCTCTAATTTCACTATATAGATGGCCACAATATTATTGTCGTCCAAAACTCGAGCCTGAAATTACTGTTTAGATACATGCTCGCACTGCATGCAGGAGTTGACGCTAAAAATCGATCAACAGACGTCGAATACTTGTACAATAAAAAAATTAAAAAAAAGTTCACCCCGAGTCTTTCCCAGTCTTTTGACTACCAGGTATATATTGGTTGTATATCCACGACTCACACTCTCCAGCCCTACCATACTTACGACGGGCACTGCACGCCCAGCCAGCCATCTTCTGGATAAGTCGTCGTCACGCGTGTCTTACCTAGCCTTCTCCCTCTCGGTGTAGACACACGCCTTGGTTTTTATCGTGCATGAAGTCCAGCATATATAGAGCATTCCCACTGCTCGAGCCGTCTTTAGGACTGCCCCAGCGTCGACAAATGGTCGAAAAAGAATCAATTATTCAACGCCGGCACTAAAACCGTCACCCCGACCGCCTGGGAAATTCCTGGGAACTGTTGCTGGGAAAATTCCTGGGAAAGTTTCTGGGAAAATTCCTGGGAAGTGTTTCTGAGAAAATTCCTTGCAAGTGTTTCTGGGAAAACTCCTGAGAAGTGTTTCTGGGAAAATTGCTAGAGAAATTTATCGGAATGAAAATGTTTCTGGGCGGAAATTAATAGTGTGCACTATCGACCAGTGTGTCGAAATTGGGCCCAGCCGTGTTCACGGCTGCACTGCCCATCGATATTCATCCAAGTGCTGAAACAAAGAAACAAAAAAGACGGTCGGCTGCTCCACAATTCCTACCGCTATTGATCAACCCATTTTAGTCGGCACATGAACGATATGATATCGACGAAAATCGGGACCCTGAATCACGCCTGGCAGAAGAAAAACAAAAACATCATTTTTTGTACCTGGTATTTACTGGAGACATCCCCTACATACGTAGGGACAAATAAAAAAATGGTGCTTGAGAGAGCAGGTAAAAAAACATGTTCGAAACGAAATACAGGCGGGGAGGGGGGGGAACTGTGCGGCAACGATTTTTTTTTTTTAAACGCTCCTGTACAAAGACACATTCTTAACCCAATTGCCACCGTCTTCCCGTTTTGGGAACAAAACGCTTGGAACTACTACGGGGGGGCATAATAAATGGGACCAAATATTGTTAGTAAAAATAGGTAAATATATAGGCTTTTGTGCGTACCGTAGGTCCTATTTACTATGGTCCCCCGTAATAGAGCATTCATGGGAAAAATTAGGAGTTGTAAAGGGGTGAAGGCGTGTGTTTCCAGCATTTGCCAGGGTACCTGAATGTTAGCGCCGTGCAGCTCCTGAAGCTCTTTGGTCATCTGCCCCCCCGAGAAGCACCCGCTGATTTTCTTCTTCACCTGACAACGTAAAAAAACGAAACAAAACCCAACAACAGCATCAACAGCAGCAGGAAAAAAGGCACCGAGAACATGAGTCGCGACCATGCGTGCAACGGGGGGGCGGGCGCGTCTCGCCAATGCGCGTGATAGCAAGCACAACCCGTCGCCCTGCCTATGTGCACTCGAAGTACCAGTCTGACCGAAAATAGAAAATATAAGGTACGTTTCGATGGCCATAACGTTTACAAAAGCACCCTAAATTTCCGATCAGACTGGTATATAAGCAGGGCTGCTCACGGGTCATGAGTCGGCCCGACGGTCGTCAAGAGGTCTAAAAAAAACACGGGTCGGGTAGGGCCGGGTAAGGGGGTATTCGAAATCTCACGGGTCGGGTCGGGTTAGGTGATTCCATCCGACCCGACCCGCGAGTTTTGACCCGATCCATGAACGGCGCTGTTATATATTATACTACTACTGTAGGACAGGTCTCGCCCCACGACGTTTTTTTTTTTCTTTGGCGTTCTCTTCTGCAAAGCGGGGACGAGCGAAGGACAAAACGCACGCGATGCACACAGCATTCGAGTGACCCGAGCCTTCTGCTAACATTCTGCACAAGAGTACTCCGCTATTTCATCGAACATCATGAGCATATACCTCATGCCACTCTCCACAGCACAGGGCTTTGCTGGTCATGCATGCACACGCCATGAAACATTATAGCGCCACCTCCACTACCGCGTCTCTCCAGATCATGGAGCCGCACTTGCGACCTCTCTCTCGAAGTGCTCCGCTCCACTCTCTCTTGTCGCTACCGCTACCACTACCACTACAACTAACGCTAAAGCTACTACACTTCTACTACTACTCCTCCTTCTCTTATCATACTATACTATACTACTACTACTACTACTACTACTACTACTACTACTACTACTACTACTACTACTACTACTACTACTACTACTACTACTACTACTACTACTACTACTACTACTACTACTACTACTACTACTACTACTACTACTACTACTACTACTACTACTACTACTACTACTACTAGTACACCAATGCTACTGCTGCTACTACTACTACTGCTACTACTACTACTACTACTACTACTACTACTACTGCTACTGCTACTGCTACTGCTACTGCTACTGCTACTGCTATTGCTACTACTACTACTACTACTACTACTACTACTACTACTACTACTACTACTACTACTACTACTACTACTACTACTACTACTACTACTACTGAGGCCAACACTGCCGCTGACGCTCTACTAATAATGTCGACGACGGACCGCCAGAGCCACTAGCACTCACTCACGCGCCGCGCCACCTCTAGTCCCGACACCACCACCGACCAGGACCACATCCGAGACAACAAGATGGGAAACAAAAGCCCTCACACATCATTCTCAGGCAGATCATGTACAGGTCATCTACAGATCATTCCCACTTCATTATCTAGAACCTTCAGGGCAGATAGATACATTCCTGATCTGTATGATCTGTATGATCTAACTCATGTTGCCGGGTGGGAGACGTATAACCTGCATCATCTACTGTAGGACATGTTTTCTGGGTTGGATCCGCCTTATACGGCAGATCCTACTCAACCCCTCAGAACGGCAGGTCAGGATCTAGATGATCTACAGTAGATAGATCAGACAGATCGTGATATGGCCGAGGTGTGAAACCCTTCGTACAAAGAAAACCCAGACAGAGAAGAACCGGCATGAATACGTACATGAAAACCATTTATACCTCTACACGCGAGAACCGCTGTTGGGGTAACTCCGCCCACTCCTCAGGTATCGTACCTGGTACGATTTCGTTGTCCTCACCTAGCTCGCGCCGATGCCATTAGAAGGCGTGCCAACACGGCAGCACCAGGAGAACCCGCGCAACAGAAAACTAACCAAAATTAATGCCCCTCCGACCGAAAATATAAGTCCAATGATGTTGATATTATTGGTCGAACGGGGACTACATTCCCAGTCAGATTGGTATAACTAAAAGTAGACGAAAGACACCGGACACAGGCGCTGCTCCCATCCCCACCTGATTCGGAGTGTCCGTGACGAATATTGCGCTGGTATCTACGCTCGAGCTCATCTTTCCCCCAGGCCCCTGAACAAAAAGGCGTGTTTTTTCAGCGAGCAATACGCGGGACACAACCATCGATTAAGGCCAGAGAATAAAAAAACAATCATGAATAGGAGACATGTACTCATTATCATGCATGACCGTAGTCGTATGACCATAGACCCTCGCATCGCTACAATGCCGGGATGGAGCGCGTCGGGTTTTCACCGACCAAGCAGACATTGCTTGCACCAAGCGCGAAGCGCCGTGAGGTGTTGGGCGAGTCGCATGAAGGGTGAGCTGCATCCTACTAAGAACTGCTTTGGAGGCGGATTTTCTTGCATATATGGATGACAGCTTCAATGAATTGATTAAATTTCTGGTGTGGCCACTTCCAGAGACAGCAATGGGTTTACTATGTAACTGCCTCGTGGGTGCTTCACCATATACACACTACGTGGTACGATCATCCCCCTTGTACGGAGTAAAGGTTCTCCCCGCACAAAAACGATCTAACTTGACCGCCAGCCGCGGTAACAGCCAAAAAACAAACAAACAAACAAACGGTACCCTGGCTGTCTATTAATAGCTCACGCAGTGAGAGACGTGTTGTACAGGGTCGTCGCCAACCGACACCAATCCAATCTATATATATATATACCAGGTATACATCAAGGGGTGGAGGGGGGGGGGTAATATCGACGCAAAACTAAAAAATGTAAAATATCAGCCTGAACAGGGGCATGCGAAAAAAAGAGGCAACGATGCCACCTTCCCAATCCCCCCGCCCCCCGGGTAATAAAACAAAAAACAAGCAGTGGGGTTGAGATCTCTGCACCATACGCATATACGAAATAACAAAAAAAACACAACGTAGACCAGGGTAGATCCTACAGCCTGAAAACATACCTGCAGCCCCGGAAAGAACCTCGAGTGTATCAAGGCCGGCTTGCGCAGCTTCATGCGGGGTGCCACGTCCCTCGTCATTCGGAAGTAGGCGTCCTGACAGATGGAACACGACCGGCGACGTTCATGCGCAAAGATAAGCGGGCAGGGCGGGGTGGGGGCGCGTGCACACAATCAAAGAATGTACAAAAGTCGGCCTATGACACCACGTTAACTCTTTCCGGGTAAACTGCAGCCTCGTTTTAGAACCAAACCACCTGAACCATAAAGTAGTTTGCCCTTAAGAACGGGACTGCGGTCCAGGAAAAATGGCAAAAAAGCATTCCTACACCAGTTCCAAGCGGTATGTCCCAAAAAAAAGGGTTGTAGTACGAAAGGGGTCAACTATTTTTATCGCGCGGTGCCACATCCCTACGTATGCGGAAATAGGCGTCTTGTTGCACACCGTCGGCGAGGTTGCATGTACGTAGAGAGAAACAGGCGGTAGGCTAGGGCAGCGTATGCGGGGCTGGGGCGCACACTAACTAGGAGGATCGATCCCCGATAGTACCAGCATGGAGTTGCTTGATATATATGTATTAGGTAGGGTCTGGAGGTCCATTTATTGCGAACGAGTGGCAGGATACATCAGTGATAATCATGGGGAGCTATTAATAGGAATAGTTTATTTTACGTCGGCCGCGGATGTCGCTAGTGTTTTTCAAATATTTTATAGCAAAAAAAAAGAAGGATGAGCGCTTTGGCCCGAGCTGCGCCGACGCTGCGTTAGGATGGCTAATAACGACATGTGGCAGCCTGATTGTGGGTGCAGCGTTCTCTATTTCGTTTTTTTTTTTTCGGTTTCACATACTGCAATGTTGCTGGAATGTTAAATCAACGCTATTCACGATATATATATAAAAAGAAAAAGAATCATGTCTTCTCCGGGGTGGGGAGGAGGAGAAGACACTTGACACCACCTGGTGACCAGGGCTTGCCTCAGAAGGGCCGCGGGGAGCTAAACCTCCTTCGCGAGTTGAGAGCTGCCAAACGAAAAAGCGAGGAGTCCTCTTTTACCTGCTAAGGACTGCACTCCAGTCTCGGCAACGAATTACTTGGAAATAGACTCGGATATTTTGGTGAGTGTTATACGTAACTCTTTTAGGACTGCAGTCCCGCTCTGGGGACAAACCACTTAGAAACAACGGGACGGCAGTTTGCCCTCAAAGGGGTCTAGTGCACCCGGTTTCCGGAATAACCTACTGTGCCTGAAGATATAGAGTGGGCTATTTTCTGCGGCAGTGCACGAGTTACATCAGACAGGGTTTATCGCCGTTTTGAGACGCAAAAACCACAAAAACAGTCGACCACCCACCTGGTCTATCGCGCACGGGATAAGGCACGGGCGATCAGGCGTTCCTCCCAAGGGGATGGGGAAGGCGGAGGAGAAGGACGGGGCGGCCTGCACGGCGGGGAACGCCTGGCAGCCAATGTTGTGGCTCTCCGTGAACCCGAAGATGCCTCGGACCTGGTTGTACGTCACCAACCTGCGCCCGACGCGAACACCAGCAGCGAAAAAATTGCGGGAGAGGTGATACGTGGGAATGCTCTACAGATGCGAGGGTAACTTGGCAGTCACCACTCGATACGGAAATGAAAGGACCGTTTAGCCAATAATATGAATATCAAGCGGTGCGTCTACCCACGCCCAGAGTGCTATTCGAGAAAATGGTCGAGGGTCACTGTGTTCGAGACGAAAATGACTTAACACCCAACCCTGAGCCGAAGCCAATCAGACGCAGGCGTCAACCATCTTGTACGGCGTTAGTTCCTCCGTCTCGGGCACAGTAGTGTGTGTCAACCATTTTTCTCGCATTACAGTGGTAAGCTCTGCCGTCAGAGTTAGACGTTTGTGGAGCCCTCGCTGGTCGTTATCCGCGAGGAGTCTCTCTGCCTCGGCAGGGAATGCTTTAAAAAAAACAAGCAATGGTTGTCCCCAGCGCCTCCTCGCAGGCGGTTTCGCCCCCCGAGGGTGGGCGCGCAAGAACGTTCGCGCAGCAATGAACACATTTGGTGTTTTGTAGGAAACGTCATCATGATTACACCTTGGGAGGCATGCGGAGTGTGTAGAGTCAATATTTGCACATCCGGTGTGCAATTAGGGCTTCGCCGATAGGGAGTTCCAAACAAACCAGCATGACAGCCGGCAAGGACAACGGTGAGCAAAAAATCAGAAAGGTGCACACAAACAAGCAACGATGAACCCAAAGGAGGCGTTGGGAGAGAGCAGCCGCCAGCCACTCTGCGGGAACTGACTCACTTCTGGATCTTGAGCACAACCGGGTACATGTGCTGGATGTAGTCGAGATCGCTGAACATGAACGTGGAGTCCGGGTTGAAGCCACAGGCGATGATATCCTTCGCGTTCTCGTACGCCAGCTGATGGCACTGCCAAGAAAAAAAACACACACACACACACAAAAACACACATGACAGAACTATTAGATATAGGGAACCTTTTGAGAATAACCCGTGGTTTGTTGTAAAAGAGAGCGAGGCGTGTTGGTTCATATATTCTAGGCTTGTCTTAATAATGTACTTTAATCGGCACACCGTGGTCAGCTCACGGACGGCGTGAGTGCCAACACCAAGCGAATACCGTAGAGGGTTTTTTTTTTCGAACAAGCGGAGGGAACATGTAACATGTTGACCTTTTTCGACTGCGAATTTTAAATGACACTATTAATAGTTCCACGTGCTGCATCTCTAAAGACGCATACGCCGGACGAAAAATAAACAAGAGTCCCAAGCCGCTGCGTAGGCGACTCATACACATCTACACGTGAAAATATACGGAAAGCCTCCCACGAAAAACCGGGGACAGATCTGTCCGCAACCGCGAACTCCGCGCTTGAACCCGAAGTGCACAGAACCAGCCATACACCAAAATCAACACCAACTCCACACCAACCGACGCCAACACCAACCCAACACCATACTACCAACACCAACAATCAACACCAGCACCAGAACGCAACACCAATACCAACACACCACACCAACCCAACACTAACCCAACACCAATACCAACAACGAACGCCAACAGAAACACCAACCGACGCCAACACCAACACCGACCCCAACACCAACCGACGCCAGACGCGTGTCCGTCATCGGAAAAAAAAGCGGATTGCACTCACGGCCTTCTGCTGAAACACCAACACCAACACCAACACCAACTCAACGCGCCAACCCAACGCCATCCGAATATAACGTGTGCAAGGGCATCCACTCACGTCCTCCAACTTGAGCTCCGGCTTGAAGAGGAACTTCTCGTCGTCCGTCAGCTGCACCACCAGCGGCACTTTAAACGCTTCCTGTGTGATATGACCACCCAACAAAAAAACAAACACAACAAACTGAATCAATCACGAAGATGGAGAGCTGTTGTTGAATTATGGACGTTTATAATCCATATCTGGTACGTGTCTGTCAATAGTTGATGGGTACAACACTGGAGCCTGGCTATTACAGGAAGAGAAGACTGTTTTCACGCTATCACGCGCCGAGCCAGGCAAGAAGAATGGCTGTTGCGCTATCACTCGCGAAGCAGGTACGTACGTAGTATGGTTTCACACTAATTCCATCAGACACGACCGAAAAAACCAGTCGCAGTGATACTATGAGTTAAGCCCGAACGCGAAGCGCGAGGCCGTTTTCAGCAAAAAAAAAACAATGATTCATACTACCATACTACAGCAGTAGCACGAGGAGTGGCTGGCAAAGCGGTCTAAATCGAGCCCGAATACCCGCCTGCATGAGCACATGCATCAACACGCGCGGCCCAGCATGGGCCGGCACAACAACAATGACACTGTTTCACCGTCTACACTAGGTGGCTCGTACAGCAACGTACAACAACAGCAGCAGCAACATCATCAACAGCAGCACCACCAACAACAACAACAACACTATCACTTAACACCCCCCCCCACTACCAAAAGGCTCGCATAGTTCGAATCGCCTGCACATATCGATCTTGAGGGGGAAAAAAAAAAGCAAAAAATAGCCACTTAAGGTCCCTCGTACGAGTCACGAGTGAGAGAGCGACTGCCCAACCATTCCATAGCGAGTTTTTTTAGTTGATTTCACCTGCAGATACTATTACGGGGGTCCATAGTTAACAGGACCTATGGTGTACATAAAAACCTATATATTTACCTATTTCTACTAAGAAAATTTGGTCCCGTTAACTATGGAGTGTGCTGTACAATATGTGTTGTCTAAATTCCTGGTGATTTGGAAGGCCAGCAGCAACAGCAACAAAAGTAAAGGCTCTGTACACACACGAAGTGTACGTACCGGCCTGCATGGTACCAGTCTATCGGAGTACGTACAGCAGTAGTCGGCAGCATACGCCACCTCACACCTCACAGCCCAGCTGCTCCTTTTACCTTTTCTTGACGATGGTTTGTCGGCTACGGCGATGGAAATATCATGGGTGTGAAGCCGACAACAGCAATAACGTTACGGGGGGGGGGGGGGGGGGGGGGGGGGGGGGAGTGCCTGCTATGTGACTCCAGATCTGAGTTACAAAGGGGCAGGATAATAAATGGGATGAAAAACGAACAGCAACAACAATAATTGTGCGAAAAAACGCAGGAGGGTACAATTGAAACTGGTCACTCGAGGTCCGAGCGAGCGAGCGATTGTCCGTCCGTCCATCCATGAGTTTCACCTGCAAGTACTTCGTGAAGTGGAAGGGGACGAGATGTCCGAGGTGAAGGGCATCCGAAGAAGGTCCCCTCCCCGTGTACAGGTAGAATTTCTTACCGGCTTCATAAAGATCCAGAATCTTCTCAGAGACGAGGCAACAGCAGCAACAACAGTGGCAGCAAACAGCAGCAGCAAACAGCAGCAGCAAACAGCAGCAGCAAGCAACACGGGAAGGGAGGTGGGGGTGGGACAGGGACCAAAACCCCCCCAGCGAAACAAGAACAAACAAAAACAAGCAAAAAAAAACGAAAACTAGGAAACAAAAACAACGGAAAGAAATATTTCTTGAGTGCAGTCTACTCGAACAAAACAAAAATCAGGGAAAGCGAAAACTGATCAAAGAAAAAAAACTAGAAAGAAAGAGCGCAAAACCAACCGCCGCCCCCACATCCCCACACCCCAAAAAAAAGGCGGCGACTATTACAGTACGTAAAATATTATCTACAGCAGTACATACCTGAGTCAAATCCCTGTGAGAAAAAAAGAGGCCTCTTCTCAAAAACCGGTGCGCCCGTCTGCCCGTGACCCTCTCCACCCTCGCCACGATGTCCTCCGTGATCAGGGACGACCCGAAAGACTTCACGAGCTTCTCGTAGTCCACCTCCCCGTCCGCCTGATATGACATGATATCAAGAAGGAGGGATAGGGATGTCACCAGTACCGACCAAAACATCGGACGGGGACAGGGAATATATACGGGATGGGGGACAGGGGATAGGGGACAGGAACGGCAGGATAAGGGGCGGGGGCAGGGGACAGGGGACAGGGGATAGAGGACAGAAATGAAGGCATGTGAGGCGGGGGCAGGGGACAGGGGACAAGGGATAGGGGATAGAAATGACGGAGTGTGAGGCGGGGGCAGGGGACAGGAGATAGGGAACAGAAACTACGGGATGAGGGGCGGGGGCAGGGGACAGGGGATAAATGGCATAAATGAAGGGATGTGGAGCGGTGGCAGGGGACGGGGGACACAAACGACGCAAGGTAAAACGGCGACAGGTGATAAGGGGTAAGGGACAAGGGGGAAGGCAAAGAGGAATACGGGACACAGGGGGGGCGGGGGGGGGGGGGGGGGCGCGAGGGATAGTGTACTCAAGACCGCTAGAAGCAAGCAAAATTTCTAGCACCCAAAAAAGCGGAACCCTTCGTCGGCGGCAGCGACCTCAATAACAATGATACGTGATCCCATTGGGTAGTTATTCAGTGCCCTTCAAGGGTGCCCGTCAATCGTAAATAATGCCTTAAAAGGTAAATATGTACTACCTCTCGGCCATAGCACTCCTCGCAAAAAACAGATCTCGTCGTTTTAATGTGTGGATCCCAAAACGGGTCAAAGGGCATGCTCACTTCCGCTCGACAAGTTCTCACAAGCCCGCGACTACTACTAGCCACGCTCGTGGCACAAAGAAGAAAGAAAAAGAGAAAAAAAAAGGCCAGAAACAGCAACAAAAAAACAAATTAACACAACACGGAACGAAAGAAGAAGAAGAAAAAAAAAAACACCCCTGCCATAGCCCCCTCACCTCCACCTCCCACGGAGTAACCTTCTGTCCGCCCTCCCCCTCTTCCGCCCCCTCCCCAGTCTGTGCAACGCCGTCCGCGCCATCGTCTGCGTGCACCCTGACTTCGGCGGTGTTTAGTTGGGCCACGGCGTCGGCCGCAGGGGGGGGACACTGCTGCGGCGTCCCCGGTGTTACCGCCGCCTCCGAGGGATCGACGTCGAACATCACCTCCAGCTCTTGCTTATTGATACGGAACTTTTGCTGTGGGTGGGGTGTGGGGTGGGGATTGGGGAGATACATATTATACAGGGGTTTCCACTTGAAAGGGTGAGCATACCTATGCGGATACGGTGGGGGGAATATAATCAACAACTGTTTGGGACTACAATCGATTCACTTCAGCAGCAGTAGTGAGAGAGTTAAAACTCTTTGGGCCAGGCATACCTCAAAGGTGAAAAAAGAACTGTAAAAAAAAAAGTGACGATGGATGACAACAGCATCGGTCCTGCCAAGCAGCCAGAGCTGCTGAGGGATGTAGGGGGTGTAACCGAGAGCTATCGTTCAATGCGAGGACACCTCCAACGCGCACGCCGCCTGCTGCATGATGCTACCGTATAAAACATGTAATGAGATAACACACCGGGTGATAGGATAACACACCGGGTGACAAGATAACACTGGGTGACAACATATCACACCGGGTGATAAGATAAAATACCGGGTGATAAGATAACTCATCGGGTGATAATATAACACTTGGTGACAAGATATCACACCGGGTGATGAGATAAAACACCGGGTGATAACACAACACACCGGGTGATAAATAGCACACCCCCTCGAACGAAGTTCCGAGCTGAGTTTCTCACCAACGAAGACAGCGCAAAGACGCCGAGCGACGCGTCTGATATATCTATGAAAACGTCTCGATAACCGACACCATTTTCATTGTGTGCGACTGACCCTCCTTGTTTTTTATAAAACGGGTTCATCAATTCGTCTCAAGTCTTGAGGCGGTGTGCTATCTTGGCGCGTTCTCCGTACGGTAGTCGTATTGCTACGCGCTCTCCCTTGCCGGTTGATAACACCGCATCTGGCATACTTTTTGTCTCCAACCCCTGAGCCTCCAAACGGTGCAGCCGTGAGTCAGCGGGATTTCACGACGAATAACTAATCGGTGCGTAGGTGTCGTTAGCCAAATAACTGACGTTAGTCCGTGCGTAGGTGTCGTTAGCCAATTAACTGACGTTAGTCCGCCACTCGGCTGGCGAAGAGCCAAGCGAGCCAAATCAGCCCCCCCCCCCCCCAAAAAAAAAAAAAAACCTTTCCATGTAATATATGGAAACAACGTAAACAGCGCCCAAATGTTGGAGGTGTCTCTATTAGAGTGAGTAGGAACGGTGTTCCCTATCGAAAGGGATGTGTGGCCAATGGTCAAATGACTAAGGCAAGCAACAAATGAGTACCCCCCTCCCACCCCCTCCTACGGCCATGCATGACAATGAGTACACCCCCCCCCCCATGGCCAACGACGCCCCACGCAAAAAACAAAAAAAAAAGGCGAACCTGATTTGTCGCATGCCGCATTGAACAATCCTTCCCACCACTATGGACGCTCAACAAGTCAGACAGCCAGCACCTGCCGGAAAACGACGTACTTTTCTTCCGACAGACAACTTGATGGTGGCTTAGCTCTTTTTTTACCATTGCACTGCACGTAAAACATGTACCTGACTCTAATTCTATTTTCACCTAAGGAATTCTTGCCCAAAAGTCCCCAAAAGTGGAATGCGCAGACAGTACTATTAATATATATACGGGTCAACCTTTTTAGGACCGCAGTCCTGTTTTGGGGACAAACCACTCAAATTCTAAGTAGTTTTGTGCTCAAAACGGGACTGCAGTCCTGAGAGGAATGAGTCGTGCCGACTCACAGCTCTACAAAGACGCCTGCTGATAAATCGAAAACCGTATACCTTCGTGACCGCGACCCTGCCGACGCCGCCCGTCGACGCGAGGCAAGGGTGCAGCTGGCTGTGCAGCACGAGGCCCTCGATGTACAGCAGGCTCAGCTCCGTAACTTGAGCCGGGGGTTCCGCAACGTCGTACCTGTTTTTATTTTGGTCGTTTTAAAGCAGCGGTCAACAAAGTTGCTGTGGGCTTTTCCGTCGAGCTATATGCAGGTTAACATTTGTTCGTAACATGTGTAAGATAGTCCTCGGCCTCGGAAATAGTTGCGCTATCCAAAAACGTTTATGATACGTGAGGGTTGAATACTGATTGAGGTTTTACCACTTCGTCGAGACCATGGTTGAGGGCTACTGGCTAACCTTATTCCTAACCTCAATCCACTCAACAATGGTTAGGGAGATACCTCTTCGTCTCCTACACAGCGTACGTCGACCATACAGCAGTAGTGTCGAATTAGTAGCACGGAGGACCACAGTAAACAGCACCTGCGGTACACACAAAAACCTATACATTTCCCTATTTTTACTAGCAACATTTGGTCCCATTTACTATGGCCCTCCGTAATACTGGCCAAGTCCACTGAAACGCACCAGGTATGACACAGGATTACACCCCCGGAAAACGCTCCCTCACCCACCTCTATCGCACCTGCGTCGCGCTGCCCATAAAACACACCAAAAAAAAACTCCCGACAACAAAGACATCGGAGCCACGTCTGCCACCGTTCTTCTTCCTGAGGACATTTCGTTTTTTCTGCTCTAGCTCCGAACGCTACCATCGAGCCGAAATCTAGCAGGGCAGGTATGAGCTCCTTGGTGCACTCCCGTGAGTGTGTCAGAGCGACAGCACTTTCCGTGTCCATCGAGGCGGACCTCATCGCTCAAGTTTGAAAATGTGTTTCCAGGCGCTTGAATTTTCGGTTTCTTGTTCTGACTGTAGCCAACTTTTTTTTTTTTTCCGCTGTAGAACGAGCAGCAGGAGGAACGCAGGAGGAGATATTGTACTACTGTATGTACTCACTCGTACATAGAGATGTAGAAAACACGCCCCGTTGCTCGCTCGCTGCTCTTTCCAAGAGCACAGCCGGTCTACAACATGAAGGCCAGCGCACTACGTGTTGTACATGTGGGCATCGGGAGAGAAAACGGGGTTCTTTGACATGGTTCTACTGGGGCAAGCGAGAGCACGCGAGCCGAATTGTGTACAGCATATGGTGAGTACGTGCTCGTACAGCTTCTGCGTTCCTCCTTCTCGTTCTACGGCAGAAAAAATATGGCAACAATAGTACGAATACGAGAAACTGAAAATTCAAGCGCCTGGAACCACACTTTTAAACATCAGCGACGAGGTCCGCCCCGAAGGAGGACACGGAAAGTGCTGTCGCTTTCGCATACTCACGGGAGTGCACCAAGGAGCTCATATCTGCCCTGCCAATTTTGGCTAGATGGGAGCAGAAAAAAGACATGTCCTCAGGAAAAAGAACGGGGGCAGACGTGCTTCCAACGTCTTTGTTGTCGGGAGTTTTGGCAATATCAGTTTTTTTGTGGGTAGTTCAACACAGGTGGATAAATGCTATCAATCATGACCCTTGTCGTAATTATCCCTCTCCCCGTTAACAAAAACGCCTACCCGCAACACATTATACGCGGAACCATAACTTAATAATCAGAACCGAATACAACAGTATACATAGGGATAACATGTTTTTGGGTCCATCGTGGGTTTAGATTACTACCTGGCACCGGTTACGTATTACCATGCCCCCCCGTAACAGCAGTATCCTTGCTTCCTCACATGGCGGACGCATATGTCGCCTCGGCCTCCTCCCGCGCCATGGCAAACCGACCACACGGAAGGTCCTTTGCGATAGCCTCGCTCACGACGTCAACGACCTTCTGCATCTGTGCCGCCGTCGGCGCCTCCGCCCGGCCCGTTTTCTGCGTCCGTCAGTACCGTCCGGAGTCGCCCAAGTCAAGCCAGGCGGTATTTGGCACGTGGTTGGTTGGGTGGTTGGTTAGGATAGTACAGCTCGAGAGCGTGGAACTTTCACGCAAAAGTTGTCTCGCGAGTGGTGGGGGAAAACGTGCAAAATGCCAAAGTCCTGTTGGCCGTGGTACTACAGCAATACCAGGTATCATATATATGAAGGTTAGGAGTACCCATACCAAGCAGTGATGCCGCGTTGCGTAATTACGCCTTACGGGGAGCGCCGTAATTTTGTAACGCCCCATGTCCTCTATTAACGAAAGCCATGCATTTCTATGGGAAACCCCTGCTCTGTTAAGGCAAATTTTATACGTTACGGGACAGCTTTCGCGGACTTTAATTGCGGAAGCGCAATGCATACGTATAAAACCCCTGTTCTGGCAGGTACTGGAGCAATGTATAGTCATTCCCATTGACTAGAGCCAACTTTTATGAGATCCTCGGCAGACATCGATCGACAAAACCAACGACACCGTCATGAAATCTGGACGGAATGTGCTGGTTAAGGTCTCCGACCCAGCCTAGTGTCACAGTGCTCACACCTTGGTCGGTGATATGTGGCGTGGACTGACCAGGCGTCTGATAAAAAAAACATTTTGGCACTGGTCTGTAGAAGACAGACGACAAAAAATCTCGACCCCTCTCCGATGGCAAAAAATAGACCATTTTTCAGGTTTGACATCGATCGACAAACCCAACGGCTACGTCACGAACTCTGAATGAAGCGCGCTGGTTAGAGGCTCCGACCCACACCACTATCACAGTTCTCACACCTCGGTCAGTGATATGTGGCGTGGGCAGGCCAGGCGTCTACTAAAAACATATTTGGCAGCTGGTGTGTAGAAAACAGACGACAAAAACTCTCGATTCCTCTCCGTTGACACGAAACAGAACTTTTTGAAAGTTTTGACGAAGAGCATAGGACGCCGCGGCCAACCTCTCGCCCCCTAGACCACGGATTCCAATTATACCTCCCAGGCCATAATTTACACACTCATTTACCCGGAGCTGCTCTGTGAGCTGCTCTGTGGAGGTGTATCGTTTGTTCCCAGCCTCCGCTGTTCCGGCCATGCTGATGGAGGCTTGCAGCAGTGCCGCGACGCTACAGCATGAAGAAAAATATAGGATGTTTGATTAAAAATACTCTAAATGCATGTATCCACTGCTGCGAGTAGACTTGTGGATGCGCCCTTTGGTCCTAAGAAGCGGGGACGTCTCCTATTAATAAGAAACGAGGACATCTCTGACACGTCCCTTATTTTCGCGGAAATTTCTGGCAAAATTCTGGTTATTGATTGATGCAAAAAAAACCGCGAAAGCACAACCCCGAGCTTGGCCGTAATCCGGCACCACTGGGCATTAATATACTACTGTAGTAGCAGAGAATCATCAACTAGTTGCTGCCTTGCTGCCGAGGGGTAGCTGTATGTGTTCCGATCTTCGGTCCATACGACCTACCTGGTAATGTCTAGGGCAGGTACCTGTGGTTGCAGCGCGACTGCTGCAGCGGCCAGTTTTCTCGAGCCGCCAAATGCGTTTGCACGCTTGCACTGCAGCTCGCTGGTTGTTGCTGGATTTACTTCCGCAGCATAACACGGGAGGGTCAACTGTTGTTCAGGCTAGGAGGCAGTTCTACGGACAACCTACAGCAGCAGTGCCTTACCCTTCGAGAACGTACAGCACGACGTGCCCATGTTCGTATGATACACGTACTTTGCTGCAGTGTGATGGTCTGTCTGTACGAGCAGTCAGTATCATAGAGGAGCAGAAACCGCAAGCGAGGCTCGTATCATATTTTATTTTATTTATTTATTTTTTATCCATCACTTTTACTTTCCAGTCCACTCGTAGGAGGTTTTACCCTCGACGATCTTCTGGACAAGCCGTGGTCACAGGTGTCGTCCCTTCTCCCCCCCGGTACGTGCCTTTTATTTTTGTCGCGCATAGGGTTCAGCATTCCCACTGCTCGTCGATTTTCATCGAATGTAGCCAACTCACGCTTATACGTACCCCGCAAACAACACGACCGTCAAGTAAACGTACCTGCCCACCTCCTCCTTCATTCGGCCCACAACCCGCACCCCTACAGGAACCTGATCTTTCTCGCTCTTTGCACAGGGATTGCTCCCACTTCACTCCCACTCACCACGGTAATGCGTGCCTTGTTGCCCTCGCTAATTCTGCTGCCGATCGTAGACTTCCCTATCGGAAAACCGATGACAGCGGCCAGAGCTCCTTTGACGATCTCTAGCGCCGTGGTCATAGTTGGTGTTCGGGGGTCGACAGCCGCCATGTTGTCTACGTGCTATCCCAACGTCAGGGCAGGCAAGGGACAGCAGCAAAAGAGGGTGCAAGAGTCTGAGGACACTCCGCGTAGCACCAGTAGCACCTACTGCTGGACCGGAACTAGGGCGGAACCAGAACTTGCGGTTGTGATGAGCTCAACATACCCCCGAAGGAAAAAAACAAACTTTCTATTGCAACTCCCGAGCTCGCGATTCGCGACTCGCTCGCGACTTAGAGCTAAAGCTAGTGGTAATCGACACAAAGAGCAGGGAGGAGACAGCACAGGACGAAATCGAATGCCCTACCTGGGTCCTCGTGAGTGCGCCGATAGCACGGCCTGTTAACCACGCTGCAGGAGACCAGACCGCCGTTGCTGCCCTCTACCGACACAACCAACGTAGAACGAAAGAAAACCAAAAGGAAACAACGGCTTTTGCGAGGTATCGTGGGGCCGGCCAAGATGATCGTCCGCTCGGGTCTGGCGCGCCATGTGTCGTAAGTGCCCTCCGGTGAACTGGTATTCGGTAATCTCATCCAGAGCTACTTAGCGTTGCTTCCCGTGAGGTTTCCTGATTGCTGTGCTGCCTTTGTATTGCGTTCCAGGGGCGAGAACCCCAGCACGATGAAATGGTGATGGTAGTTTCTATCGAGCAAATTCTGTTCCACGTACGTATCGCACGTAACGACATATGTCGTGTGTCTTTTCGGGCTTGAGTTTCTGACAGTCTCGTTGTCTCGTTTAGCGGCAGGCAGCGGCAGTGCCTACGTGCTCGCGGGTCACGGGTGCCATGCCCTCCGCAGTGCCGAGCCGAGCGTATCGCGCAGCCGAGTATACGATGGGGGGTTACCACGATGGCGCCGACCATTGTCGCAAACGCTTCGCAATTCGACACGCAGCATCATAAGCGCCTACCTGGTACAGCAGAAGCGGTACGGGCAGGATCATGTTGGACCCGTGCCGGGCAGCTCCTTGCATCGCATCCCGCTGGTGTCTGTGGCTTTCCCCCCCCCCCCAAAAAAGAACACAGCCAGCCGAAAGGCCGGCCTCGACCAATCAGAGAGCGACGGTGTTGCTCGAGTTTTTGTGCAAGGTGGTGTTGAGGGTTTCGGCCTCTCATTCATTCACCCTTTCGTGCAAGTCTCGGTGAACATATGTATATACTCACGGCTGTTTCTTGTCGGCGCCTACTGTAGTACCGAGCAGAACACGAAAGGCTGCTTACGAAGCCACGGCGTAAAGTAGGCACTCTACGACATGACCGTCGGCGAACGATACGGGTGCTGACGCCAACGCTCGTTCGATAGAAACGAAGGAGGCGTTGCGGGGAGGGGGAAAGATAAGGGAAGAGGAACCCCAATAGAGGAGGGCTAGGATCAGAGCCAAGAGCTGAAAGGATGAGCAAACCGTGTTCATGCTGCTGCTGACCGTGTGTTATGGCCGGAAAGCTGCTTGTTTTATTGGTATGCCTGGCGGTGCTTTCTTGCTATGCGAGCGAGCGTCTGAAAACCTTCAGTTTGCTTACTTTACATCGGCGACTGCAGTTAGTTTCCTTTAACATCGACCTCCCCCCTATCCCCTCTATCTCCCTCTCCCTCTCCCCCCTCCCTCTCCCCATTGCCCCCCCCATCTGCCCCCCCCCCTCCCCCCCCCCTCCCCCCCCCCCCCCCCCCGCCCCCCCCCCCCCCCCCCCCCCCCCCTCCCCTTCCTCTCCGTTGATGACATGCAGAGTTTTAATGGGTTACCTTTATCCTGCTCTAGCGTCGGCGAAAACGGCCGTTCAGCAAGACCCGGACGCGTTCAAGCAGTGGATGACGTACTGGTACGCCCCGGCCTTTTCTTCCTTTCAGTTATGCCGTGCTTCTTTCCGAGGGGTTGTTCCGCGTTTCTTCCTTGGAATTTGCCCCCAGTTTCTTCCTCTTTGGGGTCACGTTCTGCGTGCATCAAACATCCCACCTGACCTCGCTTGCGTCTTACCAAAAGACAGCCCTAACGTGGGCGGTATAGAGCAAGCCGACTCTCTGACTCCTGCCTCGCACGCCTCCCCCCCCGCCACCCGACGTGCTCCGTCCCAGCATTGTAGGGATGCGAGGGTCTATGGTCATACGACTACGGCCATGCATGATATCGAGTACACCCCCCCCCGCGCGCCCCCCCCCCCCTGTGTCCTTTTACCTTTGAAACCGTCACGCTTCAGGGTTGTGATAGCTGTATTTGCGATGGTGGAGATGTTCGTCGACTTCTTCGTCTCATGGTGAGGGGCCGCTCCATCGCGCGGATTTTGTTAAAAATGCAATACCTTCCATGGACCACGTTTATTATTGTGTAGATATTATACTTCTCTCGTGTATTTTCTGGATTCTAACATTCTACCCGTATTTTGAAAACATCGTCATACCTCTGTCGGACTCGAGCTTTCCTGTCTTACCCGGCCCATTTGCCCCTTTTGAAACTGCAACTGGGTTCCGAGGATATAGCACTTGGAATCACAGAGTTTGTTATCTTTTGTTCTTGTGTACTTGCAAGGGTCAAGTTTTGGCAGATATCAAACCACATGTCGGATCACCACCCATGATGCCCCCAAATCTGAGGTGTTGTACTCGGATGGGATGCCTAAGCCCCTCGAGATAGCCGACTCACTTTGCTGCACTGACTCGCAGAACCGGCCTCTCTGAAAGCGTGTTCCCTACTGTAGCTTGCATTACTCGGACGGTCCGCATAGTTCACTCAGGCTCCCCGCATATTTCACTCAGACGCCCCACACGTTTCTCCCAGACGCCCCGCATAAATCACCTCAAGGCCGCACATATTTCACTCAGACACCAGCCGATTTTCACTCAGATTTCCCGTGTGTCTCTCTCAACCGCCTCGCAAATTTCCCTCAAAACACCTCAAATATTTCTCTCAGACGCCTTGCGTATTTCACTCAGACCTCCCTCACATTTCACTGATCAGGTAGACGCCCTACTTTTTCCATTCAGTCGCCCCGCATTTTGCACTCGGACGCCCTGGATATTTCACTCAGATGCCCCTCATATTTTTAACTCTGAACGTCCTGCATATTTCACTCAGATGACTCAGGTGTGCTTCGCTCAATCGCCCGGCACAATTTACTCAGTCGCCCCGCATATTTCACCAAGACGCCTCGTATGTTTTAACTCCCGCACACGTGTGACGCATTCCGTCTGTGCTGTCAGGGTCCCGCTCTACTACGAAGGGAAGATTGTGCTCATCGTGTGGCTCACTCTTCCTCGATACCAGGCAAGCGCTCGCTTCTTATGTCCCCTCCCCCCGCCGGTACTTGTTTGGAGTTCCACGTTGCCCGTGCGGCCTACCGCTAGAGGGTTCGATGCGCGACAGACCCCAACAGTTACATGTGCTATGCTAGGGATATCACCTAAAGTTGCATGTGCTATGCCGATGTATGGCAGGGATATCACCTAAATTTCCGATGTTTCTCCCCTTGATCATACTTCGAAGTAGATAGCTTTACACCTCAGCCGACTCACCGAGTTTGAGAAAAAAACGCAGATGAACATACACAAGCCCGATACCACGGTTTTTGTGGGCTATACGTATGTTCGAGTTTAATCTAACAAACATTAAAATAAAATTCACATCGGGTGCAAATATTTTGGGGCAGCTTCTCAGCTAGCCCCCCCCCCCCCCCCCCCCCCCCCACGTGAGGAATATTTTCTGGCTCAATAGCACCATCTCTACCGTAGCACGGCAGGTGGTAAATCTCGCTGGTACGGGTGGGCATTTGTAGTAACCTTTATCAAGTATGCTGTGTGAACATTTGGAAACACCTAGTGTTTGGGTCCATCATGGGTAATGATTCCTATGTACTGTATCTCTATGCTCCCCCTCTAACAGTGTCTACGATTTCCCCCCAGCTTCTACGAATTGGTTGGTAGTCCACACTATCTCCTCAGTTTCATCCTAGAATATTCCGAGAAAATTCCCAGGCGGTCAAGATTAGGGTTATAGGTACGAAGTCAAGTATAGTTCAATGGTTTTTCCGAAGCCAGGTCAAGGTCTAAACGGTTCTCACACGCCCCTAAGCTACAGTAGATTTAAGATAAAGACTCCGCCGGGTTGTTTTTCAAGGCAGCTCCGCGATTGCAGACGACATGTTTTTTTTTTTTTTTTTCACGGATACGTCAGCGACCGATAGACTAGGCGATACTCAGCTTTGCAAAAAAAAAAAAAATCGTAGCGTGTGGCTTGTTGCAACAAAAGATCGTGTGACCGGGTGTTTTTTTAGGTTTTGAAATGTTTTGCTTGCGTTTCCGACCGCCTTCTAACTCTGATACCTGGAAATTCCACCCTCATCGCACCGCCACGCTTTCACGCTTGCATCACGCTCGTACGCATGGTCCTTGCCTCTCCGGTCGCCTTCGAATCACGTAGAAACTCCACCCGCCATCGCCTCCCCACAGTCACACGCTTGCGTCGCGCTCGCACACGCGAATGTTAACCTTCATTGTCCTTCCGATCGCCTTCCAACTACCTGGAATCCCCGCCACGATCGCACCGCCACGCTCACATGCTTCCGTCGGGCACCGCGCTCGCCCTAGATCATTAGAGTTTCTCGTCTTGCAGGCGCACTCACACGCTTGCGTGGTGCTCTGGCACGGATGTTAACGTCTCTTGTCTAGCAGGCACGCTAACACGCTTGCGTTGTACTGACACGACACGAAACTTACGGCTTCTATTACGGGGGGCCATAGTAAATAGGACCAAATGTTCTTAGTAAAAATAGGTAATTATATAGGCTTTTGTGTGTACCGTAGGTCCCATTTACTATGGTCCCCCGTAATAGTCTTCAGGGCGGCAGCCAGATTTACGGTACCGTAGGTCGCTGCATCTTCAATTGGAGCAAAGCTAACACACGAAGTGAAACCGTCGGCAGAAATTAAACCGTCGGTAGTGGGAATGTAGCCGTCGACCGCGGTCAGGAGCGATTGCGTTTCGCTTGTCTTGCAGGGCGCCAGCCATAAACATCGCGCGTTGCTGCACCCACCCGCTGCTGCTCTCTCTGTCACACACACAAATGTTGACGTTCCCTGCCTCTTGCAGGGCGCCAGCCAGATTTACCACCGGTTTCTGCACCCGTACATGGAGCAGTACGAAGGCGAAATAGACAACGGCTTGGAGGGCATACGGGTCGGGGCCGCGCGGAAGCTTCAGGAGATCGGGGCCAACGCTGCGAATGAGATAGCTAGGGCGGTGACACACCAGGGAGCCACGGCGGTAAGTTAGCCATTTTAGTAGTGCAGTGTACGTGCACCTATATTTGACTCTAATTCTAAGTTTTTTTTCTGCACAACGGGAGTGCGGTTCTAATAGGGGTTATAGCCCCTTCCTAAGGGTGCACCCGCGTTTCGGAGGATAAAGTAGTCTGAATTCAGTGTAGGATCGTTCTTGCAGTATTACCATAGTATTACAGGGGGCCATAGTAAATAGGACCAAATATTGTTAGTAAAAATATGGAAGTATGTGGGTGTTTATGTGCACCGTAGGTCCTATTAACTATGGTCCCCCGTAATAGTCAGAATCCAAGATGGATCCCTAAATCACATACTTCAGTATCCCCCTGTTGTACAACGATATTTGGTGATGATTACTTGCGTGTGTTACCTCGTAATAGTGCAAGGGTGCATACACTGGCCTTGTATATCACATGGTGGGTTTGCAGCCGGAAGGCGTGTTCCGCACAAACGGTACAGTAGGATTCACAATGATACTCGTCAGTAAGTCGCCAAGTACACTGTTGTTTTGGTCACATCACTGTCAGCCAAATGGGTGGTTCAATGGAATCGTCCAGCTGCTTGTTTTTCCTTCGTGGAAAACTCCGAACATTACGACGTCGGACTGAAATGTTGGTTAGCTCTGCGTCGTTGAAGTCGCGTGTGTGTTGACAGGGGGCGGCCGTGGTAGTGAAGGAGGCGCTGCTTTGAAACCGTCGTTGTGCGAAACGAAACGTATTGCGCCTGCGGTTGTCGTCGATTCAGTCTCGCAAAGCTCTCGTTCATCCAAATTTACGCGTTGCGCGGAAGGTGGCCATCGAGTATGCTTGCTTCAGTTATTCTCGCATCGCTCGTCTATGTTCCCTTTCTAACGATAGCTTCAAACGGTCAAACGGTACGTTTAGCTCGGCGTATACCCTGGGTACCCGGGTACGTACCAAAGCTGGTAATTTTCCGGGTTGTTCATAGGTCGGGGTCAAACCTCGTGGTGGGTCCTGCCGGGTCGAACAAGGGTGGCCCGACCCGATCCATGAGAGTTTGAACACCTCCCGACCCTACCGGGCCCGACCCGAACCGTCAAATTAAAAAAATCTCGACCCAACCCGCGGGGCGGGTCGTGACCCGTGAAGAGCCTTGGTAATTTGGTCATACTCGGGTAGGTACCCGGGTACGCCCAGAGTATATAAATACCCTGCCAATCACACCCTTGATAAGTTCCTACGAAGGACCGGAGTGTTTTTTTTTTTGCGTATTGCGCTAGGGATCGATCTCGCGTGTTCATATCACGTGCTTGCTGCACAAGTCGGACGGGTTACGATCTACTGCCTGTATTATCGTCTATCTGGTCCTAACCCTGTGGTTGTGATATGTTGTACAGGATCTATCTGTGTACCACGGTATTGCGTATCCAACCAAGCAAACGTATCTTAAATCGTGCAGGTTTTACAGCCCCCACCCGGCAACATGAGCTAGATCATACAGATCGTACAGATCAGGAATACGTATATCTGCCCTCAAATATCTACATTGTGGGCGTAGGAAAGGACGATCTGTCCGACGTATATACGCTTAGCTTCGCCATTTGCTTTGGTAACGTCTCCTCATCCCCCGTTTCCCTTGTGGTATGCGTGCGTGCATCATCGCTGGCGAGCACAGAGGGAGCAGCTGTTTGCGCGGGTGCTCGGCATCGCAGCCGCGGGCGGAGCGGAGGCACGTGACGACAGGTGTTTTTTTTCATCGCCCTCAGCCCTTCTTCTACCGCTGAAAAACAAGGATCCCACACTAGTCCCAGATAGTTGAAAAAAAAAAATGGTTGCAGTTTTTAAAGGGTTAAAATTTCATCCATTCCTAACGAACGAAAAAAACACAATTCGTGACGGAGTTGTACATGCACGGGCGTTTTGGGTGTGCTACGATTGGGTGAGCAACACGTTACAGTATGGCCGAAGTATTTTTCCGACTGACGAGGACCCTCACCTGGAGAATTACCCCCGTGACCGTTGAAATCCCATTTCTGCTTTGCGATACATTCGTTGTATGTATTTAGGCCACCGTGTTGTTCATTGGGAGGTTGCCCTGCTGGGGACTTTCAAGATGTACAAAAGTGACGAGAAAAAGAAGTGGTGATTCAAGCCACGGCCCCTGCGTGTGGTTTGGGAGATGGTGCGAGTTGGGGTCCGAGTCCAAATGGAAGGAGTCGTATATACGCGGACTTCTGGGCGATCACGCTGCTCGTATACAGGCAGTAGTTGACGATGCCAAAAAGTTAGCTTTTTTTTTTTGGGTCGCTATCTTCAACCATTCAAAGGAGATTAGGCGGTGCAGTTGTTCTCACAGCCAGATTTTTGCGGTGAGGTGTGGAGCACCTCGAGCAAAGAGCCCAAGAAAGCTTACGTGGCAGGTGCTGCAGTAACTCTACCCGTCGGACGCGGGGCTGACGGGCACGTTTTTGTTGTATTGTGTTTTTGGTCGCGTTTTTTATTGTCGCGAATCGTGATCCGAAGTTTTTCTTGATCTTCCTAAACTCTCTCCGTTGTCACGATTTTCACGATTTTGTTCGTTGAACGAAAACCTACTCTACCTGATTCGCGAAAACGTTGTGTTCGTTTCGTGGCGGTTCCCCCGTGACTTTTCTGTTTTCGTTGCGTAGGAACGAACGACCGTTCGCCGCGTTTATACTTGGACCACGCAACCTGCCCGCCTTGTTTGGTGTGCTGGCAATTCTGCTGAGCAATACCTGTGCAATGCTGCTGTGGTGTGTTGGTCACTCTGTGCAAGACTTGTGCGACACTCGTAGTACTTGGGAGGTGTGATACGAGTGTTGCCTGGTTCGCCGGTCTCCTTGCCGTGATAAGTGATCGATGCAAACAACACGAAAAGCTATAATAGCTGTCTCGTCATCGCCCCCCAAGTCCGCCTCACAAGCGGTTCTTGGTAGGATGCAGCTCACCCTTCATGCGACTCGCCCAACACCTCACGGTGCTTCGCATCGGTGTAAGCAATGTATTACTTGGTCGGTGAAAATCCGACGTGCTCCGTCCCGGCATTGTAGGGATGCGAGGGTCTATGGTCATACGACTACGGCCATGCATGATATCGAGTACACCCCCCACCCCCCCCTCACCAGGGTTTGCATTATGTTTCCGTCGGTGATATACGACCCATGCATACATCATGGAACGCTAGAATAAACCCCCCTCTCTCCCCCCGCAAGGGTTTGCAATAAGTTCCCACCCGTGATGTGTCAAGCACTACCAGGTATACATCACGAAATGTTACTTGAATTTTCTGTTTAGTCTTCGACCTACACCCTCCCCCCCTTCGAATGCCTCGTCTCCTCATTTGGTGCGAGCTAGGCCTGCCGTTGCTCACCCGTCCCCTTCCTGGCTGCAGCGGCGAGCTATTGATAGCAAGGCGAGGGCGCGGCTGCAGCGGAGGGATGAGGAGGAGGAAGCGGCAGCTGCAGATGCTGGCATGCTCCTAGACTTCACCGTGGTCATGAAGGGGGGGCTGTTCGTTCAAGCCCGGTCATCCTTTACTGGCGTGAGTGTGCCGAGGGTGGAGTTAAGGTTGTAGGGTTGGAATGAGGTCCGAAAGTTAGATTTTTTTTTTTGCACGTGTTTTTTACGTACTGTATCACCCGTGTGATAGGATATCACACCCCCTTGAGACAATTTCCGAGCCGATTGATTTTCGACAGCAAGGGAGGCAACCCCGACGAAAAATGGTGGCTCTAGAAATATCTGGATGATTTTTTTTTTTTGTAGGCGTATCGCGCTCGGCGTTTGTACTCTCCTCGTTGTCGAGAGAATCAGCTTGGAAAATCGTCCGAGGAGGTGTGTTGTGTCTTAACACCAGTGTGATAAACGGAATTGCCTCTCTTAATACTGGGCCCACACGTGGACCACACCTAATTCCCGAGCCGCCTCAATCACACCGCTAGATTATCGTCTAAGATTAAGTATGGAATTTGTAGAAGAGGCTCGCCTTAGTGGCCCCGTTTTTTTTTTTTAACCGTGGTGTTTATTGTGTGCTTTTTTTAGCGTTAGGTTCTCTCTGTACTGGTCGGTGAAAATAGAAAGTAGGCGTTCGGGAGGGGGGGGGGGGGGGGGGGGGGGGGTCACGGGACGGACCGGCTACGTAAAAAAGTGGCGTTTACAGCATCGACCATATGAAGCAGCCCAGACTGTTGGGAATGGGGGGATGGCAAAAAAAGCAATACTGTCTTGAGCTACGATTTGACTTATACGGCTGTCACGTATCGTAGGCTTGTTCACACGTCTCAAATATCATCTACAGATCAAGCCCGCGTCATGATCTAACTATTTCAGGGCAGATACAGTAGGTTCCTGATCTGTGGGATCTAGGTCATGTTGCCGCGAGTGAACTGTATACTCTGCAGGATTACTGCAGGACATAATTCCTGAGGTGCATATGTACCGATCAGATCCTGCACAAGACCTCATAACGGCAGAGTAGGGTCTAGATGAGCGATCTGTAGATGATCTATCTGTAGATGATATATATGTATATATTTATATATGTCTGGCGTGTGGACGTGTTCCGCTGTTTTGGGACTTGAGAGGCGAAACAGGACAGAAAGTGCGCAATGACCACACCCCGGCGCTGCTTGCTGGGAGTGATATATGCTGTGCTCGAAGCACACTGCGAGAAGTTGAACAGCCGCCCGTAATGTGATGCTGCTCGTACTGCGGATCGCTCACCCTATATAGTGCGATTGGTGACATCGCGCTTTTCAAGGGTTTGGTTGTTACCACCCACGTTCTTGAGGACAAATCGCTTTCTGGAGTTAATGTTCGCTGGGGTAATTATTGCCATCCCAAAATGTCGGACTGCGTAGCTTTGAAGAGGTTACCCCCCGCCGCGTGTGGTTTCTGCTTTTTCTCATTGCAGGGGGGTGGGGATGAGACATGGTGCCCACAAAAGTTTCGCCTGCTGGAAGGCACGACTTTCTGCATGGCCTCGGACGAGATGGACGTGGATGGAGGCGGTGATGGAGGTGGAGGCGCTGCTGACGCGGGAGGAGGGGGGCATTTCGAGGTGCTTGCGGCAGAGGCCGGAGGTGTGGAAACCCCGGAGGCGTCCCTTCTCCTTCTCCGAACTGACCGAGGACCGGTGGAGGTATCCCTTCCGTCAAAAGAAGATCGAGACAGCATGCTGGTCGGGTTTGAGCTCCTGCTTGCCTCTGTCGCGCAATTTGAGCTGTCGGCGGCGCCGGAGGAGAAGCGAGCCGTGAATTTTCGGGGGAATTTCTCGGGGGGCGGAAGTTCTGGTCACGAGGGACTGAGGCGGGATAAATCGAGGCGCTGGGAAATATCGGAAGGGAAAGGAGAGGGGGGCGGGATCCTGTTGACGTCAGGAGATGATGAGACTGAGGACGAACATCGCGATGGTCGCTCGCCCCCGGGCATGGTTTCGCCGCGACACGTGGGCTGGGAGGAGGTTGGGTAGACTGGGGGGGGTGGGGGGGTGGGGCGGTGAGTGTCGGCATGGGAACTAGTTTTTTTTTATGCACGTGGAAGGCATTGGTCGCGACCTGCTGCTTTGGGAACCTCGAGATTAACGGTGGCGGGCACGGTTTAGGAGTACCAGGTACATGAGAGGCGTCCGTTGATCGCGACCTGTGGTTATGCAGATATCGAAGTTAATGATGAAAGACAGTAGGGCCTACACGTCCTGATGTTCGGGCGGCAAGGTCTGTGTGTACCTGATAGGGAAACATGCTATATTGTTTCCGTCCTGGAACAGAAGGCTTTCTTCATAACGGTGGGGTTCTTGCGGGAGAGAGTGGCGGGGGAAAATGGGACGCGACGGTTATCGACCGAGGAAACTGTTCAGGCTGGGTGCTTGTTTGTGGGGTCCTTAACTACCGTACGACTAGTGTTTACACCCCGCCCTATCTCCCTCCTTGTCCCCTTAAGAACACTGCACCTGCTTTTGTCCGGGATTAACTACTTGGAAGTAGAATTGAATCATTTTTGTAGCGGTAAAAAGGTCAACATGCCACGTGTTCTGCGCTATGATGTGTACACGGTGAGGGCTTCGTGGTTGTAAAGTCGGTGGGAGGGGTTTTTACACGGAGCGGAAAGGAGGACTGAGGTGCGAGGGTAGTCAACCGAGGTTGTTGAACCGACTCGGATGCCTCTGTACTTTCTCTGCATGTCCAGACCATTCATTTGTCCCCTGACACGCCCGTGGGGTTATGTGTTGTATATACTGTATATGGGGGGAGTTTTATGATCGTGAGAGTCCTTAGGCGGAGCGGGGGGGGGTGCGGGGGTGTGTAGTCAACCCTACTGGCCCGACATCTCTGCTGTGCCTTGCCTTGTAAAAAAAACTGAGTTAAATACGGACATTTCATGGCGCTTTCTTTGTGAACAGCAGTGTTGGCTCCTCCGCGGACAAAACAACATGGTGTTCTATGTGGCACAGAGGGCACCGTTTTTTCATCGTCAACGCGTGCTTTCAAGGGTCAGGCAAGAGCTGTGTTAAACACACTTTTTCCTCTGCTTGGGCAAGTTTCTGGGTGCCTTCACAATGAACAAGGGGAGTATCCTCTCTGGCACACGGTATCACCTACCAGGTACAGTACAATAATCGAACATACATCAAGCATGCAACGCAACCGTCTCGGACTAAAATCGACTATCACCAGTTAACCGTTTCAGAACTGCAAAAGTTATTCCACACTGCTGTTAATAGCGAATAATTTTCAAGCATTTGGTCCCCAGAAACGTGTGTGTACGTAGCTCTAAAATGGTTGAATACAGCAAGCAGTACGGCATGATAGCAATCAAAGTCTGCGGGCGAGCAATTTACAGCTAGCTGTGAGAAAAAAGAATCAATCTCGAGTTCATGCGGAGAATCAACACCGGTATAGTATTTTGCTCGTAGAAGTACGGAGAGACACCGCCACGGTGGCCAAGCATCGTACCGACGCGTATCGCACTGGCCGAGCACCGCATTACTGTGAAGCATCGAGATGCACTACTTACTGTGTGGTCGCTGAGCACCGAGACGTACGGCTTTGACCGGACATCGCCGCCACAGCAGTACTCTGCGTTCACGTCGTGAGATACGAGCACTGTTTTTTTTTACCAATATGTATGACAATTGTGGCCACGGAACGAGTACTCAGTGACGCACAACGGGTATTGTTGTTGTTGTTGTTGTTGTTGTTGTGAACGCACGATGCTGCACCAACGTGCACAGATTCAAGAGCTCGGTTTCGAGAACCAACGACAGAGGACAACCCTACACAAGTCGATGGTACTTCGTTTCGTGTGGAGTTTTGGCGAATGACGAAACGACGAAACGGCTTATTTTTCGGAAAGCCTGTAGAACTAATGGAAACCCTTTGGGCCGAAAGAACGAAAAGACCGAGAGAACCACGTTTAGCGCGCCACCCATCCCGCACCAGCAAGAGCGATATGGCCACGTCCAAGGACACACCAGAGCCGCAATGGCTGATTCAGGTAAGTCCTTGACCTTGCTTCTGGTAGAGCAAGTTCAGATGCTCAGAACTATGCTCGCTCTGCCATCTAGGAGCTCTCAAAACCGATGCTGCACAATGCACGTTGGGGTTCATATTTGATGTTGCGCCGCTACGTAACCAGTACGAATTCTATTATTACCTACGACAGGAGCAGACAACCGGGGTTCTGGCACCTCGCAGCACATGCCCGTGGTGCCGCAAATATTCTTAGCACTCGCGCCGGCACTATGTTCGATGAACACAGTAGTCCTTTCGTGAGATCGAAAGAAGTGTCATTGTTTCAGGCGTCGATGCCAACGTGGATTAGTATCCGCGTATCTATTCGGCGTTCGGAGTCGAACCTCGCCAAGAGCGGTACGGAGGCACAGCAGTACCCAGTAGAAAATGTAGAACACCCCCCCCCCCAACCGCGTGCGTTGGATCCAATCAAGGGCAACGGCGTTTTTTTTATAGGCGGCATACGCTGACACCTCACATGCTTTTGTTTTCTGATGACCATTGAGTGAGATATATCGTCTGTCTCTCTTGTCTCCCCCTCACCCCCCCCCCCCTCTCTTGGTCTGGAAACAATGTGCATGTTGAGCGCCTACAAGTAGCTGTTGGAGGTGTCTCTATTACAGTATAGGCCCGCCCACAAGAAACACCTACTGTAATCTGGGCAAGCGTGAGATTCTTATTGGGGCGCCATCTTCCAACAACCTTGAGCATAGGCTATTATATAGGGTTTAGTGTATAGTTCACCACTGAGGCCGTTTCCTATGCGGTTCGATTTCGAGCTTCAGATTTGTATTTTTCGATCTCAAAAATGAATGACCCTGCTTATGCAGTCCAATTTTGCAAAATCCGACCGGAATTTTTTCGATTTGAGAATCCGATGACCCAAGTCGTCGGATTTCTGGCCAAAATCCGACGACCTGGGTCATCAGATTTTCAAATCGAAAAATGGTGTGTGCTCTCTAAATTCAAGATGTTATCCACGACAGCAAACAGCAGCAGAACGATCGATGAGTTGGATGGTGGTACAGCTGTACAACGACGTTGCTTCGCGCCCGACGCGCGGTCGGCGGGCGGCGCGTCCCTCCGTGGCCAGACTAGAGTCGGCTGGCGCGGGCTCGGGCGTAGAGACCAAGAGAAGCGCACTCGGCACGCGCCTCTCCGTGGATACGTACTCGTAGACTACACTGATGTACAGCAGCAGCAGTAGCAGCAGCAGCAGCAGCAGCAGTTGGTTTCAAAATGGAACACAAAATACCAACACAGGTTGACTCTGGCGCACTCGCCAGGTCTCTTCGCTGCCAGACCAGAGGCAGTCAGCGTGGGCTCGGACGCTTGGGTCCTACGCGCAGTCTTCGCGGCGCCAAATCACAGTAACAGCAGTTGGTCTCGGCGTTTGCTGGAATCTCTACACGCACAATAAATCTGATTTTTCTGCATAGGAAGACTCTTTTCGATTTGCCAAGTTCATATCTGAAGATGCCATCGGGTCAAAATCCGAAGCTCAAAAATCGAACCGCATAGGAAACGGCCTGAGCCGTTTTTATTGACCCAATTTTCTTAGCGTTCTCCAAAAAGTGAGCATTTTGTTCTTATAGGGCACTTTCTTATTGGCGGACCTATACTGCTGTAGGCGTATTAATAGTAACGGTGCCCCGTCTCTGAGGGGATGTCGATGTCAAATGACCCACGCAAGCAACCAATGAGTACGCCCTCCCCCCCCCCCCCCACCTTTTTCTCTTCTCTTTTTTTTCTCTCTAGATGTACCTGTGGTACAATGCGAAAACTAGAGCTACTGGAAGATTCCAGGAGTTTATTTCAGAAAACAAGTTAAAAAGTAGAATCAGGTGCCTGGTACGCCTTATCTCGAGCCACTTATGTATACTCTTGGGCACATGCCAGGCGTAGGGGACAGAACCTCACAGTTGCACGTAAACTAGTAAAAGAGGGCTCACTACATACCATAGCCGCTCGCCCGCAATGAATGCAACACGAAATTATTGAGAATACGAGTAGGTATCCAGGTATGTGCCGGGTACTGGTGACTGGTGACTCCCCTTCAATTATTGGACGGTCCTCCGTGACAACAGGATCAACAATACTGGTATTAGTAGTAATAGTAGTAGTAGTAGCAGCAGCAACAACAACAGCAGCAGCAGCAGCAGCAGAAGCTGGAGCAGAAGCAGCAACAACGACAGCAGAAGCTGGAGCAGAAGCAGAAACAGCAAGAGCAAGAGCAACAGCAGCAGCAGCAGCAGTAGCAGCACCGTACCGGGCGTATCCGACGTGGACATGCACGGCAGCAGTACCGTAGTGCACGCATCCGACGTGGACGTGCACGACAGTCTATCAAGATTCATTAGAAGTATGAATAGCAGCAGCAGCGTGAGAGTACTTACGCATTAGCAGAATATAGCACGAATTCGCGATTACCACTTGAAGTAACAAGAGCGCAGACACGGTATGATAGAGACCTGGCACGTCATACGATTACACATATTCGTGTAGATGTTGTGAATGACCACAGAGGCTTTTAATATCGAGGTTAAATTCCGCGGAACCTGGATACGACTTAGATTGCATCAATACAGCAAATGATTTCTCCATCTCAAGCACTACGACTTCGGCTATCCCAGGACAAAAGGCTTGGCCACAACCCATAAGTCTCAAACTTTGAACGTACGTGAGTAGGCGTTGTTCTCGCTCCTTGCTGCGAGTATTCCAGTGCTTATTTATTCGTGGCGGACTGCTATATATAGCATTCTGAGACTTATATCTATTGTTGTTGTTGTTCTCACATTATCTTCCGGGAGTGTGATGACCGTTTTGGTATCAATTTTGGCAATTTGTCCTTACATTTCAGGGCAGAATGATATGACGCATCTGTGGTGCACCCCATCTCAGCATGCTGTGTATTGTAGTTGGCAGCTTCAGAGCAGTGACCTTCCAGGACAAGGCGTGGCATGCCCACGGCTTCGTTCCACGACATAAAGCAGTAGCGACCGAGATGCGTTACCCTTGTACCGGTATATCTTATCTAGTTTAGCGTCGACTAGATTTTGATTGAGTTTGACATGTGATGGACTCGATTGGACTCGGTCGCAAGGGCGTATGGTATGATACATGATATCACGCTTGGCAGGTGGCGTCATCACTATATAGAACAGTGCTCCTATTATTCAGAGATGTGCGCCGGTCCGTGACCTTCCTGCACTGACGTGCTGCTTGTTGTCGCGATAACCAGCGCACAGTAGTAGTAGTAGTAGTAGTAGTAGTAGTGGTAGTACTAGTAGTACTAGTAGTACTAGTACTAGTAGTAGTACTAGTACTGTACTAGTACTAGTACTAGTGCTAGTAGTAGTGCTAGTACTAGTGCTAGTAGTAGTAGTAGTAGTAGTAGTAGTAGTAGTAGTAGTAGCAGTAGTAGTAGTAGTAGTAGCAGTAGCAGTAGCAGTAGCAGTAGTAGTAGTAGTAGTAGTAGTAGTAGTAGTAGTAACTAGTAGTGACGCACCCCATGTCGGAGGATAGGGGTCGAAATACCCGTTGTCGTCTCATCGAGTGTTTTTTTAGCAATAGGTTCAGCAAACTATTCGTTGGTACCTGTGTCTGCCTTCCATTTTGGCGTTAGAGCCAGCCAATCAGAGAGCTCCAAACACCCTTCCGCCTTACAGTGAGTACCTTCCTCTGGATAAAACGAAAAACAAACTTACACCAGGTCGAAACGCCTCGCGGGCATAGAGTCAACTTCAAGCAGAAAGGGTGCGAAAATGAACGGAAGAAATGGTGGGTGAATCCGTTCGCCCGATCCCGAAGAAAAAAGGTCAGATACAGAGAGAGGACAGATGAGGGGGGAGAGAGAGAGAGAGAGAGAGAGAGAGAGAGAGAGAGAGAGAGAGAGAGAGAGGGGGAAGGGGGGGGGGAAGGGGGGGAAGGGGGGGGGTGGAACGCGTTGTCAAAACGACGACACACAACCCGGTTTTCGTTTTTTACATTTCAGGACCCAATCTCTCCTCCCACCCCAGCCCCCCGACCCCCCCCCCTCACCCCGGCCTTCTCAATGCCGCGCTCTGACGGATGACGTGGTGAACGCTCTCTGGCGAGGATCTACAAGTAATACCTATTACGGGGGGCCATAGTAAATGGAACCAATTTTTGTGAGTAAAAATAGGGAAATATATAGGTTTTTGTGTGTACCGTATGTCCCATTTACTATGGTCCTCCGTATTACTTGTACCCGCACGTTATTTTGGGATAAAATACTTGGAAACAGAGTTGGATTTTGTAGCAGTAGACTTTGAACCATTTATCTATAGTAAAACCACCCTATTACTACCACCGTCTTCCCCTGACCCGCCACCGCCTGCTTGTCTCTACAGGAACCCGAAGGCGCAGCGGCACCCAAAACTCCGGGAAGATGGAAGTCGCTGTGGGCTAGCGATTGCGTTAGGCTGGAAGAGGCTCACAGGACGGGGCAGGCCGAGGTGTTGGTGTACGGCCGCAAGTATGTCGTCGATATGAAGGTTCGAATCCACACTAACGGAAAGGGTTAGTGATTTGGACGTGTCGGGGTCGGGTGGCGTGGAGGTTGGAATAGAGTGGGGTGGGGTGGTATTAAGGGGCTGTCGGGTGGGGGGCGGGGCTGCTGCTGCACTGCTGCTTCTGCTGCTGCTGCTGCTGCTTCAACTTTACTCTGCTTCCTGTCTCGTTTTCGGGTTTTTGAGCTAGTGGGGATTGCGTCCCCGGTACGTGTTCTCTGGACATACCTACCGCGAGAAATGTGTGGACTGAGACAAGTCGGTGCTCACACGCTGTTAGCCCTTCCATTGGAAGAGCTGCTTGGTTATAAATGTGAACACCGATACGGTCCTTGCAGTTGCCGTAGGCAGTGTTCCCTTGCGAAAAACTTGCGTCTTGAAACGCTGTCAGTTGCATACGGCGCGCTGGGGTCGTACCCACGGCTTAACCCTCAAGACTGCGGTAGGGCAAGGCAGCGCCGTTCGCCGGCGCTCCTTGGTGTGGCTGTTGTGACTGCGATGTGCTCATCCGTAAACCCGTTTAGGAATGGTTGTTGGAGGTGGTGGCGGTGGCGGCGGTGCTGTTGTTACGGTAGGATGGTTGATGTCCTTGCTGTTTGTTGTCGCTGTTGCTGTTGTCAATGTTGTCATTGCTGGGGTTGTGGTCATTGTCGTCGCATCTACTGCTGGTTGTGGTTGTCGCGGATGTGTGTTTTTTTTTTTTGTTGGTTGTTTCTTCGTCGATGGTTGTTGTTGTTGGTTTATTTCTGTCGCTTTCCGTGTTGTTGATGTAGCCTTTTGTTGTTACTGCGCTAACTCCGCTCACTTTCGAGCAACAGCCTAGCCCCATGGTCCACGGAAAAAACACTGCAATACCTCCTCAGGCAAGCCCGACTAAATATGACACCTAAACGCTAACTCGGTCAGGCGGAAACCCCTCGAAACAGCCCACTTCCTCGATGTTTTGGTAGCCCGTGACGTTTGTTTCACTGTACACCAACGGCGCGCAGGAACGTACCGTCAGGGCCTTGTACTGGAAGGAAGAGCCCGCGAAGAAGGCGGTGATGAGGGCGACCTATTTCTTGCGAAGGGGGGGGGGGGTGGGTCCCCTACAGCGAAGAAGACTCGGAGACCTTGGAGGTGCGTGCGATCGGTGATGCTCGTGTGCGGTGGTGAATAGTATCGTAGCATCGCAGAAAGTATCGAGCTGGAATGATTGACTCCACACCTCGGGCTGGTCATACGCAGATCATCTACGTACAGATGATTTCCACCGCACGGGCTAGCTCTTTCGGGGCAGATAGATAGATAGATCCCTGATCTGTATGATCTGTATGATCTAACTCATGTTGCCGGGTGGGAAGCGTATATTCTGCATGATCTATCAATAGCACATATTTCCTGGGTTGGATCTGTACTACACAGATCCTGCACAACCTCTCATGTACGGAAGGCCAGGATGTAGATGATATGTCTATCTGTAGATCTATCTGTACATGATCTATCTGTACATGATCTGTCTGTAGATCTATCTGTACATGATCTGTCTGTCCAACGTGTGAATGATTGTAGCCTGTAGAGGCTGGAGGTGGGCATGGGCAATATGCTCGTATAGGCGGCGGTGGAATTTTTGGCATCGCCGTAAAAATGAAAATATCGGAGGACCTTGACTGCCGCTATTGTTGTACCAGGTACGTATACATACATACCTACGATACGTCTTATATACGCACGAGTAGCCTATGCGTTTTTCGTCTCTTTTTTTTTTTTAACGTTTAGTCAACTGTTTTGTTATTGAAGAATAAGGAAGCACACCATCCGCCGCTCTTTTAGTACTGCAGTGAGGTTATCTTGACCCTTTTAACAATGCAGTGTACAGGAACCTTAATTTGGGTCTAATTTTTAAGTGTTTCGTCCCAACAGCGGGAGCGAAGTCCTTAATGGGTTTGCGGCAGGCTTTTTCGTGTTTCATTTCGTGCCGTATACAAGAAGGTGCTTCGAAACCGATTTTTCCCAACTCGTGATACCCTCCCGGTGTTCGTATCTATCAGATGAATGGCGCTGAGTTCGTTGCCGTTATCTTTGCATGTGTCGTTTTCGTTGTCGCTGTACACGTCGTTGCTGTTTTTGATATGATATGTGTATCCCTCATCGTTATCGTTATCGTTATCGCTACATATATCTATTTTGTTGCTGTTATCGTTATTTTTTTCGTTATCGTTGCTGTTATCGTTATCGTTCTATATAGATGTCTCTATTGTTGGTGTTATCGTCATCACTATATCGTTATCGCTATACCAGGTATATATCTATATAGCTGTGATCGTTATCGTTGCTGTTATCATTGTCTCTATCGTTATCGCTATATCTCTCTATGTTTTTGCTGTCATTGTTATCGTTATCGTTCTCGCTATATACATGAATATCGTATCGTTTTTCGTTGCTTGTGACCATATCGTTATCCTTTCGTGTGTTCTTATCGTTATCGTTGTATCTATTATCATCTCTATTGTTATCGCTATAAACAAGGTATCGTTTCCCTTACTTGTGTCCATATCGTTTATCGTTGCGTATGTTCCTATCGTTATCGCTATGTTCATCGTTATCTTTTTCGTTGCTTGTATCCATATAATTATCGCTATAATTATCGCTATAAACAAGGTATCGTTTTCGATACTTGCATCCATATCGTTATCGTTCTGTGTATTTTTATCGTCGTCGTTTTTGCTGCCGTTATCGTCATGGTTGCATGTATCGGTATCGTGATCGTTTTCGTTATACTGTCGCTATCGTTCTTTCTGCTTTCGTCGTCGGAATCGATACTTACCGTTTCGGCAGAACTCGTACGGCTCTGCGATTGTGCAGCTAAGGGGCGAACAATGCACAGCCGTGGACGTACCTTTGAGCGATGGGATATCAAAGGTTAGTGTCGCGTGCAGTATGCAGTGGGACTGTTGCTCTTGGTGTTGGTGGTGGAGGTGTTAGTATTGTTGTTGTTGGTGGTGGTGGTGGTGGAGATGGAGGTTTTGGTAATGTTGCTGCCTTCGGTGTGAAGGTTGTTGTTGTTGCTGCTGTTGTTTGGCACGCTGTTTCATGAGTAGTAGTTGCAGCTGTTGCTTTGGTGGTGATTATTGTCGTTGTTGTTGCTCCTGCTGCCGTTTGTGGTGCTTTATTGCTGTGGTGGCAGAGCTACTGTTCTGTATATGTTAATATATATATTGGTCGCTTTGGGTGGTGTTGTTGTTGTGGGAGGCGGTGGTAGTGCGGGCGGTGGGGGCAGTGGTGAGGCTGGTGTTGGTAACGTCGTGGGCGGTGCTGGTGTCTCCCCGTCATTCGAATGATGTTCGTGGCACAGAAGTACTGGACCCGTGCTATGGTGGGGGTTTTGCTTGATTGTAGTATATCCCGCACATTACCCAGTATACTTGCGTCCGATGCGTGTCGTGTCTGATTATTTGCATGCCCATTTGGCTGTGTATCGGGCTTATATAGCTTACAATTTTTCTCACACGAGCAATATAATACCGCTCTGTCCGTAAGTTTATTTTTATTGAATCTTAGTATGAAAACGTTCCTTATGCTGGAGAAAATAGTGGTATCAAATTATTAATAGGTGCCACCCCTACAAGGCAGACACGCGTCACTGACCCATGCCTATATGTCTGTCCATAGCCGGGCAACTTGGACTCCTTGCAGAGTATCGCACTTGTAACCAAAGACGCCGGTTTGGCGGTCTAGCTTTGGCACGTCAAGGCATCTCTAGAGTTGACGTATGTACCGGCATAACTGTAGTTTCAGTGTGGGTAATTCCTTGACGGCTGTCCGTCAAGGACGTCCGTCAAAGGGTAAGAGTGCCGTCAACCGGCCGACACATTTTGCTTCTTATCAGCATTTTCACGCTTGCCACGATCTCGAAACCCAGGTGGTGATGACGAAAGCCCCCTGACCCCTGCTCCGGGCGTGGTGGAGGAAAAAGGAGTTTTTAAGATGCAGTATAACCAAAAGTGAGCCATTGTTTTTTTACTGAGCGATCGGCGAAGCGAAGCGGCGGGGGTGATGTCGCCGTCTAGCGGACAGCTATTGTCAAACATGCTTTTCCTTTGTGTCGAAACCCTCGTTACCATGCTGCTTCCTGATAGAATGAATCTGTCCATACTACCGTACTAGTGTCTAGTGAAATCCAATGTCACCTCAAACAGTCGTGCGTGCGAGTTGATGCAAAAATGTGGCGTTCGTGTTATGGCGTGGCTGTTAGCGACTTGCCACAGCTTCGAGGAAATTATTTAAGTACAGTATGCTTGAGTGTAAATCCTACCCATAGCACCGACCGCCTGTTTTTTTTTTTTCCAGGCGAAGATTGGTATAAGGAGATTGTTGTGGACCGTCGTGTAACACACGCGTGCGTATACATGACTACGGTAGCCTCTGCTTTTGTTTTGTTTTGTTTTGTTTTTTGGATCCCCCCCCCCCTATACGACTACGACCATGCATGAGATCGAGTACATCTCTCCTATCGAGTACACCCCCCCCCCCCCCCCTACTTGCCTACGAGTACGCAAGTCTATGCATTCGCTTGCGTTTTTTCGCTTGCGTATTCTCTTGTGTATTCTCTCGTACGTATTGTCGTGCTTCCCTGCCTTGCTGCTTCTCCTTTTTCTCTTTTTTCTCCCTCCTTTTCCTTTTTTCTCTCTTTTCCTTTTATCCTTTTCACTGTGGATTGATTTCGCTTTTTTCTTGCTTGAGGTGTACGATGTACTTCAGTTATGATGCGTGTCGTACTGCTTTTTTTTCATTTTCATCTTTTATTTTCTCCTGGGGTATTCTTCCACGTAAGAGTTTTTGGCAGCCTGTCCTACGGCCACGGACTGTATTGGGGCGATGAGTTAATTTGAGAAAAACAACAACAACAACAACAACAACAAGGTAAGATAACACACCCCCCCTGCGACGATTTCCCCGGCTGATTTGCTCCACGACGAGGAAAGTGATACGGCCGAGCGATGCGTCTATGGAAATATTCTCAAACGATGTGTTTCCAAAGCCGCCATTCTTGGTCGTGTGTGTCTCCCTTCTTCTGGAGAAAAATCGGAAATTCCTCCATGGGGGTGTGTTGTGTTATCACCCGTGTGATACGCTATCACCCGTGTTGTCGGAGCTTATACCGGTGTACTAAACGTATTTATCACCCGTGTGTTACGCTATCACCCGTGTTGTCGGAGCTTATACCGGTATACTAAACGTATTTATCACCCGTGTGATACGCTATCACCCGTGTTGTCGGAGCTTATACCGGTATACTAAACATATTTATCACCCGTGTGATACGGTATCACCCGTGTAGTCGGAGCTTACAAGGCGCTTCGCTCCGCGGGCGGCCTACGCCGCCCGCTACGCTCGCTCAGGAAGGAAAAGTACCTCAAATTATGCGAAGCGGACAGAGGTCCATGATTGAATATTGTTTTTTTTTCATGACTGTAGTTAGTTGCAAACTGGCGACTTGATGATGCCATGAGTCCCGCCGCCATGCTTCAGGAGAAAACAGCTCGGACGCCGCATACGCTTCGCGTCGCGGGCGGTTTTCCGCTACGCTCGCTCACATGTCGTACGTACGTACATACCCCAGGTAGGGTACTTATTTTCTTCTTTCGATATGCTCTGTGTCTGTACTCGTATGTACGAAAGATAAAGCACAGCACGGCACAGCAACACAGCAAAAACAATAAAAAATGAAACCGAAAATTTCTGAAAGAAAAAAATCCCCGTCCCCTTTCGTGTAATAATTTACTACCTGATTGGAACACCTTTCACCAGTCAGAAAGAAAAAATGAAAAAAAGAAAAAATCAAACAGCAGAGCTTCTCTCTCAGCCTCGTACGCCGCCCGCCCCTCTCGCGACCATCTCGCGACCATCTCGCCACCGATTCGGTCCGGGTAAAGCTTTCCTCCCTCTCTGCCACAGTGAGCCCCGTCGCCCGCCTCGCGTGAAGCCCGGTGCTCACCGTGGACCTCGTTCGCCAGCTCGACAATGCTGGTGCTCAGGCGGGGTATCCCCCTCTTGTGATTTCAGCCCGGGCGCAAAAATAAGCACCGCTTGAATGTTATCTTACAATCCCGAACGACCCTTAAATAGTCGTACGTACTCTATCAAAAATCACAAATGGAGGCCAGACAGAGCCTATTGATGCATCCCTCGTGTCTCGAGGCACACGCGACGCCTAGGCACGAAAGCGGCGACCGCGCTCCTTGCAAATCCCCCTCTGCCCGCCAGCACCCGCTGACACTCGCGACGGTGCCGGGTTCGCCCGCGGAACCGTGCTCGGAATACACGCACGCACACGAAACAAACGAAGAAAAAAGGAATTTAGGACTGAAAGTACGAAGAGAAATGGAGAAAACAAAGACCCGCTGGAAAAGTAATAAAATGAGGCGAATCCAAGTGGGAGCTCTGAGAGGCCAGGGATGTACCAACCGAGCACGCTCAGAGAGTGAGATCTAAGTAAGTAGTTCTGTACCGGCAAACGAAACATATGTATCACCCGTGTGATACGCTATCACCCGTGTTGTCGGAGCTGCGCCAAGTCTTGTAACGGTATACGCAACATATTTTCCCTCTCTCTCTCCCTCCCTCCCCCCCCCCCTTCCCCTCCCTCCCTCCCGCCTCATTCCCATGCGCCACCGCGGGCAGACCTGTGAAGGCACCGTCGATGCTGACGACGACGTTCTTGAAGACGACCTTCGATGTCCACAGGGGCACCCCCGAGAGCGGAGGGTGGGGAGGAGTTCCATCCACGGAGGGGGACATTCCGCACGAGGGGAGGCCCCCCAGACACTTGGTGTTTGTCGTGCACGGCTGCGGAGAGAGTCTCGTGAGTTCGGAGCAGGGCATGTGTGTGCGTAATGGGTGTCCGAATCTGCAAGCGGTTTCTGTGTTGAATAGTTGTGTTTTTGTGTTTCCGAACCCATTACGAAGCCCATTTTTCGAATCTATCCTGCTGTATGTGCCCCAAAATAATACACACATCGGTGACAGATAAGATAGGTATTTCGCACTTCGATCCTTCAGGGCAGATATATTCCTGATCTGTATGATCTGCATGATCTGTATGAGCTAGCTCATGTTGCCGGATGGGAGCCGTACGATCTGCATGATCTACCACATATTTCCTGGGTTGGATCTGTACTGTACACATCCTGCACAACCTCTCATAATAGCGGCAGATCAGGCTCTAGATGATCTATCTGTAGATGATCTCTCTGTACATGATCTATCTGTACATGATCTATCTGTACATGATCTATCTGTACATGATCTATCTGTACATTATCTATCTGTAGATGCTCTATCTGTAGATGCTCCATCTGTAGATGATCTATCTGTAGATGATCTACCTGTAGATGATCTATCTGTAGATGATCTACCTGTAGATGATCCATCTGTAGATGATCCATCTGTACATGATCTATCTGTAGATGATCTATCTGTACACGATCTATTTGTCCGACTTGTGAAGGATTACCACCCCCTCCCACGTCCCCCCACCCCCCCTGCCCACTCCCCTCTTTCCTCGTCCTTGCGCCGCCCTTCCCCATGATAGTGGTCCAAACATTCTAGCGCGTTGACGAGCCTGCGCAACTGCATGGGGCCGATGCGCGACATGTCTGCGGAGTTCCTTCGGAGCCAGAGGCATCCTGGTCATCAGACACCCGGCGACTATGTCGGAGAGGGGAAGGGGGGAAGTGGGGAGGGGGAACCCAAGTCGAAAGAGGTGAACAGAGGGGAGAAGAAGGAGGCGGTGTCGCTTGAGGGGGGTGGGAGTGGAGAGGGAGGCGGGGACGAGCCGGCGGGCGCCGCTGCAGAGCACGTGGAGTTTTTGCCTGTGGAGTGGTTTGGTCAGGTGAGGGGGGCAGGGATGAGTGGGGGAGGGAGTGAGTGGTGGTCGGTTTTTTTTTGCATCCAGCGTTGTAGGGGGTAAATGTTTTGTACATAGTGTAAGGCCATAGCACAGATTGCTTCATGCGTCGGACAAGTGCCTGCACCAAGCCTCCCCTCTCTCGGCAAGATGTACGGTTGGTCGCTGTGCTTGGAAAGGCTCTAGGTGGCTTAGGGCTCTACAGTAGGTCGCTGCCGTGTTTGGATATGCTCTATTTATTGGTAGCTGTGCTTGGAAATACTCTTAGACCGCTATGCGCTCGGGAAGGCCCTAGGTCAGCGCGCTATGTGTGTTTTTTTTCTACCATAGGCGTCTGTGCTTGGAAATCCTCTAGGTAGCTGTGCTTTGGTTTTTACTCCAGGTCGCTGTGCTTGGAAATGCTCTAGGTCGCTGTGCTTGGAAATGCTCTTAGGTCGCTGTGCTTGGAAAGACTCTATTACGGGGGACCATAGTAAATAGGACCTACGGTACACACAAAAACCTTTACGTTTCCCTTATTTTTACTAACAATCTTTGGTTCTGTTTACTGTGGCCCCCCGTAGCAGGTCGCTGTAGTTGAAAAGACTATCGGTTGCTGTACTCGGAATTAATTAAATGTCGCTGTCGCTGTGCTTTAGTTTTTAGTATATGGTCGCTGTGCTTGAAAAGACTCTTAGGTCTCTGTGCTTGGGAATACTCTCAAGTTGCTGAACTTGGAAAGACTCTAGATCGCTATGCTTGGAAAAGACTCTTAGGTCGCTGTGCTTGGAAATAGTTAAATGTCGCTTCAGGGCGCTCTAGGTCCTGCGGAGAAGTGGTCGCGCTTACTCTTTCGGGTGCGGACCGATTCCTGATTGTGATATCCGTACGTTGCGCTACTTCAGAACGACCGTAGACTCATGCATGTTCTGGCGGGTGGCAACATGTATGGGACGACTCTTCTTGCGCGTGTGTTTCTGTTTCTGCCGGCTGGGATCTGTTGTGGCATGTACGGCTCCTGTAGGCCATTTCAACGCCGCGAAGAAAGAGTCTACAAGATTTCCCTTTGGAGTGGTACGCAACGACTGGGCGAAAGGAGACAGTACGCGCGATCGAAGTTGTGACACACAGCTTGCAAAGACGAGCTTCGACGAAACACTCGATCTCACAGCTATTGATAGCTGTTGATTTTTTTTTAGTTTTATAGATATAGAAGGTGCCCTTAGGAATTACTTCGAAGTACAGCCGGCGGCATGGAGATGTCCTTAACCCAGCTGCACGAAAGAAAGGAGTATACGGCTCTAGTCTATCGGTCTAGTGCTTTAGGTTCTCAGAGGGTGACCCAAGAGACAGGCACTTGTATGCTACTTGGAAGCTCCAGGTAGGTATGTACCACGTGTATTATACATACAACAGCGAGGAGGCGTTACTAACTGCGTCCCCAAGCGGTACCACAGGTGTGATGCTATTCATACAGTAGTGTACGAAGTAGTCGCAGCACGTATATCATATAGGTACAGCGAGGGCGCACGGAAAAAGCAAAAAATGACACCCCACTGTTAGCCCCGGACAGGCGGGGGGGGGGGTGTACTCGATAGGAGAGATGTACTCGATCTCGTGCATGGCCGTCGTCGTATGACCATTGACCCTCGCATCTCTACAACGCCGGGACGGAGCATGTCGGGTTCATACCGGCCAGGCAGACATTGCTTGCACCAAGCGCGAAGCGCCGTGAGGTGTCCGGCGAGTCAGGGGGGGTGGGTTATTGTCAAATCATGTAACACCAAACTGAATAAAGGAGTCTGCGTTTTCTTTTCACGAAGGGGAAATAATTGTTTGATATTTTTCCGAAAGAGCACGCGCCAGCTGCTCAAACCTGTTGGTATACTGCTTGCTTTTGATACCTTTTGGAGTTTGTTTTTGTTGTTGTGCTGTGTTTGCTTGTTCTCGACCGTTGCCAACATTGCTGCTGTTTTCGTACGATAGCGTAGTTATTTATTGCCTTATTTTCATGCCACACAGAGCAGATTGCAGCAGTACTGCTTGCTGCTGTTGGGTTGGGTATTGGGGTGGTGGCGAACTGTTCTGCTCTGTGCTGTGTGTGTTTTAATTGCGTCAGAGCTACTCCTGTAGTATATATAGTATTAATAGGAGCATCGACCCTTGGGCCCAGACGGACTTTTTTTTTTTCGAGTCGAAAATACTTCTAGCAGCTAATAATAATGCGATCGACGAGTTTTCAAGAATGAATCGGTCTGATCGGATATATACGGTACATTTGCACATATTGCGGCGATCGAAACGTACCTCATATTTTTCGACCAGAATGGTACGACAAATCAATCTACCCGCAACGAACATTACAACACAACTTAGTATCTGCGGAGAGGGTTTCCAAAGCTGGCGATCGAGTTATTGATCGTTTGTGCGGGGTGGAGAGGGTTTACTCCCGCGCGAGGGGAATGATCCCATCACGTAATGTTGTGGTAAGGCACCCAAAAGGTAGTTAGATAGTACCTCCATTGCTGTGTCCGGGAGTGACCACACCGGACAATGAATTAACTCGTCGAAGCTGTCATCCATGTGCAAGTCCGCCTCTAAAGCGGTTCTTAGTAGGATGCAGCCCACCCTTCAAGCGATTCGCCGGACACCTCAAGGGCGCTTCGCGCTTGGCGCAAGCAATGCCTGCCCGGTCGGTGAAAAACCCGACGCGCTCCGTCCCGGCATTGTAGGGATGCGAGGGTCTATGGTTCAGAGGACTACGGTCATGCATGATATCGTCCCCCCCCCCCCCCCCCCCCCCCCTTCGTCCTTATCTGAAAAAATCGGTTGTGTGTATGCAGGTGCACGGAGCCGACGCCATATCAGACCGATTGGTCCAGGATGTAACGCTTCAGAGTATTCCCAGTTTCCGCGGGTTCGCCAACCAAGTCTTCATGGACATCATGTACTACCTCACTCCAATGTGAGCCGCACGACTCGAAGCTGCGCACCTTTGTCGCGTGATAGGCTTGCTGTGGTGGTGGCGATGATGATGACGATGATGTCGTTTTGAATCTTCCTGTGCCTATTAATGCTGTCGTGGTGTGTATGTAGCCTGCAAGCACCGGCTGCTAGCCGAGCGACAATGGTTGGCGTGTTCCGATACGGGCAGTAGAGTTTCACCACGGCACTGTGGTTGAAGCATACTTCGAGTACAATGTTTCACCACACAACAGACAGATCATCTACAGATCATTCCCAGTTCATGATCTAGATCTCTCAGGGAAGATTGGTCAGATAGATCCCTGGTCTGTATGATCTGTACTATGATCTAGCCCATGTTGCAGCGGTGTCAGTCGTGGTAGGTGGTCCACGTGCCTACTAATATCATTTTCTTGGGTTCGAATCTCACCGAGTGCATACTCGTAGGGACTTTTTCTTGGATAAAAATTGAATAGCGGAGAGCGCGAGAGCGTGAGTTAGCAACACTCGATGAAAATCGACGAGCAGTGGGAATGCTGAACCCTATGCGCGATAAAAATGAAGGCATGTACCGGGGGGGAGAAGGGACGACACCCGTGACCACGGCTTGTCCAGAAGATCGCTGAGGGTAAAACCTTCTCCGAGTTAAGCTGGAAAGTAGAAGTGACAACGCTTTTTCTGGGTTGGATTTGTACAGTACAGGGCCTGCACAACTTATCATAGCACAGCTGGTTGTGATCTCTATGATCTATCTGTGGATGATCTATCTGTAGATGATCTATCTGTAGGTGATCTATCTGTAGATGATCTGACTGTAGATGATCTATCTGTAGATGACCTATATGTACATGTTCTATCAGTAGATGATCTTATCTGTGAATGATCTATCTGTAGATGATCTATCTGCCCGAACTGTTTGAAGCTACACACCCACCCATCCCTTTGGAGACTCCAAGCTGAAAATAAAAGTGTCGGGGAACCCCCCCCCGGTATTGTTGCCTGGAGCATATGTACCGGCACTATAGCGAGGCCACTATTAATGGTGTAGTCGTATCGTACACAGCAGTGGTGACCCTCCCACCATAATGCCGAATAAGTGTTCGTACTGAAAAGAAGGCGTTGTTTCTAAATGCTGTGTGCTGTGGCATGCATGACGCGGGGCGCGCCCTGCTCTATATGGAGGTGGTGACGCTGTTTATTAAAAATAAAAAATAAAAAATGAATTCACTCCCACACCGACCGGCGCGCTTGACTACCACGCCTGTTTGCAGGACTCAGGACCGAATTCTGAAGACGGTGGCGGAGGAGATGAACAGAATGTGGAAGGCGTTTTCGAAGTACACCCCAGAGTTCTCTGGCAAGGTGACGTTTTTTTTTTTCTGCAGGGGTACGTGGAGGGGTTCTCTTTTTCTTTTTTTTTTTCAGGGGAGAGGAGTTGCATGTGTCACGTTTTTTTTTTTTTTTTTGCTTTTTTCGCTTATTTGCTTTTTCTAGTATTAATAGGAGAATTGGGTAATCTCGGCCCAGGGGACATGAACACGATGTGGGTCGTGTTTTCGAAGGACACCCCGGAGTTCTCGGGGCATTCTTGGGCAAGGGGCTGTTTTGGTTTTTTGTTCGGGCGAGAGGGGTTGTATGCGTCGCGCCTCACTGCTTACGGGAGAAAGGTCATCGGTCGAGGAGGAGGAAAAGGGCAGGATGTGGAGGGCATTTTCGAAGTAGACCCCGGAGTTTTCCAGTATGGTGATTGTTTTTTGGGTTCAAGGGAAGAGAGGGTGTATGCTTCACGTTTTTTTTTTTTTTTTGTCTGTTCTACGAGGGAAAACGGAGAGCTGAAGAGGGTGCGGAAAGCGTGTTCCAAGTATACGCCGGAGTTCTCGGGTAAGGTAGCATGTTTTGGTTCACGGGAGGGGAGGGTAGGGTGTATGCGCCACGCTTTACTGTTTCGGGACAAGGGGCAATCGGTGTTGGTTCGCGGGAGGTGTACTCATTATCATGCATGGCCATAGTCGTATGACCATAGACAATCGGTGGGGGGGAGGGGGTGTACTCATTATCGTGCATGGCCGTAGTCATATGACCATAGACCCTCGCATCCCTACAATCGGTGGGGGGGGGGGGGGGGGGGGGGGGGTACTCATTTGTTGCTTGCCTTAGTCATTTGACCATTGACCACGCATCCCTTTCGAGACGGTGGGGGGGGGGGAGAAAAAGTACAGGATATGGAAGGCGTTTTCCGAGGATTTACGCGCCGGGGGTCTTGGGCAAGGTATCGCCTTATTTTGTTCGGGGGTGAGAGCTTGTACGCATCACGTGTTATTGTTTATTTGACGGAGGGAATATAGCGATTTTGCTGACGCTCTGGTCGAAAATATAAGGAACCTTCATACATCAGTATCAATACCAAGCGGTTCTTATATTCGCGCTCAGAGTAGTGTAGTATCGGTAGGGGAGGGGTTTGTTTTCTAGGATTTTGGGAGGCGTTTCCGAAGTACACCTCGGAGTTCTCCGGCAAGGTGCCGTTTTTGTTTTGTTCAATTCAGGAGAGGAGGCGTTGAACGCATCAATCACGCTTTGACATCAGGATGTTTAAAAGAGGCGTTTCGAAGTACAACCGCCCCGGAGTTCTCGGGCAATAAGAGCGATTTTGTTTTTGTTCAGGGGAGAGGGGTGCTAGTGTTTGAGGGTCCCATCCCTCGCTTGAAGAGCCAGCCGTGTGTTTCACCCAAGAGCCGAGTTTTGAAAAACACAATCGTGAGCTTAACCGGATGAAAATTCCGATGAACTATCACGAGCGACCATAGTAAATACAGCCAGCTATGGACCCAAAAATCAAGTATCCCTTTATGTTTAGACACGGTATTTGGTTCTGATTGCTGCTATTACGGGGGTCCATAGTTAACGGGACCAATTTGTTTTAGTAAAAATAGGGAAATATATAGGTTTTTATGTATGCCATAGGTCCTGTTAACTATGGACCCCCGTAATAGGTTTCACGTACTACGTGGAAACGAACAAGTGTTGTCAAGTACAAAGGTGGGCTTCAAATATATCGTGTGGGTGGGTAGCTCACCTCAGTTGATCAGCCCCGTCAGCTATCACGGGGGACCATATTACGGGGGTCCATAGTTAATAGGACCTATGGCATACATAAAAACCTATACATTTACCTATTTTTACTAACAATAATTGGTCCTATTTAGTTTGGTTCCTCGTAGTAGTAAATAGGACCTACGGTACACACAAAAACCTATACATTTCCCTTTTTTTACCGACAATATTTGGTCCTATTTTCTATGGCCCCCCCGTCATAGGAGTGTACGGGCACGAAAGCATGGCTACCTCGTGGCTCTGGAATTAGTGTATGCGTTGTATGATTGCTGTTTGGTTGGCATATCGCTCTATTGATATTATAACCGACAAGAATGTTACGTGCTGAGTGCTCGTGTGTCAGGTATGATTGTATGCGCCGTGTCATTGTACAGTTGTATGCGCTGTGACGATTGTATGCGCGGCATGATTTTATGCGCTGTGTGTATTCTCACCCAGGTGTCTGTGGTCGGACACAGCCTAGGCAGCATCATCGCACACGACGTTCTGATGGCGCAGCCTGCTAAGGGACAAACCGTTCCCGCGCGAATTCGAGGCGGAGCGGAGATACCGATCCTAAGGTGCTAGGTCTACCCAACAATGAACTGAACTCGAGTGGGGCGAGGGCTAAGGGAGGCATGACGATTGGCGAGCGCAGCGCGACGATTTTTTTTGTTTTTTTTTTGATGGTTGTTGCGCGTGTGGTGTTAGATTTCATGTTTTGACCCCCACCGCCGTGCTCTGTCGCTTGACCCCCCCTTTGTATCCGTGGCATTAGTTTGTTTCTTCTTGCCTCAATCTTACAAATAACCCCCCGCTGTGGACTAGACATAATGTAACTCAAGAACTACACCGGAAGAATGCAGCACGTCTCAAGAATTTGCTGAAAATGTCTTTCCTCGGCGACGTTTTACTGACGAAAAAAACCAACAAAACGAAACACGGTTTTGTGGGGGTACCAACATACGCACGTACATGCCTGGTATGTCGTTTTGGTCGCCTGGCACTTGCTTGTGGCGTTACACCCTCCCCGTACGTTTCCTTACCTTGGGTGGAGGCGTTTTTTTTGTGGCGACTACGCGCACGTTGCGATACCTTGGGAGTATTTTTGTTGTTGCATTTTTTGGTACTATTACGGGGGACCAAAGTAAATAGGACCAAATATTGTTATAAATGGTAAAAAAATGTAAAAATAGGGGAATACATATATTTTTGTGTACACCGTAGGTCCTATTTACTATGGTCCTCCGTAATAGTGTTATTTTTGTGTGTCAGGTATATGTACATGTTTATGTTTTGTACGCTGTTGATACGTGCCTGGTATGTTTTAATGTTTGTTTTCGTGCTCGCAGCTTCCACAACGCCACAAGGTGTTGGTGCTGTTCAGATCGCCAATACACCCTTCACCCTGCGCATCCACGCTTTGGGTGGACACGTTTTTTGCTGTTGGGGTACATTCACGTCACTTACGGTTACGACTTGTGCGTTTTTATTTTGCGTTCGTGACCGTGCTGGCAGGTTCTACCCCGAGGTGCTGCTGATGTGTGGGTCGCCCGTGGGCATGTTCCTGTCGCTGAGAGCAACCACCCTCGACAACGACAGCCTCTTCAAATTTAAGACCACCAAGAGGTTCTTCAACCTCTTCCACGTGAGGAAAAACGTATTGAAGGCCTCCCGCGTTGATGTAAACCCAGCCCTGACCCTGGTACAATCTCGTGGCACGTTCGCCTTTGTACTATTACGGGGGTCCATAGTTAATAGGACCTACGGTATACATGAAAACCTATATATTTACCTATTTTTACTAACAAAATTTGGTCCCGTTAACTATGGACCCCCGTAATAGTGGGGGGGGGGGGGGGGGGCGTAGAGTGGTAGTAATCAGAACCCACGATGGAACTTAAGACCATGTGTCCCTCAACGTTCGCACACCATATTCGGTTCTGATTTCCATAGATAATATATATGCTCCCCCGCAAAAAAAAAAATGTTGGCAGCGAGGAGTTAGTCAAACCTGTTCTAAGTGAGAAAACTAAATAAAACACGCCCCTTCTTCGTATGATTGTAAGCTTGCGCTTGCCCTCCTGGTACCCGTGAGATGTTGGTGATTTTTTTTTCAGAGTCGTACGGGCACCTATGTATCATTAGAGGTTGTGTTGTTCCACCTGTTTCGCGTAAGAAGAAAGCAAAAACGAAAACGCTTTTTTTTTTTTGAAGGATGTATACCCCTTGCCCTGGTGCTCGTACGAGTATGTAGGACGTTCGCGATGGTATCAATGTATTAAGGTACTGTAGTTCAACCTGTTCCACCGAGAAAAAAAGCCTCCAGTAGTGATATAAAGCCTTACCCTGATACTCGTTCGTGCGTTCGGGTTTGTGTTACAGTAGTACGAGGCGCCAGTAGGTGTTTCATTCAACCTGCGCTGGGTGAGAAATAGTACTGTTTACGGAGGACCATAGTAAATAGGACCTACGGTACACACAAAAACCTATATATTTACCTATTTTTACTAACAATGTTTGGTCCTATTTACTGTGGCCACCCGTAATAGCTTGTGTTTCATGTAAATCCTTTTCCTCTGATGTATACTCTCAGAACGTTCGCAGAGATTGCAGACATCGGGCGTGAAGGAGAATAGCGTACTGGATACGGAAGTATGAAGGCATGCGAACCAGACGAGTTGCAAAGAATTTTGCTCGATTCGATAGTAGCCGAACAAGGCCTGTCAGCAGATTGAGCCTATTGGTGCGGTTCAGGTGGAGACACCAAAACGAAAATAGACGTTCGAGACGTCGGAGTTTTTTTTTTTTTTTTTTTTTTTTTCGGAGTTTTTTTTTGTACGTGTTGGGTACCTCTCATCAACGCCTTTTCGTTTTTTGTTTTGCAAGGGGCACCGACCGCCGTGTCGTTAACACCCTGAAACACCCCTCTGTCGGACGCTTGTTATTAGAGACTGCAACGCTCTGGTGGAAATATAAAGGGAGGCGTTACACGGTAGAGATTCACCCTAATTGTTCTGAGGCTCCTCACTTGACCTTAAGGAGCTCCATACCTCACCCGAAAACTGACTTCAGCAGGAATCAAATTGCATCCCCATGAAGAATCCCATGGCCCAAGTATACAAAAAACGTTATTTTTCGAAACAAGATTTGGCAATCCGACGATTTTGGGCTAAGAAACCCCGTCATTCAGAACAAAAAAAAAAAATGTGCTGCCTCTATCGTAGAACGCGTCAAGGCCCTTTACACATTAATATGCAGACCCAGCGGTCCTTATATTTTCGTCCGAATTATATGTGACTGAGAAAACCACCCAATAAGGCGTATGCCCTATCGCTGGAATACCGTTCATGTTTTGACACTATTTTTCATTTTTTTTTTTTTTTTTTTTTTTTTTTTTGTTATCCTCCGGCGGATTGGTAAAAATAAAGCTTAAGAAGGTCACCACACTTGCACGTTCCAATTTCGTGTCGTGTGTCAATTTAGCCCAAAGCTCCCGTTGCAACGTGAGAACAGGGTGCTGTTACCCCTGGAGTTTGGGCACGTTGGCCCGACCCGACCCCCGAGAGGAGCAGGTGCGGTGGAGATAGCCACCCGGGAATTTTTCATGGTTCACCCAGGGATGCACGACATATAAGAGAAGAGCGGAGCCACACTCGCCGTCGTGTCAGAATTGAAAACAAACTACGTACGTAGCGGGTTGGGATTTTTTTGTCAGAAATTAAATGATCTAAAACAGGTTTTTTTTTTTTCACTTTTTTGTTCTTGATTTTAGTGTACCCCCCCGTGTCTGGCTGGGACTGAACAAAAAAAAAGTGGGGTGTCGATATATATATATAGAGATTTTCCGTGTACCCTATGGGTATATATATACCTTAACGAGCGTTTTTTCGGCGATTGATTTTTCAAGAACGGGAAGGTTGCCGATACCGACCAATTATTAAGGTGTTTTCGGAAGAAAAAAAAAATCTGGTCGAGAGAGTCTTCCGAAAATATAAGTTTTGACTTATGGCACCCTTGCCGCTGTCGAAAAAAAAAAAAACGCTGAAAAAACGATTGCACCCCCGTGCGAAGTCAACTTCCTTAATCAACCCCTTCGTATAGAACTGCTGTCCCGATTTGGGGACAAACCACACTAATTTCAAGTACTTTTCCCCAAAAACTGACTGCAGTCCTAAAACGGTCAAGGTAAGGTAAGGTAGGGTATATTATACCACGTAGCCCATCGGGTTGAGGTTTCCTTTTTTATCTGTTTTTTAGCCATATCGCCCGTCCGGTTAAGCTTTCCTATTTTTCTCTTTTTTTTATTTTCACTGTACTACACTTGCCTACGACAGTATTAATAGTAGTACCGCTGTCATACTAATATTGATAGCGTGCTAGTAAAAGTACGGTATACTAATACTACTAGTACGGTATGCTAATACAATGGTATACTGATGGTATGGTATACTGATGGTATGGTATACTAATAAAGTACCTGGTATTATAATAAGTATCCTACTAGATAGTATGGTATACTAACAATATTATATAATAATAGTATGGTGTACTATTAATAATGGTATGGTATACTCATAGTATGGTATACTAATAATATTATACACTAATAGTAGTATAAAAAAACAAGTGGGAACCCTTCCGTAGTATTGCTTCACTATTTTATTATTAATATTACGGGGGTCCATAGTTAATAGGACCTATGGTATACATCAAAACCTATATATTTACCTATTTTGAATAACAAAATTTGGTCCTATTTACTATGGTCCCCCGAAATAATACTGAACTTGACATAAGACATATTTTAAACTCTAATTCCAAGTGGTTTATTTTGTCTCCGAAACGGGAGTGCGTAGATCAAGCTCGTCTATCCTATCCCCCCCCCCCCCCCCCCTGGTGCTCCGTCTCGAAAGAGATGCGTGGTCAATGGTCGAATGACTAAGGCAAGCAACAAATGAGTACGCCCCCCCCCCCCCCCCCCCCCCCCCCCTGGCGCTTCGCGTTTGGTGCATGCAATGTCTGCCTGGTCGGTGAAAACCCGACGTGCTCCGTCCCGGCATCATAGGGATGCGAGGGTCTATGGTCATACGACTACGGCCACGCATGATAACGAGTACCCCTCCCCCCCCCCCCCCCCTGGTCTATGGTCATACGACTACGGCCATGCGTGATAATGAGTACACCCCCCCCCCCCCCCTTCCCTCAGGGATACGCATAAAGCAAAATAAATAGGAAAGGGGGAAAGGGTAAAGCACACGTAGGCAAGATGGATGCGATCGTAACAGACTCGCACCTTGACGCTAGGATGAAGAGATGTATCCTGAGGAATGTGATAGCACCAAAGCTTGAATATGCAGGGGAAGTATGGGAAGGGAACGCGAAACTCGTAAAACAGTTGGAAACAGTACAAATGACGGCAGATAAAACAATCCTCAGATGCTCAAGTGCGACTAGTAGTACAGTATTAAGAGCAGAACTGGGAATGCACCCACTCAAGACAATTAGAGACATGAGAAAGTTGAAATGGCAACATAAAGTAAGAGAATGCCAAAAAAGAGGTTGCCAGCCGTAGTTGATAGAGCTGTCTGGGAGACAGTAACAAAAGGGCGAGCTGAAATAAGATGGAATGTCGTAGTTGAGGAAGTATGGAAGGATATCTAAATGGAAACCAAGAAGAGGTGATGTCCACCGGTAAGTTGGGGAGGCACAAGGCAGAAGCAGAAGAAAGGATAGAAATAAGGGAAAGGCTAGCGCTGAGAAACAAGGTGGAATCGGGAAAACACTTGGAGATATAGGGGGGATTGAGGGAAGGAATAGGAATGAAAACGTTTTTGCGCGGCTCAATGGACTTCGCGAAAACGCTGAAACTGCGATTTCGTGTAGGTGACCTGGACCTGCCAGAAAGAAGAAAGAGGTATACCAGTAGCCGGGAGGAGGAAGTAGATGCACAGATGTGCCTGTGTGGCAAAGCAATAGAGTAGAACTCATATAGTAGGAGAATGCGAAATGTACAAGGAGGAACGGGATGTCCTAGAAAAGGAGATGAGGGAAATAGACGAAGGTGACATGGAGGATGATACACTGAATAGCAGCGAGAAAACGATCGCCATCCTAGGAGCTAGATGGTGGCCACAGGCGGCCAAACAGGAAGGGGATAAGATTAGCAAAAAGTTCCTATGCAATATATGGAAACAACGTAATGAGCGCCCAACTGTTGGAGGTGTCTCTACTAGGAGTAGGAACGGTGCTCCGTCTCGAAAGGGATGCGTGGTCAATGGTCCAATGACTAAGGCAAGCAACAAATGAGTACGCCCCCCCCCCCCCCTCCCCTCAGTCCCCCCCGCCCTCCCCCCACCTCTCGCACGATGATTTCGTCCCCTATCGTTAGCTTTGGCATTTGTTTTACTCGCTCGTTCATGCTGATTGTGCCGTGGGGTCCCGTGTTTTGGTTGTGTTTGCGGCAGCTTTTCGACCCCGTGGCCTATCGACTGGAGCCGCTCATTGACCGGCGTCTGCGCGACCTGCAACCTGAACACGTGCGTACGGCCTTCCATTGTTTTGCTACGCTTGTGCTTGTGCTGTGCTTGTGCTGCGTGTATGCTGGCTGTGCTTGTGTGCTCGTGAGTGCTTGTGCTGTGATGGTGTTTGTGATGAGCTTGTGGTATGTATGATATGCGCTTTGTTTGTGCTGTGCATGTGCCGTGCTTGTGTGCTCGTGAGTGCTTGTGCTGTAATGTGTTTGCCATGCGCTTGTGCTGTGTATGCTGTGTGCTTTGTGCCGTGCATGTGCCGTGCTTGTGCCGTGCTGTGTGTACTGTGTACGTGCTTTGCTGTGTGTGCTAAGCTTGTGCTACGATTGTGTTGTGTGCTGTACTGCGTGCTTGTGCAGTGCTTATGCTCAACTTGTGCTGTGCTTGTTCCTGATTTTCACTTCCCTTGTGCTATGTTTGTTCTGTGCTCCTACAATTTGTACTAGCGTTACTCGTACAGTTGCAAATGTTGCAATCAATCATGGTATTAGCCTGCGGGTAGGATGCAGGCGCCTCACCGAGGTATCGATCGAATCCACGCGTGACAGAGAAGACTTTTTAGGGGGACACCAACGCGGCATGATGCCAGACAGAAATACAGCCAGACAGACGTGTTCTCAGTGTTATATAGTGTACTCAATAGATATACTCCAGAGCAGAGCCAACGGCATGCGTTGCCCTGCTACTCCACAGCAGTGCACTGCTGAACCATGAAGGTTAGACGCTCGAGCGAGGAGCGACGTCGGATTACGGCCACCACAGGCAGTGCTTTCTTGAGCGTATTACGACAAATAAAAACGGAATATGTCCTGCTTACGGGTACCTATATACCGCTAAAACAGGGGACGTTTAAGAGTCACCCCCGTTAGGACCGAAAGGCACACGCAACAGCGTGAAATATATATATATATATAAAACAAACAAAAGAACAACAGCTGCGAGATCGAGGATTTGGTCGAAACTAACTCATCTTTGCAGGCTGTGTGTGATACTATACTATTACGGGGGGCCATAGTAAATAGGACCAAATATTGTCGGTAAAAATCGTGAAATATATAGTTTTTTTTTGTATACCGTAGGTCCTATTTACTATGGTCCTCCGTAAGAGCGAGATACTTCCATCGCGCGTACTGCAGGTTTTAGATGGTCTCATGCGGGATATACATCCCGTATGCGTCACTGTTTGTGACCACTGAGCCCAACATATGTAGTAAATGTACTCGTAGACATGCTGTCCCTGGTTCGAATCTGACGTACGAAGTGTTGTGCGCGTATGCAGGTGCCTCACCGCGGAGGCGATCGAATCCACGTCACCGTTAAGAAGTTCAAGGGGGACGTGAACGCGGCGTTCGACAAGGTCTCCAGGACCACGGAGGCCGGCTTCATGGCCATACAGAGAACACTCACCACCACCTTGGCAAGTACACTCACATGCGTGTGAAATTATTATAACGGGGGGCCGTAGTAAATAGGACCAAATATTGTTAGTAAAAATAGGTAAATATGTAGGTTTTTTGTGTCTACCGTAGGTCCTATTTACTATGGTCCCCCGTAATAGTGCCTGGTACTGTATTTACAGTACGGGACGGTCACTTTAAATTTCAAAGCGCACGACGCGTATTTTTGTTATTACGGGGGGCCATAGTTAATAGGACCCACGGTACACACAAAAACCTATATGTTTCGTTTTCTTTACTAACAATATTTGGTCCTATTTACTATGCCCCCCCCCCCGTAATAGTGTAGGTGTGAGTGCGGTGAGCTTGAATGACCCTTTTAGAGCCAGAACTGAGGCAGTAGTCCCGTGTTTGGGGACAAACTAGTTGAAATTTGACTGGTTTTTCCCTCAAGAACGGGACTGAAGCAGCACTAAAAAAAAAAGGCTATGTAATACCCCCTTTGATACCTGAGTCCCTTTTTTGGGGGAGAAACTACTTGAAATTTGACTGGTTTGTCCCTCGAACGGGACTGCAGCTCTAAAAGAGTTAACCCCTTCAGTACCGCAGTCCCGATTTGGGGACAAACCAGTCTAGTTCCAAGTGATTTGTCCCCAAAAAAGGACTGCGGTACTAAAAGAGTTAAGCTTTTTTAAACCTAAGGGCCCATCTTATCGAGGACTTTCGGTTCTTTCAATTTCACTTGATTTTTTTTTTTTTTTTAATTTAATTTAAGGGCCCATGTTATCGAGGACTTTCGGTTCTTTCAATTTTACTTGATTTTTTTTTTTTCTAATTTAAGTTTAGGGCCCATCTTATCGAGGACTTTCGGTTCTTTCAATTTGACTTGGTTTTTTTTTTTTTTTTTTTGTTTCTAATTTAATTTTGGGTCTGATTGAACGAAATTTAGTGTTCCCCGTTATGATGGGCTCTTAACCTATCCGCCGGAGGGTGATAAGTACCGCTATGGACGGAAATATAAGAACCGTTGTGACAGTGATTTGAATACCAGGCGGTCCCTTACTTTTACGGCCGGAGTTGTATACAATTGAACTACAAAAGCTTTTTACAATTGCACCCCACAGTTTTTTTGGGGGGAAACCTACTATAGTATCACGGAGGCCAGAATGAGCCCAAAGCGCCCACTTTGGTGCGTTTGTAACGACGAAGGTGTCTTTTTTATAAACGAGGTTGGCGATAGGCTTCAGATCGACGTTACGTTTGTATTCTTTCGAAATACATGGGGAAGCCTCTGCCCCCCCCAGTTTTGGGCCTACCTGATGGTACGGGGATCCATAGTTAATAGGACCTATGGTATACATGAAAACCTATATACTTCGCTATTCTTTCTAACATTATTTGGTCCTATTTACTATGGACCCCCGTAATAGTATCATATCACTCTGGACGGAAATATAAGGAACGTTGGATCTTCATATTTATGTGTAAACGGTTCTTATGTTTCCGGCCAGAGCGGTTGGTGCGTGGTAGGAATTATCGGCCAATCACCACAAAACGCGGAAGCTTCCAGCTGGTTACGAAGAATTGTCGGCCAATCACCACAAAGCGCGGAAGCTTCCAGCTGGTTACGAAGAATTGTCGGCCAATAGCCACAAAGCGCGGAAGCTTCCAGCTGCTTACGGAGAATTTGTCAGCCAATCACCCCTGTGCGTGGAATTTTCCAGCTGGTTACAAAGAAATTGTCAGCCAATCACCACAAAGCGCGGAAGCTCCCAGCTGCTACGAACATAGTTTGTGCGATGCGTATCACGGGGGACCATAGTAAATAGGACCAAAATATTGTTAAGTAACAGGAGGGAAATATACAGGTTTTTGTGTCTACCGAGGGTCCTATTTACTATCGTTCCCCCCGTGATAGTGCAGAGGGGCGGTAGGTCGATGGATGAGACGGAAACACGAAGCAACAAGAGGGCTGCGGCCGCACTCACTGTGAGCTTTTATGTACCCTGAGAGCGCCTACATACAGTACTGTGGTACGAGCGTGGGTATACACTGGCAGGCGCGATTAGACGCGAATCGAGGACGGTAGAATAGTGCCGACTCGTTGTCGCGGTGAAAATACAAAAAGCAAGAACGTCGGGAGAGATATAGTCTAGACTCAGGTGCCTAACGTCCTCGGAGTAGACCTCGGTTTGATGTCGGCACGGTCAGAGAGAGACAGGTCCGACTAAGATGGAAGAAAACGAATTGAGTTCGAACCGGTACACGAAAACTATTGCAGAGAAATAAATAAGTGTGGACAGGGGTTTCCTCTCGCTCTCCGGGGCGCAAAAAACAAAAAAAAAAACAAACGAATTAAGGCGCGAACCGTAGCTGTGGGGAGGAAGGAGGGAGAGAAGGGCCTACTGCTTTCTGAACCAGGGCCTGAGTTACAATGACTCCAAGGTAGGAAGGAGAGAGAAAAGAAGGGCGAAGAATAAAAATGGGATTGGAAAAAATGAACGAATAAATGTAGCGGTTGTGTGTAGGGTGTATTGGTATTTTTCTCCGTGGTGAAGTAATCCTACATATAATATAATATCACATCGTATCATATCGTATCGTGTCGCGCAGTGTGAGCAGAAACTCCAGACGTTCGCGCGACCTTTGCCGTGATGATGCTGGTTGCTTGAAAGCTCTGGCCTTCGCTTTGGGTGAAAGTCACGTTGTACCTTACATTTTGCTCCCTCCACCCCCCCCCCTCTCTCTCCCCCCCCCCCCCCTCCCCAACAAAAAATGGAATTACCACGTGTTGAAATGTTGAACGTTCAATGCAGAAATCGGTGACCGGAGATACCACAGAGCTGGGCACGCAGGGGGTAGCCACAGAGGGCGAGGTGAGTGGCAGGCACACGTCGCGGCGTCGGCCCAAAACCGACGCATTTTCTCGGTAGCCATAAAACGGTATACCGGGGGTGGTTTGCGCCTCTTGCCGGTACAGTACAGGGAAAATCCGCCGCAGAACACGCGCCTTGTATCGGCACAGTAGCGCTCATTGGTTGACCAAGGCACCGCTGTACCGCGATCTGGCCACACAATATACGGTGCATCGACTCCGACTGCTATTGGAGAAGCCGGCACAAGTTACATTTGGTCCTACACCGATGCAAATTGTGCAGGCGCCATCCCCACGTGATTGTTTTTGTATTGTAGAGCTGCTGTGGAGCTGACTCATGTCGTGGCATCGGTCCCCCACCCATGCTACCGCTGTGCAGGCGGCACACCATTTTTGGCCTGTGTTGTTTCGACGAATGTTGCGGCATCGCCCCGAAAAGCCATGCCACTTGGTACCTGGTACTGTGCAGGCCTCGCCGCTTTTTTTGTATCGCAGAAATGCTGCTGGTGCTGCTGGTGCCGCTGCTGTTGCCGCCGCGCTCTATTACTATGTCTAATGTACAACAATAGGTGGCTGATGCTTGTTCGGAAACAAATATGTATTCCGGACATGATCAAATTTGTAAAGTACTGCATACCGGGTGTATTAAAAACTTTAAGAAACTACCAGAGGGGGGGGCATAGTACTACATTGTAGTACATAGTAATCAAAACCCACGGTGGACCCAAACACTACGTATCCCCCTACGTTCACACAGCATATTAGATAATGATTACTACAAATGCCCACCCTAACATCGACCGTCTGGGATTTTTCTCGTAATATTCTGGGATGTAATGAGGAGATATCGTAGTGTGGACTGCCAACCATTTCGTAGGCGCTGTGGCCAAGTCGTAGACACTATTGGAGGGGGGGGCTTAGTATTACGGGGGGCCATAGTAAGTAGGACCAAATATTGTTTAGTAAAAATAGTAAAACGTATAGGTTTTTGTGTGTACCGTGGGTCCTATTTACTATGGGTCCCCCGTAATAGTACAGTGTAGTATATAGGAATCATTACCCACGATGGACCCAAAAAACTAGGTGTCCTCTAAAGTTCACACAGCACAGTAGATAATGATTATTACTAATGCCCACCCGTATTACGTATACACCACTTTGTCTTTGTTGGGGAGGGGGGGGGGGGGTACTCGATATCGTTCGGGGGGGGGGGGGGGGGGGGTAACCACCGAATCGTCGTTATGTGCGCCTGTCTGCCGCTTTTTTTTGCTCTTCAACTTTTTTTTTTTTTTTTTTATAAAGTTGTTTGTAAATACGTCAGCTGTCTGCGTGAGATCAAAGCACGCCGGCCGTGAGATCGATTGTTCGAAATCCATCTTTCGCAAACGGCGTGCGAGTATCGTCCTTTATTAGTTTTTCCGAATCGTCGTTATTATCCCCGCTGCCGCGTTGTTTCAATTGTTTTAGTGTTTCTTTTTCCTAGTGTTTTTACATTTTTGATCAACCGTGATACTTTACAAGGTTATCGACGCTCGGGAATCGTCGTTATTTCCGCCGCTGCCGCGTTTTTGTTCCCTTTTTTGTTGCTGTTGGCCAAATCGTCGTATCTCCGCCGCTGCCGTGTTCGTTATGTTTTCTCAGAAATTTCTAAAAATGTATCTCTTGGCGGAAGGTTATCGATGCGCCGGAATCGTCGTTATTTCCCGCTTCCCGCTTTTTTTTTTCTCGTTGTATTAATTTGCCCGATCGCCGGCAGTTATTTCCGCCGCTGCCGTGATCGTTTTATTTATTCGTCCACAATTGCAGCAATATTTGAGTTACAAACTTGGAACAATCTTCTACAACATGTGTTGACCCTCGTGCGGAAAGGTTATCGACGCGCGGGAAAAGCTCCAAGAAAGGATCGACTGGGTCCTCCAAGAGTCTCCGCTGGAGGGCATGCATCCCTGGGCCAGCGCGGTCTTTGCCCACAGCAGCTACTTCCAGAGCATGGACATGATCATGTTCCTGGTTAACGCGCTTGAAGAGAACCCCGCCCCTGAAAACCCGGATGTTGGGGAATTGGTCACCGCAAAGGAGGCGTAACGGTAGCGGGGGATGGCGGGGGGGGGGGGGAAGGGGGGTGTAGGTGTACCTATTATCATGCATGGCCGTAGTCGTATGACCATAGACCCTCGCATCCCTACTATGCCGGGACGGAGCATGTCGGGTTTTCACCGACCAGGCAGACATTGCTTGCACCAAGCGCGAAGCGCCGTGAGGTATCTGGCGAGTCGCATGAAGGGTGGGCTGCATCGTACTAAGAACCGCTTGTGAGGCGGACTTGCATATGGATGACAGCCTCAATGAGTTAGTTTAATTTCCGGTGTGGCCACTTCCAGAGACAGCATTGGGAGTACTATGTAACTGCCTCTTGGGTGCCTTACCTTGAACACTACGTGATACGATCAATTCCCTTGTGCAGAGTAAAGGTTCTTTACCTCGCACAAATGATCTAACTCGACGACCAGCTGCCTGGCACGGGGGAGGGGGGGGGGGGGGGGGGGGGCGTGAGGGTTGCTTTTGGGGAGTCGTCCCGAAAACAGAGGCGTAAACGGTGGGGCGCGCGCGCGGGGGGGGGGGGGGGGGGTTGCTTTGGGGAGTTGTCCCCGAAACGGAGGTGTAAACGGTGACGACGCGGGGGGGGGGGGTGGAGAGGGGGGATCTTTTTCTTCGGTGTGTTTGTTTGGTTGTTTGGTTGTTCGGTTTCCTGTGTATGTGTGTTTTTCCCTCTCGAGAAGTGTTGGGGGCTGTCTGTCTTGTGGCCGAGGACCACAATTTAATGTGAGGACAGCAATACCATCAAGGCGTGGCGGGGGGGGGTATGGCACCGGAATGGTGCAGGACGCAGGCGTGCTACCAGGCCCACGGAGGGCCCGCCATCGTGTATGTACCCCATGGTATGTCTCGGTGTGTTTTTTGGCGACGCTCTACCTACTCGCTATTCACTGCGCGCACGGAGGGTCCGCCATCGCGTGTACCTGGTCTACCTGATGGTGTGTATCTGTGTGTGTGTGTGTGTGTTTTTTGGCGACGCTGTACGTAATCGTAACAGTAAGCGGACGCTTGGGGGGAACTGCTGTGTTGTCTTTTAGTTTTCCAGACCCCTGCCTTCTAAGCAGACAGCCTTGTTCGTGGTACAGTGTTTCATTCGTGGGACATGTTTTGTGTTTCGACTGAACTAAGGGACCGTACGCGGGGATAGATTATAATCTAAGGTTCACCTTTTTTCGCGCTTTTGGTGAACAACTAAAGTGCCTGGTGTATATGTACGTCGTACTGCTGCTCTGTTGCTCCCTCGGCGGCTGTGTGGATGTGTTCGTTGTATTTGGGGGGGGGGGGGGGGGGGGGGGGGGGGGGGGCATTGACTGCTGTGTCGTCTTGCATCAAGTATCGTAGCAGAACCGTGTAAAATAAAACCTCGTCGGTTGTTTTAGCTTACTTTGAGGGGGGGGGGGGGGGGGGGGGGGGGGGGGGGGGGGGGGGGTTGCAGATCTGCTTTTTGTTTTGCAGCCCGGCGTTTTGATAGCGGGACTATTTTTGTGACGGAGCAGCGGGGCGTGCGTACGTATGTATTGATCGGCAGACGGATAGGTCACGCCTGCAAAGTGCGGGGGAAGAGGAGGGAGCTGACTTTATCCCGCGCTACTTGGCTGTTCCTGCTGCCGACCGTAACGCTTGTATCGAAAATATATATAAATATTACCTGGTATATATTAGTGTACACCAGGTATGACGGTAGGCGTATATACCGTTATTTTTTTTCTAAGATGGTTGGCGTAAACGGTGGACAGAACCCAGCAGTTACTTTTTTTCTTCTCCTGCTGCTGCTGCTGCTGCTGTACGAACACAACAACGCTCCTGTTGTGCTGCTATTAAATTGTATCATGGTGCAAGCTGTGCGTCGGCCTTGCTTGTTGCAGGCGTTCTGAGCTTGACCCCTCCTCCGAGTACATGGGAAAAAAAAAAAAAAAAAAACTCCCCACTCTTGGTTTTGAAACCCAGACAGGCGGTAGGGGGAGGGGGGGGGGGGGGGTCTACTCATGTCATGGATGGCCGTAGTCGTATGACCATAGACCCTCGCATCCCTACGATGGTAGGACGGAGCACGTCGGGTTCTTCACCGACCAGGCGGACATTGCTTGCACCAGTAAGCTTCGCGAAGCGAAACATGCGGTGAAGGGCGAGTCGCATGAAGGGTGAGCTGCATCCTACCAATAATCGCTTTTGAGTCGGGCTTTCTCGCGTAAGGATGACAAGGGGGGGGTACGAAAACCAAGTGAACCAATAGACAAGAAACCAAAAAAAGTACGTACCAGTAGTTTCTTATCCGTACACTGGAAATCCCACCCCACTGCTTTGTTTTTTTTTTTTTGACCTTTTCAGGAGTGTACATAGTGTAGTGTCGTTTCCTGCAGCCCTGGCCACTCACATTTTTTTTGTCTTAAGGCATCGCTTTTCCTTTCAGGCTCAACAAGTTTTTTGTTGGTGTTCGTACGTTTTCATCATTCATGTACTACAATGGTAGTGATAGCATCTATACTGCATACGTCTACACACAGTATTACACCGCTTCTGGGAGTATATTTTAGGAGCGTTCAGACATCAATACGAAGACCAAGCAGTCCTTATATTCTTTTACGTTGTCAGTTGTCAGCGTGTCGTCCTGCTCTAACTGCCCGCGCTGTTCCGTCGTTCGTAGCTGTCGGGGGGGGGGGGGCGAGTAGGGATACGAAGCGCCCCGCCCCGACGTGCCCTACATGATCCAGCCACATTTATTTGCTACTGCACACATCGGACGGATCGGCGTGATTTCATGTTCGGCGGGATTCCGAGCGGTGGAATTTTATGAGCATTTTCCAAAGGTGCACTAACAAAAAAACAGGGGACCGAAAATAATCTCGATTCCGAATTTCCTCGTTTGTCTTGATTTCAACTTTCATAGCTTTATACGTATCGCTATCGTTGTCGTTGCGGTGGATCACCAAAGAGTTACACTCTTAGGAATAGGTCATCTAGATCCTTACCTGCCGCTATTATGTGTTGTGCAGGATCTATCGGTTTAGTACAGATCCAACCCAAGAAATATGTGCCAGATCACGCACATTTTACGGCTCACATCCGGCAACATGCAGATCAGGGATCTATATATCTGCCCTGAAAGATCTAGATCATGATCTGTACATGATCTGTACATGATCTGTCACCGATGTGTGCGTTATTGTCATCTGTTCGTGTTTTCCAACCGGGTTTTGAGGGATAGGTGTTACCGTCAACTGCGGTTCTCGAAGGTTTAGCAACAGCCTCGAAACATATGTTCGCAACGTCCCCCTTTTAACGTATTTTTCGTGAGGGGATGACAGCGATTCATAAGGGGATGATAGCAATCCACCCCCTGTAACCTCAGGTTTTTGCGGCGGCAGTTCTTGAGTGCGCGGTTCTCACAATGGTTCATTTGGCGGCAATACGCATAACTTCGAAGTATAGGTACAGTAGTACACATAACCGACGATACGTACATAAAAACATCTGTCACCGCCTGTTCCCCTTCATTGTGTGGCCCACCCCACCGGTGGGTCGAGACTGGTGGGCGGGGACAAGAGGGGCAGGGCGAGCTACTACAGTAGTTTGGCCATCGCTACTAATAGGCACTCGCGCGGGAGAGGGGGGGGGGCGGGGGGGGGGGGGGGGGGGGGGGGGGGGGGGGGGGGGGGGGGGGGGGGGGGGGGTGTACTCATTATCATGTATGGCCGTAGTATGACCATAGACCCTCGCATCCCTAATGCCGGGACGGAGCGCGTCGGGTTTTCACCGACCAGACAGACATTGCTTGGAAGGGGGGAAGGGGGAGGCAAGTTTTTTTGTCGCCCGCGCCGCACTACCACTCTCAGCGGACATTTGAAGAGCGTTTTTGGTCTTCATATTTACATGTTTTAACTGCTTGCTGTACCTGGCTGGCACCAAGTTTACCGGTACCTCTCTCGCGTGAACGACCCATTCCACGGCGGTGTATACGTACTGGAAAAAAAAAAAAAAGTCACAGCTCTATATACGACGTATTTTCAAGTACGTTTTGGTCCTAAAGTACGAGGGTACCGTCTTGAAAGGAGATACCGAGGGAAATCAAATTTAAGTGCTCTTCAAGTCGGGTCGCAAGCATCACACGGGGGGGGGGGAGACTTGTCGCCCGCTGTACCCCCCCTCCCCCCTCCCCCCCCCCCAAAAAAAAATAGTTTCTCTTCTTCGTCCATACCCCTCTCCTCCCCCTCCCCGAAACCCGGTCGGTGAATATCCGACGTGCTCCGTTCCGTCATTGCGGTGATGCGAGGGTTTATGATCATATGACTACGGCCATGCATGACATAACAAGTACATCTCCCCCCCCCCCCCCCTCCCCAAACCAAAGCAAACGACCTCTCCAACAAATGTTTGCCCCTAAATTTCAATTATCTCAACAATCGCTGAAGTTATTCAACACGCGTTTGCCTGAAACGCTGCTTCGGCTGCTGCTGCGCCAGCTGCTGTACGTTTAGTCTGCATACGCATATATACACCTGGTACCATTTTACGCCCCGTGCTTGTTGCTCCGTCGACCCCCCCTGCCGCCCCCACCCCCACCCCCCCCTCCCGCAACCGCCGCGTTTTTTCCGGCAGACCTCTTGTGAACTGGGGGGATCGAGACGCGCCCCCATGAAGGAGGTCTGGCGTTCCGCTCGGATCCGCTCGAGCTTCTGCTGGGCCTCCAGCTCCGATTTCACGTTTTGGTACCTGATTGGGTGTTTGCGAGTGTGTTTTTGGCGTGTGTATGCGTGGGGTTTGGAAATCGCCGTGTTTAGGGTTGGGGCGATGGTGTTGATCACAGGCGGTAGGTGGACAGCACGACAGGTTTCGCGTTCGGCGCAAAAGTTGTAAAATACGTTTTTTTTTCTATGCTCCGAGGAGTTTTGGGGACGCTATGATATTTTATAGTGTGAGGTGGTGATTGCCCCCCCCCCCCCCCCCCCCCCCCCCCCCCCCCCCCCCCCCCCCCCCCCACCCCCCCCCCACACCCCCCCCCCCCCCCCCCCCCCCCCCCCCCCCCCCCCCCCCCCCCCACCACCCCCCCCCCCCCCCCACCCCCCCCGTATGGTCTATTATATATAGGTTGGTTTGGCGTCGGTTGACAACGCCGCTGTAAAACACGCCAATCACCGCGTGAGCTAGACAATGAGGTACCGTTTTGTTTGCGGCGGTCGAGCTAGATCATTTGTGCAGGGTGGCGAACCTTAACTCCGCGCAAGGGGAAGGATCGTACCATGTGCGTAGTATACACCGGTATATGGTAAGGCACCCACGACTTACCGCCTCTGGAAGTGGCTCAATAAGTTCGGCGCAGTCATCGAAGTGCCAGAAAGTTCGCCTCAAAAGCGGTTCTTAATAGGATGCAGCTCACCCTTCATGCGGCTCATTGAACACCTCACGGCGGTTCGCGCTTGGTGCAAAAGCAATCAATGTCTGCCTGGTCGGTGAAAAAACTGGACGTGCTCCGTCTCGATATTGAAGGGATGCGAGGGTCTATGGTCACACGACTACGGCCATGCCGGTACATGAGTACACCCCCCTACCGCCGCCCGTCCCCCCTCTCCGATCGAGCACGGCACGGCAGGAAAGTGAAAACAGTAGCACTATAGGGGTGTGATAAGGCATGGCACGGTAGGGGTATGATAGGGCATGGGACTATAGGGGTGTGATAAGGCATGGCACGGTAGGGGTGTGATAGGGCATGGCACGGTGGGAGTGCGATAAGGCATTTTATGGTAAGGGTGTGATAGAGCATGGCACGGTAGGGGTGTGATAAGGCATCGTACGGTAGATGTGTGATAGGGCATGACATGGTAAGGGTGTGATAAGGCATGGCACGGTAGGGGATGTGATAAGGCATGGGACTATAGGGGTGTGACAAGGCACCTGCAATTTCTAAGAAACCACTATAACTTAAGCAGCTCCATACGGTCAAAGGCGGCTTTAACCCTCTTCGGACTTCAGCAACCATTGTGCCCACTGCGTGATTGGGGGATTACACAAATCCGTGTCGGAGATGATACAGCGAAATAATTCGTCCGGCGCGGGCGCAACACGATCCTACCCGTACTGCCCGCAGGCGGTTGGTAGAAACAAAAGTATCCTTGTCTTGATCGCTCCGACAAATGGTTATAGTCCACACAAACTCATCAATACATCCTAGAAAATTCCGAGCAGATTCCCAGGAGGTCGGAGGTTTTGGTTGGGGTGCGCGTTAGAGTTAGAGTTGAAGGCTAGGAACTAAGTTCAAGCGATTTTCAACCGTTTTGCCAAAGCTGCCTATTCTAACCATATTCCAACCTTCTTGGTGTCGAAGCTCTGTATGTTTCAACCAAGTTTGTCAAAGTTGTACGTTTCGACCATTTCTCGTGAATATCTGTAAATTTCAACCATTACTTCGAAGCTGTATATTTCAACCATCTTGTCGAAGCCGTACCTTTCAACCTTTTTTTCGAGAATGTCTGAATCTTCCAACCGTTTTGTCGCGAATATCTGTACATTTAAACTATTTTAGTCGAAGCGGTACAAAGCCCATGTTATCAAACCATTTTGTCGTCATAGCTGTAAAATATCAACCGCTGTGTTCTGAAGCTGCGGGGCAAGCAAGGCCTATCTATATACAGCTCACCTTTGAAGCAAGCGTTCGAGGTCCATCTGCCGTTGCTTTTTCTGCTCCTCGCGGCCGGCGATGACCCTCTGCAATAAGGCCGCCATTTCCTGGAATAAGGCGAAGCAAAAACATGTACGAGTATAGCCGTCAAGGGGTGTAATTTAAATATTATAATTTGCCCTCCAACAACGTCCAGCCTCATACGTACAGTGCACGGGACCTACTGTCAGTACAGGACGTCGCCTGTCAACACAAGACACCTACTGTCAGTAAAGAACTGTCAGAACATGTCAGCACAGGACACCTATTGTTAGGTAAGGACACCTACTGTCAGAACATGTCGGTACAGGACACCTATTCTTAGGTAAGGACACCTACTGTCAGAACATGTCGGTACAGGACACCTACTGTCATTACATATCACCTGTTGTCAGTACAGGACACCTACTGTTGGGAAATGACACCTACTTTCAGAACATGCCAGTACCGGACACCTACTGCCAGTACATGTCAGTGCAGGACACCTACTGCCAGTACATATCGGTTCAGGACACCGACTGTCAGCACAGCACACCTACTTTCGGCAAAGGATATCTACTGTCAGTTCATGTCAGTACAGGACACCTTCTGCCAGCACATGTCAGTACAGGACACATACTGTCCGTACAGGACACCTACTATCAGCACACGACATTGACTGTCAGCACAGGACACCTCCTGTCAGAAAAATACCTACTGTCATAACATGTCAGTACAGGACACCTACCGCCAGTACATGTCAGTACAGGACATCTGCTGTCAGTATAGGACACCGACTGTCAGCACGGTACACCTACTGTCAGTACAGGATGCCTACTGTCATGACATGTCGGTACAGGACACCTACTGCCAGCACATGTCAGTGCAGGACACCTACTGTCCGCACAGGACCCCTTCTGTCCGCAAATGATACCTACTGTCAGTTGATGTCAGTGCAGGACACCTACTGCCAGCGCACACACGTCAGTACAGGACACCTATTGTCAGTGCAGGACACCTACTACCGCCAGTACAGGACACCTACCGCCGTACTGAGGTAATGAACACGAAATCTGCTCCAGGCTGGATTTCTTATCTGAGCATGGGTGTGTTCCGCACCAACGTTCAAAATTCTCTCTCGAGTTTATGATCTTCCAGTAAATCTCAATCTTAGTGGTCGTTTTCATGAATCTAACCCGTCGTCGCAGCAAAGGGTAGCAAAGCACCGATGGATAAAAAACAAGCAACCGAACAGTAACAATACGTGCATCTCAGTGCTAGTACACAAGGGAACGGAATGGTACGTATGTACTTCTACGTGCGGGCCGTGGTACACGTTCGTACAATATCCCGTTTCACTCGCAGAGAAAGGTAATGCCAGGGAAGCAGAGAGAGTACGCCACGGCAGTATCTACACGCACACCCGATCAAAAAAGAAAAGAGAAAAAAGGAGTGCGAAGGAAAAAAAACAACCAAACGAAGAGCAAGACTTTTTCCGGCCAGGTATTTCCTCCCGGCGTGTCACCTGCGCCTTCCCGTGCTTGAACTTGCTTTCCCGCTGGCAAAGGTCCGCCTGCCTCTTGTTCCTCCACTTCTCCAGCTCCCACGCCTCGAGGGCGTCCGACTTGAGCTTCATCTTGTGCGCCTCGGCGTAGTCTTTAGCCTTCGCTAGATGCTCCTGTTGTGCGTCGTGTGTGATTGGCGGGGAGGGGGGGAAGGGGTGAGTGAGTGTACTCATGTCAGGCATGGCCGTAGTCGTATGACCAGAGACCCTCGCATCTCTACAATGCCGGGACGGAGCACGTCAGGATTTCACCGAACAGACAGACATTGCTTGCACCAAGCGCGAAAAAGCACCGTGAGTTGTTCGGCGAGTCGCGTGAAGGGTGAGCTGCATCCTGTACTAGATGCGACGCAGATTTTCTTGCGTATGGATGACAGCATCGACTGAATTCGCGGTTGGGCGGGGGGCGTCTCGAACACTTTTTCTGTAGACTGCATACATTTATCCCAAAATATGCCCATACAATGTTGCCTCCAAAAAACTTACCGGTAAACGCGGTTTTCAAGCGGTTTAGCAAGTCAAATATTCGTAAAAACTCATCGAAGGTAATATTGTTGCCGCGTTCCATTGCTTTAATAGCGGCGGCCATCGACAAAGGTTCAGGTTCAACAAGGCACTTCCTAACTCCATGTAATATTGCCCCCAATACTGTGTATCGGTATGAGCAGTTCTCAAGCGGTTGCGCAAGACGAATATTCGTTAACATGCATCAAAGATTATAGAGTCACCGCGCTCTGGTGTATTAATAGCCGCGATTAGCTGCAAAGGTCTAGGGTCAACAGGACCCTTTTATTTCATACTTAGAAAGGTCGATTTCGGTCCATATAATCTCGAAATCAATGCTCTCTTAGGACCATACAGCAGGAGAAAAAGCCGACACCACAAAAAAAACAGACGATGACACCACCTGCCACTGCTTGGATGGGCAGGCGGCAATTTCAACTTTGGTGCCCGAGCTACCATACAAGGGGTCACACGACACAGGCGCAGCGCTATCCTACTCGTACTGCCGCGCGCTCACACTACTCGTAGACCGATGACAAGACCGTTGAGAGGACCGTTGAGAAAACAATACCAGGGTTCTTCAAGGTGGTCTTCAAAATATCACGGGTCGGGTCGGATCGGGTCGGATCGGGTTGGGTCGGGTCAGGAGGTTTTCAAAACCTCACGGGTCGGGCCAGGTGACCCTGACCCTGACCCGAACCGACCCGAGCCGACCCGAGCCGGCAAAGTGATTTCCGACCCGTGAATAGCCCTGGATAAGGCAAAACGTACCTGATATGAGTTTTTTGGTCGCCATATCTGCGTCCCAAAAAGTGAGCGCTCAAAATACAGCAACTGCAATTCGGAGGATGCAGACCCCGGCATCAAGGCTTAGCCTCTCACGCAAACGCTCCGACACAAAACAATACAAGTACGGATCGCTCGGGTGTATGATAGCTCTCGCTAGAGCTTGCGCTGGTTGATACTTAAAAACATCGTCAACTGTGTGCACTGCTGGTGGAAGGCGGTAAAACAAATACCAGGATCTTTTTTGGACAGCTTTTTCGGAGGTTATAACGTTTTTTTCGGAGATTTTCCGTCGGATGGCGCGGATTTCCAAGTTCGCATTCTTCCATTCGTAGGGTATCCGTCGTTTATGCCAATATAAGTTTCGATCATTCAATACGGTCCTTCGAACCGCTCGTAATGAGATACACCGTAAGTTGGAGCGTTTCTACTAATCGAAGCTCCGGCTGCGCGTGTTTTACGTTGGCTAACTTGGTGACTCCCCTCCCCTGGATGCTACCAGAGTTGGAGAGCTGTACAAGGAAGTAGTCTGACCTGTATGCGTCGAAGATCCAGGAGCTCTCGGCTGAACTTTGGGCGGGGCTGGGCTTGCAGAAGCCTCCGCTGGTAGTCGCGAAGCTCCGCACCATGGCGCTCCTGCGAGCACGAAACGTTCTATATTTTGGTAAATAATTATTTTGTACGTAGAAGCGTATATCATCGTGAAATACAGGGCTAGGTGGGCCACGAAAGGAGTTACCAATAGGTAAGTGATGTGGCACAATAATAGCCCCCCCCTTGTTTGGTTTGCCTGGGTTGTCATTCTTCTTTCGGTAGTAGGTCGAAGTTCAGCCGGAAGCGGGCCACGAAACAAGGCATTCGTAGATTTCTGAAGGCACAAAAAGCATGCTCTTCTGCCATCCAATCCTCGCGCGATAATGCAAAATACACGTGCGGCCCTGCCCGTCTCATGAAGCACCGCGCGGCTATTTCGGGGGGCCATGGTTAAAATTACCTACGGTGCACAAAAATATATACATATTTACCTATTTTTACTATTACGGGGGACCATAGTTAATAGGACCAAATATTGTTACTAAAAATAGGTAAATATATAGGTTTTTATGTATACCATAGGTCCTATTAACTATGGACCCCCGTAATAACAATATTTGGTCCTATTTTACTGTGGTCCCCCGTAGTAAGTCAATGAAAACCCGAAACCCAACTCGCAGCAACTCAGAACTCAGTACATCCCACAAGTAGTTTTTCTCTCCCATAAAAAAGCTATGTTGATAGAACAACTCAGCAACCAAGCACTTGCAAAGTGGTCCCCCTTACAACATGCCGGCGACCCATGCCCGATCGTGGTTCGTGCTCCTACCGTAGTCAACATCCGGCATATCAGACCCCCCATGATCTAGGTCATTCGGGGCAGGTAGATATATATATATATATATATATATATGATTTATGTGACCTACAAAATCTGCAGTAGATGATGTTTGCGTTGTGGGATCTGTGCTATTGACACGACTCTATTGTGCACATGTTAGTCAGGTAGGATCTGTACGACGACACGGCTCTTTGCGAACGCAACTATGTACCGGATAGGATCTGTACGATACAGCTCTTGCACAATATATCACAATAACCGCTATATGTAAGAAGTGGATGATCTAGATCGTGATCTGTGTCAGCACTGACTGCTGACTCCTTGCTATTTCTGGTTATCCTTGACGTACAGTTTTGAACCGCTCACCCTCATAGCGAAAACCATGTCCTCGGCATGGCGCTCGTAGTCCTCCATCTTCTTGTCCCAGACCATGTTGAACTGCTGGAACTCGAGCATGTGGGCCTCTTCCACCCCCAGCCTCTCCGCGATTTGCCTCGAGCGCGTTGCCTCCTGGCAGAAGGAAATGTTGACATATGCAGCCATGTAGCGACACGGTGGTGAACAGCAATGGTTTAATCAGTCCAAACAGTCTGACAAGTCTCATCAGTGAGTTGAGCCTTGTGAGTCTAGCGAGTCTAATTAGTCTAATGAGTCTTATCAATCTAATCGGTCTACTCGGTGAAGTCAGTCTAATCACTATACTGCAATCAGTGTGATGTGCTGACGGGCGCTACGTACGGTTGAGGCACTTTTGTTTTTTTTAGTCGCTACTTAGTACCAATTATCTATGAGGCTTTTTTCACGTGCGAATACCTCTGTACCCCAACCGATCAACCGATTTCATCAGTGAAATATCTTGAGCTACTATATACCAAGCACGATACACAATCAGATGGGGTTGCAAATAATAAGATGCAATACGAACACATGGTATGCAAATGTATTGGGTAGTACGAGAGTTGAGGAGCCCACATCAATGGAATATGCTTGGCCTGTACTATAATCAAGTAAAACCCCACTGCTGAGACACTATCAACGTGACGGGTGCTAGACCTTGCTATTACGGAGGACCGTAGTAAATAGGACCAAATATTGTTAGTAAAAATAGGGAAATATATGGTTTTTTGTGTGTACCGTAGGTCCTATTAACTATGGTCCCCCGTAATAGGAACTCACGCCACTCGTGGATACGTGTAAAACTATCGTCAACTGTGTGTGCTGGTGGGGAACACAGCAGCAGTTAAAAATAAAAACGAAAAGGCTCGACTTTGGCACGAGAAAGAAGCAAAAGACAAGTGTACTGAAAATCGCGGAGGACGTACTCTCCCTCACATAAGAATAAGAAACTTGAGCCCGGGCCGGGATACATAAATAAGAACTTGAGTGTTAAGCGATGTCAGGTTACGTACAGTATGATGGCTGCTAGTTGGCTTTACGCGGGTGACTATAATCGTGCTTTTCGGATGTAAAGGTAAACGCTTACTTATACAAACTTCGTACGCACGTACTAAACTACTATTGAGTATCACTTTAAACCAGCATATGATAGTACTCTTATGGTCACAGGAAAGACGTGGTAGAGGTAGTTGTCCCAGACACTGCCTCCTCCAATCACGCCAACAATAGCCTATTGAAACGCACCCAACCCGCGCTTCGGGCGACCAACTCCTCTGAAGTAGAGCTAGAATCAGTTTCTAGTTTTGACGACGCCAAAAAAACAGGGTACCCAAAAAAATACCTGAAGCCCCTGTCGTGGCGTTAGGTAGTGTATGGTGAGGCGTTTTCTGAAAAACAACATGGGATTCTGTGTCCCCAGGTACCAAACAAAAAAAACACGAGCAAGCTCGGGGCATTTATCGATCAAACGACAAGCAGCTGAACAGCGCTGCCGCCGCTGCGCGCCCACCCCGCAAACGGGAACCACCGGACTGCGTCTCTGGGCTCCGTCCGGCTAGTGTGCTTTTGGCCGCACGATTGCTGCGTCATGGCGAGACAGCTACATCTCGGCAGCCTCGACCCAGACACCCCGTCGGAATCACAGCTGCAGCTGCAGCAACAGCAACAACAACAACAACAAGACTCATGCATGCCGCAGGCTCCTGGCGCCGAACGAAGAGATAACCAACAAATTATAACCGGCAGTGCCAGACGAGACGCTGGTCTACACCAGGGGCGAGCCTGCTCCATGATGAAGGTGTACCGATTCAGGCTTTTGGCGGACCAAAGTGCGCAGCGGTGCGCTGTAGAATAGAAACAGTTGTGACCGCTTGGCGTGCGGGGGGTGTCAACAGGAAAGTACGTAGTCAGAACACAATCAACGTCATCGGTGTTTTCTTCCGCCGTCCGCCAACGCGCAGCATGTTCTTTCCTACTATTCCACCAACGTACACAAGTTGACGATAGCTGCAAAAATCTGCTGGGCGAGTCCCTATTAATAGCGACAGCTGTACTATCTTGTTTTTCGCCGTAAAAAGGGTCGACTCTATGAGCTGCAAAAAAGACAAAGCTTTGCCTAGTCACTTCAATCAATCTTCTCACTACAGCAGTATACTCGTTCCCCGTGTATGCACTCGGACGTGCCTTTCGTCGGTTCTCTTCGTGCAGTTTGAGCTCGTCCAGACGATTCTTCGCGATCTCCGCCTCGACATACTTTCCCTGCCGCTCGCAGTTCCGTCGATGCTCCTGTGCGAGAAAAAACAGTTCAGAGGGAGACCGATTAATTAGTGAATTTTCATTTCGAGCGAGTGCGAGTTTCTAATTTACGCACCGCCGAAAAAAAAAGGAGCCCTTCTTCCGAACGACACAAAAGCATGATATTAAATGATCGATGGAGGTGCAGAAAAATATCTTGACATGACGAGCTCTCTATGAAAACCTAACCCAAAACCCGATCTAGAGAAACGTTAACGCTGCCCACACCAGACAGATCGCGATCTGAATCATCTAGACCTTAGCCTGCCGTGAAACGTACCCTAATAACAAATCTGTTACTACTGTAGATTGCTCCCTCTCGCGACGAGGCACTCTTGTCTGTCCCTGGGCCAGCATGCCGGCTTCTCGCTTTTTGAGAGGGGGCGGTGAAGTAGACGTTTGAATACACAAGAGGGTCAAAACCCTCTACATACGAGTACAAAACGTAGTATAAGAGCGGTTTCTTGCTTATAAGAGACGCTAAATACGCCAGAGGTGAAAAACCTCCTACGAGAGCAACAGCAGTATGGCGGCACGACTAAGGAACAACCAAATAAGAACAGGAGGCCCACTTTCGGGGGGGCGTTTTTTTTTTACGTAAGAAATTCACGCTCAGCGGCGAGCGGTACATAAAGTCCAATACTTCGTACAGCGGGTACGTATAACAGCAGTAGAGCCCATACCACTGGATTTTATACTTGAGAAAAAGGAAAGCAGTTGAGAAAAAATGTTTTCGTTCGTAGGCGGCTAGCTTCTTCAGTTCGTAAAATATTTCAAGTCTGGTGATAGGCTCACCATCTACTCTTCAAAGGCAACCGAACGCACGTAATCTAGAGGAAATCGAACGAGCACAGCCCAAGGTTGTACAAGCAAAAACAGTATATTTACATTCTTTATTTTTCGCTTCAAACGTTCGTTTTTGTTGTGTACCTTCGGCTGTGCTTGTTCGATTTCAAGATCAAGAGTCCGTGCGTTCGGTTTTGGTGTTGAAGAGTAGATAGATAGTCTTTGAGCCTATCCTCAGACTTGAAATATTTTACGAACTGCAGAAGTTAGCCGCGTAAACGTTTTGTCAACTGCTTTCTTTTTTCTCTTTACAAGTTACAAAATCCAGTGTTCCATGGTGTCACATTTCAAGGCTCGCTCCGATTACGAGAGTTCGTTCGCACAGCAGCACTACAGAGTACGTACGGCGTACTCGTACGTATTTTTCGTTGGATGTACTTGCATACATACTTCGAAGTTTACGACAAGCCGTTGTGTTTCTGCAGCCGCTCAAAGAGAGGTTGGTACATGGGTGAGGCAAATTCTTCGACACAGACTCGTACATAGTGCGGCACGCCCTGGTGCTATTGTATGCGATTTATGGCCTTTCCTTCGTGTCATCTACGCCCTCTACGCCCTCAATCAGACCAAGTCTTCCAAGCTTCAAGTGTCCTGAGCCTCGAGAGCGAAACAGGAGGAGAGTGCTGTACGTAGTTGTGCCGACGCTCAAGACTCAATCAAGAGAACTTGTGGTAGGTGATAAACAGCACAACGAACAGTCGTGGTCGGCCTTCGTCCTCCGTACCTCGAGAATCTCCAGAAAGTCTTTCACGGCAGAGTCCTCCGTCACTTCCATCCCTCCCGCTGGAATGCCTCCTCGTTGAACAAGGTCTCTTACACTACTCACACAATCACAACCTGGTCCAATTCCCGGCACACAGACGCGGCGCAATTAATCTCTCCCTGTATGTAGGGGAGGTTCGCGCGTACTGACGCGATTGACAAGCAGCACGCGGCCGCCTTTTAAATGGATAATATGGGGCCTGGGGTGATCTTGCCTGCGGCTACGTTTCAGCTCCCCTTTTTAGGCTTCTCTGTCGCGAGTAAGCTCCCCCGGGCCTCTGGCTTTTTTTTCATAGTCGCGTGATTGCAAACCAAAAATCGAAAGAACATGATAATCGGTAATAGCCCATGAACAGGAACATAAAATATGATGAAACGCTCGGAAGAATTTGTTTTGCGGTGCAAATTCGGCCGCTTCGACTTCTCGGTTAAAATTCGGTAAAAATGGAACTACTACAGTTGGATCACCTTCTTCTGCTATTTTACAAGTCGAGGTGTGTGCTTGCTGTGTTTTTATCAAGAGCAGTAGAGGCCAAGAACATGTACGATAGTGAGATTCACCAAAAACACGTACGTACTTGTACATCAAGACCTGCTGCAACATTTACAGGGAGTATTCAAAATTTCCGGTGTCTTCGTGTGTATGTCACGTGTGAACTGCTGTAAACCAACTTTCGACTGCTGTGTCTTGTGTACCCCGGCCCTCACGTGTCGATCTATCTGCTGTTTCAGTGCGCGAAATGGTACTGGCCGAAATCAATTGGAAACCGAACCAGCTGTAAGTATTATCGTCTCGTCGACCCTGGTCGTATCCAGGGGAGTCTCTGGCCAGTAGTCAATCGCGAGGGAAATAATGGAAAACGCGCGCGGTTCACGCAGCTTGCAAAGTTGAGTATCGACCGATCTGCTGATCGGTTGAACTCACAGCTGACGTGCTTTCTTGGTTTGTTTGAAAAAATATATATAGACGAGGCCTATTACGCAGCTCCAAAGCTCTGCAAAGTTGAGTATCAACTATTTAATCAGTCGAACTCATAGCTGACGTATTTCAAAATTTATAAAAAAAAATTCAAAATTCAAAATACAGCAAATAGATATACTGCTGTAATAACAGCATGCATGAGCCGGACATGAGGATACGAAGATACACATGTCAACGGTGAGAACCAATATAGAACGAACGAAGAACACACGCACACCATGCATGATGAGGAGGAGGGACGAGCACACGAGCACACATTCCAACAATGTTTGAGAAATAATGAAATTGAGAGTCAAGAATCAAGGACGGGGAGTTCGCAGTTGATGGCGTGGATGTTCATGGTGGGGGATACATCGGGGCATCCACTGCGGCCATGTTGGCCAGGTTGGGGGTGCCACCACCGCCGCTGTTGCCGGTACTCAGGCTGTGGACCACCCGAAAGGAGCTCCGCCGCTGGTTGACGTGTCTCCCTCTAGATAGCTATGTCTTCCTCCGAACTTGACAAAGTTTTGTTGGACAGCGTGCTGACCGGGAACATGACGAGACTTGAAGCCGCCTTTGCAGACGGAGCGAACGTGAACGGCTCAACGGAGCTACCCTGCCCGCCCATCGCGGTAGCCGCCGCCAGGGACGAGGTCCGCATGGTCAGGTTTTTGATCAAGCACGGGGCAGATCCGAACAGGCCTGTTATGCTCAGGCTTCCGCCCTGGAGGCTGAACTTCACGATAGTGCCTGGAGAACGAGCCCTGCATATCGCGGCTAGCCGTAGCAACGTCGAAGTCGTGCGCTTGCTGACGGGGGCGGGCGCCAACCCCAACCTCGCCGACGAGCGAGGCGGCACTCCACTGCTGGCTATAATGGGGTGTGCCTGTCGGCGTCGAAGTGGCGCGGTTGCTGCTCGAGGCAGGCGCAGATCCGGCCCAGGCAGACGAAGCAGGGTTCGTTCCTCTGCACCTAGCAGCCAAGCAGGGTGACCTGGAGCTGGTCGACATGTTGCACCGCGCCTCACTCTTGTCGTACGGGCTGAATGCTGTCTCCGTCGATGGTCGAACGCCGCTCTTTGCGGCGTGCTGCGAAGGCCACGAAGCCGTGGTGTCCCGGCTGCTGTCGCTGGGGGCGACCCAGCGCGTGGACGGCCACAGCTTGTTTCCGCTAGGGGTGGCAACGAGAAAGGGCTTCATGAGCGTGGTGCGGCTTCTCCTCAAGGACAGGATGCGGGCAATGGGGGGCAGTAGGGCGTTGCCCCACGCCCTCTGCATGGCCGTTCGCCACCACCAGCCAAGAGTCCTCCAGCTGCTGCTTGGGGTGGAAGGAGACAAGAAGCGGGCGAAGTGGGCAAACGCCAGTTTCGAGGGCAGAGAGCTGATTCACTATGGAGTGTGCCTCTGCTGTCCAGCCGAGGTGGCAGTTCTCCTTGCTGCGGGGGCGGATGAGACGTCATCTAGCTACGGACGTGCCCTTCGAGACAACATCGGGGCGGATCTCGGTTTCAACCGTTTTTCGATGAATCGAGGGAAGGAAGATGCCCTTCGCCGGATGCTGGAGCAAGGCCCAGCGTTCCGAGCTCGATCGCGGGCGTGGCCCACCGACGTAGCGGGTGGCCGTGATGGTGGCGCTGCCCCATTGTCTCCGCAAGAAGCAGGGCCGAAGCTCTTGGTGGGTTTGCGAATCTTCCGGCAGACTACGGCTAGCCATAACGATTGTAGAAAGGTCTTCGCTAGAGTCGTTGGCAGGTGATCTTCGTTGTGGTGTTTTTTTTTATGTTTTTGGTACGTGGAGAGTTGGGCTCTGTTCGAGTGCGCCGAGTCAACTTATAAGTATGTACAGCAGTGATGCTCGAGTTGTTTAACTTGGTTTACATATCATAGCACTGGTGTGTATATACTGCTGCTTTCCTTGGGATTTTTCTCGGTGTGAGAAAACCGCGGGATTCCACGGGATACGGGATAATCCCGTGATCCCGTAGATTTCGAAAATTCCGTTCTAGAAGTGTACCCTGGGTGATCGAATCCCGGGTACTCGGCGGGTACAACCCGGACAGGTAAAACCGTGACAGGTTCGGGTTTGACTTGAAACCCGCGGGTTCTGGGGATGACCAAAACCCGGGTACTCGGCGGGTTCGAGTATCCGGGTACCCGTTTGTTTGACATGTCCCCCGTGGAGTGTCTCACAATATCTCTAGAAACCTCTCAAATCGACACAAAACGGCCCCCCCAGGCCCCAGGGGTACTATCCATTTTTCAGAGCTGAATACTCATGCCTTCTGTACGGTTTTCCCAATGGATTTCCACTGATTATTTTTCATACGCGTTTCTGTTGTGCTAATATCTTCGGTATCCTAGCGGTATACTACCGATGTGTACTCGTACCATCCTACCTGGTATTACGTAAGCATTTATTTATTTTACTCGCGCCACGACGCCTGCCCGCCATAGAGACCTGGGAACACCACGTACTATTAATAGTTGGGGCGCAAAAAATGTCAATCTGTCTTTCGCTTCTTGAATGCGCTCAGTTCAGGGGCACACATAGGTGTGGGTACCTGCTTCTTCGTGCGCAACCATACATACGCCGCGCGCCACTACTCGCACCATACGGCTTTTCTCTCCACATCGGTACATTATAACTAACCATGTTGTGCAGCAGTGCCTAAAAATACCAGGTGCTAGCTCGTATGTACCAGGTATCAAGCATGTACAGTACAACGTGCACATGCAACATGCACACGAACACCAAGAAGAGGCAAACCGATTGCGTTTATTTGCACTGTAGTTTTTATTTGTAGTTTTGACTACCCGGGGCTCTATTGTTGTTGTTTGATGGTTATAATTCTAGTTTCGACATCAACTCGTAGTACGCACTGCCGTCCGTTTATGATACCCCTCGATGACCGTAAACGAAAACGGGTTGTGCGAGTACCCGCGTTTACCCGAGTAGTTGCACCCGTTTGGTTTCGTCTGAAAACCCGAGTTACCCGCGACGGATTCAGGTTTCACTTTCAGAATTATCCGAGTACCCGTTTGTGACGGGTACTCGCCGGGAAACACCTCACACCTCTATTCCGTTCCCGTCCAAAGTGATCCCGTGGAAATGTTCGCGATCCCGATCCCGTCCCGTGTTTTTTTTTAAAATCCCAATCCCGTGCAAAGTAGTCCCGTGAACTGTGGGCAAATCCCGTGAAATCCGTGTCCTGTCCCGTGCAAACCCGTGAAATTTGTGATTTCCCAAATCCCGTCCGAACCTGCCCCGTGGCTTCGTGATCCCGTGGGATTTATTTATTCCGTGATTCCGATTCAACGGGATTTTCCAGGGATTTTTGGTGCATAGCTCAGCTTTTGGACGTGCTCAGCTCAAAGGCAGGAAGTCATAATTTTGAACCTTGCTTGTTAAACATTTGTAGTTAAAAAGGCTATTTTTTCAAGATGTTTTTTCTATGCCAATTTCCCATGATTAAAAACGTTTTCGTTTTGAGTATAAAAAACACACTTATCATTTTTTTTTTAAATCGAAAATAATTCAGTGCGATCACAAACGACACACACGAATGCACGGCCGTTGTTCCTGTGTTTTTTGTTTTTTGTTTTGGCACGGACTGTCGGCCTTTACTCCATCGCTCCCGGTCCATACAGTATAAAACACGGATGCCACTCTTTTGTAGCCTGCACCCACAAGCTACAACCCCGACCCGTGCGATCCCGTGATATCTCAATCCCGTCCAGTGGAGTACCGTGCTTTTTTCGTCCCGTATAGTCCCGTGATATCTCAACCCGGTCCCGTCGATTACCGTGCCTTTTTCGTCAAGTGAAATCCCGTCCCGATAAATCCCGTGGTATCTCAATCCCGTCCCGTGCAATCCCGTGATGGTTCAATCCCGTCCTGTACCATCCCGTGCTTTAAATACCCCTTCTTATCCCGTCCCGGGGAATCCCGAGATATCTCGATCCCGCGGGATCCCGTCCCGAGACGAAAAATCAATCCCGAGGAAAGCCCTGGCTACTGCTATTACAAGGTAGCACTAACTACGAGTGTGTACTATTCATTCAAGGTTTGCATATGCGGCATTCAAGGTATGCAGTACCTTGTTCCAGTACCTGGTAAGCTTTGCTTAGCGGGCATACAACAGTAGACCACCGTCGACCGCAGGAATTCAGCAGTAGTACTGCAGTGTTAACATATTTAGTGCCACCGATATCATGCTCGGATAATTTTTACTTCGTTTTACTCGTACATCCGTATTGCTCTTATGGCTGTATCACGAGGTGGAAAACAACGTGGAACACGCATCACATATACGGGTTTTACCGCTTTCAAAAACGGACAATCGGCCACTCCAACGCTTGTATGTGCTTGCCTGGATGCAGTCACCGCTGCGGTATGTACTCGTGAAACCGCTCTGTGCGGCTTCGCTTTTTACATGTATAATCCTTGCCGACTCCACCGTGAGGCTGACAGTCGCACCCGTTCCTTGTCCGCTGCTTGCTCGCCAGGTATTGCGACAAGCAAGAAAGTGCTTGGTTGATGTCGAAGACGAAGGTAGTGAACGCGTTGGTGGTGGCGGTGGTGCAGGCAGCGGTGGTGGTAGTGGTGCTGAGGCTGTTCTGGCTCGGCGTAGAAAGGTGGATATGGCCCATGTTTCAAGAGGAAGTAGGTTACGGTTTCGAGGCTATTCGAAACGCGTGGCTGTGGTTGTCACGCGACTTGGAAGTTGTTCTGTTTATTTGACTCGGGTGGAAGTGAATCGCCACTGCTCTCGCTTACGCGTGTGGGAGAGACACGGCGGTGGAAGGATGGCATCGCCCCCGACTGTCGGCAGGTAGAGCGTCTTGTGAACGCCGGCATCGAGAGCCCGGAAACTTGCTGTTCGAACTAAGTTGTCGTGATGTGTATAGTCATGGATACGTTGCCGGTGTCCAAGCAAACGTTGCGTTCGCGGTTGAACTGATTTCTCACCATCCTGCCAATATTAATGTTAAGTACGGTATCTAGTTCCCCCCCCCCCCACAGATTCGCAACATGACATACACACAATACAGTATGTAAGAGTCAGAGATCGATGCGAGGCATACAAAACTTTTCGTGTTGCTCCCTCACATGACGTTATTTAGTTTTTTGCGAGTGAATATGTGCTGTGTAAGAGCGTACTCTTTGATCTTCCCTCTCGGGTAAAAGGTGCGAACGTTTCGCAGCTGGCTCGATAGGGGCGATCTCATGATGGGATCCCGACCTCGCTGCTAATGGACTCGATCGAGTCCATTGGTCGGTGCGAGCACACCGTAGGTTGCTCTGGTCGGGATTATTATCCCCGTTTTATATTCTTACCAGAGTCCACACCGAGACTATATTATCGTCCAGAGTAGTGGTTTAAATCGACAACTCTCAATTCCCCTGCTGGATCACCCAGTCAGCAAGTAGTCTAGCAGCAGGTACTGGTAGTGCTGTATAATCAACAAAGGATGTGTCGTGAGCTCAAATCTCGTCGACTTCGTAATTAGTTTTCTCCGACCGTGCGCGCTGGATACAACACGCGAATGATTATTATAGTGTGCCTCTAGACACCAGTGGCGTTTCGCGAGGGGACGGCGCCGTAGCACTTTTTTTTTTTTTTTTTTCATCACTTTTACTTTCCAGCCCACTCGTAGGAGGTTTTACCCTCGACGATCTTCTGGACAAGCCGTGGTCACAGGTGTCGTCCCTTCTCCCCCCCGGTACGTGCCTTTAGTTTTTATCGCGCATAGGGTTCAGCATTCCCACTGCTCGTCGATTTTCATCGAATGTAGCCAACTCACGCTTTCGCGCTTTCCGCTTATTACCAATTTTTTATGCAAGAAAAAGTCCCTATGAGCATGCACTCGGTGAGACTCGAACTCACGAAATTGATCTTGATGGGCTCGCGGACCACCTACCAAGCCACCGGGGACGCCGGATTACTACTACCTGCTAGACCGCTTGTGGTCTAGCTGCTATATAATCAGCACACTGAACTGTTATTTCATCTATCTGTCGCTCGCGCCAAGTATGTACCAGGCGTACGTGACGCATTTGCTGCCTACCCATACCAGGTGAGTAATGACGTTCATTCGTTGTTCATGCTGCAGTTTACACGACCATGGGATCGGTATACAAAGAATCTTGAGATTATTTCTTCGGAGCGGCCTTACCAATATCAGAAAATTCGTTTCCTTCCTGGATTGATGCTGGCGCCGGGGGCGGGGCTCGCAAAACTCTGGGGAGCAAAAAAAAAAAAAGAGTGTACACTTTTTCCAAATGAAAGCAAACATGAAAAAGGAAAGGCAAGAAATATGTGGGTTGTAAGGTTGCACACCTCGGGGAGATCACGATTTACGTGGATCATGTAAAACCTAAGCTAACGTTATGACATGCTGTACATAGAGCATCTATCTATCTGCTTAGTACGGATCCGACCCAAAAAACCCACTCTGCTGATAAATTGTTGCAGACTATACGGCTCAAATCCGGCAACTTGAGCCAGATCCCACAGATCAGGGATTGACCTAGATCGTTCGTGCGGATCAGAGATATATCTACCCTGCAGTATCTACCTGTAGATCGAGAATAATAGCGGGAGCCGGTGATCATCTGTTCGACGACGTCTGTATGGTGGGCTCTGGCTACGTATGGTAGAGGGCCCTAGGATTCTCTGACATAAACGACGAGCAGATACCACGACCTCCGTTTCACGAGCTGCCTCGGCAAGGCATGCCACGAGGCATGCCCTGTCGGGCTAACAGCGAGTGCGGTAGGGGCTTTCTGGCGGGTTTAAGGCTGGACTCACCCTCAAGGAGTGATGCCTTCTTGCTGCTGCGTGTGGCCGCGAGGCTTTTTGCTGTAGTCGTGACAGTAGAGTGGGGTCGTACGTGATGCTTCAGGCACGGACACCCACGATTCGCGCGTCTTTTTTAGGCAGCAGCGGCAGAGCAGCAATGCTCAATCGGGATGTCCGTGCGCGGAGGCAGGCGCCACCACAGGCCAAACTACGGTGCAGTCTAACTGCGCCGACAGGAGACTGGGTTCGAAGACGAAGGAGGAGGGAAACAGAGCGTCGACGAGCGGGAACGAGACGGATTGAACTCGCCCTGGGCGATACTTTTTGTTTTTTTTAGATCAGAAGCGCAAGTGCGAGGAGCATTTTTGTTTTTGGGACGGGGGAGGAGGAGGGGAACCGACTGGAAGGGAGTGGCAACGAGAGCACGTGCGAAGGAGCGGGTCGATTGGGCTAAGGCGATGAGACGGCCATGGAGAACGATAGCAGGACGGAACGCGGAGGGACCCACGACCGGCGCGTACATATCACGAGAGCAGCAGTCATTGTTTTTTTCTGTTTTTTTTTTTACGAGGCAGTAGTATGTACTACTGCTACCTGTTATTTACGTCACTGGTCTATGTACTGTTGGCGAGTGGTATACCCTTCAGGGAGAATGACCCCCGCAATTTTCAGGGACGTGGTATCATAGCTGTGCTTCACCTTTTGTCAGACAGTCCGGGGAGAGACGGCGATCGTTGATACTTGTGGTTTTTGGTTCGATTGCTCCTTTTTCACTGCATGCCCGCGAGTCGTCGCTCTGACAGCACCCCAGACAGCAGGTGTGTTTCTCTCTGTGTTCACCATGCGTTTCGTACCGTGCAGGCAGCACTGTCGTCAGTAGCCACGAGTTGGTTACTAGTGGGAACGGGGGGAAGGCTGTGCTGTAGTAGCCGAGAGTGGATACCCGCGGCCGTGTTGGTTCAATTTGCACATTGATTTCATTTCATGTGCGCGCCTTCTTCGCCTCGTGTATTTTTGGGTGGGAAGCGTCATGCTTCCCAAGCTGGATTTTGTTTTTTTACGGGTTTTTGGGTCCTCCTAGGGCTCCAGTGCGACCACGGACCCCTTGACTTTGTTGAGAGTTATTAATGAGAGAACGACAACAACAACAACATTGCTGTGTACACCACTGCCTAGGTAGACCTGAGGGAAGGGGGAAACTGGTCTACATGCGTGAGTGCGTGACGTCATATTATTCACTGCTGTGTATAGGATGACCGCCGAACGGACATGTTCTCGTGAGGGTCAATAGACAAGCACTCACAAGAAGTACCCGTACGTACAACTGGTACATTGTATTTCTGGCCCCGTACCAATGTTCGCAGTACTGCTGTGTATGATAGCAGGCACCTGGTGCGGGTAGGTGTTGGAGGAAGCGTGCCGAAAACAGCATCGACAGGAAAAAAACACCTCTGTTCTTGGGAAGCAGCCAGTGGTCCTCCTCCCCCCCCCCGGCCATCTTTAAAAAAAAAAACACTGACAAATCATATATACCTGGTATATATGCACTTCCGAAGCGGATGCCAACGTTTGCAAGCAGCGGAGATGCTGCTGCGCCGGGGGCCGGGGTCTGCTACAGGGAACAGGGAACGGGGCGCTGCTGCTACGCATCTCGCACGTATTTGCCGTCACAGCGCTGCTGGCGGGATCTGCAACACTATAAACGTGCCGGGACTAACTTTATAACAACAAAAATACTGCGTTCGTTTAGGCTGCCTGTGTGTTGTAGTAGTGAACAGGCGCGCGCGAGGGGGGGCGGAGGTCACCCGGCTACGCAACGGTAGCAGCAACATTCGCCCCGGGCGACCTTGAACAACGACAGCGCGAGAATAAGTATCGTCCCCCGAAAACGAACAGCTATGGGACAATCTCTGCTCGTGTATGTCTGACCTAAAATCGCCATTGGTACTCGTAGCTCCCGGCTGCCTAATTACTCACCGACTACGTGCCAACGCATGCCAGACCAAGGAAACAAGCCGTCAAGGGTTGGGAGTCCTCCCTGGATTGTGTGTTACACATATTGTGATTTTAAAAACCCTCCCCGTGGATTGGTGAAAATAAAGCGTGTTTTCGGTTTTGTCCGACCAACTTTCTTGTACTGAACTTTCTCCTCTTTCTCTTGTTACGTACTACAGTCCCTGGTGCTTTCTACTACTACATGCTGAGCGAGAAGCAAAACGTCGCTGGCGCTGTATGTTACTTTCCCACATGTACCCCTTGAATTTAATTACTCAGTCGCTCGTCGCCAACTATGTACACACGTGAACGAACGATGACGCACACGCCACCACCCAAAAAAAAGCACGGATCCCAGAGAGGTTGCTTTGTAAACGCTGTGTGCTGGCGACGCGTATGCATCGATAGCGCTCCGGAACGCTTGTTGTCGTCCCTGACAGCAAGCGATCTCACCGGACTCGGTCGGCGCCATGAGAAAAATTAAAGAGTTGCCGAGCGGCTCTGAAAGGGCACGCCCGTGCAAAAACGCAACGCGAGAGTCGACTACCGTAACTTATACCTGGTAAGCAATATTCCCCCGTGTGAAAGCATATGAATCTCCTCCCCCCTTAGTGTCACCGTCCGGACACAATTAATCGTTTCCATCAAATACATTTTTCCTGAGGTATTCTTCAACTCCAGAGTTTCTTGGAGTCTGTTGTCCTGCGGCTGTCAGGTGACCACGGACTAGATTTCTGGCGTTGGGTTAACGTGAGAACAACGTTAAACACACCAAGTAAAACATACCAGGTACCTTTTCAAGAGGCACACCGTCTCGTCCGCCCACGAGCCCCCCCCCCCCCCTCGAGGAAACCCGCGAAAACTGTCCCATCTTCGTTGCGACCCGCAAATCACCCTTCAAAACGCGACCCGCAATAATTCCGCCCCTGGTTATTATCGTGACCAGCAAAATCGAGGTCATACCTACATACGTCGTAGCACGCGCTACAAACAAACGTCATCACGCGCAGCTTGCAAAGATGCGTTCCAACGATTTTTTTTTCCCTGCCATCTCCGAGCTCATGCTTTTGTGCAGAAACATTTAGACGGAAACCGCGCCCTATTCGCATCGCGACACCCGCAAAAAACACCCTTTTTTTCATCGTGAGCGCTTCAAGAACACAAACGCTAGAGCCAGGCCGCACCCCCCCACAGCCGCAAGCACGCCTAGATCGGCGAAGTAGCGCCCGCCGTTGAAGCCGAAGCAGTGAAGAACCTCATCGCCCGTCATGGGGCCCGTGTAGGCCGTGACCGAGCCGATCTTCGTCGACAATTTGAACACCGCTCCGTACGGACTAAAGCCGGCAAGCAGGGCACGGCACATACGAGGGGAGGGCGGGAAAGGCACGCGGAAGGTGGAGTAGAGAAGGGTGCCACGAGTGACAAGTGGGTGGGGAGGTGGTGCGTGAGTGCGTGGGTGGGTAAGTAGGTGGATGGATGAGTAGGTGCGTGGATGGGTGGGTAGGTGCGTGGATGGGTGACGGGGTTGGAGATCAAGGCATCCATCTAATTGTTTTTCGTTACAACACAGCGTTCGGTGTGTATACGAGTACTGCACACGTTTTATGCGGACGAAAAGAGAAGGCAAAGAAAAACGCAGGACAAGGCGAAAACGCTGCGCTTGGAACCAAACATCTCCAACTTGAAAACCTTGGACTGCAACCTATGAGTCGGTGGTCGTTTTTTTTTTTTTTTTTTTTTTTTTTTTTCCAATTGAAAGTATTTGGGAAATTGAAACTGGGGAAAAAAAAAAAAAAGATTTTTAACTATTGAAAAAATGCTTGGAATCAGTGTTGGTCAATTTTTGGCATTTAAAATGAGGGTTGCTAAGAGGCGCGTACTCTAGGAGAGGGTCCCAAGTGATTGTATCCCACTGCCAGGGGCGGCTTCGTTCCGTACGATTAAGGCAAGGAGAGAGCCTCCCTCACTTTATCAGAGAGGAGGCGAGAGAGTGCAGAGGGGGTCATGAGACCGCCCCGAGCATCGACCTATCGGCCCCCGTATATACCGAACCGAATATGTCGGGCTGAGTGATTGCAAGATTCTCAGATGGGTTCTACCATTTTTGCTGTATCTTCCAATCGTACATGCGTGACGATCAGTCTAAGCACTTTTCCCAAAACCTGTCACTCCACGCTAAGGCGCGAGACAGCACTGAGGGAGGGTGTCGACAACACCAATCAACAACACAAAGAAACAAAAAACAATCAATCCAGACCCCCCGCAGGCTTTTTTTCCGCACCTGAACTCGTTCGCCACGAGCGCCTCGAAGCCCCTCCCCACGGGCGAGAGCCATGCGAGCGCCCCCCATGCCGCGGGCAAATCATCCTTAGACACAAGGAAACCCGAGAGGAGGGCCGAAAAGAGCACGACAAGACACCCCAGCGCCAGAGCCTCCTGGGAAGACTTAGCGCCCGCGCCGCACGCCGCTAGAACAGCCGCGAGCGACAGATTGAACGCTACCAGGCCGCCGACGAGCCCCTCGACGCTTCCCGCGCGCAGCCCGGCCAGAGGGCGGACGATGATGGCGAGGAGGATGGGGGGAAGGATGCGACAAGCGATGGCGTCGACGGCGGCCGCTGCGGCTAGGTGAGCCGCGGGGCCGTAAGCGCCGGACGCCCTCTCGTGCACAAAGAGAGACATCTGCTTCCTCCACGCGGCTAGGGAGGTGAGGCAGAGTAGCGACAGGTATAGCAGGAGAAGGAACACCACGCCCAGACGATCCTGCGAGACAAAATAGATGGTAGAAGGGCGGGTGGGGGGGGCTTTTGATTGTTCGCCAAGGATGACAACATGGGCGACAAAAAAAAGAGGAGGGGGGGGAGGGGTCGGGTTTACAAATCGCGCAGGACAAGACCATAGGGGTAGAAAAGACGGGGGGCGGGGGGGGGGGGGGGGGGGGAGACAAGCCTGTATGCGCCAGTTCGGTCGACTGCATGATAAGCGGGCGCGGGGGGGGGCGCGGCAGCGGATGGGAGGGACATACTACGGGGGGAGGAGGAGGGCCGTTCGATCGCGCAGGTTACGTCCAATAGAAGGAGGGGGGGGGCAAGCGAAAGGAGGCCATGCAGTAGACCCGTCGACCCTATGGTGGGGGACGGGAGCAGGTGGGCGTTGGGTGGAATTCCAAGGTGAATCTAGTGTTCTTACGAGGGGCGGTCTTTGCTGTCCCTCCCCAGCACAGGCCAAAAACTGCAGATACATTTCGCTCCCCAGATGTCCGCCGAGGGATATAAGCCGATTGTCCCAAGATACTTTTCCCCCCGCTGACTATTAGCCCGATCCGTTTGGGCCAGGTGGAGGCCGAGGCCCCGACGCATTGCTCCGTGGCAGAGGACAAGCGCCCCATCACACCAGACCCAAACCTCCCGTGCTATCAGGTAAGCAGAGGGCACCATCCAGTAACCACAAGCACCTCACCGAAACGGCGCGTACGTTTTCTTCTTTTTCTCAGCCTCCTCCCCATATCTCTCACCCTCTCCCGAGCCATGCCAAAGGTACATAGAGGGAATATCATAACTATCACAACTATTACGGGGGTACATAGTTAACAGGACCTACGGTATACATAAAAACCTATATATTTACCTATTTTTACTAACAAAATTTGGTCCCGTTAACTATGGATCCCCGTAATAACAACACGTGTTGATCACCTTCCTGACATGAGGAACTCTTGTGAAACCTCGCGCAAGCACAAGCACCGACTTTTCGATAAAATTTGTACTGGTGCGTTTGGCCAAGATAGCACCATCCCACCGGCTAGACATACGTACGACTGATACACTCGGGAAAGAAAAAATGGCTTTGAAACGATCTTCTCTCGTACGACAGTGGGACATCAGTGGTGGCGCCCTCTTCAGTCAGAAATAGTCCGCCCAAAAATACCTATTCTAGGTTCGTTTTATTTTTTGGCGGCCGCCAGTGGTCGAGTTAGATCATTTGTGCGGAGAAGCGAACCTCAACTCCGCACAAAGGGAAGGATCGTACGATATCGCGTACTGCTGTGCACCAGGTATAAGGTAAGGCACCCACGAGGCAGATACATACATGGTATACCAAGTGCTGTCTCTGGAAGTGGCCACACCAGAAAACAAAAACAAAACATATTCAACGCTGTCATCCATGTGCAAGAAACCCCGCCTTACAAGCGGTTTGTAGTGTCCTACTATCGGAGACTTTGTTTTTTCCAGAATTTCCAGATTTGTGATCGGGTCTTTTTTCGCGCATTTGTTTCGACTTCCAGATTTTTTTATTTTATTTTTTAAATACGTGAAAACAATCTTTTACTGACATTTTTCCCTCTGTTAAATTTCTCAAATTATGACAGAACACCTCCCCGTATCTTCATAAACAATTTAAAAAATTCAAAATTCCTCATTTTTTTCGTAAAATTCTGCAACAAAACCTCGCCGATAGCAAGGACCCTTAGAGGAGGATGCAGCGCATCCTCCATGCGACTCGCCGAAGAACTCACGGCACTTTCGCGCTTTGGTGCAAAATCATTTCATGTCTGCCTGCTTGGTGAAAAACCCGACGTGCTCCGTCACGGCATTGTACACAGAGATGCGAGGATCTATGGTCCCACGACTACGGCCGTGCATGACATGAGTACCCGCCCCGATCCCCCCTCCCTCTACCCGCGGCTTGACTCTCCCCCCTCGCATGCCAGCGCTGCAAGCTCTCGCGTATTGTATCCATACCTGCACGCCAGCCGTGCTGCCGTTCAAGCGGCTCAGGTCCCGGAACAGAGAGCCCACCACCAGGCCGACCAACAAGGTCAGCACGATGTGAAGCCACGCCAGGTACGGGTCGCGGGCGACGTTCAAGGCGGAACGCCCAATCAAGGCATTCAGCTGGGTTAAAACGGGCGGAGATTTCCGCGCAGCGGCGGCGAGATCTCGTTGGCCAATACGAGACGTCTGCAGCGGGATTAATCCCTCCGCCGCGCGCACCTGTGTAAAGGCAGAAGGGCGCCGAAGGGTGGACAGCTTTAGGAATGAAATAAACGAAACATGAGCTGTGAGATCGAGGATATCGTCGAACCTGATATTTGCAAGCTGTTGTGTGATACTATTACGGGGGACCATAGTAAATAGGACCAAAGGTTATTAGTAAAAATACGGGAATGTATTGGTTTTTGTGTGTACCGTAGGTCCTATTTAGTATGGTCCTCCGTAATAGTGATGCTTCGATCGTAGAGGGCGACTATGGCTTGTGGGTAAGTCGTCTGCTTCTGAAGAAAGCTGATAGCTGACAGCTGATAGGACACTCGCATTTTTGGGTGCGTCGAGGCATTTTTCGGCCTTAATGTACGCCTTTTAGTTGTGTAGGTGGGCGGTCAGTCAAGGGGTCAAACCGCGGTCTCCCTAGAAAGTTGACAGCTGAACTTGTTGGGGAGGCCATACAGCGTTAGTTTTAGTGTCCAGGGGCGGTCGGTCAAGAGGTCAAACCGCGGTCTCCTAGCATCTTGACCGCTAACCTAGTTGGAGAGGCCATAATAAACTAGTTTTAGGGTAGGTGGGAGGTCAGGTCAAGGGGACTAACCGCCATATCCTGGCATCTCGATAGCTCCCGAGCATGACGTGCGGGGGATCAGCTTCCATCATGCCATACGAGCATCGACATTTTCAATGGTGTCAAAAAAGGTTCCTATTACGGTGGTCCATAGTTAATAGGACCTGTGGTACACACAAAAACCTATATATTTATCTATTTTTTCTACCAAAATTTGGTCCTATATACTATGGTCCCCCGTGATAGTTTTCTCGATCTACCAGCAGGGTACGTACTGTACTAGTCCCATGGTGAGGGGAGAGCACCGCAGATCAAAGCTAGGGCCTGGTTGGATTGAAACACAAACGGACGTAATAGGCACGAACTTTGTTGGTTGTAGACTGCTACCCACCAGCCTCCACTATCAATAGCCCATGTGCACAGCCACACGAGCGCTGGATGTGTCACGGGTGTGTGGCCTGCGATATTTGGATCCAAACCCTAAAAAAAACTGTGTCGGTTGTGCAGCCCTACCGACTACAGCGTATATATATATACTGCAGTCACATGAGCGTTGTACGTTGTGGCGGCTGCTGGCAGAGAGGACGACGGTGTCTACGCAGTCGCAGCCCCTGCCACGTGGTCGCTGGTGTTGCTTCTACTGCAGTGGTAGTAAGCGTCCCTGCAACAGTTTTGACTCGTCTCGGCTACTCTACGTAGGCCCATGGTTGGCGGGGGTCGGGGGGGGGTCGGGCGAAGGTCTAGGGCTGCATATGGTGGCCTGTTTTGTGACCATGGACAGCATTTCAGGGAAGTGAGATAAAGTGAGAACATCATCATCATCATCATCGCAATCATGCTGTAGAAGGAAGACCTTAGCCCCGTTTCGAAAAAATGGTTGAACTACGAAATACCGGCACACTTAACCCTAACCTTGATTAACCCCTTCAGGCCTTAAAAGCCGGACTCCCGTTTCGCGGAAAAAAATACCCGAAACTAGAGTGAGATATTATTACGGGGGTCCAAAGTTAACGGGACCAAATTTTGTTAGTAAAAATAGGCAAATATATAGGTTTTTATGTGCACCATAGGTCCTGTTAACTATGGACCCCCGTAATAGTTTAATATACGTAGCAGTTCCAAAAGGGTTCATTAACCAAACCCCGGGGATATCAGGCGAAGGAGGGGGGAACGCCTGCGATACTTCCATACCTTCGAAACTTTACAGGTATACGATATTCAACACTGAGCTAAACGCCGCGGTTTGGCGGGGGGCTCAAAACAGCTTGAAGGAGGGAACGAAAGGGGCGTCAAACGGGCGGGAATAGTTGCAAGAGCTCTTTTTTGCCGGGTATAAAATAGCCAGCCTGCCGGCGCGATATTCTTTCGGGTTCAACCTCCGCCGAGCTGACACTCTTTCTTCGCGCAACGACCCGACAGATGCGCTCCACCGCACTCCTTACCCCACACGCCACCCATTTGGCACGTCCGGGGCTCTCTTCCCACTGTTCCACAGAAAACACGGGAACAAAAAAGCGACCCTGGTACATAGTACCCGTCCCCTACCTCCATGGCAAGCCCCTCTCTATGAAACCCCAACCCTGTCACCGCCTACTTTGTAGCACCCCTCGTTTGCTACCTCCACAGAAAAGGAGGCCGGCGGCTGCAAGGTACGGACCACTCTGTGAGAAAAAATGTACGGGCGACCTGGGTACCCATAGTAATACCCGACCGGTCCTTACCCTCCTCACTTAATGACGCGCGGCGGTACACAAACCAAGCGAGTCTCGAATTGGTCAACGCGATATACACGCGAAAACACGCCTCGAGCCTCCCCCCCCCCCCCCCCCCCCCCCCGCTCCCTCCCTTCCCACCTTCTCCCCCCGTCGAACACCTTCTCACCGCCACCCCCCCTCGCCCTTCTCACCTGCTCCACGAGAAGTTCCCGCGGCATCACCACCAAGTCACCGCTCGAGGCGTTTCCCTCTCCCCTCCCCTCCTCCACACCGCACACGCCTCCCCCCCCCACCTCGGTCGGCCGAAGCTTCCGTCTCTCCCAGGGCGTCCAACATCGAGTCGGTCGGGTTGACACCGCCCGCGCCATCGCCGGAACTTTCCCCCGGGAGAAGCAGGAAAGGGCGACCGATCGAGGCGAAGTAGGCCTCGGCGTGGCCGGGAGGGCCGGAAAACGCGACCGCCCCCCCCCTGGAAAGGAGGATGACCTTGTCTAGCAGCCTGACCACCTCCGGGCGGGGCTGGTGGACGCTGCACAGGACCGTCGTGCCGCGGGAGGCTACCCGGGAGACCAGTTTCATCACGCGCAGAGCCGTCGACGAGTCTGCGACGTGGGTTTTCGTGCAGCATGGCACGGCATCGTTTTGGGTTGCGTATGAGTGTTTCGCGTGTGTGTGTGCGTGTGTAAGAGAGAATGTGCTTGTAAGCGCAAAACAGCGGGGGGTGGGGTGGGGTGGGGGGGGCGGGCGGGGGGGGGGGGAGGGGGGGGGGTGTACACATTTGTTGCTTGCCTTAGTCATCACACCATTGACCACGCATCCCTTTTGAGACGGGGGCACCGTTCTTGGACTGGAGGGGGAGGTGTACTCATTACCATGCATGGCCGCAGTCGTATGACCATAGACCCTCGCATCCCTACAATGCCGGGACGGAGCACGTCGGGTTTTCACCGACCAGGCGGACATTGCTTGCACCAAGCGCGACGCGCCGTGAGGCGTTGGGCGAGCCGCATGAAGAGTGAGCTGCACTCTGCATCCTAGCTAGGCAGGGGCGCGGGGCTGGGGTACAAGCGTGAAACTCAAAACAACAAGACGAGTCCTTGACGGCACAAAACACGCTTGCACTGTATGTAGTTGACTTTTACATCCGCGCCTGACGTAATGTTTTCCACCACAAAGAGGTTCAGTTGTTTTTGTTGTTGTTGTTGTTGTTGTTGTTATTATCGTTATCACCAAAAACGGATCGCCACGATCTACTCCGCGGACACAAGACAACCTCCTGTACTTGTACGGTACAGCCGTTTTTCACACCATCCGTTTGAAGCCGTGCGTAGCAGAGACGAGACCAGGTAAATCGGCTTATTGTCACGAGAGAAAAAAAACACACTTACAACCAGGATAGGATCATTTTTTTGGGAGTGAAAAACTAGTACTAGTACCACATTATTAAAGATAAAGGACCACGTTTTTGGGCTTGCCACGCGGCAAGTGGTCCCAAGAAATGGGTGCAAACCACTGTACCACTGTATTGCCTTACCCAATCCCGTGGTTGGTTCGTCCAGGAACAGAAGGGCGGGGCGCGTGAGAATCTCCGTGGCGATCGACAGCCTCCGCTTCTCTCCGCCCGACACCCCCCGCGTTAGGCCGCCGCCAATGCGCGAGTCCCAGACCTCGCTGAGGCCGAGGTGTTGCAGAACCTGCGAGAAAACGCGATGGGAACACAAAACCACCGCGCCGAAGGTTTCACGCACCGGACGCAGAGATCAAGGCCTAGATCATCAAAAACATCTAGACCCTACATTTTCCGTCATGACATGTTTGCGCAAGGGCCACCAAGCACAGATCCCGCCCGGAAAGTAAGCTAACATGGAATAGGTGCACGAGAGACGCGCCACACAGATCCTACCCGGAAAAACCTGATCTACTGCAGATCGTCAAGAACATGTACACCAGGGATCTATCTATCTGAACCGATAGTAGCTAGATCATAGACTGGTAGGGATCTGCTAGGCTAGCAGTACGTAGCAGGATAGAGGGTTCGGTTTGCTGCTCAGACCAGCAAGGTGCGCGTGCCCCCCCCCACGGACCCCACGGGCCCCCCGGTCCCCCCTGCTCCCCCAGAGGTAGTCTCTCTGGGAAACAGACACACCACACCGGTCCCCGCCCCCACCCCGGCCTACCTCCATAAACTCTGCATTGACGCCGCGACAGGGGCGTCCCCTTTGGCAGTCGTAGGTGCGCGTGGAACATCAAGTGCTCATAGCACGTCAACGTCTCAGGGAGGACGTCCTCCTGGGTGACGTATGCGGACACTCGCCGGATCTGCTCGGCTCCCACGGTTTCTCCGTCGAGTCGCACAGACCCGGTAAGCCCGAACCCGCCGCCGCCGGTACCGGAAACCACTTGCAGCCGACCAGCGAGGGCGTTAAGCAAGGAGGTCTTCCCAGCTCCAGACGGGCCCATGATCGCCGTCACGCTCCCCGCCCACCCTTCTTGTCCACCCTCCTCGAGCTCCGTGTTACCCTCGACCGCGCCTGCCGTCGATACGGACGGGTGGCCGGCTTCCTCGGAGTTGGAGTCGCGAGGGCCTCTACCTCGTTTCGCCCCGGCGAAACCAGACACGTCATCCAAGATCAGGAGCTGACCTTTCGAGCCGGTTTCGGTGGCGCTGTTCCGCGCGGTATCATCGTTCGTCGCCTCCCCGCTGCTGCTGCTGCCGCTGCCGTCGCCACCGCCGCTGCCGTTGATCCAGCGACCTGCTCGTGGCAAGGCGACCGAGTACCGCAGCGCTTCCCACGATAGGAGGAGCGGGGGTCGTGTCGGCGAGGCCTCGTCCCCTATGCTCGGGCTGCGACTAACCCCGCCGCGAGACAAACGTCCCCTTCTGACAACAGGCTCGTTCGTAGCACCAAGGATACGCGACGGGCCACCGCTACCGCCACCGCTGCTGCTTCCCCCGTTGGCACCATCCCCCGACGCCTCGAGTTCAACGTCGTTCCAATGGACGGTTCGGCGGACGGCTCCATCGCCACCGTTCTGATTCCGGACCGTTCTTCGATCCGTTCTTCGGACCGATCTTCGGCGTTGCGCGGAAACATCTGGAGAATGTTCCGAGTTGTTGTTGTTGTTGTTGTTGCTGCTGTCGTTCCGGACAGCGTTGGGGACTGGCGCAGCTCGCCTGACGGGGTACTTGGACGATCGCTCGCCGGACCGTCCTTCGGCAACCGCCGACGGGTTCGCCCTCAAGGGTGTCGTCGCCGTCGATCTTCCGCGAATGTTCCTGGGGGCCACCCTCATTCCGGAGGGCTCGCCGTTAACCACGAGCGGTTTCGTCCTGAAGCGCGGGAGCAAGCGGGGACCGGTGAGGGGGGAGGGAGGGGGGGGGGGGCAGACAGGGCGATCTAGGTGTTTACTGGTAGTGGTGGTGGTGGTGGTGTTTCGGGGGTCTCGTCGCGTCAACCTCGGGGTCTTGGCCTTTTTCGCGTTCAACAACCAACGGAGCCAAAATCGACACACGGCAATAATTGGACGTGGAAGTTTGTTGGACCTACATAAAAGTAACCTTTTTACTCCCCTAAAAAAAACCGTTCGTACTCTTAACTTCAAGTAGTTTTTACCACCAAACGCGAGTACAGTTCTAAAGGAAATCAGGTCTAATTCCAGGTACCAGGTATACATATTTTGTCCCAGAAACATGGGTGCAGCTCTAAAGGAGTCAACTCTACGTCCAGGAAACTTTTTCATACCTCGGACAGATCAGACAGATCAGACAGATCATGATCTATCTATCTACAGGTAGATAATCTAATTTTTCACCTGCCTATGTGAGAGGTTGTGCAGGATCTGTGTAGTACAGATCATCCAACCCAGGAAACACGCGCTAGATCATGCAGATTATACGGGTCCTACCCGGCAACATGAGCTAGATCATACAGACCATACAGATCAGGAATCTACTGTATCAGCCCTGAAAGATCTGGACCATGACCTGTAGATGACCTGTAGATGATCTGTCACCGAGGTGTAAAATTATTTGTTCCCGAAGCGTGGATGCAGTTTTCAGTAAAACCTGGCTAGGCGCTGAAGTTCTATCCGACCTTTACCGCTCTATCGTGGGAACATAGCGCTTTTCTCACCAGAATGATAAAAACGGCCAGCAGGGTTGCTCCCGTGCATGTCCCATGAAAAGCACAAAATGACCATCTAAGGATGAAACCCTGAACCAAACTCTTTGCATTTGTCTCACCCCGCTCGTGACTCGAATCTACGACCGCAGCGCGCTACAAGACGTAAAAACCGAGTGCACGAATTTCAGCAGAATACTATACAAAACAAAGTTAATTGGGGGCATTTTTATCGCCATTATCCTCCGGCTGGTGGCAAAAAAAAAACATGGCAAATAAAAAAAACTAAAGTTTTTATGCTAACCACACTTTTTGCATCTTGGAGTCATTCTTTTTTTTTTAACTTGGTCGATTGCAGAACAAAGAGAGCTACGTCTTTTCATTCACAGATTTAGTTCCCATCCGACTTACTATCTTCGCTTTCTTTTCTCTCTCCCTCCTGTTAAGGGGGGCCACAGTAAAATAGGATCAAATGTTTTTAGTGGAAATAGGGAAAAATTGCACGTTTTTGTGTGTACCGTAGGTCCTATTTCCTATGGTCCCCCTTAAATAGTAAGGAAGTATCATAGGCCCTTCTCGCTCCTCCCCACCACGGCTGGCGCCTTGCTGATTATTCGCGGAAAGTCTTCGGCCCTTTCCTCCCTCGTCGACTCCAACGGCTCTTTAACAGTTATTGGACTTCAACAGCTCTTTTAACAGTTATTGGTTATACTGCGGATGCCTGGTCCAGCCAGTTTTTTGTTTTTGTTCCCGAATTCGCTTTTACCTCGTGGCGAAGAAGAAGATGAGAAGGCTAGACGCCGCCAGGCCGCACGCGAGACACACCAGCACCACCACGTCCATATGCATGGTAGATCTCCCGGGGGAGAAGGAAAAGGTCGCCAGTATCTGCGGTCCCAACGGCTCTATCACCGGCAAGTCGGGCGAGCAGTGCTGTGACAACGCACGAACGACAAAAAAATAGGAAAGAGGAAACAGTAAAAAAAAAATTAAAAAGCGGATTTTTATGCGCTGGGTGTGCTGCTGCTGTCTTTTGGATGACAATGAAGACGACTTTCACCCACACAGAGAAACATGATAGACAGGGAGGGCTATGTGGACGTTTGCCGAGAACGTCATGAAACCAAACGCGAGAGCCCTGCGCATGCTGCCGAGCGATCTCTTGGTTCTTGACGCGATGCACAGCCAGGTGCAGCAAAAGCCGATGACAGCAAAAAAACAAAAACAAGAGTCGCATGCATATACATCTTACATAAATAACGTTGTTCGAAAACTGTCAGATTTTGTAGACGGCAATCACAATTACACATCCCGTTGCACGCGTGATCGGAGTATGGCTGTTACAGTAGTATCACCCACAGCGTGCAAATATGATTTTCGAGGATGTTTATCGATTTCACAGCTGATTTTTTTTACATCTAACTTTCGTCAAACATGTTGTAAAAAACATCAAGTCGGAAAAGCGAAATGCCCTCCCCATCTTCTCCGCAGAGCAAAACAAACACCACAAACAGACACCGGCGTCAGACAAAAACTACCCTACCGGAGAAACTATTTACAACAACTACATTTACGGGGGAACCGTAGTAAATAGGACCAAATATTGTCAGTAAAAATAGGTAAATAGATAGGTTTTTGTGTGTAGCGTAGGTCCTCTTTACTCTAGGTCCCCCGTAATAGTGGCACTTCAGGGGGGAAAAACGGCGACGGGACTCACGCTTCCTTCGATCCGGTAGGGCTTGGTCCCGTCGGCGTCGCTGAACTCGTTGACCAGAAGCGCCTCGAAAGCGTGTCCGAGAGGGGTCACGGAGCTCAACCAACGCCAGGCTGCACCACCACCACACCACCACCACCACCACCACCACGCCAGGCGTTGGAAAACAAATAAAACCAAAATGCGTGTGTGGTCGAGACAGCCAAAGGAACGGGAAAAAAAAAAGGGGGTAGGGGAAAAAGAGAAGGGAGAGAGTCACGCCACGCCGCGTGTGTCGGGGAGGTCGGGACTCCTACCGCGCTGCGCCTCCACAAAAGCAAGGAAACCCCGTTTCATTGTTTTTTTTTTTTTGTTTTCTGTCATCATGTTCAACGTTCCATTTCAACTCCGTTTATATATACTTGTATGTAGAAAGAGAGAGGGGGGGGGAACGCGCTGCTGTCTCGTGAAGCGAATGCCGCGCTTCAATGAACTAGCTGCTTGATCGTTGATTTTGCTTCCGACCACTTCGTTTCGACTCAGCAGGTCTGCCTCTCCGTCTCTCACCGAACGGAATGCGCGTGCCATTGAGTAGAAACCTTCCGAATGCTGCGAGGAGGAGCACCATCAGACCCCCTACCAGGTTCGACAGGTCTAGTGGAAGGCCTAGTGCTCCGACGCCCATCGCTGCCAGCGCCACCGTCACGTTCGCCAGAACCTGGGCAGGCGCAGCGAGGAGGGGGAACCGGGGGTCGGGGTTGGGGCGCGAGCGGGAGGCGCACAAGCACCGGGTGTGAGACGGCTATACATGACAAGAACCCTCCAGGTTATCTCGCCCCGTGATCACCACTGTAGCTTTTGCGTCGGTACTCTTGTGTGTTTCGACTTGAATCTTAGATCACTACCGTAGCTTGCGACGGTGCCATCAATAGCGTGTTCTACTCTGCCGGTGTCGAAGAACTCGCGATGGCCCTGCGCTGTAGCGCTAGCTTGCATCTGAGTCATGCCAACACCTGCACACTTTTCAGGGCTCTTCACGGGCCATGACGCGACCCGTTGGTCGGGTTCAGACGGTCTTCAAAATGACACGGGTCGGGTCGGGTTGGGTCGGGTCGATTTGGGTCCGGAGGTTTTTAAACTTTCATGGGTCGGCCCAGGTTCACCCTGACCCGACCCGACCCGACCCACGAGGTTTGACCTGACACATGACCACGCTCGAGTGTGTACCCGGGTATTCCCCAGAGTAGATACTCCACAAAATTACACCCGTGGAAACAAATACAAACGCCCCCGCCCCCGCCCCCCCCCCCCCCCCCCCCCCCCCCCCCCCCCCACAAAAAACATGCTTCCCTGGAGCTCTCACCAGGATGCCCGCGAACCAGAGGAGACAGCTCTGGTTGTCCGGCGACGAATTGAGTCCTATCAGGGGATACCCGATAACGGCGAACGCCAGGGGAGGTAACACCCTGACGAGCAAGATATCCGCCAGGGCTACCGACGCAAAGTAGGGGAGGTGCCCGTACGCTCCCCCCATCGACTCTGTCAGAAAAAGGCGGCGGTCTTCCCTCCACACAGGGAGCGACGTCAGGGACAGCAGGGAGAGGTACAGGAGGAGGAAAAATAGGACGCCGAATCTGGAAGACAAGGGTGCGGAGGGTCGCGGACGATATGTTCGGTTGGGGTCGGGAGGGGGTGCGCGTAAGCTTCGGGCCCAGGCGGGGGGGGGGGGGGGGGGGGGGGGGGGGGGGGTACTCATGTCATGCGTAGTCGTATGGCTATAGACCGTCGCATTTCTACAATGCCGGGACGGAGCACGTCGGGTTTTCACCGACCAGACAGAAATTGCTTTCACCAAATGGGGGGGGGGGGGGGGGGGGGGGGGGGGAGGGGTGTGTACGTACTCCTGTTATGCATTGCCGTAGTCGTGGAGGGGGGGGGGGGGGGGTTAACCGATATAGAACTGACTCACTTTTTTAATTGGACAAAATACTTGGAATTAGTGCAGGAAAAATTGCAGTACCTGACTTAAAAAAAAAGGGGTTGTATCAACGTCGAGGCGTCCACAGCAGTGTCGAGCAGGGGAGACAAAACAACCGTTTGATCCCGTGATTACCTCGTGGTTTCGGCATTGAGAGACCGGAGAAACCCAAGCACTCGATCCCCCCATAACCCTGGCCGCAACCCTGAGGCCGCACGTCGGACGCATCGTCGCCGCACGCCGGATAGGCCGATACACAGAACAAGCTTGCCTCGCCGCAACACCTCGTGTCCACAATGGCTGTACTCTGTACTCTACGCTTGGGTCGACCGCATTGCTCAAGAAGACACGCCGCGGGTCAGCGGGATTCCCCTATCGGGCCGCATACCGTTGAGACAAAGCAGCGAGTAGCAGGTTTAGCGGTGCACGCTCTACAAACCACTTCGTTCGGTACCATCACCCGTGTGACTCCCGGCAGCAAAGACGAGTTTAGCCCTCTTCTCCGAAACCCCAGTCGCGGCGTACAGACCACCTTTAGTAAGGGGAACAACGCCCCCCCCCCCCCCCCCCCGCCCTGCTAAAATATCCTGCGGGTGGAAAACGGGTGTCAAAAATGCGTTTTTGACACACGTTTCCCCCCCACTTATTTGGTCGTGTTTTTTTGTTTTTTTTTCTCCCTCTTTTTTGCTGAAAGTGCTCTACGCCTTCGCATCTCTCACCGATTTTGCGCGCCCTCCAAGTTGAAGCCAAGCCTGCCCCCGAACACGCTGGAAAGGCACAGCGCCATCGCGATGGACCCGCCAAAGTGCAGCACCAGGAGAAGCGGGTGTCTCATCGCTCGCAGCAGCAGCCTCCTGGATAAGGCCTCCACCTGCACGAAAAACGGGGCTGAACCCGCTCCGTCCCCTCCCTTCGCACCGCCTCGGTACCGCTGCCGTTGCCTCTGCGAAGATGAAGACAGTCCACCCTCCCCACCGCCACTGCTCCGAGATTTCCCTCTCCTCGCTCCCCCCCTCCCCCCCTCGCCCACCGCCGCCTCCCCACACCTACCAACTCCGTCTCTTCGACCGCCGTACCCCCGCTGCTGCTCAACGAGCCGGACGAGGAGAAGGCGGACTCCCGCTGCGGCTGTAACGGCCCTTCCTCGCCTCCGCGGACCGGCACATCGCTAGTTCCGCCACCTCTACCGCCGCCACCAGTAGTAATAGTAGTAGTAGCAGCAGCAGCAGCAGCAGCAGCAGCAGCAGCAGCAGCAGCAGCAGAACCAGCAGCATTCGCCGCCGAGCCTAAGGACGATCTCCGAAAGAGCGCGGGGAGGTCTCCCCCGTCCTCGCGGCAGCAGAGTGCGAGCATCGCGTCGGCGGCGTGCGGCTGGCCCGGCGGGAACGGCCGTCCCACGGACGAAAAGTACGACTCCGCTTCCCCCGGCCTTCCAAAGAACGCGACCCTTCCCTTGGACAGGAGGATGACCTTGTCGAGGAGGTTCAAGACGCGGGGCCGGGGCTGGTGGAGACTGCACAGCACGGTCGTGCCGCGCGAGGCAACTCCCTTGATGAGGATCATCACGCGGAGGGCCGTGGCCGCGTCTGCGGGCGCGGCGGGGGCGGGGGTATGATCATGGCGGAGGGAAGGAGGAGTAGGCAGGGCTGTGAAATCGCGGCCGACTCATCCGATTGAATCGCACGGTTCAATCGTCGTGCTTTTTCGAAACGTCGTTCGACTTTCGATTCAATCGTGAGATTCAAACCGTGAATTTAATCAACAGGTTCAATCCAAATATTCAATGAAAAGGTTTTGATCGTAATACTCAATCCTGTGATTTCAGTCGACATCGGAATCGCGAAAAGGAGAAGACGGTTTCTGACGACATATTCATCATAACGCCTTCCACCAGCTACGGCTTTACTGTCTGCCCCCTTCGCCAGCCGGGGCGGGGGGGGGGGGGGTATCGAAATTCAAGGGAGTCAACGTATCGATTCGAAATTCGACTATTAATAATCGGCTCCGCTGAAATAAACGTATAACTTTCGCGGCGATTCGAGAAAACCAATTGGAATTCCGATTCAGTCAATTTTTGAAGCAAACTATTTGGAATTTCGATTCAATCGACTTTCGCGCCGATTCAAGCAGACACATTGGAATTCCGATTTAGTCGAGCTACGCGGAACTCCGATCCAATCAAACTAGTTGGAATTAGTGTGGCGAGGAGCGCCGCTCCTGGGTTCTCGTAGAACTCTCAGAGGAACGGTGAACAAGTTTGTGAAACAAAGCACGCGGCCTCCCTCGGGTTTGGTCGTACTCCTACATAGCGGCGAAAAATTTGGCGGCATACACAAATGTATATATGTAGTATGAATCCTGTCCTCGGTCCTTACGGTGTCAAGGCCATGGAGGAAATCAATGCTAACCGCGTGTGTCGTAGATTCAACCCCAACCATTGGAGTTCAACACCGACCGCATTATCCATTATCACTTACATAGCAAACCGTGCTGCTTCGTGCGACAAATGCCGTAACAAACATTTACGTATATATATATATATATATACATATTTTTCCCCATCTCCATACAACCGTTTCAAACGTCGGGACAGATCACGATCTATCTATCTACCTATTACGGGGGGCCATAGTAAATAGGACCTACGGTACACCACCAAAACCTATATATTTACCTATTTTTACTTACAGTATCTGGTCCTCTTTACTATGGTCGTCCGTAATACTGTAAGTTATCTATTAATAGATCTCTACCTTCCGTTATGATATTGTCGTGCAGGATCCGTATCCAACAACATATCCAACCCAAGGAACACGTCCTAGATCTTGCAGACACATTCGGCCCCCACACGGCCCGACAACATGACCTACAGATAGATCATGCAGATCGGGAATCTATCTATCTGCTCTAAACAAACCCAAGATAATGACGTAGGAATGATCTATATGATTTTGTCTGATGCGTGGGAACAACCCTTCTACCGACAGCTGCAAAAACCATCCCAACCCTAGAAATCCGCGTACCGGTATTTTTTCACCGAAAAAAAAAGGCCGGGTGCAAGGTTCGTAAGGGGTTACGTACGTCCCAAAAGGGTTGTGACCGTAAAAGGTTTATGAAGTGCAGGGAAGGGGAAAGGATGCAAATGAGACAAAATAAGACGACATGAGGGGAAGGAGGGTCAGCAACAATCGGAGCTCTTTCTCACCTAGCCCCGTGGTCGGCTCGTCCAAGAACAGCAGCGGCGGCTGCGCCACCAGCTCGGCCGCAATGCTAAGCCTTCTCCGCTCCCCGCCAGAAAGTCCCCTCTCCAGCTCGTCCCCGATGCGCGAGTCCGCGACACGGCTCAACCCCAGCTCCCCAATCAGCAAGAGCACACGCGCCGCCCTCTCCGCGAAGCTCGCGCCGGGGGGCATGCGCAGCCGAGCGTGAAACATGAGGTGCTCGTAGCAGGTCAAGGTGCCCGGTAGTACGTCCTCCTGGGGCACGTAGCCTCCCACCCTCCGCACCTCGTGCGCTCCTCCCCTCTCAGCGTCACCCTCTCCCTCCCGCCACCCTCCTCCTCCTTCTCTTCCTCGTCCCCGTCCGCGATCGGACTCTGGCGCCAAGGTTATCGACCCTGTAGCGCGCCCTTCCCCCCGACGCTTGCGCCCGGCAAGCAAGTCCAGCAGCGAGGATTTACCCGCTCCGGACGGTCCCAAGATACCCGTGATCGTGCTCAGAGGGGGAGGAGGAGGAGGAGAAACGCCTTCACAGTAATCAGGGGGGAAGTCGTTAGACGCAGATTCCCCGCGGACGGGGGGGCGGCGGCTAGCAGATTCAGCGTCAGACACGCTGACACTTCTGCTGCTGGTGCTGGTGCTGGTGGTGCGATCGGCTGCGCCTTTTGGTCGCACTGGTGCGGCGGCGCTGATGCTGCTGCTGCTGCTGCTGTTGCTGCTGGTAGTGCGATCGGTGACACTTTCTGCTCGCGAAGGGTTGGCATTGGCGGCGATAGTGGCGCGGTCCTCCACCTCCGGCGCGAGCCCTACCACGCCGCGGCGGGCGGCAGCGGCATCTCGTCCGGGGTCGGGACCCGCGAACCCCGACACGCCTCTCAGCACCGCCAACTCCGTTTGGCCGCCGACTCCCCGCCCGTCGCCGCCACGCACGTAGTACCCTAGCTTGCTCCAGCGCAGCACCGCGGCCGGACTCGCTGCCCGCCCACCAGCAGAGCACCCTGCCCCGTCGAGTGTGCCCCGGTAGAGTGGTTCCCACGCGCCCCTTCTCCCCCGTCCAAGCTAATGGTGTACACGCTGCTGTTGCTGGACTCGCGCGCCAGCCCCTCCGCTTGTCCCCTGTCGACATCGACGTCTTCTGAGGCAGCGCGGTGGGGGCTAACGCCCCGGCCTCCGAACACCGGGGTTGCGCTGTTTCCTTCCCCTGACAACAGAGGCGTGCGGAGGTCTTGGGCTTCCCACGCCCCCTCCTCATCTTCGTCGTCACCGTCTCGGCTATGGGACCCAAGTAGGCGTCTCCCGAGAAGGGTGTGGGTGTTCGACACGGGCGGTGGCGTTTTCTTCGCCAACGCCGCTGCTGCCGCCGCCGCTGTGCCCGGGTCGGTTATGAGGGAGAACGCCACAAAGCTCATCAGGAGGAGGCCAGCGAGAGAGACGAGTATCGCCATCTGGAGAAGGTTCCGGGAATGAACGAACGGGGGTAAGGGGAGGGGGGGGTGGGGGTGGAGGCGTACTCGTTTGTTGCTTGCCCTAGTTTCATTTGACCATCGGCCACGCATCCCTTTCGAGACGGGGCATGATGTCTACTCCTGATAGAGACACCTCCCAACATTTGGGCGGGCGCACATTACGTAGTTTCCGTGTATTACATAATTTGTTGTTTTCAATCTTAACCCCTCTTCCTGTTTCGCCGCCTGTGGCCACCATCTATCGCCTAGGATGGCGATCGTTTTCTCGCTGCTATCTAGTGCACCAAACTCTTCCATGTCACATTCGTCTATTTCCCCCCCCATCTCTTCTAACACATCCCGTTCCTCCTCGTACATTTCACGTTCTCCCACCGTGTGAGTTCTACTCTCTACTTGCTTTGCCACATGGGCACATCTGTGCATCTGCTTCCTCCTCTTCCTCCCGGCTATTGGTATACCGGGGGGAGGGAAGTGTAGGAGGTAAGTGGGTGCAGAGCTAGCTTGCTTGCGTGAGACGTCTCGTGCCAGCGGCACCCAGTGTCATTAGCAGAGGAAAAAAAAAAGGCTGACCTGTCCGATTGTGGAAGGTTGGCCAAGTCCGATCGTAGAAAGTTGACCAATCCGATCGTGGAAGGTTTTGACCAATCCGATCGCGGAAGGTTTACCAATCCGATCGTGTTGGGAGGCTGACCAATCCGATCGTGAAAAGTTCACCAATCCCATCGACCATGGGAAGGTTTTGACCAGTCCGATCGTGCGGAATTTTTCTCCGCACACACTACCCGATCCGACCATCCTCTCTACTACCTCCCGCCCCCCCCCCCCACCAGGGTAAAAACACCCCTAGGGCGAAAAAAAAAAACTCCGGAAGCGAACGCCTCCGTTCGCGCGCACGATAAAAAGGGACAGGGTCGGCGACACACTCCCCCCACCTCCTGCAACCACGCTCATACGTCCGTACCGGGGAGTTTCTGCTGCTCTCCCACCACAAAGGCGCAGCAACAAAACACAAACTCACGGCTAGCTACAGCGACAAGAGCGAAACATTGTAGGGTATGTACCAGGAACATCGGTATTAAAAAATCTCATTACTCCCGGGTATTTACCCGGGTATCCCCCAACATAAATCAGGTTGGGTATCGGGTACCCGAGAGACTACGTATCCTTCCAAAACGTACCCTTGAAATGCAGTTTTTAGAGGGGCCCTTTTTTAGCTGGAAAGGAGCCCGAGGTGCAAAGCAAAATATGAAGGAGGAAATACCCGTCGTCCGACTCGAAATTCTCCGAAATGTATTTTTTGGGAGGTACCGTACGCAACAACGTTTCGCATTTACTGCCCCCCTTCCACTAATGCCCTTCCACCAACCCACACAGTTGACAGTTACAAAACATCTATATATATATGCCCAGCGCGACTTCCCAGCGAGAGTTATGTACCCTACTACTTGCGGGAGATTCGCTGAAAAACATCTACATAGTTTACGTTTGTCTGCGGCTGATGATATTACGGGGGACCATAGCAAATAGGACCAAATACTGTGAGTAAAAATAGTGAAATAGGTTTTGTTGTGTGCCGTAGGTCCTATTTAATATGGTCCCCCGTAACAGGCTTCTTTCACCGTAGTCCCGCGTCCACGAAATTGCGGCGGCGGCGGCGGGGGGGGGGGGGGGGGGGGGGGGGGGGGGGGTCGTGACTGGAGGTGAGTTCGGTTCAGTCTCCACCTGCGTCCTGATGGACCACGATACGATCTTGGTCTTCGACCCGGACGGCTGGACGGGAGCTCCACCCTGTTTTGGCACGGGGAGAGGGTCGGGGCAGCAACCAAGGCAGGCAGGTTTGTAAACACAACTATATTTTTTGTCCTTCGCTGGTCGCTAGGCCACTTGCTACTTGCTGCTCGTAGTCATCTACTATACTTTTATGAAATAGCATTTACCCGTATAAAATTTAAGGACATATTGTGCGCTCTCTCTCCGAAGAGCTTCAAGCAGCACTATTTCGACTCTTTTTTTTTTTGTCTTAAAAGGTAGCACAATCGGACAAAAGGACCTGCGTACTTGCTTGGAGCATTGTAGGCATAGCTGGGGGAACACTGAGAAACTGTCTGAACATAATGGTGTCAGCAAGTCGCATAAGAAACGAAAAAAACAAAAAAAAAGAATGGATGGATATAAGCCAATTGCAGGCGGGTGGGTGGCAAGCCGGAAACGGGACGGAGCGCGCGGGTCAGGGACAGTCCATCAAGGGACGGAACAAAGTCCAAAACAAAGCGCATCCAAATCCGCGTTCCGCCTGTCATGACGGCTCGGCTGGAGAGCTGGGTGGCCGAGAGGGATCCATCCACCGACTAGTCATGTACGGTAGACAGAACATCACCACTGCCGTCGATCCGACAGCCTGCATAGTCCATCACGCTCCTGGTTAGATCACCGACAGGCCGCATGGGTCTACCCGTTGCCTTTGACAGCGACCACGTCAACTTCAGGGACGGACAAAACAGTCTGCCTACGTAGGTCAACCCGATGTCCGGACAGCATGGAGATCAACCTGACGCACTGGCAGTCTCCAGATGCCACTCCGATGCACTGACAGCCCCCAGAGGTCAATCCGGTTCACTTAAAAACCTCCAGAGCCTAGTCTGACGCATTGAGAGGCCCGCAGCTCACTCAAAACCGAAGCGCTCACAGGCCGCAGGTCAATCTGAGGCACCCAGAGCCCAACACTCGGGTCGACGTACCATGCTTTTATTCGAACGCAACACCCAACTGGCATATTTCATCTCCCTACGTAGACAGTGACGGTGTCAAAGGCGCTGGCGGTAACGGTGGCGGGCGAAGCAGCAGTAGGCGGTGGGCCTTCCCCTCCTACCTCATATAGGCAAGACCCGACCGAGCAAGTCATGGACAGCAGAGCGAAGGCCCCTGGCTGCTGGTAGTAGCACACGTAAGACCCGTTCACCTAAATCCGATTCCCGTCGAGAGTGTTGACAAAAAAAACATGCAATATCGGTGTTGGGGTTTAGAGAGCAGCGATGAAACCGCATGCCCAGGAAATGAAAGAAACAAGGAGGCCATGGAATCCCGGAAAAACAGCGGGGGGGGGGGGGGGGGGGGGGGGGGGGGGGCAGGGGCAGATCGAGCGGGGGGGGGGGGGGGGGGGGGGGGGGGGGGGGGGGGGAGCGCCTCATATAGAGGTTGGGAGAGAGGCAACAAAAAAAGTCTACTCTACTGTGAGAGCCAGGGGTGTTCGCAGAAATGGCGTGACCAAGTGACAATGGTTGGCAAGTCGGGAGACGAACCGAACACGGTATGCAGAACAAGTCACCTTCTGCAAGAGCGGTTTAGTTTTACACCCCAGCGAGCCGAGCGGAAGGGAGCGTTACCGCAGTGTAGCACCGCTCGCTCCTCAAGCGTGCATGACGTACCGAGGGCCGTCTGTCTCTCGACTCTGCTGCGCGCGTGCCACACAACGGTGAGCCTAGAAATACTAAAATATGTATCTACCGCCGAATCGCTCATTCTTGAGAAAACCGGCTACGTGGAAAAAAGAAACACACACACACACACACCACCGGCAAACTATTACTGCCAGAGACGGACGGAAGACAAAAGCCTCCGCGTGGCAACGCCCACACGCGCCGGCGCACCCTAGGGCAAAATAAACAACACCGTGCGCGAAAGCTATCCGATAGCTACAGCTACGAGTCGGCAGGACTCCACGACTAGTGACCATCGGTAATTTGGCGCATGCCGTCAGCTCATCAACTGACTTTTAGTCGGTAAATCGGCTATTAATAGCGAAGCCAGTTAACGGCCAGTCGAATTTCCGACGTAATCCAGGCGAGCGAAAGCCAGCCGAATCAGCCCCCTCCCTGGCCGAGGGGGCCGCTCCCCGAAAAAAAAAAAAACAGAAATACATCCCGCATTTAGCTATATCCTTCCTACAAAAATGGAAACCCAACAAGTCGGATAGTCGCCACCTCCGGGAAACGACTAAACGCTACTACGTACAGTCCGACCACACAACTACTTGGTGAGTTAACCCCTTCAGGATTGCACTCCCGATCGAAGTAGGTACAAAACATTCGAAACTAGAGTCATGTTCAGGTGTACCTGGTATGTACACTGCGGCTCTAAAAACGGGTTGAGTTGTGCCGACCCGCAGCTCTACCGACAGCTGAACACGGGAAAGGGACAATACGACACTCGCTAAGGGTCACCTTCTCCTCCTGGCAGGCGATGGTGATGGACTTGCCTCCCTGGGGTACGGCTGTGCATTTGTGGGTCTCGTACTTCTGTCCGGAGGGCGACCTGCAGTCGGGGAACCTGTGTTGCCCGCGGACACACGATTCGCAAGGGAAGGTACAGTAGGTTGCTTGAGAAAACCAAAAAGGGCGACCTCGTGCCCCCGACCCGAAGACGACACAAGCCAGACGCAGACACGATACAACAACACAGCACACGCGCACGTACCGGTACACACAAAACGCAAAACACGAACACACACGAGAGGCTTGAAAAAACAAAAATGACCAGCAAAAAAAAAAAAAGGACAAAAGACCGTTCGCATCATCTCAAAACAGGAGATAAAAAAGCAAAAACGACCAGCAAGAAAGGATAAGACCGTTGGCATCGTCTCACACAGAGGCTATTACGGGGGACCATAGCAAATAGGGCCAAACATTTTCAGTAAAAATAGGTAAATATATCGGTTACCGTAGGTCCAATTTACGATGGCCCGCCGTAATATAACACAAAGCGACCGCAAACTATCGACAAGACCGCTGGCATTGTCTCGAACAGAAGCCAAAACAGCAAAAAACGACCAGCAAGAAAGGATAAGACCGTTGGCATCGTCTCACACACAGAGGCTGAAACGAATGACAAGCCCAGAAGAACACGACAAACATACGACCGTTGGCATCACCTTACACAGAGGCTGAAACAAACTGCCAGAACAAAATAGGACCGTTGACATCCTCTCACACAGAGTCTAAACACGACCAGAAAAAATACTACTGTATCTCGAACCTCTGCAACATATATAGAAGAAACAAACAAAAACATGAGCTCTGAGATCCGAGGGTTTCGTCGACCCTCATCTTTGCAAGCTGTGTGTCACACTATTACGGAGGACTATAGTTAACGGGACCAAATTTTGTTAGTAAAAATAGGTAAATATATAGGTTTTTGTGTGTACCGCAGGTGTTATTTACTATGGGTCCTCCGTAATAGTGCCTGGTACTGATACTTCGATCACGCGTTTACTACGGGTTTAATGTGGCCTCAAGCCCGGTATACAAAGTCCGTATATGAGGAAGACAAATCAACACATAAAGTATACCGGAATACGATGCCACAGCGTGGGATATTTGGCGCTCTTGGAGGGTTTGATCGGATACGACCGTTGTGATGACAATACGACCGCTGGGGATCGTCATGGATCTCACCCGTCACACATGGGATACTCCTCGGGAGGGCAGCGTCCTTCGGTGTCACCGCACTCAAAGATGACGCACGCCCTGTCCCCCACGTCCGTACCCTCTACGGGGAGGCATTTATCTCGGTACACCTGACAACACACCCACGTACATGCGGACAAAGGGGGGGGAAAACGACAGGCAGACAAGCGGGAACAGCGGTGGCATCGCGGGGGACGGGACGGGACGGGACGGGGGTTGTTCCACGACTTGCACCGACAGCAGGGTTTTTAACCCCCTCTGTTTACAAAATGATAGATTCCGAAACCGTCGGTCCGACCAATGCGCGGGAGCCAAACCGTAGGTACAACCAACGAGCGGGAGCCGCATCCTATGTAGGTAAGCCCAACCAATGAGAAGGATCCGCACTACCGGTCCAACCAATGAGCGGATGCCGCACCGTCAGTCGAACCAGTCAGCGGAAGCCGCACCGCCGGTCCAAACCAATGAGCGGGAGGTACACCATCGGTTCGACCAATGGACGGGGGCCGCAACATCGGTCCGACCGATGCCAGGAAGCCGTATCGTTGGTCCGACCAATAAGCGTCGGTCCAAACCAATGAGCGGGAGCTACACCATCGGTTCGACCAATGGACGGGGGCCGCAACATCGGTCCGACCGATGCCAGGAAGCCGTATCGTTGGTCCGACCAATAAGCGTCGGTCCAAACCAATGAGCGGGAGCTACACCATCGGTTCGACCAATGGGCGGGGGCCGCAACATCGGTCCGACCGATGCCAGGAAGCCGTATCGTTGGTCCGACCAATAAGCGGGAGCCGCACCGTCGGTCTGACCAATGGGCGGGAGCGCACCGTTGTCGGCCCGATCAATTAGCCGAATCCTAACCCTAACTCATCGGTACCGAATAAAAAAACGGTATACAACGACGCAACCCCTGTGTGTGCGGGAACTGGCGGGAGCAGTGCGGCATCTACTCCACCACCAGGCACCTAAACAACGGCGGCGGCGCCGGCGCCGGGGCTGAGGAAGCAAAACCTGTCGCGCTCCCGTGCACCCCGTCCCCCCCTCCCTCGCCTCTCCTTCAGGAAACCCAACGCCAGCGACCTCTCCATCACCAGAAAGCTGCACCGGGCGGCTATTCCGTGGAGTTTTTACCGTGCATCCCCGTCGCCGCGACGCAATCACGGCGGCAAAACAAGCAGTCGTATGTATACACTATTTGCCCCAGCTTCCAACAAAATGGATGATGCCTAACTTCAACAAGAACTGACTGAAATGATAAGTGCACACGAAAGACTCCTCATTTCGGCTCAGCTTAAAAGTCCAAGAATATTCTCGGGCAGTCGTCGGGGTGAGAGGGTTTTTCCCCCCGTCCTATTTAGTATCTTCTTCGCCCTTCTTTTCTCTCTCCCTCTCTCCTAGTCGCAAGTCAGATCCGGGGTCACATATCATAGGCTCTCCCCCTCCCCTTCCCCACTACGTACGGTTCGTGGTTTGCATTTTTGTCGCGAGAGAAGACTTTAGCTCTTTCTTCCCTCGTCGACTCGCGTCTAATCGCGCCTTCCCACGCCACGTGCTCTCAGCAGTTCGTTTCTTTCTATTTTTGCAAATAAAATCGCAATCTCACCACCGTGGGATTCGAACCCACGAAATCAACGCTGCTGTAGAAGATATTGAGGGTACCACGTAAACCACCGAGGGGACAGGTCCTTGGGATTACAAAAAAAACCCAGCAATAGTTAAGACTTGCCCCAGGGTCGACTTTACAATGGTCGAAATAGTGTGCAAGTGCACACAGCCTCCTCAGTGCGGCTTCACCCTACTAGGCTCGGAGTTAGGGTTAAGCTTTCCGAGTCGATCCTTATTCAACCACCTTGTCGATAACTCTCTCAGGCAGTCGGGCTTGCCCGGTACCTGGTGTGATTCCCGGGAATATTCAGGGTTGCAGCGTTTAGAAGGAAAGATTATTCACTGCACCATCTCTTTGGGAAAAACCTGGGCCGAGCCAAGCCGTGCGTAAACACGGCCGAAACCAAGGATGCCATTGCCTAGAGCCATCCTCGTAATCCGAACGCACGACGGGCTCAAAAACTAGGTATCCCCGACTAGGGCGTATGTTTACATACCATATTTGGTTCTGGGTACCATATTCCCCCGTAATATCTGAAACGCACCAAAACCGGCACCGCGATTGTCCTGGGCGGGACGGGACGGGTCGGGGTTTCCACAGCACCCCGCACGGGCTGTTGACAAGTCGGGTTTTTTTACGGTAGCTTGCAGGGTCGCACGCGTTTGGTTTCTATGGTACCTTGCAGGGGCTGACGAGTCGGGGTTTGTACTGTACCTTGAAGGGGTTTATGGGCCGGGGTTTTTAGCGTACCCTGCAGAGGTTGGAAAGTCGGGGTTTCTACGGAACCTTGCAGGGGGTGACGAGTCGCGGTTTCTACTGTACCTTCAAGGGATTCTGCAGTACCTTGCAGGGACCGATGAATCGGGGTTTCTACGGTGTAACAGCTTACCTTGCAGGGGCCGGCCGAGCCGTCGAAAATTTTGGGGTAGTGGTATCGGTACTGGTCCGGCCATTGCTCTTCCGTGCGCGCATGGATGCCAGCGTACTCTGCAGTACATGCAGCAGAGGGCGGGGCGAGCGTCCCAACGAGGGAAGGGGGGTGCAAACAGACGAGCCCCGAGCGAAAACGCAGGAGGGGGGTACGATAGAGAACCAGCCTTAGAGGTCAACTTGAAGAGATGCTACACAACAGTAACTACAGCAGTACGAGTAGTACTTTTTGTAGCACTTAAAAAAAACAATCGTAGAATTAAAAAAAAAAAAAAAATACAAACGAAAAACAATCATAGAAGAAAAAAGAAAGAGAAAAAAAAAAGCAATCAATGAAACCAAACACACACGTACGAAAATACGAGATGTGTCACCTTAGACCTATGCCAATGGGAACGCGAAGTATCAAAAAAAAGTTCGAATTCCAAAGACACCCGCCAAAATATTTTAGAACACGCTTCCTATGGGCACGTTTAGAAAAAAAAAAGTTCCCCAACTTTTGGAAAAGCCCGAAAAAAGCAAATCTGGGGCCGATGTTGGGCCAAGATCGGCTTGAGAAAAACTCAGGCCGATCTTTGGTTCGAAGCGGCGAGATTCCGGGTCCTCGACAGACATCGATCGACAAAACCAACGATTGCGTCATGAATTCTGAATGGAGTGCGCTCGTTAGGGGCTCCGACCCACCCTTGGGTCACCATCTTCACACAATGGCCAGTGACGTGTGGCGGGCACTGGCCAGGCGTACGATAAAAAAACAATTAGCCGCTGGTGTGTACCAAACGGAAGACAAAATTTCTCGATCCGCCTCGAATGGCAAAAAACAGGCTTTTTTTCAGGTTTGGGAGGATACCGCAGGACGCCGCCGGCAAGCTCTCGCCCCCTATAGAGCATTTATCGATCTTTCTATCTTCGATGCCGTCATCTATACTCGTTGGGCTTGCCCGACACCAAACGGGTTGGGCGTGGGCTGAGTCTATATCGAGATCGGGCATCTATCGTTGCACGAGCTGATTTTTATCAGCGTGTTGACAATTTGCAACGAGAGAATACAAATTGCGCCGCCTGCAGCCGTTAGAAAAAAAAAGAATGGAAAAATCAAACATTTTTTCCCTTTTTTCCCACAGCGGCGGTACGAGGATATTTTCGGCTGTTTTTTTCAAGCAATATTTTTGAAAAAAAACTTTTGAACTTCGCATTGCCATTGGCGTAGGTCTTACGAGCTAAACACAAAGTTTGCAGATGCCTGCGCCACTTGCGCCTATATACGGTCCCAACGACCCCTCTCACCAACGATGAGTCAGACGCCACCCCGTTTTGACGATGCTGATTTTCCATAACAAGTTACCCAAACTAACCACGCACTCCATTGGTGTTCACTCAAGCGTTTCTGAGCGAAAAAACTATCTCAAATTATTTACGCGGCGCGTTACACCAGAGGTGCGACCGGGCCTTCGTAGTACGGGGGACCATAGTTAATAGGACCTACGGTACACACAAAAACCTATATATTTCCCTATTTTTGCTAACAATATTTGGTCCTATTTACTATGGCCCCCCGTAATAGTTGGGCGACGGCAGCCCTACCACGAGCCGGCCGAATTGCGGATAATATACCCCACCCGAACGGAACATGATGCGGATTTCTTCCAGCGGTACTGCTGCTGCTACTGCTGCTGCTGCTGTACGCCTCCAGATTAAAGAGAGCGTCTCACCCCAAAGATACTGCGGTCCGCACCGGACGCGAAACCGTCGGCGCAAAACCGTTGGCGTGAGACCGTTGGCGTGAAACGGGGGGGGGACATCCCTTGGACGTCCCCGGTTTGTTTTAACGCATATCGCGAACTCACACAAAACATAAAAAAAATGATGTCAACGGTCTCTCTCCCGACCGTGGCACGTCAGGGCCATGCCAACCATGGTTGGATCGGCACCTCTCGAGAAGAAAATCACAACCATCGCCGTGCCGCACGATTCGTAGTAGTTTCGCAGCTTGGACGGACAATCCATTCCTACTCCCAACTTCTAAGATTTTTTCACGGCAGATACGCTACTCCTGATCTGCGCTGGCATGACCTAGCTGCCCGGCGGGAGCCGTGTAACCTGCATGATCTACTGTGGGACATGTTTTCTGGGTTATATATATAGACCTATTCGTACCAATGGGAAAGTGATGTTTCCATAAAAAAGCTTGAATTTCAAAAGATACCCGCCTGCTGAATTTTTCCGGAACTTCGGGACAACCTTGGCCACGAGCACGGTTCTTAAGACGGAAAAGTTCCCAATTCTTGGAAGAGCCCGAAAACAAGCAAATTCTGGGGCCGATGTTGGGCCGACATCGGCATCAGAACAATCCAGGCGGATGTTTAGTTCGAAGCGACGAGATTTTTGAGTCCTCGACAGACATCGATCGATAGAACCAACGACTGCGTCATGAAGTCTGAACGGAGTGCGCTCGTCAGGGACTCCGGCCCACCCTAGGGTTACCGTGTTTACACAACGGCCGGTGATATGTGGCGGGCGCTGGCCAGGCGTACAAAAAAAAAAATGGTTGCCAGTGTGCAGAAAACAGATCTCGAAAAGCAAACAAAAAGGCTTTTTTTCAGGTTTGGGAGACGAGCGTAGGACGCACATGCTGCTTCCTGGGTTGGATCTATCTACCCTATATAAGGCAGATCCTGTACAACCTCTCGCAACTCCAGGCGAGGAACTAGATCATCTATCTGTAGATAGATAGATATATCATGATCTGTCTGATCTGTCCGAGGTGTGGAACTACTGTATCGTCAACTGTGTGCGCCGATCGGACGGCTCGAAAGTCCGGCTGCACCATAATCAAAAGAGGCGTTAATATTGTAGGGGATCATGCATGCATATATATAGTAGCAACGCGCCACGCTCGAACTAAAAAACGCGATATTAAACGGCGATCGCCTGCCGTATAACCCGTCAGAGTCATCTCACAACCTTTAGCAGGATCGGAATCCCCCCTCCCGCCAAAATAAAACCGAATGTGACCAAGCACATCCAGTGCGAAAATAACATACATCGTATATATATCTTTCATCTCGTGTATGATTATAATTACCCGTCCGAAATCCCTTCCCAAGATCCACGGATCCACCACCGCACCCACCGGGTACGCACCTTTCAGGGCCACAGCCGCCGGATCTTCTGCCGTTCCCCCTCCCGTAACAGCCCACTGTATCCATGTGTCCGGCTGCTGGGCGCACAGGAAATCGGTCCACCCATCCTCTCCCCCCCCGCAGGAGCAAGAGAATATCTTGCCCTCCTCGGACCGGGCCTCTTCCTCGGTGAGCAGGAGGGTATCGGCGCTGCAGTTCGTCGGCGCCAGGGTCTGAAGGGGTTGGGGGGAGGCGATAGGTGGGTAGGGGGTAGGGGGAAGGGGGGTTCCAGACGGGGAGAGAGACGTCAGGTCGACCCCTCGACTCACAAAAAGAGAGGAAACAATATATTTAGCAGCAGCAGAAAGCGTCACCACCAACATCACCACCACTACAAAAAGTGGCACCAACACTCTTAATGTCGCCACCGCCACCGCCACTACCACTACCAACACCGACTCCACCACTAATACCACCACCACCACCACCACCACCATCACCCACCTCACCGAAAACGACGCCGAACAGCTCTAACGCATACCCCCCCCCCCCCCCCCCCCCCCCCCCCCCCCCCCCCCCGAGGGTCCCCCCCCCTCCCCCCCTCTGGGGGTTGGGTTGGCGTCGGTTGGCAACGACACTGTAAAACATGCCGCTCACTACGTGAGCTAGACATCCAGGGTACCGTTTTTTTTTTTTTTTTTTTTTTTTTTTTTTTTGGCGGTCGCCCACAGCTGGTTGTCGAGTGAGATCATTTGTGCGAAGTAAAGAACCTTTACTCTGCACAAGGGAATTGATCGTATCACGTAGTGTTCAAGGTAATGCACCCAAGAGGCAGTTACGTAGTACTCCCATTGCTTCTCTGGAAGTGGCCACACCGGAAATTAAACTAACTCATTGAAGCTGTCATCCATATGCAAGTCCGCCTCCAAAGCAGTTCTTAGTAGGATGCAGCTCACCCCTCATGCGACGCGCCGGACACCTCACGGCGCTTCGCGCTTGGTGCAAGCAATGTCTGCCTGGTCGGTGAAAACCCGACATGCTCCGTCCCGGCATTGTAGGGATGCGAGGGTCTATGGTCATACGACTACGGCCATGCATGAGATCGAGTACATCTCTCCTATCGAGTACACCTCCCCCCCCCCCCCCCCCCCTCCTCCTTTTCCTCCTTTTCCTCCTCTACCCTCACCTTCCCCCCAACGGTGGTGCTCGGGCAAACGGACACATCCAGGCAGCGGCCGCAGTCGACGCCCCCCCACCCCTCGTCACACATGCAATGGGCACAGCTCAGATCCGAGTCGTTCCCCGTTCCCCAGTAGAGAGTAGAGTTCTCCAGGCAGGTAGGGTCCCCATAGTCATAAGCGTTGGTGCAAGCTACGAGGCATGTATGCGGTGGGGGAAAGGGTGGCAGGGTATGCCCGGGGGGGTGGCGGGGGAGTGGGGGAAGAGCAGAGAAGGGAAGTGAGCTTCGGCATGCTGCCGTGGGTCAGATGGGAAATTATTTTCCGGGAAAAAAAGGCTTTGCGATAAACGGTTTTTCGGGAAAATATTTTGGGCTCCGAATACGATGTGCGGCATATGGCTTGACGACGTTTTTTTGAGAATTGAGTCTCCGGTAAACCGTTCGGGATCAAGAACGAAAGCGAGCGCAAGGGATCCCCGAATCACCTTTCCACTACTGGTATGCTATCATACTCTAGACTATTGCTACTGCTCTAAAATAATACCATGGTAGTCTATTCCTGCCGATACAGCGGCATAATTTACGACGCGTCAGGTAGCTTCTAGCAAGATGTCTCTGTGCGCATACACAAAAAGCAAGTAGCGGTAGGAAATAGGGCAGTGCGGAGAGATTCGAGCGGTACGGTACCAACGGAATCATGGTGCCAACGGTAGCATCGTATCAACCGTGGCGCCTCACCGGGAAGCAAGACACAAGGGCCGCAACAAACGTCCATAAAAAATGTCTCCGATGCGGACCTTGCTGCTGTACATGTCGGCACGAGTAGTCTAAACACGTACCTCAAGCTTGGCGCGTGTTCGATAACATGGTTGATGGCGCACAAAAAGGCACCTGGAGGATCCTGACAACTCTCCTAAAATCTCGGGTCTCACAAGCCACAGGAAACCTAGAAAAAAATAAATAAATGTTTGTCCCTAACCTCGGCGCCATGATCACACCGATTTCTGATCCGGGAACTCCATGCACTTTGTGTCGGGGATAAGGTTGGCGACGGGGTTAGGTCGGGTCGGCCACATCATCAATCAAAAACAAACATCAGCATCAGTCAACCACCCCATCGAACGTAACCCAAGTGGTGATTTTACTACGAAGCCATCTTGTCGCCATCGGAGTATTAAGCAGCAACCGCAGCAGCAGCAGTTAGCGCTCATCAATCAAAACAAACATCAACACCATTCAACCATTTCGTCAACCGTAGCCTAAGTTGAACGTACTACAAAATCCCTCTTGCCGCCATCGGAGTACGAGTAGTAGCCGCAGCAGCGGTTAGTGGCTGCGTTTTGGACAGACTGGCCCGAGCAGCTAGCCTATTGTACAGTAGTGCGGGCTGGGTTAGGGTGCCTATGTAGTCTACCGTAGCGGGGCGACTGCTGCGGGATCTCGCTGCGCCGCGATAGGTCGACCTCAACTTGAGCGAGAAAACACGCCGGGACAAAAAAAAAAAGCGGCGATGATTACAGCATCGGCCACACGGACATAAAATAACATAAGGAGGGATTCTGGGGTAGGGAATAGGGTGTGCGTCCGAAGTGCAACGGAAAAAATATATACAGATGTACGACAAGCGCGCGCAGCATGATGATAGTTTCTTCCGTTGCACGCTTTTCCTACGTACCAGGTACCGTAGAAGGTTAATAAATTAACAGGGCTGTATGCGGGTCAGGTCAAACCTCGCCGGCCGGGTCGGGTCCGGTCGGGACTGGGCGAGCCGGCCGACCCGACTCGCGATTAGTTTTACTTGTCGACATTTGACCCGGCCCGACCCGTGAGACTTTGAAAACCACGCGAACCGACCCGACTCGACCCGACCCGTGACTAACAATGAGGGGCCAGAGGGAGGGTTTCCCTCTCTCCGTATCTAGCGGTCGCACCTGTTCGCAGGTGCAAATAAATTTCTGAGAGCGTCGCCTCAGAGCCTGAGGTCATTTAATGAACTGTTCTTTCTTCCCCTGTTCGTCCGTGTGTGGATTATTGAGTTTGGCTTTGCGCGCCCAAAGCTCCACCGATTTCGACACCGACGGCAGTTGTGAAGGCGCTATATTTGCGGGCACCACCCCCCTCTGTTCGCGTCAGAATCCGTGTTGAGTTCGTTGAACTTGGTCGTGGTAGGTGGTCGAATTGAAGCTCCCAGTGCCAAAAGTCACCGGGACCTGGGAGGGTTGAAGCTTATCCCGCCGCCTCTCATAGGCGAGCAGCAAGACAGATGATTACCAGCATAACCAGCAACCACCACCAGCGAACATAAACACCCCCCCCACCCCCCACCACCACCACCACCACCACTACTTGCGCTTCCACTATTACGGGGGTCCATAGTTAATAGGGCCTATGGTATACATAAAAACCTATATATTTACCTATTTTTACTAACAATATTTGGTCCTGTTAACTATGGACCCCCGTAATACCACCAGCAGCTACATAGAAGATGCCCAGTCGTGGTGGTGGTGGTGGTGGTGGTGGTTGCAGCAGCTGGTCATGGTGATGGTGGTGGGGCTTGCTCGATGGTCGCACTAGAAGATTATCGTACGCAGGGCACGATTTTACGACACACCCACACACTATTAATACCTGATACCACCACCACCACCGCTGCCACCGCCGCCACCCCACCAGCCAAGTATCAGGAGCAGCAGAAGCTTATTGCCCGTGGTGGCTGGTGGTCGTCGTGCTGTGGTTGGTGATGTGGTGGCGTACTGCTGTCTTGTTGCCGCGATATTTTTCTGGCATGTGCTGCTGCTGTACGTGGTGAACGCCGAACTGCAATATGCGATACAAGGGCTCCGCATGGGTACCGGCACGGTAGTTGGTGTGTGTTCTCAAAAACCTCCTTTCCGAGTCTTCCTCAGATGTTGATATCAGCAGTCCACCAACCGAAATATAAAATGTAAGGTTTTTTGCGCGGACGCGCATCGCTTACCAATGAACTATTTTTGGCGCGTGGTTTTGGTGTGTGTGGTTGTGTTGGTAGTAGGATCAACCGGCACACGCCCAACTCGCACCCACCCACCCATACACCCAAAGCCACCCAGCCACCATACAAGGTTCTTCGATGACGCACATCGCCTAATAGTGAACACGATCCCAAGGCCATTGCTGGAACACAGCAGAAAAAAAAAGAACGGCCAACGCAATGGCTTGATGCAGTGAGGAGTTTAACCACCTCACGGCGTGTCTGTCACGCTCCTCATTCCCATCGTTCTTGTAAGACAGCACTTGCCGCTTTTCGGTCGCTGCACCTGGGCCTCCAAAGGGCTAATCTGCTGTGTGTTTGAATGCAGCGTTATTACAAGTAGTATATAAACTCATTTCATGTCGTACGAGTTATAGCAGTAAGGGCCCATCTTATCGAGGACTTTTCGGCTCTTTCAACTTGACTTGATTTTTTTTTTCTACTTTAATTCAAGGGCCCATCTTATCGAGGACTTTCGGGTCTTTCAATTTAACTAGATTTTTTTTTTTCTAATACAATTCACACCTGATTGAACGGAATTTAGTGTTCCCCGTTAAGATGGGCTCTAAGGGAAGCTGGTTTCCGGTTCGGTTACTACTTCCTCACACAGGAATAAGCAAGCAAGGGGCCTTTATTGTGTTGTACATACCAGGCACATATAAACGCACAGCAGTGAGTGCACCATCGTGCTTGAGGTAGAGATTGCCAGATAGTTGAACTGGCGCGGGCCAAACAAGATACCGGTACTGCTGTACATATTTTATGATGCGGTGCCTGGTTCGCATCCAACCAAGCTTTCGGACCTGTGGGGCAGCTTCACCAGCTGCCGTGCCGCTGTGGTCAAAGATGTCAGGGGACATGTCAAGCGACGCAAAACGTGCGCTGTCAAGGATGTAGGGCCGAGTGTTCCACACTAAAACCCTCCAGGTTGTAGTTTGGTGTCAGTCAAGGCATGTCAAGGCACAGCAGTTGTTGTCTGTCAAGGGGTGAAAGCGCTGTCTTCTGACATATTTGCTGTGGTGCGACATTGTGCGTGCTGTAATACGTACGACGTACCTGGTGGTCGCCAATTTTCGTATGTCTGCGGGCAGACTCAGGCGAAGTAGGCAACGAGACAACAGCACTCTACGACGGCGTTCTGCCGCGTCCACGTGCATAAGCAGACAATACGTGCGTGAGTATGGTCTTAACCCTTCCAATACTGCTGTACTGCTGTCCCGTTTGGGGACAAACCACTTCTTAGGGGGGTTCATAGTTAATAGGACCTATGGTATAGATAAACACCTGTATAAATATATATACAATGATTCCCGACGCCTGAGAGCGCAGCATTCGCTTCCCATTTCGTCTTGAACTTAGGCTGGGATTCCACACGCCTTCGCTTTCCTGGCTTCGTGCTTGCTTTTTCGACCGCTTTCCTGGACGGTCGCGCGAGCCGGCCTCCGACCGGTGTTCTCCCGTGCGCGCGTCTCGGAGTCTCGCGCCGCCGACGAGCGCGCGACCCCGAACTCGAGGGATATTTGCTACAGGAAGGAGACACGGAGGTTCTATTCTTCGTGGTCCTGGAGATTATTTGTTTCGCTGTTGTTGCTCTGCAAAGAGAGACAGACTTGATCTTGGGTCTTTTCTCTGCGAGGTTCCATTCTCGGCCTTGCTGATGCTACCGCTTTATCCTCCCGACTCCCTTGGTTTGCCGGCCGCCATCGGCCTGTTCGACCCCCTCGGTCTTGCCTTACTCGGTGGCTGCCTTCCCTTGCCTTCCCTTGCCCCTCTCTCTTCGCGAGTCGACTACACGCGCCTTCTCGAGGTATCGAGCCGTTCTTGGTACCAGATCGTTGTATATCCCGGTGATATATTGGGTGTTTTATAACGTCATTTGTTCTCGCCGGAGGAATGGAATGGAGGTTGTTGAAGAGTATTAATTCGACCGAGTGTTGTGAGTTCGATAAGAAAAACCGACCAATCACATCGGAGGATATCATACAGGTGGTTGTACATGCCCGGACTATCTACTGCTGCTGCAAGGTCTGATCTCTGGAGGCTCACTGAAATACGAGTTCTACTACAGCAGCAGCAGCACAGTAGTTCAGTAGTCCAGAGGCGTTCTACTTCGAACATGTACGTACAAAGCTTTGTTTTCGCCGGTCGAATTTGATCGAAGGGTCTTGGAAAGTAGGGCCGAGGTTGTGAGTTCGATAAGAAAAACCGACCAATCGCATCGGAGGATATCAAACGTGGTCGTACAAGCTCGGACTGTCTACTGCTGCTGCAAGGTCTGATCTCTGGAGGCGCATTGAGATACAAGTACTACTACAGCAGCAGCAGTACAGTGGTTCAGAGGTGTTCTACTTGGAAGATGTACGAAGCTAAATCAAATATCCATAACAAGCGTGCCCGATGAGCGTGTCTGACGTATCACGCAATCACGCAGCCTCCAAAGTTGAGTTTCAACCATCAATCGGTCACACTCACAGCAGATGGTTTCACTTTTTATACACTTTGAAAAAAATCAAATCCAGCTGCCAGGCATCGACTATATCTACGAAAAGAAATTTAAGATACTGCAGTCCCGCTTGAAGTTACGATCCTCGGTACCAGGTACCGGTATACTGCTGTAATAAGATAATATGTTAGCCTTACCATCTTCTGAAGAAAACACGGCAAGTTTTTTCCGCGACCACTACTGGAGGTAATCGAGAGTTCGAGACTGCTTGCTTCCACTGCGAGCACGTATGTCGGGGTTCTGTGGTGCTGTGGATATTGTGCTGCGTGTGCTTCACGTATATCCGACCTGAATAATAACGGAGGGGTTCACACCGAGAATTCCGCCCATGTTAGCAGTGTACTTTGCGGTTGTCAGGTTGTTCCGTATTGCCGATCGATCTCAGGTACCAGGTATCAGATATCAGGTGTTCGATACTGCTCATACTCGCAGCATCTCGGAATATATACTGCGATTACTGCCTGTAGTCAAGAGAGAGTATTTCATACCAGTGTAGATAATGCGCGTATATCGGTTGGTATAAACACCCGTAACGCATCCTGTACTCGCAGTAATTGGGCGGATACTGCACGCTAACATGTTGTCTGCTGCTGCTGCTGCTGCTTCGGTAGTGCTGCTGCTGCTGCTGGTGTTGCGGCTGCGTCTGCACACAGCAGCAGCAGCCGCACCACCAGTGGTGCTGTTGTGCTGCTGCTACTACTGCTGCTATCGCTTTCATCTGAAAAGGAGAGGCCATCCCTCCTGCACAAGCACCGTTGGCAGTAGGTACAGCTCGCCGTAGATAGGTACGCGTATGTATGATACTTCGGCGTGGGTATGGGGTACTTGGCAACTGGGCAGATAAAGGGCAGCAGCACTATGGTACACAAAATGCAAGTTATCTCAGTTCTGAGAAATGTGAGAAACCTCTCAGAACTGAGCTGACTTCTGCCCCCTCCAGGAACAGGGAACTAAGATAAAAAATATCGATGATTTCCTGCCCCATAATAATAGACTGTTCTGATTTTTCGGCTTCAGAGATCGCCGAAAAAAAAACGAAACAACGTCGTCGTAAAAAAAATCATAAAAGTCAAGAAAAAGTTGGTCAATAGTAATTCGAGTGAGACAGAGATTCAAAAACTGACAACTGAAACTCAGGATTGCCTTTTTTCCTGCACCACGTGGCATTGACCTGATCCTGTTCGCAATAGTTTGAATAATAAGATCGAATGGTGTATTTATATTGCTCAAGAAAAGTAATCACGATTTGGCACTGAGGTATATTTCCCTATCCGGAGCATGGGTGCCGGCAGGCACCCATGCGGAGCTCTTGTATTTACCTATTTTTACTATTAATAACAATATTTGGTCCTATTTACTTAAGTCCCCCGTGATACGAAGCTTTTGACTGCTTCTGGTCCCCAAAACGGGACTGTAGTCCTACTGTAAAAGGGGCCTGGTATGGTACGTACCTATTAATAACACAGTCTACTATTACGGGGGTACATAGTTAACAGGACCTATGGTATAGATTAAAAAAAAACTATATATTTACCTATTTTTACTAACAAACTTTGGTCCCGTTAACTATGGACCCCCGTAATAGCATCATACCATGTCCTATTAATAACACGGCGGTACAACAGGTACTTGATGATTGGTGTACTGACTATCAATAACAAGCATTCAGTACCAGTACTCGCACGTCGCCCGAACAACGCAGTCACAGGTTGAGGTTTGTTGTACCAAATTAAAAGAGAGGAATATTAAGCGCCGGCAACATCGAGGTGGAGCATTTTCAGAGTCACCACAAATCTACCGGAGGTGGAGCCTTAGCATAACCCCAACGGGCGTGGTATGAGTACCTCAGCTTGTTGACTCACAACTACTCTGTAGTGACAACGCCAGCGAGCAGAAAATGCGGCTCAATTGATCGAGAGTTGGTGTTCTCATACCTTCACGGAGAGAAGGACCGTCAGAGTTCCAGTCGCACGTTACTACTCCGACGAAGAAGCCCGCGACCAAGAACACGCAGCATGGAAGGGCGTGCACCCACGAATATCCTCCGCCAGCCCTCATTTCGTTCCCAGCTCCGCCAGTTCAGCCAGCTTACGAGGCCGATGTGGGGGTCTTCCACTATAACGACAACATATATCCCCTTTTAGAAAATGCCTCCGAAAACACCGAAACTCTTTCCTTCGATCGCGCCGCCTTCACGGCTCGCAACCTGCAAAACATGCACGCGAAAGAAGCTTGCGCCTGGAATCTTCTGTCCATCGATTTGCTCACGGCCCGCGAGATCATTGTCACGGAGAACTCAATTCCACCGATATCCCTGAATCACCAAGTGGTGGAGGCATTCAAGGAGATATTGGCCTGGTGAAGCTTCGAATAGTTTTTGGAAAATATGATATTTTCACGAGTACGGTTGTTGAGGCGATCGCTCTCGCAGCAGTACAGACCACACCGAACACGAGGCCAGCTAGCGTCTCTCCATGCGTCAACCCGGAGGATGTCATCGATCGCGGCCGACAGAGCGCGGGGGGAAAAGGCGGAGAACGAGCACTGGGCGAAGCAGCCGGGAGCCAGGGAGGTTCTCGCCCAGCCGCCGTTCGACGTGGATCGGAAATCGGATGATGCCAAGGACATGTGGCATTCCCTCGAGGAGTACTTGAAGGTTTGTAGTCTGTGCCCGTGCGACGAGCTGCTTCATCTGCCTTTTGTCTGTGGGCATCTGCGGTGCTACAATGGTGGAGCATGCAATGCTCTATGCATTACTGGGGGAGGGTGGGGGGGGGGAGCACTGGATCCCCTTTCGAATCTCGGGTGTCTTATTTTGGAGGAGACGGGGGTAGCGGGCAACACCTACTCTGTAGAATACGCCGCGTAAGGTTGCAATTATTACGGCAACGTCCCAAACAAGGTATAAATCATGTTGAGAGAGATACCCACACCGCATGAGAGGACACATGCCTTTATGCGCCAGGAAGCAACCCAAAGACCTAGCGTTGAACTCCACAAGGGACTCACCGACTTTGATCACGCCTGCTCCTCGCCCCTGCCCACCTCCAACCCCCACCCCCACCCCCACCCCGATTCCTTCCGCTCACCCCCACCCCCAACCCCCAACTCCGCCCCCACCCCCAACCCCTACCCTCATGTCGACATCCAATCCCAACCCGACACCCCTACCCACACCCGCACCCACACCCCACGCACAGGCACGACGGTGGCACCACCCCGACGGGCCCGCTCGCCGCTTCCTGTCCCACCTCCTCACCTACCCGCTGACTCTGGCGGTGGGTCTGCACGAAGTCGGACTGAGCTCCTCCGCGCCGAACATTGGAGTTTCCACCCCCGCCGGTGGCCGCTTGGTAGGCGTTTCCGGAGACGGGTCGGTGGGGATACCGGCAGCAGAGACGTCGGCGGTGACGGAGACAGCGGCAGCAGAGGCCGGCGGCGATGGCGGCGGCCACCGAGTCTCCGTGGTGTGCGTGGGAGCCCGGGCCGAAAGCACCTTACCCCCCCCGACTTTTGGCGCGAGACTTTGTTCGCGCTGCCGGGCGTATCCCACCTCAGCTTGCACCTCGTGGGCCCGGAGCTCGGCCTTCCTCCCGGCGTAGCGTCGTCGGCGACGGGTGGTGGCCATCGCGGGTCCTCGCCACCTGAGGGTGTCAGGGGCGGGCAAGGGCGGGGGGGTGTGCCACCCATCCCCGATCATCCAACGGCCGTCGTAAACATCGGTGACCAGACCGCAGAGATCCGTTGGATTCGCGCTGTGCTCGACAAGTCGACCGGCGAGTGTGCTGTGGTTGGAAATATTGAAGCGAAGGGACTAGGCGCGAGAGCAGCGGCGGGGGCAGAGGTCGCAGCGACGACGGCGGCGGTGGCGGCGGCGGTAGCTTCCGCGGAGAGTGCAATAGCAGGAGCTGACGCGTTCGTGCTCTTCAACCCGGGCCTGGGCCACCCGCACCTTCGGGAGGGGTGGGAAGGGGCCGTGAAACGCCTGCTTGCGTCCGGAAAACCGATCATCGTATCGTGCCATAGCCGCCAAGACTTGGACAGAGACGAGCGACAGCTGCGGGCGATCGGGGAGCGGTGGGGCTTCGGCGGGGCCGAGGGCGGAGAGGGTGACCTATTTTTGAGGGACAACCCGTTCGGAAGCCTGATGAAGTCGGAAGATCCGGTACCCTCTGTGGCGGGAGCGGAAGATATCGTTTCCAGCAACTGGGGAATTTTGCTCGTACACGCGAATAGAAAATAATACAATATAAGCTGAAGCATTTCGTTCCGGGGGTGGCCAATAATAGTGCTACAGTAGCTGCTTGCCTGACAGGTACGAAAGCCTAGTACCTTGTTGCTCGTGCAGCCCGTTATCTCTACTCCGGCGTGCGCCCTCGCTTTCACACGGTGTTTGCTCATAAGCGCTGCCAAACAGGGGGTGCGACCGCGCTGTCGAGACATATTTGTGTGCCTTTTCTCTGTACCAACCAACACATGATTATGTTTTAAACTCAATGATATATCGTATGTTATTTCGGGGGCGGGCGTGGGCGGTTCGTACCACTACACTGTATCTGGAAGTAAATGTAAATGACGCTCCAGGGGAGAACAATGGTTTTGCTGTCTTGGCGAAGGCAAGCGCTGGGACTTCTACCATGGTATTCTAGTTGCCCCCTCATCGCGAAATTCGAACCGACCTTTGTCTACGTAACTGCAGTTGGTCTATTCCTAACAGTTTAGTTTACTCGTTGGCTTTCTGCCGCCGCTAATTCATAACAGTAAAGGACTTTGAGGGGGTTTCGTGCGTTCTACCTGTTAAGTCATACCTGAGACACCTTGAATAATATTTTCGAGCATAAGCGAGCGACTTCCTGCGTGAAGCTCAGTCAAATGAAGCACATTTTCGGGCAATTTTCCGGGTCAGTGCCTACCCCGTCCAGGAATACAAGGTCATTTCCCTAGGTTTACCTAGGGTTATCTACTGTAGAAGCAAAATTAAAAAGTTGTCCTAATTGACGAAATGACAATAAACGGTACACCAGTGATTTTTTTTGCCATTTCACGATACAAAAAGTTCAAACAAGGAAATGAGGGTACGCCAAACCCAACTTAGATGAGATTTTATGTCAAGGTCTATCGTTCTATGGCGAAACATCCATATCCGTCCGTCTCACTTGCCAACATGACGAAAAACAGTACACCATTGTATTTTTTCCATTTTACGGTACGAAAAAGTAAAACGAGGTGATCAGGCCACACCAAACCCAAGTTATATGACGTTTTCAGACAAGGTATACCGTTTTCTGGCAAAAAAGCAACGTCCCGGTATAGCTTATACTTACGAACAAAAACCGCGTTCGTGAATACAAGCGCCTTCTTGTACTCGTGTTCACATGAACATACCAGGTACGAGTGAAGCGTTATATTTCTGAAGACATTTTATTTCGTTTCGTGCGTGTGCTTGCACTCAGAACACGGCACCGCGGGCGAGTCCGGCGCCGTCGCGGGTGTCAGCGGGTGCTGGCAGGTAGAGGGGGTGTTGCAAGGAGCGCGGTCGCCGTTTGCGTGGCTAGGCGTCGCGTGTGCCTCGAGACACGTGGGAAGCACGAATGGGCTCTGTCTGGCTTCCTTGTGAGGCTCCGCTTGTACCATATGTACGAGATATAAGGTTCGTTTTGATATGCAAAATAATATTCAAGCGGTGCTTATTTTCGCGACCAAACTAAACTTCAAAGAGAGAGCGATGCAGCCTGAGCTCCATCTTTGTCGAGCTGACGAACAAGGGCCACGGTGAGCACTGGGCTTCACGCGAGGCGGGCGACGGGGCTCACAGTGGCAGAGAGGGAGGAAAGCGTTACCCGGACCGAATCGGTGGAGAGGTGGTCGCGAGACGGGCGGGCGGCGTACGAGGCTAAGAGAGAAGCTCTGCTGTTCGAGTTTTTTCTTTTTGACTCGTGCAAGGTGTTCCAATCAGTCATAAAATTATTACATGAGAGGGGACGGGGATTTTTTATTTGCGCGCTTTTTCGTACGTGGTGCAGCGTGCAGTTGCACTGCACGCGGATTCCAGTGAGATCCTGCACATAGCAAAACGGGGCTTCGCCGCAGAATGAGCTTCAACGTTGATCTCTTGTAACCTTTCGAAGTATGTCGGTCTATTCAAGCTTTCTAAACGATGAGCGAGCCAAGGTGCAGATGGGCAACGGCATTGCGCAGAACAAATAAATTACGGATCAGCCTCACCTGTGTCCGCGCCGCCTCTGCCTGAGATCGATATCCATCCGTCGTAAAACAACCAAATTTCAACAGAACACGCGTCCGACTATCGGTAGATTGGTATCATCACATTATTACGTCATATTCTACTCATCGTCAAGTATTATACTAGCGGTAGCGTTGTGTAAGCCAAATTGTCGGTGGAAAAAAAAAAACAGACCTCGAACAGGTACCCTAAGCGTCCTGCCGACGACGCCAGTGTTATGTGTAAGGCAGTATATGGACTTGGGGACGGACTACCGCTAGCAGGTTGATGCTTTTGGCTCTGTTCTGGTCACTCACACGAGGTGCTTGACGATGTTATATGCTCTTGTATTAGTTGCCGCTTGCCTCGCCAAATGTCTTCTGAATGAAGGGGCGAGGCGCTCATCAGAAAAGCAGGCGACAACGCCTGCCAGGTATTATGAGGGTACGATTGCTACAAACTATACCGCCACAACAGGGGAGAGGGGAAATAACGCCGCAACAAGGGAGAGGGGATACCATAACATAACAGTTGTCTCCACAAAGGGTTCAGTAGACATACCCATGCTGCAGACAGTGTATCATATTCTGCTAGTAGCTGGGCCGCACTTTCATGGTCTTACCTCCTATGGGCAATTAAACTCATTTGGCGCGAAGCGCCAAAAAATAGTTGGGAGCGAAGCGACCAAACAAAACGCGATGTGTACCCAATATTTTACGAATATCTTCCTGTAATAGCCGTGTTTTTGCATTACCGATTGCGAGAGCTATACGTTACCGATTTCCACAACCCTGGTATCTGCAGAAGCGGGCCATCTTCAGCTAACGCGTGGGACTTGACTCGTTGCAAGCCATCTCGAGTTGCGCTCGCATTTTCCGTGGTACTGGTGTGTTTTGAGTGCAGCAGGATTTAGTTTTGCTTCCGTTTTTGCAGCAGGATTTAGTTCTGCTTCCGTTTAGTTTTTCTTACGTTTTTCTTACGAGCGCACAAGGCCTACATACCGCATGTGCAGCCTTGCCTCATGTATCTCTATATTAGTGCTGCAGTACTTGCGTACAATGAAGCTTTGGGGACCATTCATACTCGCACACAACAGAGATGCAGTGCACTCTCTCTCTTTCTTAGTTCGCTCTGCCTGTATAGATAGGTCTTCTTCCCTTTCTTCTTGGAATTCTGAATTGGTCGACAACATCACGAGCACACTCACCGTGAGTGAGCAGCTTTGCCGACCGAGTGAAATGAAGAAGTATAAACGAGTACGCGCAGGTGGAATGTCATGTAAGATGGAAACACAAATATGTGTCAATCGCATCTTCTCTTGTACGTGGTACATATCGACAATATCGAATAATTTCTTTGTCCCCATAATGTGGTATCATGTTTCGACATTGGTAAAGGTTTGCCCCTCGACAGTCGTGGCAGACGTGAATTATATATTAGGTTGAACCGCGCAGAGGCAGTCTTTGTTGACCATTGCTCCCACAGCCCCCCAAAGCATACAAGCAAAAAAAAAACGCTGTTCACACATAGCTCAAGCGCACCCCGCTCTTCAACGCTGTGCACCGACCGAAAGTGTCGGGTGTAGTTGCATAGAGAATATACCTACAATTCGTGCGAAACTATCAAGGCACGTCAAAGCGTTGATTGGCAGAATGCGCATCACAAGAAAACACCATCATCATCTTTTCTCAAAGGGGTAATAATGTCGGCTGAAACCTATGATATCTACTTGAAAGATATGGAGTCAATATACACGCTGCACGCATCGTACATCATATCATATAGTTTGATCTGAGTAGTACTATCCAAATTGCCTGCACTTGACACACACTACTATTGCTTGTGCGACCGGCCAGAAATGAAGCCCGCCTGATGTATTTCGTCTCAGGCGCATCCAACTTGCATCGCCGACTGAATTTACAAATGGCGTTCTTCTCCGTCGACTGTCTTAAGTCGCGGCAACGCTCGTCTGGTACACAGCAGTGAATGTGCCCTCCCACCTTGTTATCCAAACAACTGATTCTGGTGTTATTTTTTTGCCCCCACTGTCATATAATACCCAGTTGATACGACGTGCGGGCAAACGTGCGAAAACGCCGATGTCATTGATGACTGCACAGCAATACTCTGGTGTCCCCTAATCTCGAACAGCTTGATGTTCTGCATACTCTCTGTTTAAACTGAATGTCGTCGTCGATTCACTCTGCCACGCGTGGCGCCTGCAGGACCTCCACCATCCACGGGAGCGCGCAGCTTGTCCTGATGTGCTCATATTCTCTCGAACGGGTCTTGGCGCTTGCCTGCTGATGCCTGCGTCACCACCCGTGGGGCGCGGGATGTGGGTAGCTGTTGTTGTACCAAGCACGGCAGTAGTGCAGTAGTACTGTAGTAGTAGTGAGCGCGATCATACAACCAATTGTTGTACCAGGTACTATTAATAATACTACGGGGGACCATACGTAGTAAATGGGACCAAATATTTTTACTAAAAATAGGAAAACATATTACGGGGGTACATAGTTAATAGTACCTATGGTATACATAAAAACCTATATATTTACCTGTTTTTACTAACAAAATTTGGTCCCGTTAACTATGGACCCCCGTGAATAGTAAATGGGACCAAATATTTTTGTTAAAAATAGGAAAATACACAGTTTTTTTGTGCGTGTACCGTAGGTTATATTTACTATGGTCCCCCGTAATAGTACGTAACATCTATCTATCTATCGTCCTTTCCACTCCTCTGCTGCTGCTGATTATATTGATTGGTAATACACCAACGCGATGAGCAGCACGCTGCGATCCACAGCGCGGACACCCGCATCGGTACACAACACAGCAATGAACCCGACAAAGTGGAGCAGCAGTTGAGACAAATCAACGCGTCCAGGATACAGTACCCGTATTTATCATTATACACCGCGACGGACAGCATGCCATGGTGGTCTGTTGATATGATGCTGTTGTAACGCTCGAAAAAATGTGATGTCACGAGCCAGGAGTCACGAGACAGCTAAGAGCTTTGGCCGCCGAAAGTTTTGAACTTTTGCGGCTGCTGCTCCTGAGCAGCAGCTCCTGAGCAGCGACTTAGCTGCTGCCTGCCGCTGACGGCGGAGAACTTTTTATGCAGCTAGCTGCTTGCTGCTGCTTCAGAAGCTGCTGCTGAGCTATATGGCAGCTTTGGCCGCGATCGACATAAACTTCTTCAGGTAGAGGTTGTCGCGACGGCAAAATCTGATACCTAAGCGACAGAGAAGGACAGTACCACCACCACCACAACAAGTAGCTAGCTGCTGTGCAGCTCCTGCTCCTGAGCAGCAGCTCCTCCTGAGCAGCAGCTTAGCTGCCGCCTGTCGCTGACTGAGGAGATTTTTTTTCGCGGCTAGCTGCTGCTGCTGCTGCTGCTTCTGCTTTGCTGCTGAGCTTTGACCACCGAGGGTTTTGGCCGTCGGCAGATACATGAGCGACTACACAGAGAGAGACAGCAGCACCATCACAACAAGAAGCTGCTGTCGTCGCGATCACAGACAACTGGCCGAGATTACCTGGTGCCTACTACTGGCACGATAGTGATAGCTTCGGACAGGCCGACTGAAGTTGTATGAAATGTGCTTCACAATTCGAAGATAATGCTGACCTACTGTATCGGCAGACTTGAAAGAGTCAGAATAATTATTTCCAAGAAAAAAAAGGCCGACTGCGACTACAGAGACCCACGACAACAACGGCCTACAGCAACAAAGGACGACAGACAACCTACCCTTCTACACCAGGTCGAAACAAGACAACAGTGATACTACTGACTTCTCCATTCCTACAACCCGCGGTACCTTTTTGCATCCAAGCACAGGTCACCCCATAGAGTTCGGGTTTAGGTTAGGATTCGGGTCGGGTGGTCAGCGTCTACTGTATAATACAGTAAGCATGCCTGGTATCTCCTGCTGCTATCACTTCTTCTGAAAACCCATGCAAGGAACTTTAAATGGCGGCAACAACAGCATCTTCAAACAAGTAAAATTTTAAATTCTACCTAGCAAATATCTATGTCGCGAGAGAATTTCCATACCTCCGCCCAACCTTGTATTAAATGGTAACACCTAGGGAACAGCAGGACAACCCTTGCCCTGCGCTACAATTTTCTATTGAGTGAGATGAAAATACAAGCGGTTCATATAAATGCGGACAACTCCAGATTTCTTGGACGAGAACAACATCTTGGGTTGGGTTCCCTCTTGTGGTGAGAAATACTCAGCACAACAGCCTGTGAGATGGTTCCTCTCTTTTGGTGCCGGTGGGGAGAGAGGGACATACGGAGAGGGTTGACCACCGTTTTCGTGTCTAGGCGCTGCCTGATCATCAAGGGAGAGCGTCGAAGCGGAGGGTCAGGGTGGGCTTCCCTTGATGTGCTCAGTCCGTTGGCCTGCCGGTAATAGAACAGTAGCCCAACCGACTATTAATAAGACCTTAACATTCGTATCATAGCTATTGTAGAGCAGGGCAAGGGTTGCCCTGCTGTTCCCTAGGTGTTACCACTTAATACAAGGTTAGACGGAGGTACGGAAATTCTCTCACGACATACATTTTTACTAGGTAGAATTTTACTTGTTTGAAGATGCTACTGTTGCCGCAATTAATTGTTCCTTGCTTGGGTTTGCAGAAGAAGTGATAGCAGCAGGAGAACCAGGCATGCTTATACAGTAGACGCTGACCACCCGACCCGAACCTTAACCCGAACGCTATGGGGTGACTTATCTTGGATGCAAAAAAGGTACCGCGGGTTGTAGGTATGGAGAAGTCAGTAGTATCACTGTTGTCTTGTTTTGACCTGGTGTAGAACGGTAGTTTGTCTGTCGTCCTTTGTTGTTGTAGGCCGTTGTTGTCGTGGGCCGTTTAACTCTTTTTGTCGCAGTCGGGCTTTTTCTTCTTGGAAATATTTTTTGTTTCCCTTCAGTCTTTCTTCCTGGGGATTTTTATGAGAGATGGACGACGAAACTCTTCCTTCATGCCGCACATTGTCGGACGGAAAATTGCTGGCCTCATTAATGGACACTATGGACACTTAATTGCTGTATTTTTCTACCTGTTGTCTCAGCACAAGACAGCACTACACGTACAACACCCTACACGGAACTTACATACATACATACACGTGCGTGTGCACTTTTTCTACCTGTTCTGTTGTCTTCACAAGACAGCACTAATACACGTACAACACCCTACACGTAACTTTCATACGTACACGTGCGTGTGCACGTAGAACATCCATTTTACACGTACAGCAGTAGTCGTAGTCACGATGTTTGCCCCCAATTTTGCGATTTTTTTCATCGTTTTTATTGGTTTTTTTTTTGAGATTATCTCGCTCAGTTTGAATTATTTCCCTTTTTTTGGAGTTTTGATCGATCGATTTTTTTTATTGGTTCGCCTGTTTTTTTCGTTTTCGTATATTTTTTGCATTTTTGCTGATTCTTGACGTTATTCCGTAGAGTCTCATCCTGCTTTTGTGATTGTTCATATGCGAGCTCGCAGTACGCAGGTGTGGTCCGGAATCATAGAAGGGGACGCATGTAAAGCACCGCTTGCATGTTCGTTTTCGAAGAGTTAACGACGTTAATACCCCATTTTTGCGTTTTTTTTTCATCGTTTTTATCCGTTTTTTTTTTTTTTTTTCGCGATTATCTCGCTCAGTTTTGATTATTCCATTTTTTTTTTAGTCTTGGTCGATCAATTCATTCGATTTTTTTGGATTTTTTTGGATTTGTCGTTGTTTTTGCCGATTCTTAACGTTTTCCTCGGTTTCGTCCGTTTTTGGTATTTATGTCATTCGTGAGGTACTTGTTCAGAAATATGAGCTTGACTATTCGTACAGTATGAGTTGTAGAAGGGGACGCACGTAAAGCACCGCCTGCATCTTCGTTTTGTCATGATCCAGCCTTGAATGAGGCTGAAAGCCCGGTAATTACCTGGGTTCAAGTATTAGGATCGTATTTGTAGTACCTGGGAGGCGTCTATCGTAGATGGAAAACCAGGATTTTTCCCACCGACTTAATAGGCAGACCTGTCCAGGGATACAAAGTGTCCTGACCTTGATCTTAACAAGTGGCGTCTTCGGCTTAGGATTTTTTTCGCCCTGAAACTTCCTCACCCTTCCACCCCGTTGCGGGTGGCATGGCGACGGCTTTCGTTGACGATTTATTCCTGCCCCTTAGGGCTAGGCCTTCCTTTCTTTCTCTTTTTTTGACGTATACCTTGTCGGCTTCGTTGCCTCGCCGTCCAGAGGTGTGGGAGTGGGTTTTGAGGAGCCGCATCTTCGACTCATCATGTTTTAGTTCGTGGAATCGGGGTTTTCACAAATTTCCCATAATTCTGCATATACGGCTCATCCGAGTGGGCTAGTGTTATGATACTGCCTTGAATGAGGCTGAAAACCCGTTAATTAGCTGGGTTCAATTATTAGGATCGTATTTGTAGTACTTGGGAGGCGTATCGTAGATAGAAAACCAGGGGTTTTCCGAGCTCGGCTCTCAGTCTCCGCGTGCATTAAAGGAATAAAGCTGCTCTTCTTCTATCTCTAAGCAATTAACACACGTGAGTACCAACGAGTACCGATTTAATAGGCAGACCTGTCCAGGGGTACAATGTGTCCCGACCTTGGTCTTGATACTTTTCGAAGAATTAACGATGTTTACTCCAGTTATGCAATTTTTTCATCGTTTTTGTCCGTTTTTTTTTTCGCGAATATCTCGCTCAGTTTTTATTATTATTATTATTATTTTGGGTTTTGGTTGATCCATTTTTTCGATTTTTCATGCTTTTTTGTTCGTTTTCGTTTTTTTTTTTTTGCCCATTCTTGACGTTTTTCCTCGGTTTCGTCCGTTTGTGCGACTTTTTCATCGTTTTTATCCGTGCTTCGCGAATATCTCGCTCAGTTCTGATTATTTTCTGTTTTTTTTTTTAGTTTTGGTCGATCCTTTTTTTCGATTTTTTCGGCCTTTTTTTCGTTTTCGTTTTTTCGCCAATTCTTATCATTTTTACTCGGTTTCGTTCTTTTGTGGTACTTTTCTCATTCGTGAGGGATTTGTTCAGAGGTATAAGCTACACTTGACTATTCGTATGAAAACGTACGAAAAAGCGCGGGAAGAAAAAAAAATCTCCGTCCCCTCTCATTTAATAGTTTTCTGCCTGATTGGAACACCTTGCACCGGTCAAAAAGAAAAAAATCGAATAGCAGAGCTTCTCTCTCAGCCTCGTATTAGGTATGGCGATTGACGTGTGTACCAGCGCGTAGCTGGTGTGTACGTCGAGACTCGATTGCCGATGGCCGGCCGTACACAGTCAAAATGTTCTAGGCAAATATATAGCCACTGTTAGGTGACTTGTAGGAGAAGCTTCAATAGAAGAGAAGACGAAGAAGATGGTGGCGACCCCAGGCCGATGTGTTGATTGATTTGCTCAGCTGGAGCTGATTGTGAGCAAAAGTGGAGTGAGCCTAAAGGGGGGGGTGCGTGTCTGCGCTCGCAGCTCCCAACAAAGGACGACCCTTACACTTCGTTCATACAAAAAAAAAAGGGAAATACCCTCGTATTCAGTTCAATCAAAACAACACGGAGACTCGCAATTCTACTGCAAAAAACAATATCTCTTGGGGTACGTACTCACGACCCTCGTGTAGCCTATGCTGTTACTTCAACCAGAACTAAAACTATGCTACTGGTCCTGGAGGGATACTGGAGATACCCTTTCCATTATTTACCAGTGCGCACATACTACTGTACATGTGTTGCTGTAGATTCTGTACGTACGTACGTAATACAGTAGATCCACGATACTACTTGTTATTCAGACGTATTCAGACGTATTCTGCAATGTGTACGAGTGCACAGCAGAGGATAGTGTAAGACTGCTGCTGCTGTATACTGCCGTAATAATCAAACAATAACTCACAGACTGGGAAACTGTCTGTTGTACCTATTAATAGAAATGCGCAAATGTATACCAGATGACGTAAGCGTTATCGAGTAACGACTATGATGGCTACTGACAAGTATCATCGCTAATACCTCGTACGCCGCCCGCCCGTCTCGTAACCACCTCACCACCGATTCGGTCCGGGTAAAGTTTTCCTCCCTCTCTGCCACACAGTGAGCCCCGTCACCCGCCTCGCGTGAAGGTCGGTGCTCACCGTGGCCCTCGTTTGCCTGCTCGACAAAGTTGGTGCTTAGACTGCGCCGCTCTCTCTGTGAACCTTAGTTTGGTCGCAAAATAAACACCCTAGTTTGCTCGCAAAATAAGCACCTGTTGATTGATCTCTAAAGGTACAGGCGCAGCTGGCACGGGAACGAGTGGTTGACTCCGGACAGTAACACGGAACTCCTCTTATATTATATCCGAGCTATCGAGTTGACTCGCCTCATATGCAGTATAGAGTGACACCTGACAAGTGGCATTGGTGGGCACACATTACCCTGATATCCCAATACCCTTCTGCTAGAATCCCTTTCCAGCATGGAACTCCCCAATCTACCATGGATCTTATATGTCGTGTTTCTGAGTACAATCAACATCCCCCCTACTCATTATACACGATCAAACTAATATCCCCCCTGCTCCTGTGCATCATCAACATTCCCCTCAACTATGTTCATGAAAATGTACGACATCGCAGGGTTGATATATATCTCAATATTATTATCAACTCGAATCAAACTCAGAAAGTCAAAAATCCAATCTGTAACTCAAAAATCAGATTCTTGAATCAACACTCAGATCCTCAAATCTGTATTCAAATGCTCAAATCCCCAGCCTCTCTGTTGCAAACACATAAAACTCTCGAAATCCAATGCCAGGTAAAACGACATTCTTCTCGGATTCAGTCAGGTAAAACGGCATTTTCCGCGGAATTGGTCCAAAGATATTCAGGGGAATCTCGTCGACTTGGTAACAGTGATCTCCGGGGTCCTCCCCTCGCCAAACGCTACTGGTGTCTACAGGCACACTATCATAACCATTCGTATTGTCTCCAGCGCGCACGCTCGGAACCTCGTTCCTCCGGACAAGAGTCTCCCCTTGTCCCCTACTCCCGACATAGATACACAGATCGCGACGGTAATGCGAGATAGCATACATCGCTTTTCACTGAAATTTTATTCGACGTTGAAACTACTCGAAAACTCCAATAACTCTCGCGGAATCCAAGTCGACCAGAAAACAATTCCAAAGCACAAACAATGAAAATATTCATCCAGATTCACAGGCAACCACAATTCAATAAGAATCACCCCGATGCCCCGAACACTACTGCTGTTGCCTCCGCCGCGGCTGCCTCTCCGCCCGGTCTCATGGCGTCACCGCAGCTCGGGTCATCCAGCTATCATCCTGGGTGAAATCAAACGTCGCCTCCGCAGCATTGACCCGGCACACATAAGGGATGGGACGTGCATTCGAGCGATTAGGTCTGCATTGGGTTGGGTGTTTTGTTCTTTTCACGCATTCACTGCTTGCAAACTCCTCTTTAGTTCAACTTCTCAAATGCTACTGCAAATAAACAGCTACTTGTCAACGAGAATATCTGGTCCCACATCAAACCCGTGTTTTCCTCGACCACTATATACTGCAGTACGTACTTGATGAACACATACAGCAGTGCCAAGTAAACCGTTTTCGTCTCAGCTCATACCCATAACTCACCATCATCATCAGTAGTACCGGGGCAACAGACGCTGGACGAGGGGGTTTCCTCTACTCTGCAGTTCAGTCAGTATTTCACCCGAACCTGTGTCATATATACTCTGATGTTTCGCTCTCAGTACCATACTACTTCTGCTGCTGTACTCGTATAATTTATATTACTCCGTTCACAAATATCTCGCTCTTGGCACGTAACAAGTAGCACGGGTCGTGCTACACAGCATCTACTACACATCAACCTGATAACTCAAAAACGAGTTACCCGCATGGAAAGATGTAAACATGTGAAACGCCGCAAACAGACGTGTTGCTGTAGTTGCGCACAAGGGTTCAACACATACACCTCTTTCTGCTGTACTTGCTCGGTTCTGCCAGCATATAATTCGTAATGACTTCAAAAAGGTGCACATGGGCGAACACTTCTTTGTGCAGTGATTTAGTTCACATCATTCGCACGTATCCCAACTAAATTCTAGAGTACCTTAACCCTTTTCATTTCATACTCGTACTCGTATCGATGCCCAACCAGAGTCCTGGAACAGTCAACCATAAAACAGACAGACGTCATAGTCCTACAGTGCGTCTACAGGATAACTTCAGTGAGGGAAGCTATATACGTATACGTCTGTGCATCTCATTTCATTTTATAAATTTGTGAAATAGGTCAGCTGTGAGTTCCACTTCCAACATTCCCAAATGTTAATCTCCAATTGATTGGAGATTATCTTCCATTCTTAAACCCATACACAATCAATCTAAAAACGGAAATCATCACAGCAATCAATCAAGAAAGTCAAATGTGCCTGGTGCGGACTTAAGTCCTTGCTGGTGGCGCCTCGGTCCCTTCTCTTTCATCCTCTCTCTTGGGGCAGCGCATCCTGTCGCGCCCGTGCGCTGATCCCGAACAGACGATGCAGACTCCTCCCCCTGCGCCCATCTTCACTCTCTCCCTCGTCTCCTTCCTCGGGGGCAACGTCCCCCCCATCAACCACCTGCGGGCGTGGTGCTTCAGGCAAACGATTCTGTCAGAACACTTCCAGCGTCGCTCCCGCGGTCTCCACCTTCCCTCTCGGCTCCTGCCGGCCAAACTCCCTCTTTCATATAATAATAAACGTTCTACATCTACGTCGCCAGCGCGCAGCGAACCCACAGATTCAGGCAGATGCCTGGCTATCCCGGGGTGTTGCAGCAGCGACGGTTACACGGCGGTCAAGACGACGGCGGCGGCAGCGGCGGCAGCGAAGACGGCGGTTGCGGCGGCGGTGGTCACGGCGGCGGCGGTAGCGGTGGTTATTGCATGCGCTTCATCGTCGCAACAAAAGTGCAGCAATCCTCTGACTGCTGACGTTGCTGACGGTGCTGCTGGAGCTGCTGCTACACCTGCAACTGCTACTCTCCAGCGCCTTCGCCACCAGTGCCAAGCGAATCTACCAGGTCCGGCTCAAACTTGGCGCTGCTGCTTCTGGTGCGGCATCTCCTGCCTCTCCTTCTCGCGCACACGTCCTCTCCTCCAGGACCACGATCTCTTCTTCAAAATACACACGCTGGCTCCCTGACTAAGCACATCATCTAAAAAGAATAGACATGCTGGAAACAGATTCCCACCTCTCTAGGCTGGCCTGGGCTACGCTTGCCAATAGAAGATCACCGGCTTTCACTAGTGTGTTGATTGATCTCTAAAGATATAGGCGCAGCTGGCACGGGAACACGTGGTTGACTCTAGACAGTAACACGGAACTCCTCTTATATTATATCCGAGCTGTCGAGTTGACCCGCCTCATATATATGCAGTATAGAGTGACACCTGACGAGTGGCATGGGTGGGCACACAATACCCTGATATCCCAATCCCTACTGCCAGAATCCCTTTCCAGTATGGAACTCCCCAATCTACCATGGATCTTATATGTCGTGCTTCTGAGTACAGTCAACAGCACCGCTTGACTATTATTTTGCATATCAGGTATCAAAACGACCCTTATAAACTCGTACATGATATAAGCGGAGCCTCACAAGGAGGCCAAACAGAGCGTATTCGTGCTTCCCTCGTGTCTCGAGGCACACGTCACGCCTAGCCACGAAAACGAGGGCCGCGCTGCTTGCAACCCCTCCTCTACCCGCCAGCATTCACCCGCTATCACCCGCGACGGCGCCGTGCTCGCCCGCGGTGCCGTGCTCTGAGTACACTCACGCGCACGAAACGAAACAAAACTTCTTCAGAAATATAAGCTACGCTTGACTCGTACCTGACATTCGTATGCATACGAGTACAAGAAGGCGCTTGTATTCATGAACGCGGTTTTCGTTCATAATTATATGCTACACCCGATATTGCTTTTTTACCAGAAAACGGTACACTGAAAACGTCGTCTAACTTGGGTTTGGAGTGCCCTGATCACCTTATTTTATTTTTCGTACCGTAAACTGGCAAAAATACATTGATGCACCGTTGTTTGTCCTTTGTGCGACTTGGACGGACGGACATGATTTTTTTTGCCGTAAAACGGTATAACTTGAAAGAAAACGTCATCTAACTTGGGTTTAGTGTACCCTGATTTCCTGGTTTGTTTTTTTTTGTACCGTAAACTGCCAAAAAAAATCACTGGTGTGCCAGTTTTTTGTCATTGTGTCCGTTAGGACAACTTTTTAATTCTGCTTCTAGAAACCCTAGGTAAAGTGGAGATCTGGAGAGTGATTTTTAAGTTGGAGATCTTGAGAACCCCCCCCTTTGCTTAGAGTTCACTCGTGGGTTTTCCGTCTCCAATAAATCCCAGGGCTTTTCGTGGGTCAGGTCAAACCTCACGGGTCGGGTCGGGTCGGGTCGGGTCGGGTCAGCTGACCCGACCCGACCCGCGAAAAATTTGAGGTGTGTTGACTTGACCCGACCGGACCCGCGAGATTTTGAAAGCCTCTTGACCCGACCCGACCCGACTTGCGAGATTTAAAAAGTTGTTGACCCGACCCGACCCGACCCGTGAGATTCGAACATCTGCTGACCCGACGAGACCCGACCCGCGAGATTTCAAAACCTCCTGACCTGACCCGATCCGACCCGCCACCTTCGGATTGACCCGTGAGACACGGGTTTCATGCGGGTCGGGTCACCTTGACCCGCGAGACCATTTATCTTGACCCGCAGGTTCGACCTGCGGATCCGGTCGTGGGTCGACACTTGAAGCACAACTTGAAAATATTCATTTTTGTGCCCAGCAGCGATATGTGGCCTGACTGTTGTGGGTATGGATAGATGCGGGCATGCGTCTATGGATTTGGCGGTATAGTAGTAATGTTTGAATAATATACCAAATGAGTACCTGGTATTACTGAGTATTAGTAGGAGAGAAGCCTTTGAGTAAGCGAGTGGTAAGTGTTCTGAGTGTCGGATCCGCGAGCCGGATGCGCGGGTCCGACCCGCGGGTCAGCAGAAAACAACTCGGGGACACGCTGGCCCGATTCGCGAGTGACCCGTTTCTCGCGGGTCATGACCTGACCCGACCCGTGAGCTTTTCATCACCTCTTGACCCGACCCGACCCGACCCGTGAGATTTGAAAAGTTCTTGACCCGACCTGACCCGACCCGCGAGATTTGAAAACCTCTTGACCCGACCCGACCCAACCCGACCCGACCGGCGACATTTTGAACACCCCGTGACCCGACCGGCGGGTCGGGTCATGACCCCCGAAAAGCCCTGATAAATTCAGACCGCTAAAAAACATGAAGCGGAGATTTTGAGGACGATTTGTTTAGGACCCCCCCCCCCCCCCATACTGGGACTGGTGCGTTAGACGGAGACTGTGACTGCGGTGTCGGTTAGGGTCGTGATCCCCAAAAAGCAGTTCCGCAACAACATAATTTTTTTCCCACGTACTTTGTGGACAGGCACATTTGTTAAGATCAAGGTCGGGACACTTTGTATCCCTGGACAAGTTTGTCCATTAAGTTGGTACTCGTGGTACTCACGTGTGTTGATTGCTTAGAGATAGAAGAGCAGCTTTTATTCCTTTCGTGCACGCGGAGACTAAGAGCCGAGCTCGTGCCTCGCTGGGAAAATCCCTCGTTTTCTATGTACGAAACGCCTCCCAAGTACTACAAATACGATTCCAATACTTGAACCCAGCTAATTACCGGGCTTTCAGCCTCATTCAAGGCAGTACCATAACACTAGCTCACTCGGATGAGCCGTATATGCAGAATTATGGGAAATTTGTGGAAACTCCGATTCCACGAACTAGAACATGAGTCGAAGATGCGGCTCCTCAAAACCCACTCCCACACCTCTGAATGGCGAGGCAACGAAGCCGACAAGGTACGTCAAAAAAGAGAAAGAAAGGAAGGACTAGCCCTAAGGGGCAGGGATAAATCGTCAACGAAAGCCATCGCCATGCCACCGGCAACGGGGGGGAGGGCGAGGAAGTTTCATGGAAAAGCGAACAGTGAGTACCAAAAACGAGAAGAAAAATAACACGGAATACGTGAAGAACCACCTAAACCCAGCCCACAACTCTGGAAACGCGTCCTATGCCACAAATGAGGGACCCGATTACCCAGACCAGCCCCGACACTGAGCGGGGGGTTAGGCAGGACAAAATACGCAAAAGCCATCCCCAACCCAGCCCAAGAAAAAGCAAACCAGAAACAGAGCAGAAAACCCCCCCGACCCGAAAACTCGGAAAACGTCAAGAAGTAGAAAGACCATCCCCCACAGTCCAGGAAAACGACAAGAAAAACAAATATCGAGAGCATTCGACAAGCGAAAGTCAACTATCCACGGCGGCGCCTCGATATTCATCTACGACACGCTGGACCCCCCGTGCAAACGCGCTAGCCAAGTGAATTTGCAGACACCAAGAACCTCGTACAGCTCTCGTCGAAGTCGTGTAGCGCGCCGGAGAAAGAGGAAGTATGATGTCCCGGGTCGTCCAAAAATCGAACCAAATATATTCCATCCGTTGGCGTAGTCGCGCTGAATTTCCCGAGCCACCACAGACCGTCGTCGCCCTTGTACCAAAAGTGGGCCCCGTTGGGAAGCACTGTGTTGCAGTATCGGCGAAGCCCGTCGGCGTGCGATACGCAGCCATAGCCGGGTGCCAGAAACCGCTCGCCGTTTCTCCGAGAAAGTTCCGTTGTGCTGCGCCGATTCTCATTTGGCGGTACAGGTGGTTGGTTTAGCGGTGCTGGTTCGCGGTGCCGGCCCAGTAGCGCAAAAATTCGTGGCGAGAAAGCTGAAGGTCCATTTCTCGTTCGCAGGATGGACGGAAGAGTCCTGTCCAGTCCGTCTCGTACATCACCGCGATGACGCCACCTCAACCTCTAACCGATTGGTGTCCGGTGATCTTTTCCACTTCGAGTCGTTGAAGAGGGGTCGAAACGTCGTCCTGGGTGACGTGGTACGGGGGGGATTCCTGGAAGAAGTTGTTGAGTACGTATTGCGTCAACCCCGCCGGCAAATACTTCGGCATGTCACCACGGTCGTGGGGGTTGGCACAGAGATTGCAGCGTTGAATTGATACGCGCCGCCGAGCATCAGCTCCGGGCATAACGGAAGGAAGATCCACAAACAGGAGCTTTGCCCCGAGAGGAGATCCGTCTGGGGTGTCCGCTGAGGAGCAGGGGCCAGCTGCGAGGACTTTGTAGGGGCCCGTCCAGTTGAGCGAGAGTTTGGCCCTGAGGACCTTGGCGTCCGTGTCGGGTTTCGCGCCCTGGAGGATGGGGGCCACCGTATTGTACACCCACGCCCAGCCCGGACGCAGAGCGTCGGAGAGGGCGGAGTTGCGGCGGTTCACGCGAGCAACAGTGAGGGCGTGGTGTTCGCGAACGATATCGTACGCGCGCTGCTGGCGGTCCGTCGCCAAGTCGCAGCAGGCGAGGTGGTCGCGGGCCAAGCTCTGGTGGCCGGCGACTCCAGCACGCTCGAAAATCGTGAGAGGGAGGCGTGGCAGCCGATCCTTATGAACCTCGTTGGGCGGCGCTGACGGAATTGTTGTACGCAAATTCGACATGAGGGAGCTGTTCATCCCAGTTGTTTTGGAGCTCGTTGACGACCATTGCCAGGTTCTGGGCCATCGTGTGGTTTACACGTGCCACCCTACCGTTGCCGTTTGGGTGGTAGGAGCTGGTGGCAATTTTTCGAACCCCGAGAAGCTGATAAACAGCATGCGAAAGCTTGGAGCAGAACTGGAGGCCGTTGTCAGAGAGGACGTTGCGCGGGCACCCCCAGAGGGTAATATACCGGTTGATGAGAATGTTAGCCGTGCCCTCAGCGGTAAACTCTGCCACCGTGACGGCGTACATACCGGCTCGGCGGCTGAAACGATCAGTGAAAAGAAAAATATAGGTATTTCCTCGAGGTGTCACCTGGAGAGGGCCGAAATAGTCTATGCTGACGGCGATGCCGGGCCCTTCTGGCAAAGACAACGTGATGGTGTGCCACCGGACCGTCTGCCGCGACGTTTTCCGTGCTTGGCACTTCAAGCAGTTGCGTAACCACCACCGGGTGCAGATGCTCATACCGATCCACCAGTAGAAACGTTCGAGAATACGTAGGGCGCGCGGTTCCTAGGTGGGAGGAAGCTGTGGAATGGCAAGCCTGCATGACCCAGGGGCGCCTGAGCAGTGGCACATAACAAATGCGAACAGGGTCGTCGTTCAATAAACAGGCCGCACGACCCACTGGGCGTTGCATGTCCGACGCAAGGGGGGGGGGAACGGCTGTCGGACGAGTAGAACGATGCCCGCGTCGGTGGTGTGCAAGCGGCCTTTGTTAGCCAGCTCCTGAGCCTCCGAAAAGGGAGGGCGCTGGTGGGAAGGGAAACACGACAAAAAGTCGGCGGGCAAAAATTCCGGCCGGCCAAGGGCCATGTAGCGCATGGCGGCGTTGCACGCGGACTCGGCCTGTTGCTCTCGAGCCCAGTCGGCGTGCGAAGCGCACTGCGGAATCATCGAACAGAAATTCGGCAGCTGCGCCGAGGGCGTCGAAGGTGGTCGTGGTGACGGCCGGTGTGTCAGTTGGCGGTGGAAGCCGTAAACGAGGAGTTCCCACGGGCTCGGCGTGGTCGCGGTCGAACTGGATGGGTACCGTCGGGATCGACGAGGCGGCAGGAGCTGGGGCCACGACGACGGGTGAGGCGGTCGCGGCCGTGGGGCTCGCGGCGGGGTGATAGCACGCCGGACGGATGATCTAGGGGCCCCGCCGGACCCGAAGCCATAATCAACAGCAGGCGGCGCGGTGCCAGCGGCAGCGGCTGTCCGTTGGCGCCTCCGAGTGGAGATGCGGCCTGAAGGCGGCAAAATGTTCATAGGCGCCGGGTTGCCAGGCGGCAAAAGGGGAGACGTGGCCGAGTCCGTGACCACGGCGGAATCTTCTCCCTGCAGAGTGTTCGTCGGGACAAGAGCGTGCTGGGCGACAATCGTCGCTGCATCGGAGGCTTCTGCAGAGCCCTGGTCACCCCCGGAGGGTACGATTAAAACCGAAGCGAAAGCGAGGTTGGTGGTGGGTGAAAAAAAACTCAAGCCAGGATCGCGATCGACGGTAGCGACGGAAGCAGATACACAAGCAACGAAATCTCCCCGACGGCAGTATCATAACACGTTCTGCCTACGAGTACTCGTAGAGTTGGGTTTCGTGAGGGAGAACTCCGAACAACAAAACCGTTATGATAGGTGCCACCACTATTACTACTAGTGCTGTACCCGACATCTACGGCATATCTTCTCCTGCTTCTCCGTCCCCTCATCAGCAGGAGAATAGGCCTGACAACACTCCCTGCAGCATGCCTTAGGACACGGCCCGCACGTTGCTGCTGTGGACAGGCAAAGTTTGCCTACGAGTACTCGTATAGAATTGGGTTCCCCTAATAGGTAGAACCAAAAAAACAAACACCGTTTGGTGTTTTCGGTTCTGTTTGGTCCAGTCATGTGCCTACACACGTTGCCGCGTCTACTGTAGCTCGATCAACTCTGGACGAACGCCAACCGCACCAGCACGAGAAGGTTTCGTTTGTGTGCGTGCGTGCACAGAGCCCACCGGGACTGGTATTGGTGCCGTTTGGGTTGAGCGTGGTGGACAAACGTGGGCGAAAACAATGTTGAATCACACACGATAACACAGTGAGACAGCAGTGACGCACAAACAGAAAAATTTTACTACTCTTGTACGACTCGTTATGAAGAGGTTTTTTTCCCTTGGGAAACCAAGAAAAAAAAACTCGCGCTTCGCGCTTGCGCGCCTCATTATAATATTATTGGTAGTAAGCTTCTGGGTATTTTTTCATATTGTGGCACATCCTGGCCCAGCAAAAACACACAGCACACCGCACAGCTCTGCAGCAGCATGCAGCAGGAGCAGCCACACAGCTGTGCAGCAACAGCGCATATATAGCACTGCCATACAATCCGAACCTCCAACCCCAGTACAACCCGCCTCCCGGTGCAGCATGAACTCGCAGCTATCACCCTGCAACAGCAACGATGTCGGCGGCGTTGAGGGGCATCCGGCACTCGTGACTCAACCGACAGCCTCTCGTAGGAACTGGAAATGATCGACTACGATATTTCCCCGACTACAACGAGCACACGCAGCACAACAGACACCACACTACACAGCACAACCCAGCACATAGAACTACTTAGATCTCGATCTCTGAGCGTGCCCGGTTGGTACATCCCTGGCCTCTCAGAGCTCCCACTTGGGAATCGCCTCTTTTTATTACTTGCCGGACCCTTCCAGCGGGTCTTTGTTTTCTCCATTTCTCGTCGTACTTTCAGTCCTTCTTTCCTCTTTTTTTCTTTCGTTTCGTGTGCGTGCCTGTACTCCGAGCACGGTTGGGCGGGCGAACCCGGCACCATCGCGGGTGTCAGCGGATGCTGGCGGGTAGAGGGGGAGTTGCAAGGAGCGCGGTCGCCGCTTTCGTGCCTAGGTGTCGCGTGTGCCTCGAGACACGTCGGATGCATCAATAGGCTCTGTCTGGCCTCCATCTGTGATTTTTGATAGAGTACGTACGAGTATTTAAGGGTCGTTCGGTATGTAAGATAATATTCAAGCGGTGATTATTTTTGCGACCGGGCTGAAAGTCACAAGAGGGAGGTACCCCGAATGAGCACCAACATTATCGAGCTGGCGTCGAGGTCCACGGTGAGCACCGGGCTTCACGCGAGCCGGGCGACGGGGCCCACTGTGGAAGAGAGGGAGGAAAAAATTACCCGGACTGAATCGGTGGCGAGATGGTCGCGAGAGGGGCGGGCGGCGTACGAGGCTGAGAGAGAAGCTCTGCTGTATGTTTTTTTCTTTTTTTCATTTTTTCTTTTGACTGGTGTAAGGTGTTCCAATCACGTGGTAGTAAATTATTATACGAAAGGGGACGGGGATTTCTTTTCTTCCAGAATTTTTCGGTTTCATTTTCATTGTTTTTGCTGTGTTGCTGTGCGGTGCTGTGCTGTTTATCTTCGTACACACGAGTACAGACACAGAGCATATATCGAAAGAAGAAAATAAGTACCCTATCTGGGGTATGTACGTATATGTACGACATGTGAGCGAGCGTAGCGGAAAACCGCCCACGACGCGAAGCATATGTGGCGTCCGAGCTGTTTTCTCCTGAAGCATGGCGGCGGGACTCTTGGCATTATCAAGTCGCCAGTTTGCAACCACAGGGGCCATGAAAAAAAAAAATGTTCAATCATGGACCTGTCCGCTTCGCATAGTTTGATGTACTTTTCCTTCCTGAGCGAGCGTAGCGGGCGGCGTAGGCCGCCCGCGGAGCGAAGCGCCTTGTATAAAAAACCGTAACTCCAACGCCCCACCCAACTCAATGCCAACTAGCGGATGTCATGTTCGAAATATAAAGGATAAACCACTGAGCTACTCAGTCAGCGCTGACTGAGTAGCTCTGTGGTCTATCCTTTCAGCTTTATAAACGAACAAAAGAAGTTACCTTTGGGCTCGATACGGCCTCCCGCCGATATCATCCTCCGGGGTTGATCAAGCCCCTAATCAGCGCCCGGTTTTCCCTTCATATTGTCCTTCTCCCTAGTCGTGCGTTCTTTTACTCAAGTGGTTCACTCCACTTTCGACTCTCAAGTCGAGTGTTTTTTTTATCGTGGTTCTCTCCATTTGATTTCCCTTTTTCTACCCACGGCAGAAAAAGCGGAAATACGACGTCTGGCGGGATTCGAACCCCAGACTTCTGTTGTTCGAAATACAAAGGATAGACCACTGAGCTACTAACTTTTTCTGCTGTGGGTAGAAAAAAAGGGAAATCAAGTGGAGAGAACCACGATAAAAGAACACTCGACCTCAGAGTCGAAAGTGGAGTGAACCACTTGAGTACGACAAGAACGCACGACTAGAGAGGGGGACAATATGAAGGGAAATCCAGGCGCTGCTTAGGGGCTTGATCAACCCCGGAGGATGTTATCGGCGGGAGGCCGTATCGAGCCCAAACGTACTTCTTTTGTTTGTTTATAAAAGATAGACCACTGAGCTACTCAGTCAGCGCTGACTGAGTAGCACAGTGGTCTATCCTTTATATTTTAGACATAGTAGGTGGCGGTATGTGATATCGTATGTTCTTATGGTATGATGGTACGGTTTGTTTGGTGGATACACTACTACCTGGAAAGATCACGGTACGTGATGTGGTATGTGGTATGCTATGGTATGATGGTACGGTGTGGTGGATGTATTTTATGCCTAAATATTGCCTGGTGGTATGGTATGTTTCAGTATATAAGGCACGTAAGAGTCGAACACGTCGTGCGAATATCATCTGTAACGACCTGATATATCGATATTGGAACGCACAAATATAACTTCGAAAATAGAAGACATGCGGACAGACGGACAGACAGACATACAGACGGATTTGCAGTTACCAAAATAGACTCAGCTGTACAAACTGAGAACTACTACAGTCACGAGTACACGAGCACTAAGCAGCAGCAGCACTCAGTAGCACTCGAGGAACACTCGACTCGAGTAGCACTCGTACGCCTGTTGTTGCTGTTGTACTGCTGTGCGTACTTCTCGAGCAGCACTTGAGCGCACGAGCATGATGAGTAGGTTTCCAAGCCTATTATTACACCGAAAAAAAGAACGCGAGACCACGATCACTCGATTGCTCGACCAGTCACGAGCACTCAGGAGCAGTAGCAGCACTCAGCAGCACTCGTACGCCTGTTGTTGTTGTTGTACTGCTGCGTATTGCTCGAGCAGCATGACTGCTGCAGTTCAGCGAGAAGCGAGATGAACAAACTATTTGCAGCTAAAAATACGAAGATTCGGGAAGGTTTCATGCCCCTGGATGGCTTTTCGGAAAAGGGAACCCTTCCCCTGCTTCGCTTGCTGGGTCACGCGACCTTGACCACCTTGTGCCTCGGAGCCCGGACGGGGCCAACGCTTGCACCGTACTGCCCACGCCGCAGCACACGAGCACTCGACTCGAGCAGCACTCGTACGCCTGTTGTTGATGTTGCGCTGCTGTGTACTGCTCGAGCAGCACGAGCTCGAGCAGCACCCTGTGTAGTTGCAGCGAGAGGCGAGAATAACATTTTTTTTGCAGCCGAAAATACGAAGATCCGGTTGGTTTCCATGCCTATTGCACCGAAAAAAAATCAAGAGACCACAATCACTCGATTGCTCGAGCGCGACGAGCACGACGTGGCCAAACAATCACGAGCACACGAGCACTCGGCAGCAGCAGCGGCACTCAGCAGCACTCGTACGCCTGTTGTTGCTGTTGTACTGCTACGTACTGCTCGAGCAGCACTCGAGCGCACGAGCATGATGAGTAGGTTTCCAAGCCTATTGCACTGAAAATAAGAACACGAGGCCACGATTGCTCGAGCGCAACGGGCACGAGACAAACACGAGCAACGCTCGACTCGGTCAGCACTCGTACGCCTGTTGTTGTTGTTGTACTGCTGCGTACTGCTCGAGCAGCACTCGAGCGCACGAGCATGAGTAGATTTCCAAGCCTATTGCACCGAAAAACAAGGACACGATCACTCGATTGCTCGATTTCGACGAGCACGACGTGGCCAAGCAGTCACGAGCGCACGAGCACTCGAGCAACACTCGACTCGGGCATCACTCGTACGCCTGCTGTTGTACTGCTGCGTACTGCTTGAGCAGCACTCAAGCGCACGAGCATGAGCTCGAGCAGCACGACTGCTGCAGTTGCAGCGAGAAGCGAGTAGAACAAAAAAAATATACCCTGTACAACTACTTTTCGTTCCATTTGCAACACCAGACAACTACTTGTTCAGGAAGTTGCGCAAATAGTTGTCAGGAGACAACTACTGTTCAGGAAAGTTGCGCAAATAGTTGCCTGGCAGACAACTATTTGTTCAAGAAGTTACGCAAATAGTTGCCTGTAGACAACTAGTCGAAGAAGTTACGCAAATAGTTGCCCGGCAGACAACTACTCCTCAGGAAAGCTGCGCAAATAGTTGCCTGTAGACAACTATTTGTTCAAGAAGTTGCGCAAATAGTTGCCTGGCAGACAACTACTCAGGAAAGCTGCTCAAATAGCTGCCTAGAGACAACTACTCTTCAGGAAAGCTGCGCAATTAGTCATCCAGGACAACTATTGGGTAGTTGCAACCGTGCGCAACTACCATTTGTATTTGCCCAGCGGTAGTTGTACAGGGTGTGCAGTCATTTGCTTTTCATTGGTAGCTGACCTGTTGACATGTAGCCCAGCGTGTGTGCTTGCCCGTGTGTTGCGCGTGTGTGTGGTGCGTGGTGTGCACAGCTGGATCTTCAGCGATTGTTGTTGGACCGACAACTGATACTGTTCTGAGTCCAAGAAGTCAAATTCAACGGTCCCAGTCAACTATCTCCGCGTCTCACTCAAACTACATTTGTCTGGATAACTACTTGTTTAAGAACTTGCGCAACTAGTTGTTCTGGATAACTTCTTGTACAGGAAGTTGGGCAAAAATAGTTGTCAGGAGACAACTACTTTTCAGGAAAGTTGCGCAAATAGTCGCCTGGCAGACAACTACTTGTTGAAGAAGTTACGCAAATAGTTGCCTGTAGACAACTACTTGTTCAAGAAGTTACGCAAATAGTTGCCTGGCAGACAACTACTCCTCAGGAAAGCTGCGCAAATAGTTGCCTGTAGACAACTACTTGTTCAAGAAGTTGCGCAAATAGTTGCCTGGCAGGCAACTACTCCTCAGGAAAGCTGCGCAAATAGCTGCCTAGAGACAACTACTCCTCAGGAAAGCTGCGCAAATAGTTATCCAGGACAACTATTGGGTAGTTGCAGCCGTGCGCAACTACGAGTACCATTTGTATTTGCCCAGCGGTAGTTGTACAGGGTGTGAAGCGGTTTCGAAAGTGCGGCGGATCTTCGCGGATCCTGAATCCTAAATCCTAAAAATGGAATATAGACGAGCCGTATTTATTTGCAGCTAATAAAACATACGAAGATCCGGGTACATTTCCAAGCCCCTGGATGGCTTTTCGGAAGTGGGAGCCCATCCCCTGAGTTGCTTACTGAGTCACGCGACTTTGACCACCTAGAGCATGCCCGTCGGGGCCAACACTTGCACCGTACTGTCCACGCCGCCCCCTGCGGGCCGCGCAGCACGAAGCACGAGAAAAGACCCGCAGCCAAACGAGTAAAGTGAATTATTCCGGAAAAAACGGCAATTTCGTACAACGTAATATTAGTGATGGAAACTGCTACGAGAAGCTCTCTTGGTTGGACACATGCCAGGTGCAGATTTACGGTCTTCAAAACATACCAAATTTCGAATTGGAGCCAGAAAAGACACAACAAAATCGAGTACGTGTACAAAGGGTTCAAGGGTTAGACCGACATGCCGAGCGTACGGCGAACCTGACCCTGGCCTCGTGTGCCCTACTGCTGCTGCTGCTGCTGCTGCTGCTGCTGCTGAAGCTGCTGTTGTTGCTGCCGCCGCCACATCTGCTGCTGCTGACGATTTTTTTAACGAAAAAGGATCAACCCAATCGTCACGGATACATACAACCGTGTACGTAGATGTTCGTTCGTGTTGGTTCAGAACAACAACGCGTATTCGCCCAGCATGATGCATCGCAGACTTAGCGCCTCATTATCACCAAGAAGTATTGCAGGAACAAGCCCTTCCAATATGCTACGAGTAGCGTAATGGAAGTCTCTGGCTAGGGTAGTTATCGGTCAGCCCAGTGCGGGTTGGACGTTCTTGAGATGTGTGATGAAGGTGGTGGTGGTGGTGATGGTGATGGTGTTGCTGTTGATGAGGTGATCCGAGTGAGCGAGGAGCATATCGCTATGCTTGAAGAAATCCGCATGCTCAAGAAGGCCGCACGGGAGCGAGAGATCAGCGAGGAGGGGGCGAGACGCTGTACACAGCGGTCTTATCCGGCCCAAGCGCTCGCTTAGCCTCTTTCTCTTCCCTAGACAGTATCACCTCCAATAATCTCCTCCTTTCTCCTTCACACCTTTTCAGGCCTCGGTCAAGCCTCCCCACGTACAGGAAACTCAGCTTGGTCGGCATCATATACTGAGCGCTCGACCGGTTGTCGTCTCCTACCTTGACTCCATCAAAAGCCACGTAGTATGCGTCCGACACGGTATCCGACAGATGGTCGAAAAATGTCCGCGTCAAGCTCACAAGTTGCTGGCGCCCTATCGCCTTCATGCCTAGAGCCTCGCGCGCCTTTACGAGCACACCTATTCCGTCTTCCAAAGGCACTGGCTCCCCAAGATTTAAAACCTCCAACACCGCTTGCTGTGCCTGAGACACGGACAACTCGTGCGATTTGACGGAAGGTGTGGTCTGACGTAGGTACAACATAAACGACGAAGTTGTGAACCCTGACCCCTTGGTTTTCACCCACTCCTTGCCCTTGTCACGAAACTGTATGGCACACGCGTTGCAGAGGGTACTCCCGGAGTCCAGGACGATACCTCCGTCTTTGACCAAGCTTCCCCTCGACTCGCCCGACGAAAGCCACCGCTGGAACAGGCCTAACTCCGAAGACGGGGTCCGCCAAAGGGCTGACTTAGTCGTGCCGCAGGCAACACCTCTCGGCCGACTTTCTTTTATCGACGTCTTCTAACCTCCTGAACGTGGCATAGAAGCACCCGGGCCTGGTACACAGGCACTTGGTAGTCGGAACAAACCCAGGCTTCACGATAGTTTCCATATGTGACGTCTCGGCCAACTGCGCCTGCCACAAACTGGCAGCTCTTTCGATATCTGCCTCGTTCGTGATGTGCCTCCATAATGGCTTCTGTGCGGTTGACTGAAGTGGAGGGACGTGGCATGCGCTGCAGAGGAAGAGCCCAATGTGACGCTGACCCGTGCCGCACGCATCACAAGGGTCTACCCAACCACTTGTATCGCCGCAAACGTTTAGACCACACGCTGGTAGCTTCCCCCTCCGCCTTGCTTTTGAGATTGGCTCTTGCACAAGAGCGGGAGCCGGAGGGCAGGACTGCGACTGTCTGGGTGTGGAAGCCCTCGTCGAATATCGACGCGGATCGTCCACCAAATATTCCTTCAACCTAGAGCTGGTAAAGCTGGAAACACGACGACGACGAACCGATCGCCGACTGCTGTGGCCAGATTGCGACTGCGGTAGAGGCGCGGACTCTACGATGGACCCAGAAGCGCCAGGCGGGGGTGATGAGTTTGTCTGAGTAATTGTCCTCTTGTTGCGTAACCCCCCCTGTTCGTCCCCACCTGCGTTAGAACGACCCAATCGTGCACGTGGCCCGACATTCCTGAGCGATGCAAGTTCACTGTGCAAACTCTTTACATAATACTGGATATTCAAGATGCAAACCACAAGTGTTTCAGTGTCGTGGGACTTGTAGCGTTTTATTTTACGAGGAGCGACTCAATAAACCAAATACATTGGGAAGGGACACGCCCACAACGCAAAAAAATAAATAAATAAATAACAGAGCAGTAACTGCTGTGGCACCCAAAATATACTGCATCTACTTCCTGATTCATGTCTCGGCGTCTGTCACCTGAATCCATTTGGCCCGATCCTGTTGGCGGGTACTCGGATGCGTCTGGTTCATACGGGGCGAACACCTCGTCCCCAGCACCTGAAGAATTCAGCAGTCCTGAGGTAAACAAATGCCAAGCCCAAGGACATGGTTTCGTTATAGGCAAGTATGGGAAACAGAGGACTACATTGCTCCACCAGGCAGGTGGACCATCGATTCCCTTCGTTATCTGCGGTACACTTGGCTGGTCGCAACACTTCAAGAACATTCCATACTTACGTGCGTATGTAGCACAAGCATACTGGCTGCATACGTCTGATGTACAAATGAAGTTACCCGTGATATGACACCGCCCCATCTGCGCACAACAGGTGGGCCCTCGAACGCTGCGTCTGTTTTGTATATACTGCTGTACGCACAAAACGATGGACTGCAGCAGTATGAACATCCAAACATGCCCATTGCCATATCATGGAAAGTATGCCTAGTATATCGTTATGAATTGCTGTGATAATATATCTGAATTGCAGCGTCACACACTACACGCGCGGTGTGTGACGATGCTTACTTGGTGTGGCCAAGGACAACGTGCATGGTCACGTAGTGTCTTCAAGTATTGCAACGTAGATCATGATACACACAAACAGGAGTCGCACCAGAGCACCTTTTATCGTACAATTGACCATCTCAGCAACACACATAGGGAATGGGAGCCACACGACTCCGCCCCGCTTTAAACAAAGTCACAAGTTGATACACTTAAATCAACCAAGTCGACTTCGCGTGATAGCCAACTCACAGAAAAAAAAACATGGTTTATCTGCCCGTGGTTCTCAGAACAGCAACCACGAGGAGCGCACCAACAGTACGTTTGGCCACACGGAACTAGTGCGTTAAGATAATATGTGGAATTAACAAACAACTCCAGCATACGCTGTAAGCGTGTAAGCTCGAAAATGTACGCATCTTTGCTGGACCGGCGTATACTCCACACCCGTGTTTGCTGAACACGTCAGCCATAAAGAGTAGATGCAAGCATATAACGGGTGAGGTGCCTCGATCCGATAGATCAACACCCTGCTTCCTAAACCAGTCATCCTCCCGATGACCACCATGAGACTAACCCTAGCTAAGATGGACTTGAGGCAAATAAAGAGGGAGGCGATGTGGAAGACGGGGTCGGAGATTCCCATCGTAGATCTCGTAACACGCACGCGCGAAAGGACACGTCACCGATCAAGCAATGTCAGATCTCGAATCACGAGCGGTCTTACGTCGTTGACGGTGTTGACCCGTCCCCGGGAGATTGCTATCGGGAGATTATTCCGCCGCAAGACTCTGGGGGGACCTAATTCCTCCCCATCGAGTCAGACTATGTCTATCATCTCCTTGCCAAAAGTACGAGAGAACCCTGCTCGGCTTACGTCGGCTGTAACGGCAGCTGCAAGGGACCCTCGTCACGGAGACTTCTCCGCGACCTCTCCCCGGCGACTATAGCAGCCCCGACGGCGAGCATAGCATTAACATGTAGCAGTTATTTTTATCGGGGGAACGTATACATGTAGTCCATCCGGTTAAATTTTGCCATCTTGTGAACCCCACGTTTTCTCGCTCAATTTTCAGAGTTGTAAGGCGAAACAAAGTTGGCAAGAACCGTGCGGTTGAGAGGAACTCAAATCCGGTGTCATTACAAAAAAAAATGGCCACTTTCGAGAAAAAGTGGCTCGGATTTGGGGAAAAAAAAAAAAAAAAAAAAAAAACGACTTTTTGCTTGTGTTTTCTTCCCTGCGTAAAATATAATATCTACCTGGTATGTATCATAATTGGTGTCATCCTCTCCAGCATGACCAGGTTGCTGCGCAATCCAGGGGGAGACGTGGTTCTTGTGGTTCCGAATCGATTTCTTCCGCAGGTGGAACACGTTTCGAGAACCTCCCACCTGCTACTCTGGCGTGCTCAGCCTTGCCACCCCGAGGACGCCCAGCCCTCTTCATTGGCTTGTGTTTGTGCGTGGGTGTGTTCTTGTTTGTGTTTATGTGTGTTTATGCGTGTCCAACAGTAGGTGTGGCTCTCTGTGTGTGCCGCTCTGAAACTTTGAGCGGCCGTATGTCGCTCAGTTTTTTTTTTTTTTTGCACAAAACGTAAAGAAAATCTCATGGCAGCAGGTCCAATTCGCCCGAATCCGTTGAGTTTTCGGGATTGTATGGTGCGTTGTTTGCACATAAAACGAAACATATCCCCCCCCATATAAGGTTTTCTGACTTTTTCTCTGCTAAAACTCGGCAAAAAAAAAAAGAAAAACTTTTCACGTGACATGAGGGTGTGTCTAAACAGAATCGAAATCGAAAATCGAATTGATAATAAACAAGGCGCTGATTGGTCCCTGGTCAAAACATGTTCCCCTTTCGTTTTTTAGGTTGCGAAAAAATGAACGATTTACTTGTGTACCCCGGCCCTCACGTGTCGATCTGCTGTTTCAGTGCGCGAAATGGTACTGGCCGAAACCAATTGGAAATCGAACCAGCTGTAAGTATTATCGTCTCGTCGACCCTGGTGGTATCCAGGGGAGTCTTTGGCCAGTAGTCAATCGCGAGGGAAATAATGGAAAACGCGCGCGGTTCACGCAGCTTGCAAAGTTGAGTATCGACCGATATGCCGAACGGTTGTACTCACAGCTGACGTGCTTTCTTAGTTTTTTTTACAAAACCCAATGCCAAAATCAAAAAGTTGACGGCTGGGAATCGAAAAGGAAATCGAAAGCACGAACAGCAACAATTCAGCTCGTCCTACTGGTCAGCGCAGCCACGTCAAAATATCACATCAGGACCGCCGTACACAGCATCCAACCCACAGCTAGCACGGCAACACAGCCGCACAGACCAGCCGTAAACAGCCAGCAGGCGAACCACAACACCAGCCCCGACGTTCGCGGGCCTTTGTTTCCCGGCGTTCGAGCCAGAGCGAACATAGTTTGAGGAAAATTCAGGATGGTACCCTCGAGAACGAGGTCGGAAGTTCGTTCTCAGTATAATTTCAAGTTTGATCTCGGGGCGTGAACGTTGGACGCGCCACCACCTCCATGGGAGGCCCAACGACCTCTCGGAATCGAATTGCCGTCGCGGTGGCCTGCTTGTGCGGTGGGTCTGTGTAACCGAGCGCTGGATTGCCGGTATGTGAGCACAGATGCGAACGGCATATTATTAGTAGGTTGTGCTCTCCGTTGCTTTTCGTCTGGATTTCTATTTTCACTTTTCGATTCTGGTTGGATACCTCGGCAATTTTTTATCGAAATCGAAATGAATTCGATTTTCGATCGAGCTTTTCGATTCTGTTTAGACACACCCTGAACCTGGTCGACGAGATCTATTCAAAACCGGTCTCGAAAACAAAAAAGGACCCCACGTTCGTTCATATAAAACCAAACAAATTCTCCGAAAAAATCCGCTGATTAGACCTATGCCAATGGGAAAGCGAAGTATCAATAAAAAGTTTGAATTCCAAAGATACCCGCCAAAAAAATTTAGAATACGCTTCCTATGGGCACGTTCAGAAAAAAAAAAGTTCCCAACTTTTGGACAAGCCCGAAAAAAGCAAATCTGGGGCCGATGCTGGGCCAAGATCGGCCTGAGAAAAACTCAGGCCGATCTTTGGTTCGAAGCGGCGAGATTCCGAGTCCTCGACAGACATCGATCGACAAAACCAACGATTGCGTCATGAATTCTGAACGGAGTGCGCTCGTTAGGGGCTCCGACCCACCCTTGGGTCACCGTCTTCACACAATGGCCAGTGACGTGCGGCGGGCGATGGCCAGGCGTACGATAAAAAAAAAAAATAGCCGCTGGTGTGTACAAAACAAAAGACAAATTTTCTCGATCCGTCTCGAATGGCAAAAAACACGCTTTCTTTCAGGTTTGGGAGGATACCGCAGGACGCTGCCGGCAAGCTCTCGCCCCCTAGAGCATGTATTCACTTTCTATCTTCGATGCCGTCATCTATACTCGTTGGCCTTGCCCGACACCAAGCGGATTGGCCTTGGGCTGAGTTTATATCGAGATCGAGCATCTATCGTCGCACGAGCTGATTTTTATCAGCGTGTTGATAATTTGCAACGAGAGAAAACAAATTGCGCCGCCTGCAGCCGTTGGAAAAAAAGAAGAAAAAATCAAACATTTTTTCCCTTTTTTCCCACAGCGGCGGTACGAGGATATTTCCGGCTGTTTTTTTAAAGCAATATTTTTGAAAAAAAAGTTTCGGATTTCGCGTTTCCACGACATATATAAAACTCAACAGAGGGTGATATTTCGACTCTTTGCGCCGAATTCAATATCGCGATTTTCGTACACGCAAATCCCTCGATACAAAACTCAAATATCGGGTTTCTTGCCAGAACAACGTGAGACAAAACATGGGTGAAATAAAAAAATAGGCGGCAAGTGCACAAACACGTAGAGCATCGCATGGGCTGGAGGACGTCGCTGCTGCTGCTGCGGCTGCGTCTCTACTCAGCTCGGCAGGCTACAGCGCCCGCGTACACAATGGATTTGGCTCTTGGCATAGACGATGGCGCGTCTCGTGCTCGTGCTGAGACGTGTCCGCCAAAAACTAAAGGTCGGGTTGGCGCTACCCGCTTGTTCCCGGATGAGGTGGGGAGTGCGGTGTTGGGGACATGGGTTTGGGGCAACTCCGGCAGAAAGACGCCCAGCCAGAGCACTGGGTGCTGTGCTGGAGCCGCTGAACCGGGGCATCCCGTGCATCCGCCTCTCCCCGACCAAGGGAGCACCCGTCTGCCGTACTCATTCAACCAAGTCGTGGCGGCGGCCACCACTGCTGCTGCTGCTGTTGTGGTGCTTGCTGGCAGGGTAACGATCGGATGACCGAGTAGAGGGGACAGGCTGTTTCCAATTTTGTCTGCCAAATCCGGCTCTACCAACAAAAAAGAGAATCACAAATATATGCTTGGGGTAAAAATACCCCAAGCATATATTTGTGTGTTGCGGACCACGTATGGCGAAAATATCGCTATACCCGACGTCCGTATAAAACTCGTGAGGCACATAATTTGGCTCTAAATGTCAAATATCGCGATATTCTCGAGTTTTATATATATATCTATTGGCATAGGTCTTATTAGCGAATATCTCGCCAACAACAAAAAAACTAAAAATTTTATCGATACAAAAGATCCGCCTGAAACAGAGCTGTGAAAGCGTACCAACATTCCATGACACCAAGGGGTCATTCTGTCGTCCAGGAAAAATTATTTACTATTATACGTACGTACATGATGGCAAAAATTTAACCGGATGGACCATACAGTAATATTAAGGGCCACTCCTAACGAACAAAAAAAATCACGATTCGTGAGATTTTTGTCGTGAATCGTGATTTTTTTTGTCGTGAATCACGACAAAAAAAATCACGATTCATGACGCCAATTTTTTTAGCTTTTCCCTAAAAAAAACAAAATCACGATTCGTGACATTTGTCGTGTCTCAAAATACGCCTGATCAAGGCACCACGCAACCCACGTGCACCAACGGTATCCGATGGTCGGCATAGGGGCATGGCAGACTTTGCTTCGTACGCCGCTTGTGGGCAACGGGCGGCTACCCAAAGACACCGCTGGGCGCGGGCTAACGAGGAGGTTGTGGCCTCGAAATTTCCAGGAGGAGACACTGCTGGAAGACAAACGCGAAAATGACCTGGGGATGTCACAGGCCGGGCCGGGCCGACGGCCTGCGAGATGGAATCTCGCGAAACGAGCTTGGCCGACGGCCGGTGAAGTTGGAATCTCGCAGGCTGGGTCAGGCTTCGGCCCGCAATTCGAATATGTCACGGGCTGGGCCAGGTGCGGACGGCCCAGCCCGGCCTGGCCGTGCCCCACTCTCGAGAGTTTGCTCCACACCCCCAAAAAACGTTGGGTTTGAAATATCAGAACTTTAACTATTTGAAAATATCACGAAACGCGACGTTTTTCGGCTTTTTTCGTTAGAACTGAAATGTCACGGATCGTGATCTTTTGGCATGCCTAAAAATCACGAATCGTGATTTTTTTTCGGTTCGTTAGGAACGGCCCTAATACTACTGATGCAGTGATCGGGTCCAAAATCGGGTCCAAGATTTTTGGTGCTCAATTCCTGCACAGTAGTCTAGTCAACACAGCAGATTATCTTTCTTGTATCTGGTACCTGGTACAGCAGTAGTCTGCTGTACATCAGCGGTCAATATTGGTCGTCTCGGCAAAGTGCTCATCGTCGCTGACTATGGGATGCACGGTTGACATCATGGCTGGCACATACAAGACAAGAGGGGCATCATGGGCTGTCAAGCGCGAGTTCCTGTCCAGACGCATACACCGCCCTTTGCCGGCGCACAAGCTCGCTCGGATACTCTTCTCTTCTATTATTAATACATGTGCCATGTGATGCTCGGGTTCGTACTCCATTTTATTGTTATTTCTCTATATACTGCATAGTGCAACACAGCCGAGCAGCCAGGAACTGGAGCCAAAGAAAAGTAGGTTTCCTGAGTTCATCGCCGATGCTGCCGCGCTACACAAGCGGTCGACTCTGTCGTGTCGTGGCATTGACGGCAACATACAATACCGGGAGCATCACGGCTCTCAAGCGCAATGCACAAGCGAAAGCGTGACGAGCTTGGATGCTGGTCGAACTGATGTATGCTGCTTAGCTAGTGCTTCCGCTGGGTGTGTTGGGTACCTTTTGAGTTCAACCTTGAGGTGGGACAAAATTTACTCTGCGACCACGCGTTGTAAGCAGCACATAAACACACAAAACCTCTTACGAGTACTCGCACTTACCATACTACACGCAGCTAAGAAGTGCTTCCCTCAGATGGTCCGCTGTGGGTGGATCTCTCGAACTCAACCCTGGCACCCTGGTTCTTTCTCTATCGGTTTGTCGAGTCTTGTTGTGGCGTTTTTATATTACGGGGACTATTTCGTTTTTTCACCTTCCGTAAAAGCTTCCGTGGTTAAAGGGTTATACGAAAGAAACAGCACCATCATGTCATGGTGTCATTTTGTATGTTGTGTTCTCTACAATGGCGTCGCCATTTCCATTGGTACCGGCGACAGCGCAGCAGGCTGCCGCAGCGCCAACAAAGGGTTATCCAGCACCACGTCGACGACGTCGTCAAGGAAGAGGTTGTAGAAAATGTTCAAGGTGAGTGGAGAAAAAACCGAAAATTGCTACGTCGGCCTCCAAAGCGTTGATGCAGCATGGCTTGGACGTCAGGCCACCGTCCTCGTCCCTTTGACGATCCCGTTCGCCGTTTCTTCTTGGGTATAACATAACAGCCGTCTTATTGCTGAATGTTGTCAAATCCTTTTTTCGGCGAACGGCCGTTGTCCGAGATGTCAAGATTGTTCAAAATTTAATTTTTCAAATTTTCCGCATGTGCAACTACTCTGTACGTACAACAGCAGTACAAACTCACAGCACTGAATACGTACGTACAGCAGCAACTCGTTTGGACGAGTAATACCGTACGTACCAGGTACTGATGACATGTAGACTGTAGACTGCTGTCATCCTCCTTTCTCTTGCGAAGAAATCCAACCGCAGCAGCATTTCGTACAGCAGCAGCTGAAGGGCACTTTGAAGTTGTGGTTGGCGCGTTAATTAATGTACATACGTTCGCCCGACGTCGGAGTGTCAGTATGTCGGACCACGACTCGACCGACAAATAAAAAAATTGTACCTGCTACGTGAATATCACAGGAATCATACATACGGGGCTGGAGATAACCATGGGCGCGAGACGACGGAGTAACTAATGCCTGTGGATGGGATGAGACGAAGCATGGAGAGAGTTGAGATCGGTTGGGCCGCACAGGGGGAAGGCAAAGAAGGGAGGGCGGCACTCCGTTCTGGTGACGTGCGGTTAGAGACGGTGAGTGTCGTGTGCATCGATAGGTCGAGTGCAACGCTTCACACCCCCGGGCAGATCATGATCTATCTATCTACAGATCAGATAGATCATCTAGTTCCTCACCCGCCGTCGTGATAGGTTGTGCAGGATCTGCATTGCACAGATCCAACCCAGGCAAAATGTGCTACTTCGTGCAGATGTTACGGCTCGGGACCAGCTGTATGAGGTACCTGGTAGATCTTACAAGATCGGGAATAGATCTGCCTTGAAAGAACTACAGTAGAACGTCAACTGGGAATCCATGATCTGTCCGAGATGCGCACGAGGTTTGGCTTATGGTGGAGTCGAGAACCGCTGATCCGCATCTGCAGATAACGTTGCTAGCCTTTTTGTCAAATCAAGATAAACTCCTTCAATGTCGTTCCCGCTGTGATCACAGGACGCTGCAGACACCGACGAAGCGAAGTGCATGGATCAACAGGACGCCGGGGTCAGCGAGGACGACGGGGTCAGGGGTTAGTCATGGTACATAATCCGTGATCCGGTACTCGTTTGACCATCGAAGGATTGCACGCGACGTCGTAGGTTACAGAGTCTTAACCCCACGGGGGCATGCCAACCGCAACATCTACGGTTGACAAACGTACGTCGAAATGCCTCTATGTTCTCAGTGGCGGAGAAGCAACCCTTTCGTTACCTCTTGATATTTTCCCATGCAGATACTATTATTATCGACGACGATGAGTAAGGAGAAGAGGGAAAAGAGTACGTGCAACTCTTGCCGAACTGCAAGGCGCCCCTTCGGATGGTTGGGAATCGGAGACGGAGACGAAAGCGTCGGAAGCCGGTCCAGACGATCGAGAGAGGAAGCCGCGTACGAAGGTACCGTAGTGCGCTATAACAGTGGACGCCTCACGGGGCGTTATTATCTTTCGAGCTTGTGACATTCCGAGCTTGAAAAGGAGCCCCGGGGCGTTTACCATGCGGTCGGGGAGAAGTTTGGAAGCACTACTCGTAGTGGCATGCTGCATTATGCCAGCGGGTCCGGTGTAGTGGCAGCACATCCAGCAGACCAAGCACTAAACAAAAAAAATAACACGGCCACCACCCATATGCACGAAGACACTTACCCGTCTACCAACCCACTCACTAACCACCCACCCGCCCACCCACCCATCAACCCATCGACCCACCCACCGACTCATTCACCCACCCGCCATGTGCTACAGCAGTACAGCAGTACGTGTAGCAGTAGAGGAGTGCCAAGTTCGTACGTAGCAGCACCATGGTCCAGTGGTAGAAACACAAGCGGAGTAAATGGAACAGTAGAAACACGACAACCATCCACAGCCACGAACTCACTCGCCCACATACCAACTAACCCACACACCCACCCATGCAACAACCCACCCACCCATGTACGACATCAGTACGTGCAGCAGTAGACATGATGGTTCATATCGCGCTTGTTCCTGTATGGTACTACTATGCGTTACATTTTCTTTTCCATACTCCGCCATGCCGGGGAGAGCGGCCCGCCCCCGGGAGGGCGCCTTTCCACGCCCCACGTTCGCCAATTCCTTCGGCGGGGACACGGAGAGCTGCCGTGTGGAGTGGTCGTGGCGCGGTCACGGTGCCGCGAGCGACCGGGAGACGCACGATAGAGCCGCCGCAACGCGTTCAAGACTGAAACCGGCATAGCTGTGACGATCCGGAACGACGTCACTGCTATTAATACTACTGCTACTACTACTAGTACTAGTACCGAGCAGTAGTGATGACCACTCGAACTCGTCTGTTGCCATTCTTTTGCTGATGCGTGAAGCATGTATCAACATGTATAAGGGCATGCCAACATTTCTATGCATAGTACCCCTCCTTGCTTGCATCGGAAACAGCTCCTTTTCTCTTCTTGCTACGACATCCCAACTTGACCCCGGGGCGTTTACCCCCCAATAATTTGAAGGGGCGAGATGTGGGGGGGACGTCTGCTGTGTCGCCGGGGCATTTTTCGTTAAGAGGAGTGCGTTTTTTTTTCTCTACATTAGTGTCGTTTCCGCTGAAAAGGCACCCCATTGGTTTACTCCTGGACTTGCGCTTACCATCAGTATTACGGTAGACGACGTGATTACGTATTTTGTGAATACTTGGACAACGGCTTGTGACGGCTGCGCAGAAAGATGGTTGTTTTGCTGACGCTTTGCGCTCCGGTTAACATAACTTTTTACAGCCACGAAGTCGGCGTAATCAACTGCGCTGTTGCTGTCGTCTTCTTTTTGTACCAGGTATAGAACTACTTATAGATATCTCGGTCTCTGAGCGTGCTCGGTTGGTACATCCCTGGCCTCTCAGAGCTCCCACTTGGGAATCGCCTCCTTTTATTACATGCCGGATCTTTCCAGCGGGTCTTTGTTTTCTCCATTTCTCTTGGCACTTTCAGTCCTTCTTTCCTTTTTTCTTCTTTAGTTTCGTGTGCGTGCGTGTACTTGAAGCACGGCATCGCGGGCGAACCCGGCGCCGTCGCGAGTGTCGGCGGATGGTGGCCGGTAGAGAGGAGATTGCAAGGCGCGTGGTCGCCGGTTTCGTGGCTAGGCATCGCGTGTGCCTCGAGACACGAGGGAAGCATGAATGAGCTCTGTCTGGCCTCCATTTGTGGTTTCTGATAGTTTATCTACGAGTTTATAAGGTTCGTTTTGGTTAGCAAAATAAACTCAATTGTTGCTTATTTTTGCGACCAATCTGAACTATACAGAGAGACGTACACACAGGCTGAGCACCAACATTGTCGAGCTGGCGAACCACGGCCACGGTGAGCACCATGGCTTCACGCGAGGCGGGCGACGGGGCTCACTGTGGCAGAGAGTGAGGGAAGCTTTGCCCGGACCGAATCGGTGGCGAGGTCGTCGCGAGAGGGGCGAACGGCGTACGAGGCTGAGAGAGAAGCTCTGCTGTTTGATTTTTTCCTTTTTTTTTTGACCGGCGTAAGGTGTTCCAATCAGGCAGGAAATCATTACACGAAAGGGGACGGTTTTTTTTTTTTTTCCGAATTTTTCGGTTTCATCTTCGTTGTTTTTGCAGGCTGCTGTGCCGTGCTGTGCTTATCTTTCGTACATACGAGTACAGACATATTGAGCATATCGAAAGAAGAAAATAAGTACCTTACCTGGGGTATATACGTACGTACGACATGTGAGCGAGCGTAGCGGAAAACCGCCCGCGACGCGGAGCGTATGTGGCGTCCGAGCTGTTTTCTCCTGAAGCATGGCGGCGGGACTCTTGGCATTATCAAGTCGCCAGTTTGCAACTAAAATCAATCATGAAAAAAACTACTATGGTATATTCAATGATGGACATCTGTCCGCTTCGCATAATTTGATGTACTTTTCCTTCCTGAGCGAGCGTAGCGGGCGGGCGGCGTAGGCTGCCCGCGGAGCGAAGCGCCTTGTATATATTATGCGTATAATATGCACTTTCTTTTTTAGGCATGCTGCTCTCCGGCGGCCGAGGGCTCTTTCTCACACTTTCGGCTGCCGGGCAAGCAAGGGGGCCGTGGGTACATTACATTGCATGTCTGGACCCCGACTGAGCACCGTGGCGGTGTTCGGTGCATTGAACATCGCTGAGTTGGCTTGAAAAAACAAGGGATTGCTTTCCGCCCCGCCGAGCCGAGTAGGTGACATGGAAAACCCCACATTTTTTTAATTCTGTTTTTTTTAATATTTTTTTAATAGCCCGCCACCCTCGAACACTTTTTCAAGCCGCCTTTATATATGTTGCACTAAGCCCTTTGGCGGGTGGTGTTTTGTTTTTTTATCAACCTCAGCGGCAGCAGCAGCAGGTACAGTAGTCGTCTGTCGACAGTCATTTATGTTTCAGCTAGCCCTTTGACGTACACCACACCCCTTACACCGAGCACGTACTGTACGTGACCACACACCTCACACCGAGCACGTACGTGACCACAATACTGCCTCCCTCGGTCTGTCTACCTGTGTACGAACGACAGGCAACTGCTGTGTGCAGTTTGAACCGCAATCTAGACATCACAGCAGCAGCAGTTCATTCCCCGGAAAAATTCCAGTGCTTTTCGCGGGTCAGGTCAAACCTCACGGGTCGGGTCGGGTTGGGTCAGCTGACCCGACCCGACCCCCGAACATTTAGAGGTTTGTTGACTTGATTCGACCCGACCCGCGAGATTTTGAAAGCCTCTTGACCCGACCCGACCCGACCCGTGAGATTTCAAAACCTCCTGATCCGACCCGTGAGATTTGAAAATCTCGTGACCCGACCCGACCCAACCCGACCCGCGAGATTTCAAAACCTCCTGACCCGACCCGACCCGACCCGCCACCTTCGGATTGACCCGTGAGACACGGGTTTCATGCGGGTTGGGCCACCTTGACCAGCGAGACCATTCATCTTGACCCGCAGGCTCGATCTGCGGATCCGCCCTGTGGGTCGACACTTCAAAAACAATTTAATATTCATTTTTGTGCCCAGCAGCGATATGTGGCCTGACTGTAGTTTTTTTATTTTATTTTTTTCAATCATTACTTTTACTTTCCAGCCTAACTCGTAGGAGGATTTACCCTCAGCGATCTTCTGGACAAGCCGTGGTCACAGGTGTCGTCCCTTCTCCCCCCCGGTACGTGCCTTTAGTTTTTATCGCGCATAGGGTTCAGCATTCCCACTGCTTGTCGATTTTCATCGAATGTACAGCTAACTCACGCTTTCGCGCTTTCCGCTGATCAATTTTATGCAAGAAAAAGTCCCTACGAGCATGCACTCGGTGAGACTCGAACTCACGAAATTGATCTTGATAGGCTCGCGGACCACCTACCAAGCCACCGGGGACGCTGGCTAGTGGGTATGGATGGATGCGGGCATGCGTATATATATATTATTTTTTTTTATGCGCATATAGATTTTGGCGGTGTTTTAATGTTTGAACAAGATACTAAAGAAATTTTATTGAGTATTTGTGCGAGAGAAGCCTTTGGGTAAGAGAGCGGGAAGTGTTTTAAGCGTCGGATCCACGGGCCGGATGCGCGAGTCCGACCTGCGGGTCAGCAGAAAACAACTCGCGGGTCACGCTGGCCCGGCCCGCGAGTGACTCGTTTCTCGCGGGTCATGACCTGACCCGACCCGTGAGCTTTTCATCACCTCTTGACCCGACCCGACCCGATCCGACCCGTGAGATTTGAAAAGTTCTTGACCGGACCCGACCCGACCCGTGAGATTTGAAAAACTCTTGACCCGACCTGACCCGACCTGACCCGACCCGCGAGGTTTGAAAACCTTTTGACCCGACCCGTGACGTTTTGAACACTTACTATCCGACCCGACCCGACCCGTGACATTTTGAACACCCCGTGACCCGACCCGTGACCCGCGAAAAGCCCTGAAAAATTCCGCCCGACATCTACATACCAGAAATAATAGTTAACTCATACCAAGCATGCATATACTATTGCTGTAAGGCAAATTCAAGATTTCATGCAAGTACGAACTTCAAACCAAACCATAGATCACGGTCTACTCGTATCACTAAATAATTTTATAAATAGAAAGGACAGGAAACATGACGTTGAATGATGGTATGCGATAAATTGTGTCAGTTCCCTCCTTACTGGTCTGGTATGTAATACCATCACACTATACTTGACGTCGACAGGGTTGGAAAAACACACACAACAACCTACTACCAGTAATAACTAAGTAATGATGTAGACAAACCGCACACCAGGTACCTCGTAGAATTCAGGAAATCACCATATGATTTCGTGAACGCCAATCAGCGATGCCCGATTTAGGTGTCACCTCGAGCCACATCAAATACAATCTAGGCATCACAGCAGCAGCAACAGCTGCAGCAGCTCATCCCCCGAAAATTACTCACATTTAGAACCATACCAATCGTACGAAAACTCAACAGTATTCAATCAGTATTTGTAAAATGAAAATATTTCAACATGTTGCAAGATCGTATCATTCTCCCTTGTTCGGGTTATATATTACGCGGGACCATAGTGAATAGGACCGCATATTGTGAGTAAAAATAGGGAAATGTATAGGTTTTTGTGTGTACCGAAAGTCCTTTTTACTACGTGTAAGAACATAGCAGTTGTTACAGTCGCGCAAATGTCTGATGTATTCTGATTGGTTGATTGGTGTGATTTATGTAGCTGCAAATTATCCAAGGGGCATATGCGGTGGGTGTTGTGTTTCCCCGAATGGGTTGCATAAAAATATATTTGGATGGTTTTCCAGGGTCACGGGGAACAAGGATGAGAACCCCCTTGACCTCAGTCTTGTCTTTTCTGGTACCACAATGACCACAACTCGTCGACAACTTTAATTAAGACTTCACAACACTATCTCTTCTTTTGCTCCCTCGCCTCATGGCAAGGTTGAACGGCGCATCACCCGGCGCACGAGTCATCCCCTTACGCTAGGGTGATAACTAGGTTCCCGAGAAACCCGACCATCCTCGACCTTCGTCCCCTCACGCTAGCGTTGACTTGTACGTCATGGTTGTTCGTGCCAGAGGTTGAACGCAGGGATGGACTGCTGGACGCCGAGGTGAGGGAGACCCGGTGAGAGTTTATTGGGGAAAATGGATTATATGGTGACAATAGATGCGATGGACTGGCCGACGAGGAAAAGGCCGCCGTCGGGGTAGGGTATTGGACTGCCGAAGAATGATGGCAGAATCCCAAGGCTAGCACGACAGCCACCACCACCACCACCACCACCACCACCAGCACTTCCAGCAAGCAGGAGCAACGTTACCACCAGCATCACCAGCAGCAGCAGCGGCAGCAGCAGCACTATTATAATTCCCAAGGACAATAACGACAGCATCAAGTACACCCGGATCTCTACTATTAATACCACCAGCAACCGCAGTGTTACTACCAACGAAATTATCACCGCGACCAGCAGCAGCGACATGTCATCCAGCGAGACATGGCCGACGTTAATTACGCACAACATGTAGAAGTTGGAGCAGATGGGAGAGGAGCATCAGCCTAGGAGAGCAATGCCCCACCATCGAGCGCAACATCCTTGATTGCGATTGCCGTCGAGCGAAAAATCCGCGGTTTTGTCATTTTACAGCAGCCAGCCAGAGTAGGTGATCAATAATGCTCAACGATAGGAAACAGGAGGAGCGGATGGTGAACGAGGAAGAGAAAGAAGTAGGTACATGCGGGAAGGAATTTTTCAGCAGCTGTGGAGTATTTCTGGTTATGATTGAATGGTATACGAGCAACTCCAGTCATCTTGAGTTTCACTACTACCCTGGGTAGACTCTACTGCATCGATTGTATCACGTACAAGTGTGGGGAGGACCCCCAGGTTCGACTCGACATCTATGGCACTTCCCTTTCTTAGGGGGTGTAGCGTGTAGGACACGCCAGGTTTTGGTATAGGATCGGTACGGACGATCTCACGAACAACCATCAACGATGATGGGAGAGGAAGAGGGTGTGTGTGCGAGGCACGGGCCTTGCATTCCAATCTGCAGCGACTACTTGTCATGGGACAATGTCACTGCTGACGACATCCCTGCTGACGACAACAAATAGTCATGGAATATGGATGACCACAGTCGTACAATAAGATATACGGATATCCACGACCTCGGCGAATGGTGGGACCTCCGCGGGACAATACCCATGCGACCATGCGACGGTCTGGTCGAGAACCTGGAACCCACATCGCCCCCCCCCAATGTTTGGACGCGTAATACTGGAGAACCCAGTACCGCTTTTGAACATTTAAGAAGAGTGACAGGTTTGTGGCTTTCTACCATTCAAGGCATTGTACAGCAGTAGTTGATGTATAAGCTTTGCACTTGTTCATCTAGTCATGTCACCCCTTGCGTGGTAATAACCACGGGCTTGTATGATCATGATTTGACTTTACTAGTCCGTCAGTCATATACTACGAAATATCAACTACTAGTGGGATATGTTTATGTCCTTCGCATGCCCGCTTGCATGGTTCAGGATTAACATACACAACGAAAATTAAACCTTTGATAACGGACGATGGCATACGAAACCACGTGTAACGAACGATGGGATACACACTCATGTATCAGGTATACAATGGTATACGAAACCACGTATAACGAGTGAGTTATGGTATACAACACCATGAATTCCCTAGGTTTACCTAGGGTAATCTAAAGCAAAATTAATTTCCCGTCCTGACGGACAAAATGACAAAAAAAAGTACACAAAAAACGGTACACCAGCGCTTTTTTGCCAGTTTACGGTACGAAAAACTCAAACCAGGCCATCACGGTACACCAAACCCAAGTTAGATGACATTTTCTGTCAAGGTATACCGTTTTTTTTGGCGAAAAATCCATGTCCGTCCATCTCACTTGCGAAAATTCCGAAAAACGGTACACCATCGTAGTTTTGCCAGGTTACGGTTCGAAAAGTAAAACGTGGTGATCAGGGCACACCAAACCCAAGTTATATGACATTTTCTGTCAAGGTATACCGTTTTCTGGCAAAAAAACAATGTCCCGGTACAGCTTATATTTTCGAACAAACACTGCGTTCGTCAATAGAAGCGCCTTCTTGTATTCGTATTCAAACGAACATACCAGGTACGAGTCAAGCGTTGCTTATAATCTGAAGCCATTTTATTTCGTTTCGTGTGCGTGCGTGTACTCAGAACACGGTACCGCGGGCGAGCCCGGCGCCGCCGCGGGTGTCAGCGGCTGCTAGCAGGTAGAGGGGGTGTTGCAAGGAGCGCCGACGCCGTTTGCATGGCGAGGCGTCGCGTGTGTCTCGAGACACGCAGGAAGCACGAATGGGATCTGTCTGGCCTCCTTGTGAGGCTCCGCTTGCACCATATACGATATATAAGGGTCGTTTTGATATGCGAAATAATATTCAAGCGGTGCTTATTTTTGCGACCAAACTAAACTTCAAAGAGACTTCAATGCAGTTTGAGCACCAACTTTGTCGAAGTGGCGAAGAAGGGCCACGGTGAGCACCGGGCTTCACGCGAGGCGGGCGACGGGGCTCACTGTGGCAGAGAGGGAGGATAACTTTATCCGGACCGAATCGGTGGTGAGGTGCGGTCGCGAGACGGGCGGGCGGCGTACAAGGCTAAGAGGGAGGCTCTGCTGTTCGTTTTTTTTTTTTTTGACCGGTGACATGTGTTCCAATCAGGCAGAAAATTATTACCAGGTACATGAGAGGAGACAGGAATTTTTCCCCTCTCCGTGCTTTTTCGCATCGTACATATTCATACGAATAGTGTTAAGTGTAAGGGCAGTATGGACCTAGGGACCGACTACTGATAGGAGGTTGATGCCTTAGGCTCTGCTCTGGTCACTCACACGAGGTGCTTGAGGATGGTATAAGCTCTTGTATTAGTTGCGGTTTGCCTCGCCAGATGGTCTTCTGAACGAAGGGGCGAGGCGCTCATCAGAAAAGCAGGCGACAACGCAGACCATGTATGATGAGGGGACGATTGGTACAAACCATAATGCCGCTACAGGGGAGAGGGGATATAACGCCGCAACAGGGGAAAGGGGATACCATAACACTAGCCCACCCTGAAGGGTCGTATATGCAGATTCATGGAAAAATCAGGAAATGACAAAAACAATCCGGAGAATTCGGAGAATGGATCGAAGATGCGACACTTCACAACCCACTCCCACACCTCTAACCTGTAAGGCGGTAGCCGACTGTGCGTGGACATTGCGAATCCGACAACAACAAGTCCGAAAGTACGGATACGCGGAAGCAGGCAAAACAAGCTAGAACTACCCGGAAGCTAAATCGAGAACTTTAACTCGAGCAAGCGGTATGACTCGCGTAGCCAGGAGCGGCATAAGCTAACCTGAGAGCGAAACACAAACACAAAGAACAAAAAAATGGTCATTACAGTACCCACTGCGAAGGCACGGGGTGCTTCGAGAAGTAAAACGAACGTGGGGGTAACGCAAGAGAAACAAGTGCTGGCGCGAAGGGGCTCACTCGAATAGTGAGAACAGTGTCGGACAACAGGAAATCACGCTATGGAAGAACCCAAGACAGTCAAGACCCGATCCCATAAAAGAGGACAGAAAAGGACGCGTGCGAGTTTACGCCTACACTGAGCGCGCTAGAACACGCAACATACAATGAGCAGACATCGTTACGGCCTATTGTTAAGGTCTGGGTCTGTTGGGTTATCCGTAAAAGGTTAACCAATCGTCTACTACCCAATCTAAACCTAATAGCACTCTTACAATATCGCGCGGGAGAGGGCGGAATGCAAACAGTCACGAAAAAAAACGAATCTATCACCTCGGCCTGCTTGGGGATATTGAGAAGGCGGAGGGGGGACGCATGAACGGCAGATGGGGTCAGACCTAAACCTAAGGCAACCTGTACGATGCGTATAAAAAGGCTCACGAACATGGCCTCGGGAAAACCAAAGAGGGGCTAAGAGATACAAGAAAAAGAACTAAACAAGAAGAATTGGTACGACTGAAGGAATCGAAACGCGAACGAACGTTTCCGCCACTCTCGAAGAGGGGGCGAAAACAATCGTAGATACGGAACGCAAGAGACGCATGACCGAATGGCAAGGAGGCTGAAGTGAATCCAACCGTTAGCCCAATCCGTGCAAGAACTCGGCAGCCAGCTGCCACGAAAGCAGGGAAACGGCTAGAGAGTTCGTAAGAAGTCAAACAAACAGTACACCTACAGCACAGCAAAACAAAGAAACCACACAGTGACACGATACCAAACCCGGCCCCGGCGACTACGGAAGACACGCATGCGAAAAAAACTAAAATTGACTACGGGGACGTATTCAAGTCGGCAGAGCCTGCTAACTCGGCTCCGCGGGACTCGTCGACGTTATGCACAATACCACGCATGAGGGAGCTTCTTTGGTGCACTTGTAGACACCACGAGCCACGAACGGCTCTATCAGCCGTAGTATACCGAGCAGAAGATAGCGCGAGCTTGACCGGTCCGGGGTCGTCCAAGAAGCGAACGACGTACTGTCCAGGAGTTGAAGTGTGGGCAGAAATTTTCCGAGCCACCAAAGATGATATTGACCCTTGTACCAAAAGTGAGCGCCGATAGGCAAGGTGGTGCCGCTGAACCCGCGAGTCCACGTTTGCTGGTAGCTTTATCCAGGAGGCCGAAAACGGGCGCCCTTGTCGCGGGCGAGCTCGCGTTGAGCGGCACCCATGCGCATACGGCGGTACGCCCTGTTTGCCTGTTGAAGTTGTAAGGGCGCGCCGGCCCAGTAGTTGAGGATGTGTTGTCGAGAGTGAAGGAGGTCCGATTCACGTTCGCAAGACGGCCGAAGGAGGCCTTTCTAGTGTGTTTCGTAGAGAACGGCGATGACTCCGCCCCGGCCTCGTACTGACCGGTGGCTGGAATCTTGTCGACCCTCCAAACGCTCGAATGGGCGCGGACACGTCGTCGGCGGTGACGTGGAAGGGGGGGGGACTTAGTGGCATGGTTGTTGAGGACGTATTGCGTTAGTCAAGCGGGGAGATATCGGGGGAGGTCGGTTGTGTCATGTGGGTTGGTGCAAGGTTTGCAGCGGGCTACCGACACGCGGCAGTGGGCGTCGGCGCCCGGCATGTCGTTAGGAAGGTCCAAGTATAGCAACTTGGCGGCCAAAGGGCGGCCGTCCGGCGTCGAGTCGGAAGGTGCGGGGCCGACAGCTAATATTTTGAATGGACCTGTCCAGTTGAGCGAGAGTTTCGCCCTGAGAACCTTGGCGTCGGTGCCAGATTTCGCCCCCTGGCGAATGGTGGCAGCGGTGTTGTAGATCCATACCCAGTTACCGATGGTGTAGGTAGGGCGCTGGGGAAGCGGCGGAAATCATACTCTCGAACGCAATCGCCAAAAGGAGAAGACATCAAATAAACAGCAAGAAGCCGAAAAAAAAACAGACTACAAGAGCGAAAAGCCAGATTGTCGGCGGGAAAAAAAAAAAACAGACTTCGAACAGATACCAAAAGCGTCCTGCCGACGACGCCAGTGTTAAGTGTAAGGGCAGTATGGACCTAGGGACCGACTACTGATAGCAGGTTGATGCCTTTGGCTCTGCTCTGGTCACTCACACGAGGTGCGTGAGGATGGTATAAGCTCTTGTATTAGTTGCGGTTTGCCTCGCCAGATGTGTTCTCAACAAAGGGGCGAGGCGCTCATCAGAAAAGCAGGCGACAACGCCTGCCATGTATCATGAGGGGACGGTTGCTACAAACCATAATGCCGCAACAGGGGAGAGGAGAAACCATAACAATAGCCCGTAAACATCGTGAACTCTCCGAATGTTCTAAGTGCACAAGTACCTGTATTACAGCAGTAGTAGCATGTGTGTAAGTTTTATACTTGCAGTGCTGTCTTTTGTGTCGAGACGATATCCAACGATGTGCGGCATGAAGGAAGAGTTTCGTCGTCCATCGCCCGTAAAAAATCCCCGGCAGGACAGAGGGAGAGTGTCTCTCCGAATGTTCTACGTGCGCAAGTACCTGTATTACAGTATGTGTCTAAGTTTTATACGTGCAGTGCTGTCTTTTGTGTCGAGGCGACATCGGACAATGTGCGGCATGAAGAAGAGTTTCGTCGTCCATCGCTCATAAAAATGATCCCCAAGACCAATGGCCATGTGGCTTGCGCGACGGCGTTCGTCAACTAGACGACTCCAAGACGAGTAATTTATCGCAGATCTCGTGCCTGGCGATTGGTACCCCTGTCGTACTCAGCAAACAGCCCCAATACGTCCTTCTCGGCGTGACGAACAACGCCGACGTGGTAGTCGTGGACATCGAGTTCGACCCGCGAGAACCATACCTTCGTAGTAAGGTCACCGGATATCATGTCGTCGAACTACAGTATCCACCTACGCGAGTGCTCATCTACATCGACGCCGCCGACAGAGCTGGGCTGAAGCTGGACAGGCTCCCTCGAGGCGTCATCGGCTGCTGTCTGGTTAACAGGGTTCTCCATCGTTGGTAAAGGCAGGCGGAAATTCACCATAATAACAGAATGCAGGCCCCCCTGTCTCTTGGTATTCTTTCCTCAGCTTATCGAGCGCAGGGAAAAACCATCCCTAAACTTGTGCTCGACATTCGTAAGCCAGTAGACAGCTACATGGACAGCGCGGCTGTCTACGCCGCTCTGTCCCGAGCGACCGATGCCAGCAAGCTGTTCTTGCTGGCGCCGGTTACTCTCGACGATCTGACCCATCCACAGGACGATGATGTAGCGGCTATGATCGACTACCTCGAACGCCTCGATGAGGCTACACTAGCCTTGTTCTTGGATGATCCCTCTACATGCCGACCGGTCACGACAAGTCCTCCGGCTAGTTATACATCCCACACCAACGACGGGCAAACAGACACCGGCTCCATCCGCCCTTTACCTTTTCTGCCGCCCAAGGAGAACAGCAATTGCTTCTTCAACGCCGCCATCGCCTCCGCTATAGCTTCTTGGGAAGGACACCCTCTCCCCAACCCAACCATGGCAACAGCTGGAGCCATCTTCTTCTCCACTTTTGCGGCTGTGCGTGCCTGCATGTTCGACGGCAAGCCTCTCCATCGCGCCCTCTTGGTAAGTTCTTGCTTGTTTTGTTATCTACATCTCGTCGTAATAATACCCCCCAATACTTATCGACGCCTGCAGTACCCATATATATACTACGTTGTGCTTTCCTGTGTCTTATAGACGTTTTATTGTATCATTTCGTGCGGTATGCGCCGCATTCTTTTGCGGAATGCAGGATTCTTTGGCTCAAGCACGTGACAAGATCCTTGGTAGTAGCGGCCTACCGGGCGCAGGATCCGTAATGAGAACGCCGGGCTCTATATACGAAGCGACCACCCTTCGACCTGATGATCAACTCCACCCCAACAGCGGATGGCCAGGTGACGTCGTGGAACGGCATGCTCGTATCATGCACACTCGGACGGCTCTCGGCTTCAACTGGCACTATACTACCGATTGCCATATCGAGGACCATGGCCATATCGAGATAACCGCATCCCAATGTGCACGATGGCGAGATCCCGCACCAGTCTTGATTCCGCACGGACCACCCCAGTCACTCCAGGATGCAGTCAATGCCTTGTTCCTGACCGGAGCCGCCTCCGACCTCTCATTTCTTGGACCTGCTCCGTGCCCCCTCTGCGACGAGAGCTGCGCCCGGCACGCCAGCACATCCATATGGTCGATTCTTCCTTGGAGTGCGGACAACGCCCCAGATCGCGTTTTCTTCGCGTCTGCACGTGTAGACAGCTACGAGGACGCCGGAGAGCCGCCAGCACCGTCACCCATTTTGATGATAGGCGTTGAGTATTGCCTCGTAGCTGTCATCTACTCCATTCCGAACCATTTCGTGACCCAGTTGCTTTCCAGAGGGCGATGGTTGAAGTACGATTGTATACTCGGGGGGAGTATCACGTCTTGCGACGATTTCGACAATGACTGGTATCATGGTTGCCAGCATATGTATGTTTACCTTCGAAAGTCTATGACCTTGCCTGTTTCCCAGGCACAAACGACACCATACCGTAGTGCTAGCTACCATGAGCGCGCAAGCCAAGAACGCTCGGAGATGATCGAGGCAACTAGACAAGGACTGATCATGCCTCCGCCTTACCGAAATCCTGGCCACCACGACGTGGGGAGCGCAGCTGTGCCTTGCCGACTCGAGTCCGACGTACCGCCGCCTTGAGCGTCTCACATGTTCTTCACATGTGCGTTGAAACGTTTTGATATTTTGTGTGATATTGTGTGATATAATTTCTTCTCGATTAGGACTGCCTGCCTTCTTCTTTCCCTCTTTTTGCTAGAGCGCATTTGGCAGAAATGTTGCACGGCGCGTCCAGCCCTTCGAGTTCTGCGCAGCTACATTTATATTTTCTGTTAGGTCGACAGAGTGTTTTTTACGGGGTGTATGTACGCAACGATCATCGGCGAACAGTCTACTTGTATGCCTTTTGTCATGTTGGACTTTACTGTGCCGTTTTATTTGGTATGGGTGTGTTCGCGACACGTCGAGGTCATCACACTCTGCGCGATGCGACTGTGATATTGTGTTTTGGTTTTTTGCTTCGAAATAGCGGCAACAGCAGCATCTTCAAACAAGTAATATTCTACGTAGCAAGTATCTACGTCGCGAAAGAATTTCCATACCTCCCGTCCAACCTTTTACTGTATGTGGTAACACCTAGGAAACAGCAGGGCAACCCTTGCCCTGCTCTACAATAATACAATGGTACACGAAACCATGTATAACAAGTGATGGTATACAAAACCATGTACACTACGAGTATGATGCACGGAATCATGTAAACTTGCGATGGTATACAAAACCATGTATACTACGGTGTACGGAACCATGTATACTTACGATGGTATACAAAACCATGTATACTTACGATGGTATACAAAGCCATGTATACTATGATGTACGGAACCATATATACTTAATGATGGAATACAAAACCATGTATACTATGGTGTAGGGAACCAAGTATACTTTAAATGGTGTACACAACCGTGTATACGTAATGATATACGAAACCATTCATGATATGGTATACGAAACCATTCATACCATGGTATACTGACCCATGTATATGTGTTATGGTATTCAGAACCATCTGTACGTAGTGATGGTATACGAACTCAATCATTCTATTTTATGGATGTATGTCATATGGTACACGAAACCATGAAAACATAATGATGGTACAGTATATACGGAACCATCTATACAATGGTATACGAAACCATTTGTTGCGAATGATTGATGGTATACTTGACCATGGTATATTGAACCTTGCATCACTAACAATGGTATACAAAACCATTAAAACCGAACAATGGTATAGTGCCTTCAATGGTATACGAAACCATTCATGTCGGACAATGATATGTGCGTTTGACGACATGCCAGCTTTTCCCGACGGTACACAGTGTGTATATGGAACGATTGCTTGCAAGCTTTGATACACACAAACTGAAGATAATTAAATGTGCTGAATGACACTTTTGTCAAAGGCATTTGCATGCAGAGTGCGCAACAAACGATACGAACGTTTAGGTTGATCAACCACTTTTTAAAACGATTAAAAAAAATAACAAAACAAAATCTGCATGTCTTGACAACGGGTGGTTGTGACAATAGCGGTGCAGTATAACGGACTGCAGGTGCATGGTGAACAATAAGACGACAACATGCCTCCTCGGTCGAAAAAGGCATCATCGACTCCACGAGCAAGTACATGTTTGCGATTCAGAGAATAATACTGGAATCGACTTATGTCGAGCTGATATACATAGCTATCTACTTCGTATGCAGTTAACGGTCTGTATAAGAGACATTCTGACAGTCATTGACGATTGACTGCAGACAGAGCACCCACAAAAATGCAGTAAAACAAGCGGGGACTCATAATGTGCCCGAGGATATATGACTTTCGATTTTGCAGTTCACGCGCACGGCTGCCTTTCCTCCGTCGAATCCAACGGAACGATTCCGACACTAGAGAAAACATTATCCATGTATCCAGGAATCCCTAGTGTCTCGCACAAAGAGACTGATGGAAAGCACACTGTGTCTCTTCCACCTGAAACGATTAAGAAAACATTCATTACTTGATTGAATAACCACACACATGCATATTTTAAAGTATATGAGCACTGTGCGCGGCTACTGTAGTCAAATAACCCAATAATAACGCAAAAGTGTATACTCTTGGTATATGCATAACCTTGCAAAACTACTAGTTGAACGCTTTCTCCCACTTGTACGTCTCAAACTCTATAGCAAATTACCACGAATAAAATGCTATCATTTCGCATGGGGCACATTCACACGAAGTAACAAAACACAAACCACACTGGTATCTCAACGATATACCGGGACACTGGCTGTTGGGGTTCAGCATTTAGATGTCTGACCATGACTTGGTTCGTGGGCACTACTCCACAAACGATATCTCCCAAGCAACCACAAGGCAACTGCACGTGAGGTTGCGAATCACGTGTTAAACGACCCACTAAGGAACAAACGATATCTGGCCAGATATTTAAATGGTGGTGGGGTGTGGTGCGACGGTGCTGGCTACAAGTACTCCCAGGGCTATAGCGACGTCGACAACGAACGATACTGGGGCTTGTTTCAGGGTGACGAGGCGACGACGTCTCGCTTACGTTTGGGACGATCAAATGCATGCGGATCTTCAGCTAGGATCCTCGTACGATACGATCTGATCATCTCATGACATTGTGGCACGATATTGCCACGTCTCCAAATACCCAAACTAGACGGTTTATCTTTCACGAGAAAGTGGTATTGGAAATTAGTCGGCGAGGCTTTACCAGGGCCACGCTTATGACTTTCAATAGCTTCAATAGCATACGGGCCGATGTGCACGGTGAGCACAGAGCCGTCTAAGTCAGGTAGCGGCAACGTTGTTCCCACAAGGAACTCGTCGAGTGCTGTAAAATCCGGTACTGAGTTAGACGCGTCATTATGGTATGCCTTCATACGACCTAAATGAACTGATGTTTCCGCAAGTTCGCCATCTCTCGCAGCACGATAAATTACGGGTGATAGTTGGGAACGAACAGAAAATGGACCACGCCAGGGACTAAGAAGTTTGGGGTTGGGTCCATCAGCAACGGTATAGGGGCGGTGTACCAGCACCTGATCTCCCTGCTGATATTGCGGAAAGGACAATTTCTCGTTAGATTCTGTCTGCTTGTCGGTACGTTCCTGTAAATTGCGACGAGCAATTTCGTAAGCGAGTTGCAGGTTTTCAACGATACGACGGGAGTATTCCAGTCGTGTTCCAGAACCAGACGTACACGGGACGCCGAGAATAATGTCAACGGGTAACGAAGGTCTGCGGCCGAACTTTAAATGTGGGGTATCTTCGAGCGTTTTGTTATACGCTGTGATGTGCGCGAGCTGAATAAGCGGTAGTAATTCTGCCCAATTGTCGTATTTAACGTTTACGTACATTGCCAACATGTTGTGCAAGGTATATACTATGCACACGCTCTAAGATGGAGTTGCTTTGTGGGCGGTACGCTGACGTGCGCGCCTTTTTGAACCCATGTACGGCTTGCAACTCCTTGACAAGTTCATTCTCAAACTCGCTACCTTGGTCCGAATGCAAAGTTTCCGGAGCAGGGAAAACAGAGAACACGCGTTCTGCAAGAACTCGGGCGATTGTGGCGGTTGATTAGTCACTAATCGCGACCAACACGAGAAAACGAGTCATGTGGTCAATCACGGACATGATGTACTTCGAGTTATTCGACGACGATTTGTGCTCGACCAGGCCAGGGTGTACGCATGAAATGACGGAAAAAAGACGATGCTCAACATATACGTCAGAGGACGGCAATACGTCTTGCAATGTTGGTTCGAAAAATAGCATCGAATTGCGTGGTTTCATCTTTGTACATAGACGGCCACTGAACCACGGTCTCGGGTTTAATGAGCGTAGCTTTCGAAGCTAGATGATCACCGAACGCTGGTAGATCACGGTACGAGTCATTCCCGGAGAGTGGTGGGTGCACGATTTGGTCACCGAACGAATTGCTCTCTTGCAGATATATGCGCCTATAACGATTGGAATAGTGCGGTTTCGTTCAAACGGTTTGTGGCTCATCGTGTACTAGGTTTCATCGTTGGAAACGGGAACGGTAACAACTGATTTCACCTATTCGATGTACGGATCGAACTCAACACATTATTGTTCTTCCATAAACTTTCTGGGTTCATCAACGAAAACACGGAAACTGCGACAACGCTGAATGCGTAACAGCGACAACGCTGTATGAGAAACCACGGAAACAGCGACAACACTGAGTGCGGAACAGGGACAACGCTGTATGATGAATAGCGACAACGCTGTTTGAGGAACAGCAACGATGCTGCAAGATTAACAGCGACAACGCTGTATGATGAACAGCAATGATGCTGTAAGATTAGCAGCGATAATGCTGTATGCGGAACAGCGATGACGCTGTTTGAGGAACAGCAACGATGCTGTAAGATTAACGGCGATAACGCTGTATGCGGAACAGCGATAACGCTGTTTGAGGAACAGCAACGATGCTGTAAGAGGAACAACGACGACGCTGTATGTGGAACAGCGACGACGCGGTTTGAGGAACAGCAACGATGCTGTAAGAGGAACAGCGACAACGCTATATGCGGAACAGCGACGACGCTGTTTGAGGAACAGCAACGATGCTGTAAGAGGAACAGCGACAACGCTGTTTGAGAGGCAGCGACGACGCTGTATCAGCGAATATCTCGCTCTACGAGGATGCACAAATCCGCGGCATCGAGGTTTGAGAGGAGCCTTGAATAGTGCGTGGCTAGCCGAATGGTGGAATCTTTCCCTCAGACGCTGCGGGAATATAACTTACAGCCACCACTTCAAGCAAACGTGAATTCTCCACTACGCCAAACGCTCAGTATTATGTATAGGGAAACAAAAAAAAAATACTCCCTTTTATATGCAGAACGGTAAAGTTGGAACGATTTAGCATACAAAAACATACCTGGTACATGTCTAATTGTGATATGGATGGGTCAGGAGGTTGATGATCAGCAATCACCGCAACGTCCTTCTCAATAGAGTACGCTCGCTATTAATAATAAGCGAATGCGACAACGGTTTCATATCACTACATACATGTATGTACGATACCTGAGTCTAGTAATAAGGATCTTGAACGGAAGCCACCATCAGTAAACGCCTGATGTGGGCGGACGCGGTATTTTGCGCGTTGTCCAGGCTTTGTAATATGTGTCCAGGCAGCAACACCCTTATGTACCGGCGAGTTCAGCGAGCGGTGCGGTTACTTCGGCGAACTTCGACAACGAACCGCCGTAAGAAATTTACCACACCTAAACGAAACGACAATCTTTGGTGCAAATGGGGTTTGACAGCTTTTCGAGGGCTTGCCACGATTCCCCCAACTGGTATGCTCATCGAGCACAATTTACGTGGTCTAAATATCCGACAGATTTAGGACCATCCGCCATTTTCGCCGGCTACTAGTTGTTTGCAGAGCTACGAACACGGTCGTCAAAGATGGAAACTTTCGAGTTGTGGACAAACACGGGAGTTGCCCACGACAATTAGCACCTCGACAATATAGCTCAACAATGTTTGTGCCATTTTGTCAAGACTCACGGATCATTCATTACTACGAACACCACACACACGGTGTAAATGTGTAGGAGAGTGCTTGCCACAAAAATGTGGTAGAATAGCTGTGATCGGGGGGAACGACAACGTGCCAATAAGCGCTCTGTACAGCAGTCGCGCTGATGGAGCTGGGCACCGCCGACCATGGCGATGTTGTACTCGAGAAAACGGGGGGAGGGGAACACTGTTCCGGCCGTGACACACTTGCCAAACTCCGCTCGAGACGACATAAACTTTTCATTAATACTTCGCTTTCCCATTGGCATAGGTCTAAGTAGTTCTGTGTATGTATTTGGGGAGGGCCCCCAGGTTCGACTCGACATATATGGCACTTCCCTTTCTTAGAGGGTGTAGCTTGTAGGACACGCCAGGTTTTGGTATAGGATCGGTACGGACGATCTCACGAAACAGTCATCAACGATGATGGGAGAGGAAGAGAGTGTTTGTGCGAGGCACGGGCCTTGCATTCCAATCTGCAGTGACTACTTGTCACGGGACAATGTCACTGCTGACGACATCTCTGCTGACGACAACATATAGTCACGGAATATGGATGACCACAGTCGTACAATAAGATATACGGGTATCCACGACCTCGGCGAATGGTGGGACCTCCGCGGGACAGTACCCATGCGACGGTCTGGTCGAGAACCTGGAACCCACATGACATTGTACAGGAATAATAAATATGGGTTCGACCTGCGTTTGATCGTTGTCCTCATCCACATCGATAATGTTGTTCGTGGGGTCCACATCCATCGATGGATCCGGTTGCTGCCCGCCGCCAGCCTGGTCTACGGCCGAAGCGCCACTAGAGCTGCTACCCCGGGTCGTGGGCATGCTAGGGGTGTTGCTGTGGGGTGTCAGTGTTGTGTTCTGTGCGAGCGCCTCTTGTGGTGTGCATGGTGACAGCTGACAGCTGCTGTATATAGCTGTTGTCAAAAAACGAAATTCAAATTATGTTGGGTGTCGACCTGTCCTCAGGTCTCTTCAGAACAGAAGCAGATCCGATCTCATACAATATTACTATCACATACTATGTACGTACCTTGTGCGTACCAAACATATATATATATATATATACAAGGCTTTCCTTCGGAGTGGGTATTCCGTCGTTTCGTGTACATACAACTGCAATTAATTGGCGACATAGCCCAAAGCCAACCAAACTAAATGTATTTGTGTAAGAAACGGTGAAGGAAGTAATACTCGCGTTTATTTATGAATGTAATGTGAAACGTAAGATCGGGTGACGCAAGAGTAAGAATGACATTCGTCTAATAATAAGAATAACATCTTTCATCAGTGTGGGGAGAGAGTGGAGTGCTTGGCATGTGGATGATATACAACATACAGGCTGTTGTTTAAAGGAAGGTTTGGGACAGGAGAGAAAGCAGCAGTGCCGGCAACGACAACGGTTATGGAAATGTTGTATAGTTACTGGGCGGCCGCGATTTCGATGTAGCCAGCATAGGAGTTTGGATGAGACATGATATATATGTAAATAGTCTTCCAGGACGCTGTAGTAACGAGGCGGGAGGCCCAGAATGTGGATCTGTTCGCTGTTGAACCCGTTGGATATGTGTAGGAAGAAATCATCGTGATTTTGGGAAATGTGGGAAACAATTAGTTTCCTTTCGTTCGTCCTGGATGGCGACAATCTGCTTGGCGTACTGCTTCGGAATTCCGCGAAGCCCTGGAGCAGGCGAAATGGAAGGGAGTCTTTTTGCGCTTGATGACGATGTCTCCGTCTTTGGTGGTGGAGTCCGTCAGGCGGCAGTTGTAGCACTTGCCACGGACCTGATCGAAGTAAACATATAGGGTGCGCGGGGCGGGAGTGGCGTGCAGGGAATGGCGGGGGAGGGGGCGGGGCAGAGTTCATTATTTGTACTACTCTACAGCGGCACAACAGCAGCACGTAATCGCTTGCTATACGACGGCAGCAGCAGCAGCAGAAGCAGCAAGTACGTAATTTCATTGACGATACAGAAATATGTAGACACACAAGTGTAGTACAGTACACACACAAATCACGTCCAGCATGATGTACGGCAACAACGCAGCAGCACCACAAAAAAAAAACATTGACGATACAGAAATATGTTCACACGCACAAGTTTAAGTGTAATATACACACAAATCATGTCCAGCATGATGTACCGCAACAACGCAGCAGCGCCACAAAACGACCAGAAACACAATTATCCGAGTACATACAAACATTCAGTGAATATTGCGGCAGCACTAAAAGCAGAGCAGCAGCAGCAGCAGCAGCAGCAGCAGAAGCAGCAACGGATCGCCACAGCGTTGGCAGCAGCAGCATAGCAACGATATGAAAAGAAGGGAGAAAAAAAGTATGTACCCCGAGGCCGTCCGAAAAGTATTTTTGGTACCTCACTATAGACCCACCTCCGCATGCTGTACGGCAACAACGCAGCAGCAGCATAGCAACAACTAAAAATACGAGAAAAAGTAGTACGTACGCAAAATGCAGGAGCAAAACGACCAAAATATTTTTTTTACGTATCAAAAAAACCATTTGGGTACAAAAATGGCCAATAAAAACAATAATCCGCGTTGGCAGCAGCAGTATACGTAGCAACGATATGAAAATAAGGAAGAAAAAAAGTATGTACCCTGGTATGCCGCAATCGCAAAACCTACGGAATTTCATTGACGATACTGAAATATGTACACACAAAAGTGCAGCATGATGTACGGCAACAACGCAGCAGCACCACAGCAGCAGCATAGCAAACGACATATATCATATGAAAACAACCAAGCCAAAAACGAGAAATTGCAGTACGTACGCAAAATGCAGGAGCAAAACTGCAAAAATATTTTTTCACGTATCAAAAGGAACCATTTGGGTACAAAAACGACCAAGAAAAACAGTAATCCGAGTACATACGAACATTCAGTGGATATTGCGGCAGCATTACCAGCAGCAGCAGCAGAAGCAGCCACAGCATTAGCAGCAGCAGAAGCTGCAACGAATCGCCGCAGCGTTGGCAGCGTTGGCAGCGTTGGCAGCAGCAGCAGCAGCAGCAGCATAGCAACGATATGAAAATCAGGAAGAAAAAAAGCATGTACCCTGGTATGCCGCCATCGCAAAACCTACGGAATTGACGATCCGAAAATATGTACGCTTCCAGCATGATGCACGACAACAACGCAGCAGCACTACATACAGCAGCAGCAATTGCACAGGAGCAGCAGGTGCACAGCACGGCAACAACGCAGCAGCACTACAGCAGCAGCGAGTGCGCAGGAGAAGCAGGTGCACAGCAGCAGCAGCACTCATGGCGTGGCGCTGACAGCAGCAGCAGCAGCAGCAGCAGCAGCAGCGGCAGCCGAAAACGAGCAAAAAATGAGTACGTGGGTCACCAAAACATGTACACACAGAAATCGTGTGCATGTACCGAAAATGCACCACAGTAGCAGCAGCACTCACGTCGTTCGGTGCAGCGGTGACGGCGACAGCTGAATCCTCCGTTCCTTCGTTCACGTCCCGCAAACAGTTGTGCATGTGTGCGTTCGCGTGCACTGTGTGTAAGAGGAGCCGACGCAACGCACGAAGGGGAAAGAACGAGCATGGATGAGTCAAAAAAAAAAAAAAACGCTTTGACGTAGGATTGTATGCAAAAAGGCAATTGAAAACCCCAAAAAAACGTACTGTGTGTGTGTGTGTGTTCTTCACGTTAAACCGTTCTTCTACTCGTCGACACCCAGCAAGCCCAGTGTCCGTGCTGATTCTTCACCCTAGAAAGATACGAGCTCTGTGGTCACAGACTACGACACAGAGATAACACACCGTAATGCATTAATAGCCTACGTAATACCGTGCCTTCGCACTAGGTGCGGCCGACACAACATACATACATACGCCAGCAACCAAAATACACCATAAAGAAAGAGAAGCAACGAAAAAACCAGACCGAAAAAGAACAAGAAAAAGAAAAAGAAAAGGAGAAGAATCCCAAATAAATAAATAAAATGGGAAGCCAAAGCTCAGACACATACATACTTACCCCGAGCATGAGCCAAAAGGGACGTGCAAGGGGAAAGATACGAGAAGGAAAAAGGGGACTATGCATCCCGGTGAACACTTAACTAAGTAAAAAGAGCAATAGTGAATGGGCCAAAATACGCTCGTCACCCACCCACTATGTAGTACTTCTTTCATAAGGATAAGAAGGGAAAAAAATCAAAATGCATACCGAACGGCCGCAGCAGTTGGCGGTACGAGTAGCAAAGAAAAATCCAACCTATTAGTCGGCCTGGTACCTTGCTACCCTATCTGCGGTCTCTCTGCTACTCTCTTCTACCGCGGTTTCCCTTCTACTCCTCCTGTTCCCCCCCCTGCCCCCATACACTTGTACGGTGTTCCCTCTACCCCTCCTGCTGTTACCCCTCCCCCCATTCCCTCTAACACTACCTGCAGCGGATGCACGGCGCTGTCTACTCAGCTTTGCCTCAGCCTCGTGCCACCTGCCCATGAACTGTTCAGCTGCTTCAAGGATTCCCCGGTACCACTTTCCCGTCTGTTTTGCTGCAGTGGGCCACAGTGCGGTCCCAACTCCAAAGACTAAGGGGGAGTCTTCCGTTGATCCCTCGGTGGCTTTGAACACTCTAAGGTCCTCAGCAATGGCCCTAGGCCAAGTCTTGGGCTGCCCGCCTGGTTTCGGGCTCCACCCATCAGCGATCGTCCCGAACATCAACCGACTGGGCAATCGCCCCTCGTGTTGCCGCACCACAGCCCCCGCAAAGAAGAGTCGCCGTTTACGGATGGTCGTTTCGATACTTTCGCATCGTGTTATCCTGAGCGCCTTCGCATACGAGAGGGTGGTGTGGTCGGTGCGTAGTCGGCGCTGGAAACCAATGACTCGCAGAAGGACTTCGTGGTGGGCTGATCGAAGCTTGGCGAAGTGGTCCGCATTGAGGGTCCACGTCACGCAACCGTACAGCAAGGTCTCAATCACCTCGGCCTTCAGCATCCGGACTTTCAGACTAAGCGGTGCGTTCGTCCTATCATACAGTTCCGGACCATACCGTTTGAGGCATGCCCGCATCAGACGGATTCGTCGCTCGATTTCGAAGGAGAGGTCAGCGTTCTCGTGGATAATGCCTCCTAGGTACAAAAACTGGGTCGTCTGTTTATACTTTTGACCTGCAGCTTCGATCGCGAGCGATGAGGTGGTAAACGTCTGATCGGGTGTTCGTAGGAGCATCGTCTCTGTCTTCTTCTCGGATACCGTGAGACCTACTGCTTCGAAGACAGTCACGATGACTGTCATCATTCTTGCAAGGCCTTCCGCCGACTTCGAGACTGTTCCTGCATCGTCTGCATACAACATGCCCCACACAGCCCTTTGCACGCATGCCAACGGTTCCTCTTTTCCGACAACCCTGTCCTCTTCGAGATGAACCAAATCCCTTACGATGCATTCTTCTTTGCTGAGGCGTACCAGCACGATGTGTATCGCAGCGGCGAAGAACACGTTGAATAGTAACGGCGATAGTACGCAGCCTTGCCGCAGTCCCTGGGTTACATTGAACCAGTCCGAGTGTTCACCGTCATCCGCACGCACGCGAGCCCGCATGCCTTCGTGAAAATTGCGAATGATTGTGAGCATCTTGGTTGGTACACCAAGGCGTGTGAGTACCTCCCACAACAGTTCTCGGTCGACAGAGTCGTACGCTTTCTGCAAGTCGATGAAGCACATGTACAGGGGGATTTTCTTCTGCCGCCCGAGCTGCTGCAACCGGCGCACGACAAACAGCATATCGACTGTTGACCGTGCGGGGCGGAAGCCGCACTGTTCTTCAGGGAGTATATGCTCGGTCTCGCAGTAGCTGCTTAGACGGGACGCAACGATTTTCAGCAACACCTTGCCTGCGTGAACAACAAGCGAAATACCTCTGTAGTTGTTGCAATCAGTTCTATCCTTATTTTTATAAAGGGTTTTTATGATCGCATCTTTCCATTGCTGGGGGACTTCTCCCGTTACCCAAACGTTAACAAGGATACTGTGAAAATACTGCACGAAAGCGGGGTGGTCAAGTTTCAGTACTTCGACCGGGAGACCATCTGGTCCAACGGCTTTCCAGTTTGACATACCCTTCACTGCTTCCATCATCTCGTCAATGGATGGCTCATTTCCAAGGGATAGTTTCAGCGGTCGTGGGGGCACTAGGTCGATGATCGTGGGGTCAAGTTTCAGCGATTTCGTGTTCAATAGTTTGTGGTAGTGCCCCGCCCATCTTTCACGAATTCGCGCTTGATCCCGCAACAGCGTGCCATCCCCGTCCATGATAAACTGTTCACTCCTCGCTTTCGTACCTTGCAACCCTACCGTACTCTTCAGGTGCTTGTAGAACCCTCGTTGATCGGAACTCGCGAGGAATTTCTCGGTTTCAGCGAGGTACTCTTCAAAATTCGCATTGACTCCTGCGGCGACCACTTCCTGCAGATTCGCACAGGCGGATCTCAACTTCTTCCACGCTGTACTATCTCGGGGGTAGACACGCAAGAGCTGTCTCGCATCCTCCCTCGCTGTCCATGCTACTTTGAAAGCGGCCACCGTTTCGGGGGTCTCACACCAACCGTTTCGGTGGTGGCGACGTGGTGGAGGTGGCACCTCTTTCTCAACAGCATTCATGACAGTTGTGGTGAAAAACTCAACCATGCCAGACGTGTTACGAGGCTGGGTAGGTTGGTTAAGAGTGGAAACGACCCTCTCGACTATTCGGTGTCGACGCTCTCCATCGGATAAGAAAAGCTGCCTGTCGAATTCTCGGCGTTTTGGGGGTTTCAGCAATCTTCGGATAGACGAAAAGTGACCACTAAGTCGGGCCTTGATGTACACGATGTTATGGTCTGAATCAGCCTTAGCAGGTGGTGGGGGCTGTGGGACGACTGTAACATTATGTACTCTAGGTCGGTGGACTTGACGAGTTAGGATGTAGTCGATTCGCTTACGATCATTCAGGCTGGTGCCGTTGTATGTATGCGATATTCCGCCCTTGCGCTTGCTGAAAAATGTGTTGGTGAGCGCTAGCTTGCAACTGGTAGCGAACGACAAAAGCCGTTTGCCGTTATCACTACGAACATCTCGTCCGTATGCTCCGAGCACCCTATATTCATCATCACCGCACCCTTCTATCCTCCCCCCAGTTCGCCCATTGGCATCTATAAGCACAAACAAACACTCTTTAGCAGGAATCTGCTCAACCAGGTTCTCCAACTTTCGCCAGAACATGCCTTTCTGCTTGGAGTCTTTGGTACAATCAGTTGGGGCGTACGCAACGACGAAATTAACCCCATCGCACCGACCGTCCAACTCAAAGCGCATAGACATAAGTCGTTCGTCAATAAACTGCTGAGTGAACTTAGACGTACGGCATATTGAGTATTTTACTGCTAAACCTACCCCATACAACCCTTGTCTCGCTGCTGTTTTTTCCTGACCTGAACAAAAAACTTGGTATCCAGCTGCACGAAATCTCGTGTTGCCGGACCGTCGGGTTTCCTGCAGACCAATGAAGTCACAACCGAGTTGCCGTCCTTTCGCAAGTACGCACTCGTCATGCCCGTACCCGTTCTTCCCCTTTACGGCCAGGGTACGCACATTGTAGGTCGCTACCACCACAAGTGCCGCCTTCCGCCTCTTACGAGCCTCGCGTGCTGCTTTTTTTGCCAGCCGACGAGAGGCTCGTCCCCTCCTCCTTTTTTGCTTTTTTTGTCTCTTCTTTTTCTCTATGATAATATTGGCTCTCCGCTTTGTAGCCCGGTTCGCGCCTTGGTTTCCGTTGGTTGGGTGCAGCCGTCCCAGCCAACTCCGACACCCCCATCCTTCCTGTCGCGCTTGCGTACCCACGCGGTGGCCAGCCTCTCCTCTCCCTAGGTTACCCACGCAGCGCTCTCTGCTGTGGTGATGTACCCGTCCTGCCTCGGGGATGAACTCCTCGGCATCCGGGTTAAAAATAAAACTCATCACCACCACCCCGCGCGGTCCTTAGAGTGAACAGTTCACTCGCCAGACCGCGCGAGGTTCCCTCTCTACCCAGCCCGAGGCTCGATGCCCGTGTGGCTGCTGCTAGACCGCTGTAAGTCCTTGCGGGCTTCCTCGGCCCACCCCAAGGATGGGGCAGGCCGGAGAGGTGGCAACATACAGCATGCACAATAGACGTAAGACACTCACCACTGTCAGCAGTCTCGAGGGAGTACGAGACAGTCCCTTCCTTGATCGGGCGAGCACAGAACTCGCAGTCGGTTGCCCTGTCAGGATGATCCCGCCACCACGCACGTGAGATCCTTGCAGGTGGCGGAGGCCACGTTTTTGCCACCAGGCGCGGAGTTCTTGACCAAGTGCTGATCCGTGCACTGGTCGCAAACAACAGCCGGCACCAGGTCGGTCTTTGTCGTTGCCGCTCTCTTGCCAAAGGGCGAGGACCACGCGCCTCTCGACGAGGGGGAGGTGAGCTTAGGGGGCGTGGAGAAGGGAGAGGCGGGGGTTGCAGCACCAGCAGGTTCGCCACCGACAGCAGCAGCTTGGCCGCCGGCGACAGCTGCACCTATCTATGCCGTTCGTCGAAGGCGAGACGGCTCTTTTAGGCGCCGTGCGAAGAGCTGTCTATTGGTTGGCAGTTTGCGGAAGAAGAAAGAAGAAAAGGTTGTTTGGCTGTTTGGCGAAGAAGAAAGAAGAAAGGTTGTTTGGCATTTCGGCTGTTTCAAAGAAGGAAGAAAGGTTGTTTGGTTGTTCGGCTGTTTTTTTTTTTTTTTTAAGAAACTAAGAAAGCACGTCAGCTGTGAGTACAACCGATCGGCAGAACCGATCGGCAGATCGGTCGATACTCAACTTTGCAAGCTGCGTGAACCGCGCGCGTTTTCCATTATTTCCCTCGCGATTGACTACTGGCCAGAGACTCCCCTGGATGCCACCAGGGTCGACGAGACGATAATACTTACAGCTGGTTCGATTTCCAATTGATTTCGGCCAGTACCATTTCGCGCACTGAAACAGCAGATCGACACGTGAGGGCCGGGGTACACAAGACAGTCGAAAGTTGGTTTACAGCAGTTCACACGTGACAGGCTGTTTGCGAAGAGCTGTCTATCAGTCGGTCTGTCTGCCAAGAGCTAGCAAGTGACAACGACCTCAAAAATCGTAATTATAGTTGTATCTATACCGTATTGCGCCACTCCCCTATTACCTCCTGGAGGGGAACCTTGTATACCGTATGGTTGTTTGTGTTGATATCGTTCTATTCTGTGTACTTGTGTACCAGGTAGGTCACTTATATATGATAATATTTAGCTCATGAACTACACTACTAGCAGTAGCTCATCTATCCCCTGTTGCTCAAGCTTTGAAAACGTGTGCAGATGAGCTATCGCCTATAGCTACTGTAAGCTCAAGCTTTGAAAACATGTGCAGATGAGCTACCGCCTATAGCTCAAGCTTCGAAAACATGTGCAGATGAGCTACCGTCTATAGCTTAAGCCGGGGAAAACATGTGTAGCTCATGTAGCTCCTACCAGGTATAGCTCAAGCCAGGAAAACATGTGCAGATGAGCCACCCTCCTACAGCTGAAGCCAGGAAATCATGTATTATAATAGCTCATCACGTAGCTCACCGGTGAGCTAGCTCCTTGAAGAGCTAGCTCGAGCTACCGTGAGCTGAACTGTCCGAGGTCTGTAATTATTAATCTTGCAAGTCCACAGGCAGGTCCAGTCCAGTCAACGCTGCAGCGACACACACCCGACGCGATTGGATTGTCTGGATTACCGACAAATACCGAAATTTATTTTCCTTTTGCTAGGATACCGGAAAATACCGCCAAAACGCGGAAATCGTTTTGCTGGAAAATCCAGGTGACATATTTCATATTTTTTTAATGAAAACTAAGAAAAAACACGTCAGCTGTGAGTTCAACCGATCGGCAGATCGGTCGATACTCAACTTTGCAAGCTGCGTGAACCGTTCGCGCGTTTTCCATTACTTCCCTCGCGATTGACTACTAGCCAGTGACTCCCCTGGATGCCACCAGGGTCGACGAGACGACAATACTTACAACTGGCTCGATTTCCAATTGATGTCGGCCAGTACCATTTCGCGCACTGAAACAGCAGATCGACACGTGAGGGCCGGGGTACACAAGACAATCGAAAGTTGGTTTATGTGAGTCTCAGGTCGTTACTCTACAGTCAGTGGTTCATCCGTTATCGTGGATATTGACTCTTGTACTAAAAGTGGCCGCAGATCACCGTAGATCTGATGATAGTTGAGGCGGGGAATTACCAGCCTCCATCACCAAGTAATTGCTGATGACTGTCATGTGAGATGACTTACGTCATGCTTCATGATCACTTCTGCTCGGCTGACCGTGCCGAGCCTCACATATACCTGGCGTGTCCTCCACGCTACACCTTACCGAAAGAGAAGCTTGCTGCAGACCCAGGTCGAACATGAGATACACCCATCTCACATTGGCGTCGACTGTGAGGCTTGAGCCTGCAGGAAGTTTTCTTTTTCGTGTTTGGTCGGGACTATGGTCAGATAAAAGAAGAACGCGGAAAAAAAAACTCCCCCTGAACCCGATCCTACAGCGGTCGTTCAAACGGCGGAGGAAGGAGAAGTCGAGTCTACTTCTCCCGCCACGAACAACAAGCGTGATGCACCGTCGTCGCCTCACGCTGACCAGGAGTCGTCTCCTCGGTCGTCATCCTCGTCGTTGTCATCGAGTGATGAAAACCCGCAACCGGAGGATTCTCTTGAATCAATGACTCCGGGTGCGCTCGCTATTTTTCTCTGGGAGGAGGAAACCAAGGCGAACATCCGAGCAATCCGGGAGAACCGGCCACAGACACCGTTGTCTGCGGGCTCAGCTGCTGTGGCTCTTACCATCAGCAGGCAAGAGGCAGCTGTAGTCCATGAGGCCGCGATGGTGAGTGAAATAGGTCCCGTGTTGCCTGCGTCCACCACAACCTCCGAAGACAACTCATTGCCGTCGAGTATCTCCGCGACAGAAGTTTCTGTTCCGGCATCGCCGTCGGTTGCCGTAGACAATATCGTGTCAACCAACTCTGTAACAACAACCCGTGCTGCTGTTCAGAGTGTCGAAGTAGGGCAACCGTTAATTGACCCTAAAACCTCGCTGCCGTCAGCGACCCAGTCAAACCCACCGTTGAGTTTGCAGCTGCCGTCAGCAACCCCGTCAAACCCATCGTTGAGTTTGTCAGCCACTCGCACCTTGCCCGTAGATGTCGCAGCTGTTGCCGTCACAGCAGCGGACTTGCGTGGGGTGCCTCGTTTGACTGGATCTAGCGACCAGAATGTCCCAGAGATTCTCAGTCATTTTCGGGTTATCGTTGGCCTGAAAGCGAAGCGTGTCCATCCGAACGATGATGAGTTCGGAGACATAGTGGCACTGGAGCACATTGCTATGTTGGGTGAAGGCCACTGCCTGACCCTTATCGAACAGTTAGTAACGGGTCAGATTGATACTAGCTCGACGAAAGTGTCATCTGAACCCGACACACCTGGGTCGTTTACCGCACCTGCCATATGGCAGGAAATGACCCGGGCGTTGCTCGATCTTTTAATGCCGGCGAATTCTATCGACGAATGCGCCAGGCAGATTGCTTCTTTATCAAAAGAGTGCGGAAACCGTTTCCGCGTACGCAATGAGGTTTAGGACTATTCTATCCCAGTTCCAAGCAGCCGTCGACCGTGTCGATGACAATCGTACAGCTTGGAATGCGATGACTGTTGCTTTGTGGCAACAGGGGCTAGCGCCCAACGTCCGCTGTTTGCAACTAACAGATAAACCAGCGACCTGTTTAAAAGAAGCAATCGAACGTGCTCGCCGGCATGAAGCCTCTGGCTTAGCCGGGGGGCACGTCAGCGCCCTGTATCATCAAGTGCCTCATCGTGCGCTTGATCGCCTTGCCTCTAAACCGCCCGCTCAGAATCGTTCGAGTGACAACCGAGGAAAGGGTGGGGGTGCCGGAAGTGGAGCGCACGGAAAACGTGCGAAAGGTCGCTCGCCGTCGAGTAACCGTTCTCCCCCGTCCAATCACCCGGATAGGGTGTGTTCGTATCCCCCTTGCCGCAGCAAGAAGGGTCATACGATCGACCAGTGCTGGACGCGTACCCGTGAACAGCGCCAACCCGGAGCATCCAACAACCGCGGGAAAAGCAAGAAAAAGAAGAGGATGCCGAGCTCGGAGGAGGACGACGGCTCCGAGTAGAGGTGCCCAGGTGCTTGGTCGTCCGTAGCACTTGGGATTTGCAGGTCTGCTGTTGCCGTCGAAAACAGTCGACAGGGCGTAAAGAAATCTAAAAAAAATCTTGCGCCGCTTGTAAGTCATTCAGAGAGTAGTAAGAGTTGTCCCGCACAGCACCCCGTGGTTGCTGTGAGTTCTTCGGGTATGTGTGATCCAACTACTGTTGATTGTCCATCGTCTACACCTCATCGTGGGCAGAAGAGGGACGCTGCTAGTAATACCGCGGCCTCCGTAGAGTCGAAATCAAACGCCGTCGTTCCGTTCAGAAGTGTACAGCAGTAGACAACAGAAGTCTTGGTGATCATAATAAGAAAAATATTTAGTGGTTCAGCTCGTCACTGTCCCAGAAAAAACCGTATTTGACTCTGTCTTTCTCATCCCAGCGAATTCGTATTCCTGGTAGTATCAATGGTCTTTTCGTCCCAGATTTGACCATCGACACTGCAAGCGACGTTACATGTGTTTCATTATCGTTTTTGAAACACCACCCAACGTTATATAAGGCCATACTTGAGCCTGTCCCATCGTCGTGTATGTCTCTGAGTGCAGCTAATGGCTCCCCACTCGAGATTTTGGGATTCGTTAAATTGTCAGTCACGATGGCTGATAATACTCGTTGTATAGATGCGCTAGTCATCCCGTCTCTTGGTCCTGACCAGATATTACTTGAAAATGATGTTATGTCTCGGTTTGGTGCTGTACTGGACTGGAAAAACCAGCAATTAAATTTTTCTTCGAGTACCGTTTCTATTCCAGCTACCCATCGATCTTCTAATCATCGTTCAGATTCGACCGTGTCTACTGTGTCTCACTCTGTTGCCGCAGTGCACAAAGATGCGGAAATACATGCTGTGAAATTACGCAACCGTATCAATTTACGTCCCCGACCCGGCGCCGTTATCACCGCGTTCACAGACGTAAAACCGTCCCAAGATACTGAAGTTGTGATTGAACCGCGCATACTCTCTGAAAACGAGATGTCATGTGATGCTTGTCCGGTTGCATTTGAGCGAGTTATCGTAGCTCGCACTGTAGCCACGTGGCTAGCGTCCGACGGTTCCGTAGCCGTGCAGGTCGCCAATCCGTCGTCCGAATCTCTTGCCCTACATACTGGATTAGAGATTGGGAATTTGCCGAGTGTAGCCGTAGTGTCTCCTGCTCAATTGCATGTGCATGCTGTAGCAGCGACACCCAAGACACCGACTGCAATTGCAGTCGCTCGTGCCGAAATTGCTGCACCTTGGGCCAAGGCATTTATTGATTCTACCTTCACCGTTGAACAACAGTCAGCAATTTTAGACCTTTGTGCAAAGTACCGTCCCGTTTTATCGTTATCTAGAGCAGAACTAGGCAAATGCACTACTGCCGAAGCCACGTTCCCTCTTCCTGATAATACTATGCCGGTTAGTCGCCGTCCGTACCGCGCTAACCCACGCACTGAAGCTATCATTAACAAGTGTTTTCAAGACATGCGTGCTGACGATATCATTGAAGAGCGCTCGAGTCCGTGGGCCTCTCCCGTGACGATTGTTGCCCGTAAAGATGGACAACCTCGGTTTTGTGTAGACTATCGGAGTACTATCAACAAACACCTCATCCGTAAAACTTGGCCGATGGCGAATCTAGAAGAGAACATCGACATGGTCGGAGGGGCTCAGTTCATCAGCGTTGCCGATGTCCAAAGCGCTTATTAGCAGATTCCTGTTCATCCCGATCATATTGAATCTACTGCGTTCGTCACCAACTCTGGCAAGTATTGTTATAAACGGATGCCGTTCGGCGTTTGCAATGCTCCGTGGCTTTTTACAGAAATGGAACATAAAACGTTAGGGCACATCCCCGAGTTACTCGTGTATATGGATGATCTTTGTGTATTGTCCTCAACTTGGGATAATCATGTGAAATCCTTGGAAAGCATGTTTGTAGCGTTGCAAACAGCTGGTCTCACATTGGAGCCGTCGAAATTATCGTTTGGCCCTAAATCGGTCGTATATTTAGGCCACGTAATTTCCGCTGAAGGAGTAGCAGTTGGGGAAGATCGTATCAAAGCTATTCAAGAGCTACCAACCCCTACTTGCATCAAAGACCTCCGTTCAGTTTTAGGTGTTTTAAATTTTGTGAGGCGGTTCGTACCGAACTTTGCAGAAACTACAGCACCACTCGTTGATCTCACTCGTAAGGATTTCGCGACGCGCCCACGCTTCAAGAAAGCCTGGGGTAACGCACAAAATACTGCGTTCGCCCACATCAAACGTTTACTGGTGTCGGCTCCCGTGTTGAATTTTCCAGATTACTACCGTGAGTTCGTTGTGCATGTAGATGCTAGTGAGGTCGGAGTTGGTGCGTTTCTTGCCCAACCGTCGAAAAATGACGAGTCGAAGCATGATCTTGACATAATCGCGTATTTTAGTCAACGGTTCAAGCACGGGCAACGCCATTACTCAGCGTCGATGAAAGAGTGTTGTGGAGTTGTACTCGCACTAGCTCACTGGCGACCGTATTTGTTTGGGAGACATTTTACGGTGATTACTGACCACCAAGCTCTGACCCATCTATACTACATGCAAGACACTTCGAACATGCTTACCCGTTAGGCTATTGCTCTTCTAAATTTTGACTCTACTGTCAAGCATGTAGCGGGGAAATTAAACGTAGTACCCGACGCGTTGTCGCGATTGTTTGGTGAAGCAGAGGAAGAGCCGTTACCGCAAGAACCGGCCCTCGCGTTCATCTGCCGCAACGTTCCAAGCGACTGACCGTACCGTGAGCCAGGGCCGCGCGACTTCCAAGTCTCTTCACAAAACCTCGAAGATGTCGACATTGTGCATAATGATAGCGAATTGTTTGCTAGTGCCGTGTCCGTTTTTCCGTTAATTGACCCAGCAAATTGCTGGAGGAACAAAGTGCTGAGTTCGGTCCGTATATTGAATATCTGAAAGCACCCGTTACTGTTCCCGCTCCGGATGGTGAAAGTAAAAGCAGCATGAGTCATTATTTCTTGAACGAAAACGTTTTATTCCGGTCGTATTTGCCGGGGTATTTGCGCAAACGTAGTTCGTTCCGTGACCAGCTAGTCGTGCCGACCGCTTTACGGAAATTAGTCTTTCATTCGTGTCATGACCTACCGTCGTCGGGTGGTCATTTAGCTTTTAAAGCAACGTTCGACAAAATCCGAGATCGTTATTGGTGGCACACTATGTCGAAAGACGTAGCTAAGCACATTAAATGCTGCTCATCGTGCCAACACCGCAAGACGTCCCATCGTACGCCGAAATTGCCTGTTGGTCACCGTCCCGTTTCCCGCCCGTTTCAATGCGTGGCTATTGACTTAGCAGAGTACAAATCGTCGTCGAATAACTCGAAGTATGTCATGTCCGTGATTGACCACATGACTCGTTTTCTCGTGTTGGTCGCGATTAGTGACTAATCAACCGCCACAATCGGTCGAGTTCTTGTAGAACGCGTGTTCTCTGTTTTCCCTGCTCCGGAAACTTTGCATTCGGACCAAGGTAGCGAGTTTGAGAACGAACTTGTCAAGGAGTTGCAAGCCGTTTTTGGGTTTAAAAAGACGCGCACGTCAGCGTACCGCCCACAAGGCAACTCCGTTTTAGAGCGTGTGCATAGTATATACCTTGCACAACATGTTGGCGATGCACGTAAACGTCAAATACGACAATTGGGCAGAATTACTACCGTTTATTCAGCTCGCGCACAACACAGCCTATAACAAAACGCTCGAAGACACCCCACATTTTTTTTTAATGTTCGGCCGTAGAGCTTCGTTACCCGTTGACATTATTCTCGGCGTCCCGTGCACGTCTGGTTCTGGAACACGATTGGAATACTCCCGTCGTACCGTTGAAAACCTGCAACTCGCTTACGAAATTGCTCGTCGCAATTTACAGGAACGTACCGACAAGCAGACAGAATCTAACGAGAAATGGTCCTTTCCGCAATATCAGCAGGGAGATCAAGTGTTCGTACACCGCCGCCCCTATACCGTTGCTGACGGACCCAACCCCAAACTTCTTAGTCCCTGGCGTGGTCCATTTTCTGTTCGGTCCCAACTATCACCCGTAATTTATCGTGTTGCGAGAGATGGCGAACTTGCGGAAACATCAGTTCATTTAGGTCGTATGAAGGCATACCATAATGACGCGTCTAAATCAGTACCGGATTTTACAGCACTCGACGAGTTCCTTGTGGGAACAGCGTTGCCGCTACCTGACTTAGACGGCTCTGTGCTCACCGTGCACATCGGCCTGTATGCTATTGAAGCTATTGAAAGTCATAAGCGTGGCCCTGGTAAAGCCTCGCCGACTAATTTCCAATACCACTTTCTCGTGAAAGATAAACCGTCTAGTTTGGGTATTTGGAGACGTGGCAATATCGTGCCACAATGTCATGAGATGATCAGATCGTATCGTACGAGGATCTTAGCTGAAGATCCGCATGCATTTGATCGTCCAAAACGTAAGCGAGACGTTGTCGCTTCGTCACCCTGACGCAAGCCCCAGTATCGTTCGTTGTCGACGTCGCTATAGCCCTGGGAGTACTTGTAATCAGCACCGTTGCACCACCCCTCACTACCATTTGCCTATCCGGCCGGTTGTCGTTCATTCTTTAGTGGGATTCGCAACCTCGCGTGCAGTTGTCTTGTGGATGCTTGGGAGATATCGTTTGTGCAGTAGTGCCCACGAACCAAGTCATGGTCAGACACCTAAATGCTGAACCCCAACAGCCTGTGTCCCGGTATATCGTTGAGATACCCGTGTGGTTGTGTTTTGTTACTTCATGTGAATGTGCCTCACGCGAAAGGGTAGCATTTTATTTGTATTAATTTGCTATAGAGTTTGAGACATACAAGGGGGAGATTGACGTTCAACTAGTAGTTATGCAGGGGTGTGCATATACCAAGAGTATACACTTTTGCATTATTGGGTTATTCGACTATTAATAGAGTAGCCGTGTACAGTGTTCATATGCTTTAAAGTATACATGTGTGTGCTGTTATTCAATCAAGTAATGAACGTTATTTTTGTTTTCCGATTTCGTAATCGTTTTTGGTGGAAGAGACACAGACAGTGTGCTTTCCACCCGTCTTTCTGTGCGAGACACTAGAGATTCCTGGATGCATTGAGAATGTATTCTCTAGTGTCGGAATCGTTCCGTTGGAATTGACTGAGGAGAGGCAGCAGTGCGCGTGACCTGCACAATCCAAAGCAATATATCCTCGGGCACATTATGAGTCCCCGCTTGTATTACTACATATTTATGAGTACACTGTCTGCAGTCAATCGTCAATGACTGTCAGAATGTCTCTTGTACAGATCGTCAACTGTATAGACAGTTCGTACTATCAACTCGATGTAAGTCGATTCCAGTGTTTTTCACTGGATCGCAAACATGTACTTGCTCAAAAAGTCGATGATGCCTTGTCTGACTGAGGAGACGTGTTGTCGTCGTATCGTTCACCATGCACCTGCAGTCCGTTATACTGCACCGTTATTGTCACAACCACACCATTGTCAAGACCTGCAGATTTTATTGTTTTTTTTTTTTTAAATCGTTAAAAAAAAAATGGTTGATCAACCTAAAAACGTTCGTGATCGTTTGTTGCGCACTCTGCATGCAAAGCCCTCTGACAAAATTGTCATTCGGCACATACATTTAATTCTCTTCAGTTTGTGTGTACCAAAGCTTGCAAGCAATCGTTCCATATACACACTTGTGTACCGTCGAGAAAAGCTGGCATGTCGTCAAAGGCACATATCATTGTTCGATAGGGATGGTTTCGTATACCATTAAAAAAGGCACTATACCATCGTTAGGTATGAATGGTTTTGTATACCTGGTACCATTGTTAGTGATGCAAGATTAATATGCCATGGTTTGGTATACCATAATATACCATGGTTTAGTATACCATCAATCATTCAGATACATACATGGTTTCGTACACCATTGTATAGATGGTTCCGTATATACCTTCATTATGTTTTCATGGTTTCGCACGCCATACAACATACATCCATAGAATGATTGAGTTCGTGTATCATCACTACGTACACATGGTTCCGTATACCGTAACACATATACATGGGTAAGTATACCATGGTATGAATGGTTTCGTATACTATATCATGAATGGTTCCGTATACCATAGTAAGTATACATGGTTCCGTACACCATAGTATTTTATTTATTTATTTATAGTATTTATTTTCTTCATCACTTTTACTTTCCAGCCCACTCGTAGGAGGTTTTACCCTCGACGATCTTCTGGACAAGCCGTGGTCACAGGTGTCGTCCCTTTTCCCCCCCCGGTACGTGCCTTTATTTTTTGTCGCGCATAGGGTTCAGCATTCCCACTGCTCGTCGATTTTCATCGAATGTAGCCAACTCACACTTTCGCGCTTTCCGCTTATCATTTTTTTATGCAAGAAAAAGTCCCTATGAGCATGCACTCGGTGAGACTTGAACCCACGAAATTGATCTTGACAGGCACGCGGACCACCTACCAAGCCACCGGGGACGCCGGTTAATACACATACATGGTTCCGTATACCATAGTAAGTATACATGGTTCCGTACACCATAGTATACATGGTTCCGTATACCATAGCAAGTATACATGTGGTTCCGTACACCATAGTATACATGGTTCCGTATACCATAGCAAGTATGCATGGTTCCGTACACCATAGTATACATGGTTCCGTATACCATTGTTATAAAAAGTTCTGGTTGCGCATATTAATTTAATATACGCACCGCCACTGGCAGTTGACACATCGTTAATATATGACTGATTCTGTAGTAAAATTCTATCATAGTCACACAAGCCCGTGGTTTTCACTACCAGGGAGTGACATGGTTTGAAAATGAACCAGTTGAATCATACCTGGTATACATCAACTACCACTGCTGTACAAATTTCTGACTAGTAGAGAACCTAGAAACCGTTCCTTCTAGAATGTTCGAAACCTTTGCTGGGTTCTCCAGTAAGAGGCGTTCAAACATTGGGGGGCGATGTGAGTCTCAGGTCGAGGCAATTTCGCAGTGTTGGGGCCTGAAACCTTTGTGACGTAGGCCAATCACACTCACTAAAACCAACCAAATTGTGACATAATTCGTACGCTGATTGGATGATGACTTGAAGAACCTAGCTTGTCAATTCCGCCGGCCATCGCAGCACGGCACACTTGCCACAGCAGCAGTGTCTGCAGGAGAAGCGCCTCATGACAGATAGAAAGCTCTGCTCGATGGAGGGAGCATCTGACGACCGCGCAGCAAGTAGCTAGCAGCCGCGACACGCAGCAAGCACGCCGCCCACAATCGTGTGATGCCACCGGACAACCCCGAGACCGGAGACACAGAACAGCAGCAGCATGCCCAGTAGAGCGATGGCAAAGCTTGACAAGCGGATGCGAGCGAGAACAAAAAAATCCAAACGCATAAACGAGAGGCAGATCCACCTCGACACCCCGACAGCAAGCATATACATCTGTTGTTGGAACTCGTACGATCACAGGGACTAGCTATCTATGTCGTTGCTGCTGTTATTGCAGCGTCTGTGCTTATCTCCGGAAGAAATATTCACACTTAGAACCAAATCAACAACACTCAATCAATCTATAAATATTTGTGAAAGGCAAAGGTTTCAACATGTTGCAACATCATATCAATATCCCTTGTTCGGGTTATGTAGTATCAGTGCGCAGAATGATTATTTAAAATTGTCCTGTTGACCCGGGCAGCATCCAGGGTAGAGCCTGGTATCAGTATAGGGCTACCCTATATATACCCCCTATACGATATGATATTTCCATAGTACTTAGGGCCACTCCTAACGAACAAAAAAAATCACGATTCGTGATATTTTTGTCGTGAATCGTGATTTTTTTGTCGTGAATCACCACAAAAAAAATCACGATTCATGACACCATTTTTTTAGCTTTTCCCTAAAAAAAAAAAAACAAAATCACGATTCGTGACATTTGTCGTGCCTCAAAATACGCCTGATCAAGGCACTACGCAACCCACGCGCACCAACGGTATCCGATGGTCGGTATAGGGGCATGGCAGACTCTGCTTCGTACGCCGCTTGTGGACAACGGGCGGCTACCCAAAGACACTGCTGGGCCCGGGCTAACAAGGAGGTTGTGGCCTCGAAATTTCCAGGAGGAGGAGCCACTGCTGGAAGACAAACGCGAAAATGACCTGGGGATGTCACAGGCCAGGCCGAGCAGACGGCCTGCGAGATGGAATCTCGCGAAACGAGCTTGGCCGACGGCCGGTGAAGTTGGAATCTCGCAGGCTGGGTCAGGCTTCGGCCCGCGATTCGAATATGTCACGGGCTGGGCCAGGTGCGGACGGCCCAGCCCGGCCTGGCCGTGCCCCACTCTCGAGAGTTTGCTCCACACCCCCAAAAAACGTTGGGTTTGAAATATCAGAACTTCAACTATTTGAAAATATCACGAAACGCGACGTTTTTTTTCGGCTTTTTTCGTTAGAACTGAAATGTCACGGATCGTGATCTTTTGGCATGCCTAAAAATCACGAATCGTGATTTTAATTCGGTTCGTTAGGAATGGCCCTTAGTCATGTTTTTTTTTTCGCCGGAACGTGCGATATATATCATATCGTATTACATCGCTATGTATAGGGGCTTTCAGCACGATGTGGTGACTAAAAGGTGATATGATATTTGGTATATGATATATACGTCCGCTATGAAGGGATATATCGGCCTATATAAGGTGATATAAGATGATATATCGGCCTATATGAGGTGAAATACGTGATATAGCTATCCGATATGCGTCATAATAGAACCACTTGCTGTCTTGACGATATATCTTGCGTCTTTCGGGCGTACATTTTGGGCGGAATATACGTGCAGTATATTATACCTGGTACGTATATGTACTAGTATACGAGTACGAAGCGTGACGCACACACAAGAGAGGACGTACCAGGGCCGGTGCCCGCTGCTGTCTTCCTGTCGTGCGGGTTTGATCCGCGATGAGCGAGTCGAACGCGCCATCGCCTGCGGCCACAGGCAAGCCACAGCTACAGCAGTCGCCTTCGACATCGTCAAGTGCAGCCACACATCTACATGCAATATATCCTCGCGGAGAAAGGGTTGCTGTATCATCATTCATGCTTTTGGTGTGCCGGGTAGTACGTAGCGGGCACAGATCGCCAAGTACCGAGCCAGTGCCTTACCATCAGTGTAGCACAGGCCCCGACCACGAGCAAGTACCGATGTGACACGGCGGTGACGTACAGATATAGGTGATAATAGCACACGAAATCACGATATATATAGGGCAGATATAAAGTGACATATCACAAGGTACATGATATATAACGTACATGATATATGATATTGCACTCATGGTCTTACCTGATCGCCCATAAGGTTCTGGTCTAAAATATAATGATCGCTTGGTATTGATTTTATTTGTTAAACGGTTCTTATATTTACGCCTATAGTAGTTTTTTTTTGCCAAGTACCAAAGCGTCCTGATTGGGTGCTCCCATAAGGCTCCCATAAGGTTTGGCCAATCAGCAGCACTATTCGCGCGGCGAGATCAATATGCGCGGCGCGATTAGGCTGGCATGCTGCATGCTGCCGCCATCCTCTGCCTGCGAGCCTGAAACAAGGCGCGGGTACGATACAAACTCAGATGCTTGCAGCAACTCAAAGGTGAAGAGGCGCTGGGCAAGCTGGTCGTGGTGGAGGTGCTTCTTCGCATTGTGGGTATTCAGCTGGTGGTGGTGGTGGTGGGGATACAAAACCTCGGCGTGGCGGGATGAAAACCTATAGTCACCAGGGAGTGCCTCCAGATTCCGTGTGCAACAAGGCCTGCACGGCAAAGGGGGAGGCTTCTATGTGGCAGGTGCGCGTGTATGTTGTCGTGTTGTGTCACATGCTGCTTGTGTGCTCCCTGGCGATACGAGTAATCTACCACCTACGAGTGTCGCCTGCTGGTACAGAAATTTTATACCTGGTACCTAAAAGAGTACTGCACCACAACAAAACTGTACCGTAGGTACTATTAATACTGCTGCTGTTGTATACTCGTACCTACCTGCTGTCCGAGCACCACAGGAGTCCCTCGAGCAGATCTCTAAGACTGCTTGTGCCGTACGGGCTTCACAAGGGCATCTGTGCTCATACCGTCTACCACAACAGCAGCAGTTGTCTGAATTTTTCACGCCTTCCGTACTGACTGCACGTATATACTAGTACCAGTGTGCGCAGGAGAGGTACTGCTGCTTTACCAGGTACTGACTGCTGTAAGAGAATGTTGCCTACGAGGGAGGCACCTGTTTGGTGCGTCACAACTTGCACGGCTGCCGTGTGCCGGTCGCAACCTGCGCAGCAATCCCTCCAGTAGATAGCTGTCGCCTGTGCCCCACGAGTTCTCTCTACACTTTACCTACCATTACACAAGGCAGCAGCCGTGGTCTGCATTGTTTTTCTATGGTTGGGAGATGCGTTTTTATGAAGAAAGCGCAGAGGAATTCGAGGCGGTGGAGCAGGCCCTCCGCCACAAGGTCAGGAGTCAAGACCATGTAGACCGAAAAACGAGTGGGAGTGGCATCGCTTCTTTCATACCAGGGTACCGAAGGTTAGCTTCAACGGTATACGTGAAATTCACGTCGGGTGCGAGACTCGATCCCATTTAAGTTCGTCGAGTGCCGTGTTGCCAAGTGAATATACAGCCGCAACGTGGCAAGGATTTTGACTGGGTTTCCCGTCAAGTAAGTTGTCACTGCTGTTCCGCACAACATATGACGTTGTCACTGCTGTTTTGTCCTATTCTTGTTCGTTGCCACCTCTATCAGGATGATCCCGTCATTATGAGCATGATGATATCTTCTTCTGAGATATAATAGCATCGGCGGCCCATTTGGCGGGTCAATCTGGTTGAAGACCCAGCAATCTTTGCTGGGGGACGAAGCGAGGAAGGCTGCACGTCAAGGCTGACTGACAGACTGATTCCGATGGCCTGCCAATATAGTATCCAGGCAAGGGAGTATTTTGCGGCTGGCTTTCTAATGTATTAGCGTGCTTGCAGTACAAATGGTGCAGAAGCATCTGCTCGCATGCAGGGAGATTCTATGGCCACTCTTGATCACACCACGATCTTGATATTGCTGACGTAGGGAGGGGGGGGGGTGTACTATTACGGGGGACCATAGTAAATAGGACAAAATATTGTGAGTAAAAACAGCGAAATATACTCGTAGGTCCTATTTAATATGGTCCCTCGTAATAAATATCATGAATGGTCGTAGTCGTACGACCATAGACCCTCGCATCCCTATCATTCAGGGACGGAGCATAACTTTCAAGGGGGGGGTATGAGCAACTGGTACACGGGGCCATGCAGAAATAGTTTGATCTAGTGCTGAATATGGTGCCACTGACTTAATCAATGTTTTTGCTCCGACATTGACACGCAATATTTGCTATCGCCTGAATAGGTTGTACTCGCCCGTGTGAAATAATCGTCTTCGTACTGTTGGGCAACGCGAAGTATCCGAACTGGATTTCCACAATATCTGACTGTGACGTTGGGGCCCAATCCAGTTATCGTAGCAGGATGCCAAACGCGCGGGGGGTATTGGCTGTCAAGCGTGCGGGAGGTATTGAAGAATTATGTCGCGATAGAATCAATGCTACTACGCAGTCCTGGAGGTTGATGCATACCCCTCGAGCAGGGCTGTTTCGCTTCCGATTTGTTCGAGTCGCCTGCCGCCCTAGTAAAACATACCGGCCACCCCTCTAAGCCCAGCACCACTTTAACGACGCTCGTCGTACCGACGGAGCTCTGTACACTTTCCTAATCCGTCATTGAGGTGTACGATGTCGTCGCCGATATGGAAGCCGAAAAATATTGCGGTGGTCCTCTCGACAATGAGCAACAAGGCCGGCCACCTTGAGGCATACTGTTAAAACATCGAACGAAACCTATCCCGTTTTCTTCAGTTCTGGGTGCTCGAGCGAGGCCCTATACCGTTCTGGTAATGTATTTACATTTTTTGGGCTAGCATGACACGTGCTACCCACATCCCGCGCCCCACGGGTGATGACGCAGGCATCAGCAGGGAAGCGCTAAGGCCCGTTCGAGAGAAATATGAGCCCATCAGGACAAGCTGCGCGCTCCCGTGGATAGTGGAGGTCCTGCAGGCGCCACGCGTGGTATCGACGACGACCTTCAGTTTAAACAGATAGTATGCAGAACATCAAGCTGTTCGAGATTAGGGGACACAAGAGTATTGCTGTGCAGCCATCAATGACATCGGTGTCTTGGCATGTTTGCCCGCACGTCGTATCAACTGGATATTATATAACAGTGGGGGCATAAAAATAACACCAGAATCAGTTGTTTGGATCACAAGGTGGGAGGGCACATTCACTGCTGTGTACCAGACGAGCGTTGTCGCGACTTAAGACAGTCGTCGGAGAAGAACGTCATTTGTAAATTCAGTCGGCAGTGCGAGTTGGATGCGCCTGAGACGAAATACATCAGGCGGGCTTCAATTCTGGCCGGTCGCACAAGCAATAGTAGTGTGTGTCAAGTGCAGGCAATTTGGAAAGTACTACTCAGATCAAACTATATGACGTACGACGCGTGCAACGTGTACATTGACTCCTTATGTTGCAAGCAGATATCATACCTGGTAGGTTTTAGCCGACCTTATTTTACCCCTTTGAGGACAAGATAATGATGGTATTTTCTTGTGTTGCGCATTCTTCCAATCAACGTTTTCACGTGTCTTGGTTGTTTCGCACGAATTGTAGGTATACTCTCATGCAATTACACCCGACGCTTTCGGTCGGTGCACAGCGTCCAAGAGCGGGGTGCGCTTGAGCTATATGTGAAGAGCATTTTTTTGTTTGTATGCTTCGGGGGGCTGTGGGAGCAGTGATCAACGCAGATTGCTTCTGCGCGGTTCAACCAAATAGAATTCACGACTGCTACTGTCGAGGGGCAAACCATTAAGAATGTCAAAACATGATATCACATTATGGGACAAAAGAAATTACTCGATATTGACAATATGTACCACGTACAAGAGAAGATGCGCATCTTTGTGTTTATATCTTACATAGCCTTCCACCTGCACGTACTCGTGTATGCTTCATTCCACTCGGTCGGCAAAGCTGCTCACTCACGGTGAGTGTGCTCGTGATGTTGTCACATCAAACATCGACCAATTTCAATTCCTAAAAAGGGAAGAAGACCTATCCATCTATACAAGAAGAGCGAAATAAGAAAGAGAGAGTGAACAGCATCTCTGCTGTATGCGAGTATAAATGGCCCCCAAAGCTTCATTGTAGGCAAGTACTGCAGCAGTAATATAGAGAGAAAAATGAGGCAAGGCTGCACATGCGGTATGTAGGCCTAGTGCGCTCGTAAGAAAAAATAACGGAAACAAAACTAAATCCTGCTGCACTCAAAACACACCAGTACCACGGCAAATGCGAGCGCAACTCGAGATCTCTTGCAACGAGACAAGTCCCACGCGCTAGCTCAAGATGGCCCGCTTCTGCAGATACCGGGATTGTGGAAATCGGTAACGTACAGCTCTTGCAATCGGCAATGCAAAAACACGACTATTTCATGCAGACACTCGTAAAATATTGGGAGCCTGTACACACCGCGTTTTGTTTGGTCGCTTCGCTCCCAATTATTTTTGGCGCTTCGCGCCAAATGAGTTTAATTGCCCATAGGAGGTAAGACCATGAAAGTGCGGCCATCTGATATATCAAATGACATGGTATCATCATATACCCTGCATATATGTATACGTATATTTGTCAAATTTTCGTACTTTTGCCAACTTTTCTCTTCGCACGAGCACTTTTAGGCAAAACAGTAAGTACACGGACACGGGAAGCCCTGCCGGACACATTGGTCTAGGTCTCGGCGCGATCCGTGCACTCTGAAGCGCGTGGCAGGCGCTTAAATTTTTTTTTTCCGGCGGGAGTGGATAAGACGATTTCCCTGGTTTCGGTAAAGAGGCCTTATTTTGTACGTACGTATATCGGTACATTGTCATGCTCTCTGTTTTCTCCCCCCGGCTCTAATGAGAGCCGTGAGCACACAGCTCAGGCATATACCAGGAACACAACAGACAACATGCACATATCCCATCGTTCCAACGCTGCCACCCACACGCCGTGCGTGTTCGACACGCCCATATGCGCAGTGTTGCTGTGGCTGGTTGTGTCTGTCGGAGCCTGTCGTCCGCATGCCATCGTCTGCCATATTTTTTTTTATCCGTATGTACCCAGGATGACGTATACAAATATCCCATACATACATTTTTTTTTGGATTGTTGCACGGAGCACGGACCACCGCCTAGAGAACAATACCCACAGCAGTGCACAGAGCGTGCTTACCTCCAGCTTCCTACAGCACCACAACCAACCCTGCTGCCCAGCAGCAGCAGTGAGCACACCTTGCGCGTATGGATGATCGTACTGCGGCTCATTCGTACAGCAACGTTCGTGATATACTTACAGCAGTACATACATACAGCAGTAGTTCTGATTGCAGTGTGTCCTACATTGCTGATCGATAGATCCTAGAGCCAGCTGAAAGGGGATCAGTACACGTACGTTCCTCGCGTTGCATTTTACAGCAGTACTGCTGAATATGCAGTCGTACCTGTACAAGCTACTCTACTGCTGTAGGAGATCGTGCAAAGTGTTTTAGATTGCGTAAAAAACACGACATGCCAGTTGTACGAGCGCTGTTCTAGCGTACCTGGTATAGGTTTAAACTGCACTTTTCTTGCTGGATAACATTTTCGTTTTTTTTTTTTTTAATTTCACTTTTTACTATTTTTGTACCAGAACTACAACAGAGTACTACAGTAATAATGATAGATTCGTCCACACCTTGCTTTTCTGATCGTATAATGTGATAAGAGTACATGTTACTTGTGTGTTTTAGCCCAAGTTAAAGAGTTTGGGCGGCGCGCTTGCGTGTGGCGTGCGTTCATACCTCAACATTTCACAGCTACTCCGAATACTTGGGAGTAAAGCAAAGTATGTTCGAGAAAATACTGCTGTAGGTACTTCGTACACTCGCAGTATTTCGGGGGTTTTGTACTCGAGATGCTGCGAGTACTCGCAGTATTTTGAAGTTCTGTAGATACTACTGCGTATACTTTCTTCGGGCTCGCACTAATGCGGGGTTCGCTACTGCTGCTGGCATGGATACCGCCTGTTGTGCTTCAAGTATCTCGGGGTTCTGTACCGCGGGTACTACAAGTATACCAGTAAGTACTACCATGGTAGTCTATTATAGCAGTATTTCGTCGATTGGTAGTGTTCGTACTGCTGCTTCCTCTGCGAGACTCAGTACTTGCAGTAATGAAATACCCTCAATATGCCCAGTATACTTCGAGTATGAAGTATACTTCAACCGTTTGTGCGCCGTGCCGACAAGTCTCAGGCCTAGCGTTCGGCACAAAACATACACCAGCTACGAGCTGGTACACACGCCAACTGCCATACCTAATAAAACACACCCAGATAGTCCCACACGAGTGGGAGTTGGAGCAAACTACTTTCGCTGGAGACAACTTGAGCACTCAAAGCAGTCTGCCAGTATTTCGATATAATATTATGCATGACTGCGAATGCTCTCAGTATCTCGAGGTTCTGTACTGTGCGCATATATTGCCTTCACCCCAAGTATTTATGTCGTGTTTCGAGACTACTACTGCGGGTACATCCTGTATTCTCGGGGTTCGGTACTGCTCACACTCACTCTCATTACTCTCAGTATTTGGGCCTTCCTAGTACTCGCAGTAGTTTTGCCGCCTGTATTCCAATACTCTCAGTACTCGGACTACGATTTGTTCTCGAGCATTTACCTGTGAAACCTTGATATTATACCCTGAGGAGCAACAAGAAACATTTATTTTAGGGGAACATATTATTGTAGTACCGGTACTCGTAGTATGTATGTATGTATATGCTGCACCTTATTACTCAGCCGGTCACAAAGCATTTTGGCGCAACCTCGACCTCGCGCAACTTTTATGTACTCACGAATTAATCGCCGCGAGTCAGCTGGATCAATATATCTCAACTTGCCGATATGTGGGGAGGACCCCCAGGTTCGACTCGACATCTGTGGCACTTCCCTTTCTTAGAGGGTGTAGCGTGTAGGACACGCCAGGTTTTGGTATAGGATCGGTACGGACGATCTCACGAACAACCATCAACGATGATGGAAGAGGAAGAGAGAGTGTGTGCGAGGCACGGGCCTTGCATTCCAATCCGCAGTGACTACTTGTCACGGGACAATGTCACTGCTGACGACATCTCTGCTGACGACAACAAATAGTCATGGAATATGGATGACCACAGTCGTACAATAAGATATACGGATATCCACGACCCCGGCGAATGGTGAGACCTCCGCGGGACAATACCCATGCGACGGTCTGGTCGAGAACCTGGAACCCACATCGCCCCCCAATGTTTGAACGCGTAATACTGGAGAACCCAGTACCGCTTTGGAACATTTATGAAGAGTGACAGGTTTGTGGCTTTCTACCATTCAAGGCATTGTACAGCAGTAGTTGATGTATAAGCTTTGCACTTTTTCATCTAGTCATGTCACCCCTTGCGTAGTAAAAACCACGGGCTTGTATGATCATGATTTGACTTGCTAGTGTGTCAGTCATATACTACGAAATATCAACTACTAGTGGGATATGTTTATGTCCTTCGCATGCGCGCTTGCATGGTTCAGGATTAACATACACAACGAAAATTAAACCTTTTATAACGCACGATGGCATACGAAACCACGTGTAACGAACGATGGGATACAAATTCATGTATCAGGCATACAATGATATACGAAACCACGTATGACGAGTGAGTTATGGTATACAAAACCATGAATAATACAATGGTATACGAAACCATGTATAACAAGTGATGGTATACAAAACCATGTACACTATGATGTACGAAATCATGTATACTTACGATGGTACACAAAACCATGTATACTATGGTGTACGGAACCACGTATACTTACGATGGTATGTAAAACCATGTGCACTATGGTGTACGGAACCATGTACACTTACGATGGTATAAAAAACCATGTATACTATGGTGTACGGAACCATGTATATTAATGATGGTATACAAAACCATGTATACTATGGTGTACGGAACCATGTGTACCTAAAATGGTACTCAAAACCGTGTATACTATGGTGTACGGAACCATATATACGTATGATATACAAAACCATTCATGATATGGTATACGAAACCATTCATACCATGGTATAGTGACCCATGTATGTGTGTTATGGTATACGGAACCATGTGTACGTAGTGATGATATACGAACTCAATCATTCTATTTTCTGGATGTATGTTGTATGGCGTACGAAACCATGAAAACATAATGATGGTATACACGGAACCATCTATACAATGGTATACGAAACCATGTATTTTGAATGATTGATGGTATACTTAACCATTGTATATAATCTTGCATCACTAACAATGGTATACAAAACCATTCATACCCAACGATGGTATGGTGCCTTTTTAATGGTATACGAAACCATTCATATCGAACAATGATATGTGCCTTTGACGACATTCCAGCTTTTCTCGACGTTTCACAGTGTGTATATGGAACGATTGCTTGCAAGCTTTGGTACACACAAACTGAAGAGAATTAAATGTACTGAATGACAATTTTGTCAGAGGGCTTTGCATGCAGGGTGCGCAACAAACGATACGAACGTTTAGGTTGATCAACCAATTTTTTTTTAAACGATTAAAAAAAATAAACAATAAAATTTGCATGTCTTGACAACGGTGTGGTTGTGACAACAACGGTGCAGTATAACGGACTGCAGGTGCATGGTGAACGATACGACGACAACATGTCTCCTCAGTCAGACAAGGCATCATCGACTCCACGAGCAAGTACATGTTTGCGATTCAGTGAAAACACTGGAATCGACTTATAACGAGTTGATAGCACGAACTATCTATACAGTTGACGATCTGTACAAGAGACATTCGAACAGTCATTGACGATTGACTGCAGACAGAGCACTCACGAAAATGCAGTAAAACAAGCGGGGACTCATAATGTGCCCGAGGATATATGACTTTGGATTGTGCAACTCACGCGCACGGTTGCCTCTCCTCGATCAAATCCAACGGAACGATTCCGACACTAGAGAATACATTATCCATGTATCCAGGAATCCCTAGTGTCTCGCACAAAGAGACTGATGGAAAGAACACCGTGTCTCTTCCACCTAAAACGATTAAGAAAACGTTAATTACTTGATTGAATAACCACACACACGAGCATATTTTAAAGTATATGAGCACTGTGCGCGGCTATTGTAGTCAAATAACCCAATAATAACGCACAAGTGTATACTCTTGGTATATGCACAACCTTGCATAACTCCTAGTTGAACGCTTTATTCCCACTTGTACGTCTCAAACTCTATAGCAAATTACCACGATTAAAATGCTATCATTTCGCGTGGGGCACATTCACACGAAGTAACAAAACACAATCCACACTGGTATCTCAACGATATACCGGGACACTGGCTGTTGGGGTTCAGCATTTAGGTGTCTGACCATGACTTGGTTCGTGGGCGCAACTCCACAAACGATATCTCCCAAGCATCCACAAGGCAACTGCACGTGAGGTTGCGAATCACGTGTTAAACGACCCACTAAGGAACAAACGATATCTGGCCAGATATTTATATGGTAGTGGGGTGTGGTGCGACGGTGCTGATTACAAGTACTCCCAGGGCTATAGCGACGTCGACAACGAACGATACTGGGGCTTGTGTCAGGGTTACGAGGCGACGACGTCTCGCTTACGTTTGGGACGATCAAATGCATGCGGATCTTCAGCTAGGATCCTCGTACGATACGCTCTGATCATCTTGTGGCACGATGTTGCCACGTCTCCAAATACCAAAACTAGACGGTTTATCTTTCACGAGAAAGTGGTATTGGAAATTAGTCGGCGAGGCTTTACCAAGGCCACGCATATGACTTTCAATTGCTTCAATAGCATACGGGCCGATGTGCACGGTGAGCACAGAGCCGTCTAAGTCAGGTAGCGGCAACGTTGTTCTCACAAGGAACTCGTCCAGTGCTGTAAAATCCGGTACTGAGTTAGACGCGTCATTATGGTATGCCTTCATACGACCAAAATGAACTGATGTTTCCGCAAGTTCGCATCTCTCGCAACACGATAAATTACGGGTGATAGTTGGGAACGAACAGTAAATGGACCACGCCAGGGACTAATAAGTTTGGGGTTGGGTCCATCAGCAACGGTATAGGGGCGGTGTACGAACACCTGATCTCCCTGCTGATATTGCGGAAAGGACAATTTCTCGTTAGTTTCTGTCTGCTTGTCGGTACGTTCCTGTAAATTGCGACGAGCAATTTCGTAAGCGAGTTGCAGGTTTCCAATGGTACGACGGGAGTATTCCAATCGTGTTCCAGAACCAGACGTACACGGGACGCCGAGAATAATGTCAACGGTTAACGAAGCTCTACGGCCGAACATTAAAAAATGTGGGGTGTCTTCGAGCGTTTTGTTATAGGCTGTGTTGTGCGCGAGCTGAATAAACGGTAGTAATTCTGCCCAATTGTCGTATTTAACGCTTACGTACATCGCCAACATGTTGTGCAAGGTAATACGCACACGCTCTAAGACGGGGTTGCTTTGTGGGCGGTACGCTGACGTGCGCGTCTTTTTGAACCCATACCTGTATACGGTTTGCAACTCCTTGACAAGGTCATCCTCAAACTCGCTACCTTGGTCCGAATGCAAAGTTTCCGGAGCAGAGACAACGGAGAACACGTGTTCTCGAAGAACTCGGGCGATTGTGGCGGTTGATTAGTCACTAATCGCGACCATCACGAGAAAATGAGTCGTGTGGTCAATCACGGACATGATGTACTTCGAGTAATTCGACGACGATTTTACTCGACCAGGCCAGGGTGTACACATGAAACGGACGGAAAAAAGACGATACTCAACATGTACGTCAGAGGACAGTAATACGTCTTGCAATGTTGGTTCGAAAATGGCATCGAATTGCGTGGTTTCATCTTTGTACATAGACAGCCACTGAACCACGGTCTCGGGTTTAATGAGCGTAGCTTTCGAAGCTAGATGACCACCGAATGCTGGTAAATCACGGTACGGGTCATTCCCGGAGAGTGGTGGGTGCACGATTTGGTCACCGAACGAACTGCTCTCTTGCAGATATATACGCATATAACGATTGGAATAGTGTGGTTTCGTTCAAACGGTTTGTGGCTCATTGAGTACTAGATTTAATCGTTGGAAACGGGAACGGTAACAACTGTTTTCACCTATTCGATGTACGGATCGAACTCAACACATTATTCTTCCAGAAACATTCTGGGTTCATCAACGAAAACACGGAAACAGCGACAACGCTGGATGCGCAACAGCGACAACGCTGTATTAGAAACCACGGAAACAGCGACAACACTGTGTGCGGAACAGCGACAACACTGTATGATGAACAGCGACAACGCTGTTGGAGGAGCAGCAACGATGCTGTAAAATTAACAGCGACAACGCTGTATGATGAACAGCGACAACGCTGTTGGAGGAACAGCAACGATGCTGTAAGATTAACAGCGACAACGCTGTATGCGGAACAGCGACAACGCTGTATGCGGAACAGCGACAACGCTGTTTGAGGAACAGCAACAATGCTGTAATAAAAGAGGAACAGCGACAACGCTGTATGACCAACAGCGACAACGCTGTTTGAGGAACAGCAACGATGCTGTAAGAAGAACAGCGACAACACTGTTTGAGAAGCAGCGACGACGCTGTATCAGCGAATATTTCGCTCTACGAGGATTGAGAGGAGCCCTGAATGGTGCGTGGCTAGCCAAACGGTAGAGTCTTTCCCTCAGACGCTGTGGGAATATAACTTACAGCCACCACTCCAAGCAAACGTTAATTCGCCACTACGTCAAACGCTCGGTGTTATGTATAGGGAAACAAAAAAAAAACAAGATTCCCTTTTACATGCTGAACGGTAAAGTTGGAAGTCTGAAGAACGATACTCCAACGATTTAGCATACTAAAAATATACATGTCTAATTGTGATATGGACGGGTCAGGAGGTTGATGATCAACAATCATCGCAACGTCCTTCTCAATAGAGTACGCTCGCCATTAATAATAAGCGAATGCGACAACGGTTTCATATCACTACATATGTATTTACGATACCTGACTCTAGTAATACTAAGGATCTTGAACACGGAAGCCACCATCAGTAAACGCTTGATGTGGGCAAACGCGTATTTTGCGCGTTGTCCAGGCTTTGTAATATGTGTCCGGGCAGCAACATCCTTATGTACCGGCGAGTTCAGCGAGCGGTGCGGTTACTTCGGCGAACTTTGACAACGAACCGCCGTGAGACATTAACCACACATAAAAACAAAACGACAATCTTTGGTGCAAATGGGGTTTGACAGCTTTTCGAGGGCTTGCCACGATTCCCCCAACTGGTACACTCATCGAGCAGAATTTACGTGGCCTAAATATACGACCGATTTAGGACCATCCGCTAATTTCGACGGCTACTAGTTGTTTGCCGAGCTACGAACGCGGTCGTCAAAGATTGAAACTTTCGAGTTGTGGACAAACACGGGAGTTGCCCACGACAATTAACACCTCGACAATACGTATGGCTCTATTAGGTATGGCGATTGGCGTGTATACCAGCTCGTAGCTGGTGTGTACGCCTAGACTCGATTGCCGATGGCCGGTCAATACACAGTCAAAATAAATGTTCGAGGCAAACGTATAGCCACTGTTAGGTGACTTGTACGAAAAGCTTCAATAGAAGAGAAGAAGATGTGGTGACCCCAAGCCACAGTGTTGATTCATTTGCTCAGCTGGAAGCTGATGATGGTGAGCAAAAGTAGAGTGAGCTCAAAGGGGAGCGATGCGCGTGTGCACTCACTGCTCGAAACAAAGGACGACCCCTACAAATTCGTTCAAAAAACAAAAATAGGGAAATACCCTGGCATTCAGTTCAATATACACACAACACGGAGACCCGCAATTCTACTGCTAAAAACAATAAAACTTGGGGTACGTACTCATGACCCTCTTGTAGCCTATATTGTTACTTCAACCACAACTAAAACTATGCTACTGGTCCCGACGGGATACTGAAGATACCCTGTCCATTATTTACCAGTGTGCACGCACCAGGTACTGCTGTACATGTGTGCTGCTGGCTGTAGATTCTGTACGTACGTAATACAGTAGATCCACGATGCGCTGCTTGTTATTGAGACCTATTATTATGCAATATGCACGAGTGCACAGCAGTAGATATTATTGTAAGACTGCTGCTGCTGTATACTGCTACAGTAATACTACTCACAGACTGGAAAACTGTCCGCGGTACTTAGAAATGCGTAAATGTATACCAGATGACGCAAGTGTTATCGAGTAACGACTATGATGGCTACTGACAAGTATCATCCTTAATACCTCCTCCCGTTAAGCATACACTTTCTTACTCTGCTTTCCATGCTAAAATTTCTCCAAAAGAAACACATGCAACATCAAGTGGTGATGTTGCTATTGGGAACAAACACTATGTACCATGATGTACCTACCGCATGAGATCCAAGGAGTGGATTCAACACGTACAGGACAACAAAATAACCGAACATAGAATCGTTCTGTTCTTCTATACTGTTGTAACACCTGCTTGTATGAGATGGGTGTGTACCTAAATTATGGTTGCTACAGGAGTACCTGGTAGCCTTGTGTTATGCAGCAGCGACTAGATGATACTGGCTTCTGCTGTAATAGGTGTCATCCCTAATACGACCCCTCGATGCGTTAACACATCGAACTGAACTGGATTTTGAAATTCAACTCTGGAACAATGTACTCGTTGCTTCTGCGTTACATGCCATACTTCAAAAATGCACGCACCAAGGCCATTGTTGCGGTGAAAGTATTCAACTTAAACTACTGAGAGCCAACTCATTCTGCTAGAATACCCGGGGGGTTACACAAAACTAGCTGATGTAACATATCCAGCTCTGCTACTTTTCTGCACATGTTATGCAAGCTTAGCTACCAGTCCAAGAATCATCAAACCGTGAACTACATTCCAGTCAGTTAAACGACAAAGGAATACTAAATATGTGAAGTAGTCTAAAACAGTAAATTTGTTCATCATTCCGCAACAAGAATAATAGGAGTGAACAAACTATTAACGTTCCTGCCGCCCACAAAACAAACAAAGGAACATGTTTTGGATTCTGCCAGCTTAACGCTGTAACAAGACATACTGTTATCAGAGACATCCCCCTCGTGTGTGCTAATCTCCTATTTGGACTCATCTAGGTGGAAAGTTCTCCTGCCATACATCCTGAAGCTCCGGAGATGACGTACTCTTTTCAACTACACATTCGAACCTAATGATTCGACTTGGTTACAATGCACTCTTACTTGGTACTGACTGCACTTTATCTTTAATATTGCACAACACCGGCCATTGTACTGCACTGTAGGGAAGATGGACGGGATGCGCTACCAATGAATGCAAAAGATCCAGTGATCAGCTCGTTGACCCAAGGAAATGAAATTCTTATCCGCCCCGTACAAATTGAACATGCGACAACCTACAGCTTCGGTAAGGGAGACAATACAGTTCACCCTTCCAGTGGCTTGACCTTGTTGGTGTAGACGTCGGTGGCCGTCCGATGTGCTTGGTCCGTCATTCCTTGCTTAGGTCTTGAGGCTCAACTTATGTTGAAGTTGGAGAGGTAGTCTTTTACTTTCCCTCAAAACTGATTGTCGTCTCAGCTCCGCCTCCACTTGTTAATTAAGCAGTCAGTGTCTGCTTCTTGGTCCCGATGTTGATGGGCTCTCCGTCCAGCAAGAAGATGATTCCTGAAGTTGGCTTGCGGTTGTACACGAAGGCCGTAGTCGCCAGTGGTTCTTGATCGTCCTGTGTCGATGCCGCAGATCCTGCCCCGGGGTTTGCCCGTGGTTGTCCTTCCGATATCGTGAGCGTGTGGACCTCCTTCAGCTGACGGTTTGTCTCTGTCTGTGTTCTCTGGTTTGGGCTCGGCTCGTGTGGAGGCACGAGTCAGACACAGCCCTCAAGAAGCTGACACCACCCCTGGTGAAACAGGCGGTGATGTCTCCGCTGATACTCCGGTGATGCCAGACGATGATGATCCAGCTGATGATGAGGTGATGCCAGACGATGATCCAGCTGATGATCTATCTGGTGATCCCAGATGATGTTGATCCAGTGATCCCAGACGTGCATGCTCCGGTGATCCCAGACGCTGATGCTCCGATGATCCCAGATGATGATGTCACGATTATCCCAGATAGATATTGATGCTCCGATGACCCCAGATGTCGATGATCCGATGATCCCGGGTGAGGCTGCTCCGGGAATGAATGGCATCGTAGTGTTTCGGTGGGGATTTTGATCACCCAGTTTTCCTCCTCCGAGATCCGAAAAGGGTCTCTATTGGTGTAGGCGAAATCCACACACGTGTCCGGGGGGTCTTCCCCCGATGCCCTCTTGGCGTGCATGCTGTCGAAGGTCTCCTCGACGCTTGGATTGTGTACCGTACTGGCAGTCTCATGATGCGGTGCATTCAGTGTGACTCCAGCCAGAGTGGAAGATTCAACCCCCCGGGCGAAGCAGCAGATGCGTCCCAGGGTGAAAATGAAGATGTAGCTCCTGATGATGATGACGACACTCCAGCTTGTTGCGGTAGTGTTCTAGTCTCTGATGATGGCGTTCCGGTCCCTGATGAGGAATCTTTAGTCCTTGGTGATGGTGTTCCGGCCCCTAGTGAGGATACTCCAGCTCCCGTCGATGATGCTCCGGCTGTTGTTATCGATGACGTGTCCTCTTCCAGAAGGTTGCTTGCGGACGGCTTCTCGTCGTCGTTGACCGGAGGTGATATCGCGCTCAGTACAGGGCCGTGACTTTGCGGCGGGTAACGTTCCGAGTCGTCGTGAGATGTAGTCTTGTGTACAGAACACCACTTCTGCTCAGCTTCATCGTTGGATCCTGCCTTGATCTTGGAAGATTCCTTGTTGTACTTGTTGACTAGTTCTTGAAGAGCCCGCTGACCATCCCGGCACGTACAAGTCGAGTAGTCACCAATTACCCTGTCAAAAGACGCCTGAACTCCTGTGCCGGTCGTTTCTTCGGTTGGTCGGGGTTTCCCTCTGATCAGGCTTGCAACCTCTAGGCGCGCGACGCTGAGCACTGCCGCCAGCCTCTTGCGCCAATCGCGAAAATCCCCTGGTTTGTCGCCGTCGGACTTCGTCGGTCCTTTGATAGCATTGGCGAGGTTGCCGCTGTTGTTGTTGAAAGCTGAGTCCCCCATGATGATGAGTAGTACTTGGCCAGGCGGTCTTGTAGGATACTACGCCAGCAGTACCGTATGTACAGCAGTATCTCTTGGAGTGGCTGCCGCACAATGCTCGGGGATCCCGAGGCTTTTAATTTGTCGTACGTACGTATGATACAGCAGTACAATACTCGACTTTGGGTCGAGATTTTGGAGTCCCACACTAGCTTCGTATGAGAAATATGGCACGAGGTGAAATGTACACACACCTTCAACAACGCAGTGATGCTCGCTGGGTATCTCGCATAGATGAAACAGTCCTGACTGCAGTAGTACGGTAGCAGTTGATAGCAGACGCCTATCTATGCGGGACCCTCTGGATGCGCGCAGTGTAACTGATACCGCTCACTTTACGTTTGAAGTTGGTGTTGTACTTATATGATTCTACAGCAGTAGTACGGGTAGTGCACTCAGGTACAGTATTAGTAGTACGTAGCTACCAGTACTGCTGTGTGAATAACTTGTCGTATCCTCCTCGCAGAAACTATTGAAAAATAGTTCTCGTTCCAACAAACAGTCGTGTGGGGTCACAGACCTACGTGAAGTGCTAGTGACGACTGCAAAAAAAATAATCTCTGTGGGGCCGACGACCCTCTTGGAAATTTATAGAAGTTCAGCGCTCCTTTGACTAATATCAGAATACTTGTCGGGAGTTAACTTTTATGTCGCTGTAGTAACGACTGTCATGTAATCTCTCTGGGGTCGACGACCCTCTTGGAAATTTATAGAAGTTCAGCGCTCCTTTAACAGATAGCAGAATGCTTATCGGGAGTTAACTTCTATGCCGCTGTTGCTCAGAGTGACTGAGGCTTATGATCCACGAAATGGACTACACTAGACAGAGCTCCTTAACCCCAGCGGTGCTGTGGGTTGTGGCGAAGTTGTCCTTGACAGCGTACAGCAGAATCTTACTCGACGCGTTGATCGAGGTTTTTGTATTTTCTAGGCTCCCTCGCATTGGAAGGTCCTGTCAGAAAATGGTGAAGTCAGGGACTCCTTTGACAGACAGCTATCACGCTTGTCGGGAGTTTGCTTCTATACCGCTGTTGCTCAGAGTGACTGAGGCTTACGATCCACGAAATGGACTACGCTCAGCAGAGCTCCTGACTTTCAGGCGTGCTGGGTTGTGTGGATGTGGAGTTGCTGTTGAGCAGCGTACAGCGGTTACACTCGAGTTTTGCTCGAGATTATTGGTCTTCGTCTATGAAAAGACAAAGGGGAGCAGGTGAGATTTTCACAGCTCCTTACGCGGTGGTGCTCTGTGGGTGTCTCTATCGTAGTTACAGCAGTTTGACTACAACAGCAGTAGTGAACTACAGCAGTAGTAGAATGCCCTACGCAGGACCCTCTTAGAAGCACGCGGTGTCCGTACCACGTGTCACTCACGTTTCAACGAAGTATGTAGATCTTCGATGTTTGGTTCCTCTCGTCGTGGAAGAAGCTCCCTTTTTCGTACGTAGCAGCAGGTTTCTTGATCTAGAAAAAGTCCAGTCCTCCTCCTGCTGTATAGCGAGCCAGTAGCAGTTCAGGGTGGCGGTCTTGGGCCACCGTTGCTAGTAGCTTGCCGCGTTTACGCGTTCCGAGGCTCATAACCTATTAGGTATGGCGATTGGCGTGTATACCAGCTCGTAGCTGGTGTGTACGCCTAGACTCGATTGCCGATGGCCGGTCAATACACAGTCAAAATAAATGTTCGAGGCAAACGTATAGCCACTGTTAGGTGACTTGTACGAAAAGCTTCAATAGAAGAGAAGAAGATGTGGTGACCCCAAGCCACAGTGTTGATTCATTTGCTCAGCTGGAAGCTGATGATGGTGAGCAAAAGTAGAGTGAGCTCAAAGGGGAGCGATGCGCGTGTGCACTCACTGCTCGAAACAAAGGACGACCCCTACAAATTCGTTCAAAAAACAAAAATAGGGAAATACCCTGGCATTCAGTTCAATATACACACAACACGGAGACCCGCAATTCTACTGCTAAAAACAATAAAACTTGGGGTACGTACTCATGACCCTCTTGTAGCCTATATTGTTACTTCAACCACAACTAAAACTATGCTACTGGTCCCGACGGGATACTGAAGATACCCTGTCCATTATTTACCAGTGTGCACGCACCAGGTACTGCTGTACATGTGTGCTGCTGGCTGTAGATTCTGTACGTACGTAATACAGTAGATCCACGATGCGCTGCTTGTTATTGAGACCTATTATTATACAATATGCACGAGTGCACAGCAGTAGATATTATTGTAAGACTGCTGCTGCTGTATACTGCTACAGTAATACTACTCACAGACTGGAAAACTGTCCGCGGTACTTAGAAATGCGTAAATGTATACCAGATGACGCAAGTGTTATCGAGTAACGACTATGATGGCTACTGACAAGTATCATCCTTAATAGGCTCAACGATATTTGTGCCATTTTGTGAAGACTCACAGATCATTCAGTACTACGAACACCACACGGTGTAAATGTGTAGGAGAGTGCTTGCCACAAAAATGTGGTAGAATAGCTGTGATCGGGGGGAACGACAACGTGCCAGTAAGCGCTCTGTACAACAGTCGCGCTGATGGAACTGGGCACCGCCGACCATGGCAATGCTGTACTCGAGAAAACGGGGGAAAGGGAACACTGTTCCGGCCGTGACACACTTGCCAAACTCCGCTCGAGACAACGAAAAGAAAACGAGATAATAGTTGCGCAGATATCTTAAGTTAGTTGCTGACTATGATTGATTATCAAGAACGTGGAGTCAACAAGTACTTTAGACAACGGTGCTACGATTTCAGCACACACAGCTGCAATTATGCCGGTCGGTGTTATGGATGATTCTGCTGCTATGACAGTCTGCACGTGCAGTTGAGCTGGAGACGCTACCGAAACACTTGACGACGAATTTGACAATCTCTGCAAGATACTCGGAAGATGGATTAGCAATTGATATAGCAACCAAACCATCTATAATTATTGCTAGCCATGTGAAAACGGTGCGAGTTACGATAGCTCGCTCTTCGCAAAACATCTGATTTTCTGAGAGCACTCACAGTTAAATGACCACATCATGATACCTGTAACGGTTTTACATATATATGTAACGTGCCAACGATGGCTGCGCCACAAATCATCATAATTTCGCAAACTTTCGGCATGTTGTACATACTTCAGCACGTGTTTCCATGCGCTGCTGAAAGTGAGACGACTGGTGCTGTACGGCGAGGAATATCGCCTAATGTAACGGACAGTGACATAATATGCCACGACTTCAAGCGTCCAACGATTTACGGCACGCAACGAAGTGCACATTGGTGGGCCACGGAGCCTTTATGCCATGCATCCAACGTGTACCGCACAAGCTACGTACGAGTACTGTTGTACAGGTAAATATGACTGTGAGTCAGTCTGATAGACTACCTCCTATATTCGGCCAACGACGAGTTTTATACTGCTGTATTAACTCACTGTCGAACTAGTGTGGTAGTAGTCCCTCAATCCACATACAGCAGTAGTAGTGTAAGTACTACGTAGTACTCTGTAGTGACAATACGATTGCCAAAATGCGGTGAGATTGCGACATACAATATCGTTCTGCGGTACTGCTTTTTGGACTGACTGTATGAGGGTTTCTTTGCTCTTTCTGTCGACCAAATCGAACAGGACGGAAATCCGCGAACATATTTATGCGATAAGCAATTGAATGGCGCAATTATTTTCCAAAGAACCAAAGAAAATCGTAAAAATACGAGACGAAACGGAAAAAATAAAAACATAAATCGACCACTAGGCAGACTGACTGTACGACAGACGAGCACCACGCGTACACGAGTACGTACGAGTACCTGAACGAGAGTCAATTAATAGCGATGGTGCCGAGTACGGAATGCGCCTATCACATCATGCTGTTGCATGGGGACCGAGTCGAGCTGAATGGTACACACGAATACCATTTATCAAGCAAGACGGCTGCCCGATATTTCGTACTGACCTTGTACGTTCGGTCGCGCATACGCGACAAGCTCCTCTTCGCGGCGTTCCGTTTTATTTTTATTATTTTAGTCGTTTATGTGTGCAACAACCACGAACTCTCCAACTAGCAGAATAAGAGTTGTTTGCTCAACTTTGACCAGACAGGTCAACGTACAAAATATGACCTCTGCATGGGATAGAAAAGGGTACAAACAGCTAGACACCCCACGCAGATCTGCCAAAGAAATGGCGATTACCCGTGCTGCCCCCCCCGTACGAAGGGGAGAGAGCACGTCGGCAGTTGTACTCACGGTGACGAATACACAACCACTGCGCTGCTGCGGCCCAGCGACAGCACGCAAAGCAATGATACGTGACGATTGTACCAACTCTACCTGTGCTTCAAAGTCTTGTGTGTTGTGTTCCCTTGTATGATGCATACAATAAGTGGAAAATTACGAAATTACCACAACAGAACAACAAGAAGGAACAGAAGAGATTTTACCAGTCCAACGAACCAATGGTATGTACCTGCCTAACGAGGGCAGAGCGCGGTTATTGGTGGATGAAACTAGGACGGTGTTTCGTCGGTGGTTATACGAAGAACCAGCGCTTATGCTACGTAGCGTTAGCGCTCCAGGTGGGTTCACAGAAGACTCTGCAGACAAACACCTACCTGAAATCGACAAAACGAAAATATCTACTCGCAGGTAGATATAACGAACGTGTCTGTTTCACTGATACGTACAGCGGAAGAAACAAACGACGGTAGGTACGATAGATCTACTCGCCACCGAAGGCTTACCAACGCGGCTTGAGCATATCGTATACCAGAAGACGGGTAGAACCACGGCCCATAGCGATTGGAGAGCGTTCTTCGCTTGTCAACGATGAGCGTGGCGAAGGGCGCCTTCCATAGATCGCAACGATGAAAGGGCTAGTTTACTCAGTCTACGAAACACTGACTCGTGTCCTCTTTGATTTTTTCTTTCGTGTTTTTCTTCGTACGATGTGAAGAAAAATACCGAACCTCTTGTGTGTTTTCACGAGAAAACAAGAACTGCCACAGGCGCGATCCTGTCGACGACGCCAAATGTGGGGAGGACCCCCAGGTTCGACTCGACATCTGTGGCACTTCCCTTTCTTAGAGGGTGTAGCGTGTAGGACACGCCAGGTTTTGGTATAGGATCGGTACGGACGATCTCACGAGCAACCATCAACGATGATGGAAGAGGAAGAGAGAGTGTGTGCGAGGCACGGGCCTTGCATTCCAATCCGCAGTGACTACTTGTCACGGGACAATGTCACTGCTGACGACATCTCTGCTGACGACAACAAATAGTCATGGAATATGGATGACCACAGTCGTACAATAAGATATACGGATATCCACGACCCCGGCGAATGGTGAGACCTCCGCGGGACAATACCCATGCGACGGTCTGGTCGAGAACCTGGAACCCACAGATATCCTATTATATATTATTGTAGTGATTAATGATCCCACACTAATTCCGCGAACAGCAGCATAATAGATAACGATCGCAAACACCCTTGATGTATTTATATTTTTCGTGATTTTGGCAAAATTTGAAAATTGACGGGAAATTAATTATTTATTTTCCGGATTCGGGGAGAACAAACCCTTGGTGTATTTATATTTTTCGTGATTTTAGCAAAATTTGAAAATTGACGGGAAATTAATTATTTATTTTCCGGATTCGGGGAGAACAAATAGTCTGTCCTCAAAAATATATGCTGTGTGTGTGTTCTTCACGTTAAAATGATGGGTGGGTGCAGGTGCTATACTTCTCAAAAAGTGCGCAGGGTTTCATACGAGTATTATTATTTCGCTCTTGCGCCACTCCCCCCCGGAGGGGAACCTTGTATCACATATCATAGCGATATATCAGAAAATGCCCGTGATATGGACATGACTAAGAAATATCAACTTTTATGACTTAGTCATGTTTTTTCGGGGGGTATATATAGATATCATATAACCCCCCGATTTTTAGGTGATACCAGGCTCTAATCCAGGGGAGCCGCTGGTGGCCTATATCTTTGACAAGGAATCATATAGAATACGCGCGCTCGGTTTATCACAATACTTGTAAAATTAGGTAAAAATGGAATATAGACGAGGCGTATTACGCAGCTTGCAAAGTTGAGTATCAACTAATTAATCAGTCGAACTCACAGCTGACGTATTTCAAAATTTATATAAAAAAAAAAAAAAAATGAACCACGTGATTTTTTTTTTTTTTTTTTTTTTTTTTTTTTTAAATCATCACTTTTACTTTCCAGCCCACTCGTAGGAGGTTTTACCCTCGACGATCTTCTGGACAAGCCGTGGTCACAGGTGTCGTCCCTTCTCCCCCCCGGTACGTGCCTTTAGTTTTTATCGCGCATAGGGTTCAGCATTCCCACTGCTCGTCGATTTTCATCGAATGTACAGCTAACTCACGCTCTCGCGCTTTCCGCTAATCAATTTTATGCAAGAAAAAATCCCTATGAGCATGCACTCGGTGAGACTCGAACTCACGAAATTGATCTTGATAGGCTCGCGGACCACCTACCAAGCCACCGGGGACGCCGGTTATTTGGACATGACTAAGAAATATCAATTTTTATGACTCATGTTTTTTCTGGGGGTATAAATAGATATCATATACCCCCCCGATTTTTAGGTGATACCAGGCTCTAGCACCCACACACCAGAGCGACACAGCCAGCTGTGACCAACTCCTACATTTCAATATCTCGTGGGACACGCCTCGACAGCAGGGGGCATCATGGGTTCGGACTCTATGACCAAGGCTAAGGCGGGGACGGAGGAGGGCGGGTTTCATTGGAAAGCAGCCTATGGGATAAATCTCCACAAGGTGTTTTGTGCTCCTTTCATCTACGCTCTCATGGTCTGGTACGACTGCTTCACGTGAGTGTTCGCGCTGGAATTACAAGACAGCAGAATGTACCTGGTACCCTGGTACTGCTGCTGTGTTACTTGTTCTCACACTACGTACATGACAGGAACAGGACAGGCTCCAAAACCTTTGAAAAAACTGAATCGGAAAAAATATACGAGTGCGCTTATCATAAGCACGATACAGCAGTTCCCCTTCGGGATGTGGGTAACGTGAAATCCCGGGGGCGTCGCAAGGCGAAAAGAGAGTCACAGGTAAAACACCCGTATATAGCTGTTCTTGGCGGAAACGGGAGCCATTTTTTTTTTTTTCATCACTTTTACTTTCCAGCCCACTCGTAGGAGGTTTTACCCTCGACGACCTTCTGGACAAAAGCCGTGGTCACAGGTGTCGTCCCTGCTCCCCCCCGGTACGTGCTTTTTTTTTATTCGCGCATAGGGTTCAGCACTCCCACTGCTCGTCGATTTTCATCGAATGTAGCTAACTCACGCTTTCGCGCTTTCCGCTTATCAATTTTTTATGCAAGAAAAAGTCCCTACGAGCATGCACTCGGTGAGATTTGAACCCACGGAATTGATCTTGATAGGCACGCGGCACGCGGACCATCTACGAGTACCAAGCCACCGGGGACGCCGGCTCCATTTTTTTTTTTTTTTTTATCCATCACTTTTACTTTCCAGCCCACTCGTAGGAGGTTTTACCCTCGACGATCTTCTGGACAAGGGGTTAGCGTGTTGCTCGAAGGAAAGCATAGTAATTATTAATAGTAATCGGCAGGAACTAGGCGGAAAGCGCGAGAGCGTGAGTTAGCTGTACATTCGATGAAAATCGACGAGCAGTGGGAAAGCTGAACCCTACGCGCGATAAAAACTAAAGGCACGTACCGGGGGGGAGGAGGGACGACACCTGTGACCACGGCTTGTCCAGAAGATCGCTGAGGGTAAATCCTCCTACGAGTTATAGGCTGGAAAGTAAAAGTGATGATTTAAAAAAAAAAAAAAAAAAGTATTACTCTTCTTGCGGTGGATACTATACACTATATGCACGCGGTAGCATGGGTTGACTACTATATATACCTTCACTATATACCAGCAGGTATACACCACTACTACGCGGATGTGCTGCTGCTGAGATTGGGAAGAAAAACGGGCGGTTTCAAAATTATTGGGATTTTCAACGCATAGAAAATTCTCGTGCTCGTGCGAGATTGACTATTGTTGACTGCTCGCCACGACCGGGTAGGTTTCCAAGCCTATAGCCTATAGCACAGAAGAAAAAGAACACGAGACCACGATCACTCAATTGCTCGAGCTGGTGAACATTGCACACAAATACTATACGAACACTGCTGTTGAACTGCTGTTGCTGTTGTAGTGCGCACCGTGGCTGGGCGTTGCTTTTGAAATACGGAAGAAGTCCGTACGAATCGTCGTCCTGCCCCTGCGCAGCATCCAATTAGTTGCACCTTTCTCGAGATTATGTTGTTGTTGTTGTTGTTGTTGTTTTCTTCACATTAAACCGTTCTTTCTACCCGTCGACATCCAGCACAACAGCACAACCAGTGTCCGTGCCGACTCTTCAATCCTAGAGAGATACAAGTTCTGTGGTCACAAACAGCAAAGCTACGCCACAGAGATACTACGTTGCCACGTATGCCATGCATCATACTGCGTACGACAGGCACGACAGACACATTACATGACCTAGAGAAACTAAAACGAAACAAAGAGGGAAAAAAAAAAAAAAAACAAAGACAATTCGAAAGAAAAAAAGAATCAAGAAAAAAGAAACAACTATATACCTGGTATATGTATACCTGTGGTACAGCAACAAACCATCGTACCCCCCCCGCAGTATGTAAGATGTGTTTGTTCCTACTTCCTAGGTCGACAGGAATCATGGCCCACACACCCAAAAAAAATGCGCTATCCGTGGCCGCCACAAAAGGGAGAGCTTGATGAACGACTGTTGCTGTGCCGTGGCTGCCTCAGACTCTGTAGAGAGCTCAAGGGACGGTGTGATCAGACATGATACAGCAGCAGCCAGCAGCAGATAAAAATCTTGAAACTTGTGGGGTCTCCATTGTCCTGCTTGGCTCTAGCAGGTCGGAATGGCTCCCCGTAGTTATTTGCCAGAATTCTCGACTTCGGAGGCCCAGAGCACGCGCCACGGACCTCGGCCGGGGCTCGCTTTAGCGCCGTGGTGTACACGCGGGCTTCCTGTGTGCCACAAGGCCTAGAGTGCGAGAGAAGACCCGCGGCCGGACGAGAAAAGTAAAGTGTTCCGGAAAAAAAGTCCCTTTGGTACAAAGTAACATAATATAGTACCTGGTACGTAGTCAAATCAAATTCACCAGTACATGACACCTACCACGGGTACGTGGCAAGGTACCAAGCATAGTAGGTAGAACATATCTATGCTACTCGTTCGTGCCGCCAACTAACAGGATATTTTCGGACTTCAGGATGAAAGATTACTTCAGGATGAAAGGCGAAAAAAAATGGAAATTTGTGAAAAAATACCAAGAAAGCCAACTTTTTTTTTTCGTTTCTGGGCTGGGTAGATATCACCACAAGGCACCACCTCACGATTTTTTGGGGGTCCTAGGACCCAACGTCGCCGCTCACTGTCGCAAACGGGTTTTCACCGTTCTCGGTGCGGGTAAGAATTCGATTTTTCGTTTTTTTTTTGCGGTGGTGAGAGGCGATGCGAGATCGTATGACACCAAAAATTCGCGAGGTGGTGCTTTGTGGTGACTTCTACCCACCCTAGAAAAAGGAAGACAAAAAATGTTTCCTATCTTTTCATCGATTTCTATATTTTTACGTTTCATCCTGAAGTAATCTTTCATCCTTAAGTCCGAAAATATCCTGTTAACTGCTGCAGCTGGTTCGAACGTGGTCTTCCTTTGCCTTCTTTTTCTTTTTGCGCTTGATCCTCCGTGATTTTCTTTTTATTACTTTTATTCCTACAGGATTATTTCACGCTGCCAACGATCATTCAAAGTAAGTATTGGATTGGAGGAGGCCTCCTCCCCCGGTTGGTGGTCCTACCCAAACTTCCTTCTGTTTCTTTGTTCGTGATTAGCCACCTACCGGGCGCTGTGTCGTCTCACCAAAACTTGCTTCGTACAGAGGGTAGATTTTAGCCGTGCGTGGGCGCGCACGCAGAGAAAACTGGCTCAACAACTGGAGACAGTTACTATTTACCTGGTAAATAACATATATTATCGTAAATTGTGCACAACCCGTCCCCGGTAGCTTGGCAGGTGGTCCGCGTGCCTATCAAAGATCAATTTTGTGGGTTCGAGTATCACCGAGTGCCTGCTCGTAGAGAAACTTTTTCTTGCATAAAAAAATGATGAGCGGAAAGCGCGAGAGTGTGATTTTTTTATTTTTTTTCATCACCACTTTTACTTTCCAGCCCACTCGTACGAGGTTTTGCCCTCGACGGTCTTCTGGACAAGCCGTGGTCACAGGTGTCGTCCCTTCTCTCCCCCCCGGTACGTGCCTTTATTTTTTGTCGCGCATAGGGTTCAGCATTCCCACTGCTCGTTGATTTTCATCGAATGTAGCTAACTCACGCTCTCGCGCTTTCCGCCTATCATTTTTTTTTATGCAAGAAAAAGGCCCTTCGAGCATGCACTCGGTGAGATTTGAACCCACGAAATTGATCTTGATAGGCACGCGGACCACCTACCAAGCCACCGGGGACGCCGGTATTAGCTACATTCGATGAAAATTGACGAGCAGTGGGAATGCTGAACCCTATGCGCGACAAAAAGTAGGTAAAGGCACGTACCGGGGGGGAGAAGGGACGACACCCGTGACCACGACTTGTCCAGAAGCTCGCTGAAGGAAAAACCTCCTACGAGTTACCAGGTACGCTGGAAAATAAAAGTAAGTGCAGAAGCTCGCTGAGGGTAAAACCTCCTATTAATACGAGTTAGGCTGAAAAGTATACCAGGTAAGTGATTTGAAAAAAAAATATATATACGACTCGTACTATGAATGAAATACGTATAGAACAGCAGTAGTATTAATAGGCGTATTACTCAGCTTGCAAAATACCTCAGTCGAACTCACAGGTGACGTATTTTCATTATCTTAATCTTATGTAATATGAAATTGCTGCACACCACGTTTACTCTTTTTTTTTTTTGGCAGAAAAAGCTCTGCTGGTGTTGATGATCAGCAGCTGGTTGATGATTTTAGAAAATTTTAAATACTTCAGCTGTGAGTTGGATTAAATAGTTGATACTCAACTTTGCAAGCTGCGTAATCAATAATACGTCTCGTCTATATTCCATTTTTACCGAATTTTGCAAGTATTGTGATAAACCGAACGCGCGCATTCTATACCGCATACACCAGTCAAGATACGACGAAGCACCACCCTGCGTCATTGGTCTCCTCCGCCTTGACATGCCTCCCTCGAGTGAAAATTTGACCGAGGGGAGATACAAGCTCCTTGGTGCACTCCCGTGAGTGTGCCAAAGTGACAGCACTTTCCGTGTCCTCCTTCGGGGCGGACCTCGTCGCTGATGTTTAAACGAGGGGTTTCAGTCGCTTGAATCTTCGGTTTGCTGAAACTATGTGTTTTGCATGTCCGGTGGAAGTTGACCAATCAGATCAACACCGGTGGTTGTATATCCGTACCAGGTACGAGTCGTACAGTCCGCAAGCGCACCTGGGACCAGCTCTTCTGTAGCAGTTGACTCGCGATTGAGAGTACTTTAGCCAAGTGTTTTTTTTCTGCTGTAGAACGAATAGGAGGAACGTAGGAGGAGGAGCTGCAGCTGTATATATACAACTGTAGTATATACTCAACTCATACATATCCCCAGTGGCTTGGTATTAATAACTCTGGTACACTGCAAAATAGATGACGATACGCAACAGTAACTTCCTATTAATAACAAATTGACTCATACCATATCCCTCGTACGAGAGCGAGTAGTTCGTCCGTCGTCGTCCAACATATCAGTAAAAATTGTAAAACCTATTACGACAGCAAAGTTTTTATTCCAGATACGCACACTACCTGAAGCACGGAACAAACCCGGCGCGGGCGTGTCAAAAAGATGCATGATGACTACAGGTAGTAGGGTACGCGACAGCACTTACTTCCCCGTACGAGATTGGCTGTTGAGAATTTCAGGCTCGAGGGTCGGATGAAAATAAGAAAATGACATTTTTGTAGGCTGAAAATAGGGTGGGACACACCCTGCCTTCCATAAGAATTCCAGCGTGGCCAGATATAGGAAGAGATGTTGCATAGCAATGCCCACTCTTTGTGTCTGGGTAGTAACACTATTTGACACGAAGTTGGTAGCGTCGCTCATTATCTGTCACTACTATTAATACTATACTGCTATGCTTAGGTTGCTTTTGGTTCGGGAGAAGGGTAGAGAGAGGGCTGTGCTAACTTTGTTCTGAAGAGGAGATGAGAGGGAGGGAGGGAGAGCGGTGGTTTGTGTGTGGTTGGTACAACGGCACTCTACAGCAGAAAGAGAGCGAATGAGAGAGCGAATGAACTAGTCTGAATGAACCTAATCGTGGACATCACGCAGATGGTTATTGCCCATCGTGGAGACGAGAGGCATAGAGGTATGAACCCCGAGGTGGGTGGTTGGTCGTTGTGTGGTCGAATAGTCTGGCCATTTTCGGGTAGGTGGGTACAACTAGAGGTATGTACATTATTGTCTTTTTTCGCAACATGCCGGGGCATGCCGTGGCACCACCTGCGGCAAAACCTTCCACGGCATCTTCCACGGCATACCACGGAACCTTCCACGGACCTCCACGGCATACCATGGGACCCTAACCCTAACCCTAACCCTAACCCTAACCCTAACCCCAACCTAGGTGCCGTGGACATTGGGGTGCCGTGGGGGTTGCCATGACATGCCGTGGGGTTGCCATGGAGTGCCGTGGCGGTAGCTGCGGGGGTTGCCATGGTACCACCCATAGGGCATGTCATGGCAACCCCCACGGCGTGCCATGGAATCTTATGCCACACCATGGGATGCCGTGGTGATGCCATGGTATGCGATGGGCGGTACCATGGTAATGCCACGGCATGCCCACGACAAGGTCAAATAGTGTGTGTGTGTTCTTCACATTAAACCGTTCTTCTACTCGTCGACATCCAGCAAGCCCAGTGTCCGTGCTGATTCTTCACCCTAGAAAGATACGAGCTCTGTGGTCACAGACTACGACACAGAGATAACACACCGTAATGCATTAATAGCCTACGCAATACCATGCCTTCGCACTAGGTGCGGCCGACACAACATACATGCATACGCCAGCAACCAAAATACACCATAAAGAAAGAGAAGCAACGAAGAAACCAAACCGAAAAAGAACAAGAAAAAGAAAAAGAAAAGGAGAAGAATCCCAAATAAATAAATAAAATTGGAAGCCAAAGCTCAGACACATACATACTTACCCCGAGCATGAGCCAAAAGGGACGTGCAAGGGGAAAGATACGAGAAGGAAAAAGGGGACTATGCATCCCGGTGAACACTTAACTAAGTAAAAAGAGCAATAGTGAGTGGGCCAAAATACGCTCGTCACCCACCCACTATGTGGTAATGCTTTGCCGTCGTCTACTGTATATGTGTGGTACCCTCTGTGCTGATCTGTAAGATATCTAAATTTCTTGTAGCTATGCGTTCGTGTGAGCGTTTGCCAGCTGCTGTATGTGCTACCAGGAGGTAGAAACGTATGTGCGAAAAGGACATAGAAATGCCGTTGTGCTAAGTTGAGTGTTTCAGAGGCCAGAACAATAATAAAATCTGGAGAGAGGCTTGTCAAGGAGGAGGTGGCCAATGACAGTGACGACGCAGAGTGGTGCTACGTCGTATCGTTCGACTGGTGTATGCTTTGCCGTCGTCTGTGCATTAGGTGGACGTGTGTGTGGTCGTCGTCGCTGAAAACGCCACCATATGTCGGGATCAATGTGTATCGTCAGATTCACCGTGCAGGTGGGTCCTGGCGAAGAGGAACGTTTGGAAGCGTTGCACTACTACTTTGTACAAACCTGCAGTAGAGGACAGACTTTGTAGCAAACTTTAGTGCGGCGGGCCGTCGATAAAATGTTTTGTTTTGTTTTTTTCTCCTAAAAAAAGAAAGAAAAATGGGCATCAAAGTTCAGCTCTATTTTCAATATGTTAAGTGGGCATCAGAGCTATCTATCTATATATAATCAATAGATGTAGTGGTGATGTTTCTTTGGCTCGTTTTTTTTTTTTAGTAAGTGCCTGCCACATCTCCTGAGGGGAAGCAGGAGAGATTTTTCATTTATTTTTCCTTTTTCTCTCTGATTAGTTTTTTTTTTGCTTTCTGTTTTTGTTTTTTCGTTCATCTGTTTGTTTCTTCTGTTATCCCTCTTTCATAGACTGTATGTCGTGCCTGTCGTATCCAGTATGATGACATGGTATATGTTTACTGCATACGTGGCAATGCAGTGTCCCTGTGGCGTAGTTTTGTGACCACAGAACTTGTATCTCTAGGATTGAGGAATCGGCACGGACACTGACTGTGCTGGATGTCGACGGGTAGAAAGAACGGTTTAACGTGAAGAACACACACACTGGCCACCGTTGAACTGCCTGCCACCCCGCCCGTCGGCGAGCGGTCGCCCCTAATCGCCGTGTGCTTCGGCGCACAGCTGTGCCGTCTCGACCCGCTAAGCCTCCAATAACCCCCCCCTCCATCATAACTGCTGTTATTTTGGATTAAACAAGAACAAATGATTATTCGTACATCGCCAAGAAATACCCGCCCGCGCCCCTCGCCCATTTTTGGGCCGTTTGAGATCCGGTCCAAGATACCGGACAATCCTTGGGCAATCGGTTAATAGTCCTTTCCCCCCCTCTGCGCCCCCCCCGTGGCACGCCTACCCTTCACGTCAAACCCAATTGGAGCAGGCCCGCGCGGGGACCTACCTAGCGGCTCACGGCGCGTATGGTTACGCCTGGCTGGTGAAGGTGCGTATGATAGGATATACATAAGTAGCTATTCCCGGTGACTTTAGTATATTAGGTGTGGCGATTGGCGTGTGTACCAACTTGTAGCTGATGTGTACGCCTAGGCTCGATTGCCGATGGCCAGTCAATAAGTTAATGTTCGAGGTAAACGTATAGCCACTGCTGTCAGATGACTTGTACGAAAAGCTTCAATAAAAGAGAAAAACGACGAAGATGGTGGCGACCCCAGACCACAGTGTTGATTGATTTGCTCAGCTGGAGGCTGATGGTGAGCAAAAGTAGAGTGAGTTGAAAGGGGAGCGATACGCGTGTGCGCTCACGGCTCGAAACAAAGGACGACCCTTACACTCCGTTCAAACCCAAAACCAAATAGGGAAATATCCCTGTAGTCAGTTCAATGAAAACCAACACGGAGACCCCGGTTTTACTGCAACGATCGATCTCTCTTGGGGTACGCACTCGTGACGTATGTTGTTTCTTCAAAAAAATTAAAACTATGCTACTGGTCCCGGAGGGATACTGAAGATATACTTTCCAATTTCCATTATTTACCAGTGCGCACGTACTACCGTACCAGGTACATGTGCTGCCGTAGATTCTGCACGTACGCACCACAGTAGATCCACTATACTACTTGTTATTGAGACTTAATATTCTGCAATATGTACGAGTGCAACGCAGTAGATAGTGAAAGACAGCTGCTGCTGCTGTATACTGCTGTATTTAACAAACTCTAACCTACAGACTGGAAAACTGTCCGTTGTACTTACAGTAGAAATGCGTAAATGTATACCAGATGACTTGAGTGTTTTCGAGTAACGACTATGATGACTACTGGCAAGTATCATCTTATGCCTCCTCCCGTTGAGCATACACTTTATTATTCTGCGTTGCATGCTAAAACTGCTTAAAAAGAAACACATGCAACATCAAGCAGTGGTATTGTTATTGGGAACAAACACTTGTACGTAATGTACCTGTATGAGTTCCAAGGATAATCAGTTGTACATGATGTACCTACCGCCTGAGATCCAAGCAGTGAATTCAACACACAAAAGACAACAAAATAACCGAACATAGAATCGTTCTGTTCTACTGTAACACCAGCTTGTATGAGATGGGTGTGTACCTAAACTATGGTTGCTACAGGAATACCTGGTAGCCCTGTGTTATGCAGCAGCGTCTAGATGATACTGGCTACTGCTGTCATAGGTGTCATCCCCAATACGACCCCTCGATGCGTTAACACATCGAATTGAACTGAATTTTGGTATTCAACTCTGTATCAATGTGCTCGTTACTTCTGCGTTACATATCATACTTCCAAAAATGCACACAACAAGGTGATAATTGTTGCGGGGAAAGTATTCAATCATAAACTACTGAGAGCTAACTCATTCTGCTACAATACCCGGGGGGTTACACAAAACAAGCGGATGTAAAAATATACTCTGCTACTATAAGCGTTTCTGCACGTCTTGTGCAAGCTTAGCTACCAGTCCACAAATGCTACAGTAGAATCATCAAACCGTGAACTGCATTCCAGCCAGTTAAACTGCAAAGGAATACCAAATGTGTGTAGTACAGTAGTCTAAAACAGTGAATTTGTTCGTCATTCCGAAGGAGTAGGAGTGAACAAACTATTAACGTTCCTGCCGCCCACAAACAAACAAAGGGACATATTTTTTATGCTGCCAGATTAAAGCTGTACCAAGACACACTTTGTTATCAGAGAGACACCCCCCTCGTGTATGCTAATCTCCCGTTTGGACTCATCCAGGTGGCGAGTTTTCCTGCCATACATGCTGAAGTTCCGGAGATGACGTCGTAGTCAAATTTGCTTTTCAACTACACAATCAAAACTAATAAGTCATCTTGGTTACAATGCACCCTTACTTGGTATTGACTGCGATATATCGTAATCTTGCACAACACCGGCCATAATTCTGCGCTTTAGGGAAGATGGACGGGGTACGCTACCAATGAACGCAATAGCAAAACTCTAGTGATCGGTTTGTTGACCAAGGATTTGCATTTTGTTTCTATCCGCCCCGTACAACTTGAACATGCGACATCCTACAGCTCGGTAAGGAAGATAATGCAGTTCACGCTTTCAGTGGTATGACCTTGTTGATGTAGACACCGGTGGATGTCCGATGCGCTTGGTCCGTTATCCTTCGCATAGGATTTGAGGCTCAACTTATGTTGAAGTTGGACATGTAGGTATTTTCCTTTCCCTCAAAACTGGTTGTTGTCTCAGCTCCGCCTCCACTGTTGATTAAGCGGTCAGTGTCTGCTTCTTGGTCCCGATGTTGATGGGCTCTTCGTTCAGCAAGAAGAGGAAGCCTGAAGTTGGCTTGCGGGTGTACACGAAGGCCGTAGTCGCCAGTGGCTCTTGGTCGTCCTGTGTCGATGCCGCAGACCCTGTTCCGGGGTTTGCCTGTGGTTGTCCTTCCACTATCGTGAGCATGCGGACCTCCTTCAGCTGACGGTTGGTCTCTGTGTTCTCTGTCTTGGGCTCGTCTCGTGTTGAGACGCGAGTTAGACACATGTCTCGAACAGCTGACACGACCCCTGGTGAAGCAGGTGGTGATGTCTCAGCTGATGCTCCGGTGATGCCAGATGATGATGATCCAGCGGATGATTCGGTGATGCCAAATGATGGTGATCCAGCTGGTGATCCTGTGATTCCAGATGATGTTGATTCAGTGATTCTAGACGTTGATGCTCCGGTGATCCCAGACGCTGATGCTCCGATGGCCCCAGATGCTGATGCTCCGATGATCCCAGATGCTGGTGCTCCGATGATCCCAGATGTTGATGCTCCGATGATCCCGGGTGATGCTGCTCCGGGGAATGAATGGCATCGTGGTGTTACGGTAGGGATTTTTATCAGCCAGTTTCCCTCCTCCGAGATCCGAAATGGGTCTCTATTGGTGTAGGCGAAATCCACACACGTGGCCGGGGGTCTTCCCCCGATGACCTCTTGGCGTGCGTGCTGTCGAAGGTCTCCAAGACGCTCGGATTGTGTGCCGTACTGGCGGTCTCGTGATGTGGTGCATTCGGTGTGACTCCAGCCGAAGTGGAAGATTCGACCCCGGATGAAGCAGCAGATGCGTCCCAGGGTGAAATAAAAGACGTAGCTCCTGATGATGGTGACACCCCAAGCTTGTTGCGGTAGTGTTCCGGTCTCTGATGATGACGTTCCGGTCCCTGATGAGGAATCTTTAGTCCTTGGTGATGGTGTTCCGGCCCCTAGTGAAGATGCTCCAGCTCCCGTCAGTGACGCTCCGGCTGTTGTTGTCGATGAGTTGTCATCTTCCAGAAGGTTGCTTGCGTCACACCACTTCTGCTCAGCTGCATCGTTGGTTACGATAAACTTGCTGTTGTTGCTGTCCTTGTTGTTCCTGTTGACCAGTTCTTGAAGACCCTGCTGACCGTCCCCGCACGTACCAGTCGAGTCTTCGTTCGCCCTGCCATAGAAAGCAATTGCCCTGTCGAGAGAAGCCTGAGCTTTGACGAAGTCCGATGGCGGCAAGCCAGGCGATTTTCGCGATTGGCATAAGAGACTGGTGGCAGTGCTCGGCGTCGCGCGCCAAGACATTGCAAGCCTAATCAGAGGGAAGCCCCGGCCGACCGAACAAATGACTGGCGCGAGAGCTCAGGCTTCTCTCGGCAGTTGCTTTCTATGACAGGGCGAACGAAGACTCGACTGGTACGTGCGGGGATGATCAGCAGGCTCTTCAAGAACTGGTCAACAGGAACAACAAGGACAGCAACAACAGCAAGTTTATCGTAACCAACGATGAAGTTGACCAGAAGTGGTGTGACGCAAGCAACCTTCTGGAAGATGACAAGTCATCGACAACAACAACCGGAGCGTCATTGATGGGAGCTGGAGTATCTTCACCAGGGGCCGGAGCACCATCACCAAGGACCAAAGATTCCTCATCAGGGACCGGAACGTCATCATCAAAGACCGGAACACTACCGCAACAAGCTTGGGTGTCGCCATCATCAGGAGCTACATCTTCTATTTCACCCTGGGACGCATCTGCTGCTTCGCCCGGGGTCGAATCTTCCACTTCGGCTGGAGTCACACCGAATGCACCACATCACGAGACCGCGAGTACGGCACACAATCCAAGCGTCTTGCAGACCTTCGACAGCACGCACGCCAAGAGGCCATCGGGGGAAGACCGCCCGGCCACGTGTGTGGATTTCGCCTACACCAATAGAGACCCATTTCGGATCTAGGAGGAGGGAAACTGGGTATGGCGATTGACGTGTGTACCAGCGCGTAGCTGATGTGTACGTCGAAACTCGTTTGCCGATGGCCGGTCAATACAGTCAATGTTCGAGGCAAACGGATTCACGATTAGGTGAATTCGTACGAGAAGCTTCAATAGAAGAGAAGAACGACGAAGATGGTGTGGTGACCCCAAGCCACAGTCTTGATTGATTTGCTCAGCTGGAAGCTGATGGTGAGCAAAAGTAGAGTGAGCTGAAAGGGGAGCGGTGCTCGTGTGCACTCCCTGCTCGAAACAAAGGACGGCCCTTACACTTCGTTCAAACAAAAAACACAATAAGGAAGTACCCTCTTGTAGTCAGTTCGATAAAATTCAACACGGAGACCCCAGTTATACTGCAACGATCGGTATCGCTTGGGGCACGCACACTCGTGATGTATGTTGTTACTTCAAAAGAACTAAAACTACGCTAATGGTCCCGGAGAGATACTGAAGATATCCAATCCATTATTTACCAGTGCGTTCTGTACGTACGTACTACAGTAGATCCGCGATACTACTTGTTATTGAGACTTATTCTGCAATGTGTACGAGTGCACAGCAGTATATAGTGTAAGACAGCTGCTGCTGTATACTTCTGTATTAAACAAACTACAACCCACAGACTGGAAAACTGTCTGTTGTACTTACAGTAGAAATGCGTAAATGTATACCAGCTGACTTAAGTGCTATCGAGTAGCGACTATGATGTCTACTGACAAGTATCATCCTCTAATATAGTAGAGGCCTGGTCCACCTGCCCCACGTAGCGCCACCTTGCCACCTTTGCCTGTAGGCACTGGGTTGTATTTGGCGGTTTGAATGCTACCGATCATACTCCGGCGTTTCTATGAATAGTCACACACATTGACTAGAGTCCTCCTTCATGTGAATCGGTTATACACATGTATACACGTCAACAATATGTGCAAGTCACTCGGGCCGGCGTGACAGAGCTTTCCTGTGGGCGGGAAGTTCTATTACGAGGGGCCATAGTAAATAGGACCAAATATTGTTGGTAAAAATATGGGAATATATGGTTGTTTGTATGTACCGTAGGTCCTATTAACTATGGTCCCCCGTAAAAGTACACGAATGAAATAGTGAAAAGGGTATGTAGACGCCAGTATACTTTTAGTACTTTCAAACACACACGTTTATATCATTGTGCAAAGCCTGTCCACTGGTATCGATTTTCGCGCCTTGCGCTGTACCAAAGTACTTGCGTATCCTTAACGACGAACCAGTCCGACACTACTATAGTGCGTACTCGCATACCACTACATGACGACACGTCATGCTGCTGTGCCCTACGAGCTACGTATATCAGATGAGGAGCAAGTATCTCACCAACAACAGCGAAGTCGACAGGCAATGGACCACCCGGTGCTTGCTGTGCTGTGCGGCATTGTCATACTATTTTACAGGGGAACATAGTTAATAGGATCTACGGTACACACAAAAACCTACATATTCAACTATTTTTACTAACAATATTTGATCCTATTTACTATGGTCCCCCGTAATAGCTATCGTCAATAAGCCCGATTCTGATGGATGAATGTCGCGTGGGATCAGGATCCTTGGTCGCTTGGTAGACCCTGCCGGCGGCTATAACAGTTATACCAGGTATACTCGAAGTATATATACAGTGTGTATCTAGGGCCAGTTTAGAGTCTATATATTTGAGGGTTCCGACCGGGGTGGTATTCATATCAGGTCTGGGTGGGATCAGGGTGCCGAGCGGGAGCAGGGTTGGTGAAAACGTCGGCCTGTGAAGTTCTCCAACACAGGTTGCGAGCGTGTCTTGCAGGGCTCTTCACGAGTCATGACCCAGAATTATCTCACGGGTCGGGTCGGGTCGGGTCAGACCAGGAGATTTTCAGACTCTCACGTGTCGGGTCGAGTCGCCCTTAGCCGACCCGGTTCGACCTGACTCATTAGGTTTGACCCCACCCGTGAACAGCTCTGACACATAGTCCCTGCACTCCAATCAACCACCTTGGCTTCCCTTTTTTGCCGTTTTTTGTTGTGCAGGACCTCGTTTTTTTTTTCCGGACAAGAGTTTTCAGGAGCCCACGGGTTTCACGGACCCTCTCGCAGCCTTTATCTTCTGCACCCTGTCGTATTGGTCGATACCCTGGATTCTGGTGGCCCACGCCCAGAGCATCCCCTTGTGGTATCAGAGCGCCGCCATCGCGTTGTTCTGCATGGGTGAGTTTTTTTGCCTCTATAACAGAAACGCCTCCGCTCTGACCTCGAAAACCGCCGCATCCACGTTGTTTTGGGAGTGGAGAGACTGCTGGGGATTAAATGCTTACTATATGTACGAGGCGTAATGTTCGTGCGGTAATAATGAAGCGCGTCCAAGTCGATCTCATTTTGTTCTGTATTTGTAAATGGTGGCCTATTTTCTATCGCCTTGGTGTGGCATACGGCGATAGGTGCCTTGATTTTTACGCGGGTTCTGAATTAAAATACCGCACATACTTAGCATCACACGTGTGATGAGAGAACACACAGCCTCAGACGACTTTCCACCTCCTTCTCCTCTCCATCACTCCCCCCCCTCCCTCCCCCCCCCTCTCCCCCTTCATCCCCCCCCGCACCCCCCCTCCCCCCGGCCCGTGGGCTGCACTATGGCAGGTATGATCACCACGGGCTTCTTCAAGCACATCCGCCACCCGAACTACCTAGGTCAGCTCTATAAGTATATATATATATATGCATAGCCGATTCATTTTCGCTCGTCGTTAATGCCTTTCGTTTTTTTTTTATTGTTTCGCTCTGGACGGAAATATACTTCAAAAGTCAACTTCTGGGCCTTTCGTTTTCTTTTTCAGCTACACATATTATAACGTCAGCGGATTTTACCTCGCGTCAGTCACCCCACGTCCGAATGCCTTCGAAGAAAACCTTGTACCAGGTATATGCACATGATATATACACATACCTGGTATTGTACTGGTCAGCTCTATAATTATATCTATCTATATATATGCATAGCCGATTCATTTTCGCTCGTCGTTAATGCCTTTCGTTTTTTTTTTTATTGTTTCGCTCTGGACGGAAATATACTTCAAAAGTCAACTTCTGGGCCTTTCGTTTTCTTTTTCAGCTACACATATTATAACGTCAGCGGATTTTACCTCGCGTCAGTCACCCCACGTCAGAATGCCTTCGAAGAAAACCTTGTACCAGGTATATGCACATGATATATACACATACCTGGTATTGTACTGGGTGTATGTCTGCACACGTCGGACACATCGTCTACAGATAGATCATTTACAGATAAATCATCTAAAGACATGTAGACCATCTAGATCCTTGCCTGCCGTATATGAGAGGTTGTGCAGGATCTGTGTAGTACAGATCTAACCCAGGAAACATGTCCTACAGTAGCTCATGCAGGTTATACGGCTCCCGCCCGGTAGCATGAGCTAGAGCATACAGATCATACAGATCTATCTATCTTCCCTGAAATATCTAGATAATCAAGTGGGAATGATCTGTAGATGCCCAAGGTGTGTATTTTTGGGTTGGGTCCTCTAAGCAGTGCGTGGGCCAAGGGCAAACTTATTGTTTTCTTGAAAAAGCTGCGTTGGAATTGCAGTTGGGGTCCTTTGTGCAAAGTGCGCGTTAACCGGGCAAGTTTGTCTTTTTTATTCAACCTCCGGCGAATTGGTAAAAGTAAAGCTTGAGCTCACCACACTTGTCGTGTGTCAATTTAAACCGCTTATCCTTGTCTTGATCGATGCTCGGAATTTTGAGCGGCGGAGTGCGTTAAAGTAGATGATTGTTAGTAGATGGAGAACCTTCTTACTTTCTTGTAAATGTAATCCTCGCATTTTGTGAGTGAGGTATGTCCTCCTGCAGTAGTACCATATTGGGGTGGGGGAAGAAGAGCCTTCTTTGTGACCCCGGACCCAGATCTGAGTTGCGACTAGGAAGGCAGGAGGAGAAGAAGGGCGAAGATCATGGACGGATCAAAAAAAAAAAAAAGAAGAAAACGCAATGTCGGGGCCGTTTGAGGCGAACCTTCGCTTTTTCGAAGGGTTATGACCTCAGCTTTCTGTGCTGCTACTGCTGTGCGTATGCAGGTCGGCATTGTAATTGTGCCGTGCGAGTGTTTGTATGTGTTTGTCCCAACTCATTCTGTGTCTTGGGTTGAAAAACAAGGACGAAAAACGGCCCCAAAATGTCTTACCTGGTACTATCTATTACGGGGGTCCATAGTTAATAGGACCTATGGTATACATAAAAACCTATATATTTAACTATTTTTACGAACAAAATTTGGTCCCGTTAACTATGGACCCCCGTAGTAGCAACCTTGTAGAGATAATGAGCCGTGTTGGTTCACGTTTTTTAGGCTTGTTTTAACACTGTGGTTTCATCGACAGACCTTGCTCGGCTGATCGTGCGAGTTGCGCTACCAAGCGGATACAGCAGTACTTGACGATGCGGGCGGGCGGACTGGTAGAACATGCGGACGGACTACGCTGTTGTCCTTATGATTCATTCTCACTAATGTTATTTTTACTTATTTTTCCCTCCGACAATGTATGGCGCATGTTCCATTCCGACTTCGATCGAATGTTCTTTTATTAATACAGCTAGTACGTAGCACTGCTGTTAGTCTTTCTTCCCTCATCCTGAAGCAGTAAATGCCTCCTACCTTCCCTTCTTGAAGGCTTCTACGTACACCTTCCTCCCTTGGCAAACCCTTGTTTACCTATGAGTGGTAGCTGGCCTGGAAGCTGCCGGGCCAGACATGACGTGATTTCTCGTGTTTTCATCGGTTTCATCGCTGCAGTAGTCGACCAGCCAGTCGGGGAGATACCGACCTAGGAGAGGAATGCGTGGGGCGGATGGTGTGGGCGACGAGTGCTCAATCTTTATCATAGGTTCTTATCTAATTTATATAATCTTGGGATCGAGTTGGGGTCCTTTCTGCAGAGCGAGAGGTGAAAGAGACGATTTCCTGTACATTATCAGTCGAAAATTCTCCTCACACCGCCAATCCCGGCTATGAGCGTACGGTGCGTCACCTGCCTCTGAAGGCTCGCACTGCTCACTTCTAAATTCGTAGGTTCGTTTTTTTCTCCCCTAACACCATCACACCACGCCACACCGCTGTTCAGAATATGTACCTGCTCGAACTGCTGCCCACGTTTTCTTTCCCAGGCGAGTTTTGTATCTACTTGTCCCTCTCGATGCTGACTGGCACCGCTTGGGGCTTTCTACCCGTCGTGCTCTCCATCGTCCTTGTTCTGGTGCCCAACACCTACAAGAAGGAGAGGTGTGAATCTTGTTTTGTTTGGTCCTTGTTTTGTTGTTTCGTTTTCTCGTGTTGTTTTGTCGTTGGTCGGTTGTTACGTAGATATTGGTGTTGTTGTTTTGATAATATTTAGTGTGTATACGACAGTGCCAGGTACATATACATGTTTTTGTTTGAGTGTAAACCTTTTTTTGTTTTCATGTTTCCCTAATTTCTTATTACTTGTTGTTGTTGCTGGTGGTGTTGCTGTTGCTGTTGCTGTTGCTGTTGTTGTTGTTGGTTGTTGTTGTTGTTGTGGTCGTCCTTGTAGCTGCGTCCTCTTTTAGTAGACCTTGGTTATAGTCCTCGATGGTGCTCGAAACCAGGTAACTCACCACTCTGGTGGGAAATGTAAGGATCGCTGGGGTACAACTACGAAGGCAACACGCCCCTTGTGTTAACACTCAGAGCGGCATATTGCTGTAATGCCAGATAGTACCCTGGACAAAAAAAGAAATGCTCAATAGTTTTCGCATTTTTTCGGAAACGTTTTCGCTCGTCATACACTAATTGTTCGCGCGTCCAGGTCGATGAGCCGTTACCCGGAGTTCGCCGCTTGGAAGGCGTCCACCTACCACATTTTGCCGCCCTTGTACTGAAGACCTGGCGTTTTGATCCGGGGCGGGGGGGGGGGGGCAGGGGGGAGGGTGTGTGATTCGCTGCAGTTCAACAAAACCCTGGAAACTGACCCGCTTTATGCTACTTGATGGATTTCCTGGTCCGGCGATATTTTGTCTTAAGGGGGGAGGGGGGGTAGGGACGCCCCTCCCTTTTTTTTTTTCAACACAACGTCAAGATGAGCGGTTCTCTATGTACGCTGGTTGAGGTATTATTATCTTCGTCAGGCGTTTTTGTTTCAAGAGGGAAAGGAGATGGGACACAACGTCATTTGTTTTTTAAGCATCAAGCTGTTACTTTGTCTAATAGCGAGAAGACACTTGGACGAGGAAAGAATGGGACTAAGACCCTTGTCGCAGCCAAAATTCAAGGGGGGTGTACGTGCCGTAATGGGGAAAGAGGGAGGCGTGCCGTGATGAGGATGGGGGGGGGGGAGACTGCTATGTGACCCCAGATCTGAGTTACGGCTCTAGGTAGGAGGGAACAGGTGAAAGAAGGGCGAATACATTATTTTGAATAAAAACGTAAATTAAAAACGGGAGACCTGGTACTTTTTTTTAGACCCGTCAAGGCCTCTTTTAGAGGTTTGTACTGAATTTAGTGTAGGCAGGCGGTCAGTCAAGGGGTCACGCCTTGGTCTCCAATCGACATTGTAGCGTAGTTTCTGTCCAACTGCATCCCCATACTATTTCGGGGATATGCTTTACCTGTGAAGGTGTTGCCTAGAATGTTAAGGTGTTACTCACAGAGATGTGGGGGTAAACGATCGATCGATTACCCAGCCCAGGGTATCCCTCGTGACACTCTCCCCCCTCTGAACTGCGAGATGATTGGGACGTCGGTACAGTATACGGCCGTTCGTTGACCTGCCCGCTTCGTTTCATTCCCTGGGGAACCAGGGAGATATTTGCTTCTTTTAGGGACCACACGCGCAGGCGTTTCTATAAATGAAACGTTTGAGGCGAGATTCGAACCTGTGTCCTGCCGATAACGACCAAGTGTGAAGGAGTTACCTGCCGAGCTATAGGGCTAAAATAATTTCGATATTGTACCCCTGTAGCTTAGTAGGTAACCCCTTCACATACACACATCTTTTTTTCGGGGACATCGTGCTTGGGGAATTATAGTTGGATCGGTATTTTCGGGGCTCTTTTCGGGCCAGGAACTTTTTGAGATCTCACGGGTTGGGCGTTCGGTCACACCCTTACCTGACCCGACCTCGCTCGCCAGATTTGACCCGACCAGTGAACAGCCATGCTGATTATTTGCAGCTTGGAATCGTAGTTAGATCGTTATTCGCAGAGCGCTTGGGGATTTTCAGTTTTTTTCGCGAGAGTTGGTCGGGTAGGGGGGGGGGGGGGGTGAACTCATTATCGTGCATGGCCGTAGTCATATGACCATAGACGTCGGATTTTCACCGACCAGGCAGACATTGCTTGCACTAAGCGCGAAGCGCCGTGAGGTGTTGGGCGAGTCGCGTGAAGGGTGAGCTGCATCCTACTAAATACGGCTTTAGAGGCGGATTTTCTTGCATATGGATGATAGCATCAATGAATTGAATTAATTTCGGGTGTGGCCACTTCTAGAGACAGGAATGAGGTTACTATGTAACTGCCTCGTGGGTGCCTTACCGTGAACACTACGTGATACGATTATTCTCTTTGTGCGGAGTAAAAGTTCTTCACCTCGCACAAATGATCTAACTCGACCACCAGCTGTGACCGACCACCAACAAAAAAAGAAGAACGTTACCCTGGTTGTCTAGCTCAAGTAGTGAGCGGCATGTTTTACAGTCAGTGTCGATGCCAACCGGCGCCAACCCAATCTATATATAATATGTCGGAGGGGAGGGGGGCATAGGGGTGGGAGGGTAAGAAAATACGCGCTTCCTTACGATTGGACTCCGCAAAAACCTGTTGATAATATGCTGCTGCCTGAAAACAGAAGAAAGCTCGTTCAAACTGTGGGCAGAAGCGCCGACGGCCTTCTTGTGCAGCAGTAGAAAACATTCGTCCAAAAATGTCCCCCACCTACAGTAATCCCAAGTGCTTTCCACAGCAGGGGCACTGCTTCACTTTCTGGCTGAATATTTAGTAATTTCCGGACCTCGCCAGCAGGGGAACTTTGTGAACCCGTCATCCCCATCTGTGTTGCAGTATTATTATTCGTTCTACGTACACACTATTGAGGATCGTTATAGTCGGAGAGTTTTTTTCCAGAATTCCCAGGGTTTTTCTTTCGCGCAGTTGTTTTTTACGACCTTCCAGATTTTCCTGTTTTTTTTTCCGAATATTTAAAACTCAACTTTCCTGATATTTTCCCCTCTGAACAAAAGTTCAGCAATCGCGACAGAATGCCTCCGTATCTTGATACAAACTTCCGGAATTTAGAAAAAAAGCTATCCGATAATTAAAAAAAAATGTGTTGGAAATTGTCGCCACTTTCTCCCCCCCCTCGAGAACGTGTTCTTGCTTTGTTTTTAATTTTATAGTCTGGGGTCTGGCCAAAAATTCCAAGCGTTGCGGCCGAGGGCACATTGGTGTTTCTTTTCGCGCTCGCTGACCGGTGTCTTGAACATACAGGGCATTTTCGTAAAGTGGTCGATAGGCTTGGCGTCCTGCGTGACCGTGTTGGCTAGGAACGAAAATCATCCCTTGAAACCAACATTGCTTCCCTGGCGCTACAGACTGGCGTTGCTGGAACTCCACCACGACATTGGGATTGTCGTTGTAAGTAGCGTGCTTACTTTAGAGTCTTCCCTCGTCATCGGAATGGGACGTAGTTAGATGCACCGAACACCACCTGAGCCCTCCTCGGCCCTGGTTGATTTTCTGCTTCGGGTGAACCATATTACCCTTGACTTTCTAGTCGGGGTCAGGTTTGGGGCAGTCCGCCTTGCGGCGCCAAAACTTGCTGCAGAATGTTGTAGCACCGCTGACCACTGAGGTCATCTTGTGCTTGCGTGGCAATCCCGCGTCCTGCAACTGATGGCGTCCTTGTAGAACGTGAGAAGAAATCCGCGTACGTACTACACATCGTGGATTTTTAAGGTCCTCCAGCCCGAACGTGGGGTCCCTGAAATTGGTGTTGTACACGAAATTGTAGTCAGGCGGTCACCAGACCGTTCGGGAGAAAAGTGTTGTCTTCGTGGAGACGGTCTCGGGCTGTCTTCATGGAGACGGTCTCTTGCTCTCATGATGTGCAAACAATCGTCGGGACCCCCGCCGTGGCTTCGTCTTGCTCTTTGCTATATTCCTGGTAGACTTCCTGACGAGTGGCATTGCCGACTGTGTCGTATTTATCCCCAAGCGCCTTCCGAACCTCCTGCCCGTCTCCGAGACCATCTTCCGGTTTCTTGCTCTCATGGCGTCGTAAAACTGCCACAGCTGTAGTTGCTCGCGCATTCGAAGCTACCAGGAAGAGGACTGAGTAGAGATTGATATTGTTCCGCTACCAGTTGGCCAAGTTGCCGCTAGCAGTAGCGTCGGGTTTGGGGCATTTCTTGTCCCGTGAGTATGATAGATAGCAGCAGCACATATATTGAGGTGGGTCTTCGTCCTTGCCTTCCAGTCACGATAGGCGCGCTCATCCTTCCCGTCAAACCGCGGCAGGCCCTTTGCCAGTGTCTCCACTCTGTTGCTGCTGCTGTCTTCTACGCACCAACTGTACGAGTGGTATGATCGAACCGAAACCTGGTAAACCTCCTGATATTCCAAGGGAATTTTTTGCCGTACCTGGTACGCGTACGAGCGTGCGTAACTTTGCTTAAATCTCAATGGCTGCATCTGGTGCGAGCTTTCTCCCACACTCGTGGGCTTGGACACGGTAGCTTTACAGCACGTGCTTGCTGTACTTCGTACTGCAGTAGCTTCAGCCGCTTCTTCATGGGCTTGGTTTACAGATGTAATGCTTGCTTTCAAGTATCACCCCGAAAACGCAGTTTTGCAATACTCGGCCCGAGCGTAAAGTAACAATGGGAAATGCAAATACTCGCGCTTCGAACAAGCAATGAATGGCTCAGAGCACTGCCACACGTACATGCGGTCTCGTACTGTATTATGCGGTAAACGAGCTTGTTCCAAGAGTAGAGCCGCATAGTTGTCTCATCAGCAGTAGACGATCAATCTTGCTGCGCAGCGTTTCGACTCTGTAGGCTTCTCACTATATGTTCTGTTGCTTTTGTAGGCTCCTGAGCCCTGACAGTCTCGTCGATGATGCACCAGTCTTTAGCCAGCCGGAAACGTCTTCCTGATGATGACTCTGTGATGTGCGCACAACGCTGACGAGGCTCGTAACCTGTTCGGGTGTATGGTTGGTATACCCTTGGCAGGTGGTAGCACAGGCTTGAGCTGGTAGTGTGGTCAAACTATACCTTGCTGGTGCTTGGAAATTGCCGAAGATGATTGATGCCGATATTGGTGTCGAAGGTGCTTGGTCCGCGTCTTGATTTGCTGAAAGCACCATTTTCGCGTTAGTCGATTGTAAATTGATTTGCGTGATGGTGAGGGCGCTGCACTAGATAATTTAAATTAGGTGTTGTTTTGCATTGTTTTTTTCGTTTTGGTGTTTTTCTTTCATTCCTTTTTTTTTTCATTCATTTTCTATCCTGCCTTTAGTTTTCTATTATTTTCTGCAATTTCTCTGACGGTATTTCGAAGACGATCGTGCGTATGTATCTGATATCTGTTTACGGACGACAATACTACGTTGCAAATAAGGAACACGGCGGTCCAAAGTGCTCCGCCGCTATGGAGGCCTTGTTAGCATTGCGTCCGATACAATCAATATCTCACGGAATGCCAACAACTGGAGGGTGGAGGGCGAAAGTTGGTTTGAGTTCAAAGGTATGAATAGGTATTCATACCCTGTTGGCTACAAGGGATAACTTACAATTAACAGCCTCGTGTGTGATTGAGGCTATTAATAATAGGTTATCGCTTCTAACCAACATAGCCAAACTAAACATTTGTCGCAATTTCCCCACCAGAAGGCCCCACGTCTGGACGACAATGGAAGACGACGGTAACCGCGGTAATTTTCACGGTATCCGCGATAAAATGTCACGGTAGCCACGGCAAACGTCACGGCCACCGTGGTAAATATCACGGTGACCACGGTAGATATCCCGACAACCGGGGGAAATTTTCTGGTGACAGAGCTCGCCGTTGGTGGCAGCAAGGTTTTTGGCGACGCTGAAAACAACACGGCCTCACCAGCGTTTTACGAAAAGGTAAAAGAAATAGAACCGTGATCTAAAAAAAGTGCACACGTTGTTGTAGATAAGTTCACGGATATGTAAACTCACTTTACAACCTCTGCAGGCCGATCAATCTTTCACCATTTTTTAAACCGGCACCAAACACGCCATTTTATGGTTTGATCAGCCTAACTTTTTGTCACTCATGGGTAATTTGTTAGACGGGCACAATATGGCTTGGCGGTAAAAACTGTTGAATTGTGACAGTATAATTCATGGTGTCAGCTGAGATGTATGACACGGTACACTACATAACCCCCCCGTATCCAGAAGACAGGTATATACCCGACCGAGTATCTTGGAAGTACAGGATGTTCCCGGTATACCGGGTAGACACCTGGGTACCCTGAAAGCTGCAAGCACATACCCCAATAAAACACCCTTGCACCATTTCAACGCAGGAGCAAAACATCTTTTAAGCAACTTTTCCTCCGAAACTGTTTGACTATACACACTTTCCGCGCAGGGGAGGGGTTGATCCCCGCCCCCCCCGGGACCACCCTCCTTTCCGCCCGGGAACCCCCCCCCACCCCCCCCGCAAGATTCAACTGTTCGAATAAATAGTGAACACCCGTCGATAGTGAATCTTCCTAAGGTAACTATTTGTCCACTCTGATTGGCTAAGAAGTATATTCTACGCGGCCCAGTCAACGAGGATTTTTCTCAAGCACAGCGCCCAAGCTCGCCGAATCAACCTAGGGTCTTACCAAGCACAGCATCCAAGCACTAATCACTGGCATAGGGTTGGGGTTTAGGTTGGAGAGTCGGCTTTAGGAGCCAAGCACAAAAACTCCGTAAAGATTCACCACCAGCAGGTGTCCACCGCTGATCAGATGGATCGGATGGCCGATGGGCAATGCCCCCCGCCCCCCCCTCCTTCCCCTTTCCCCTGATTGGTATACCGGCAGCGTTGGAATACCCTCTTGTATACTATGTAACACTGCTCACTACTACCACTTGCATGCGTCCACCGCGGACAACAACCTTACCGATATTTCTCCCTTTTCTTCTGCCTCTACTGGCAATCATTTTGCGGTACAAGTACTTGTTCAATTTCACGGCGATAATAAAAAGGCATCCACTCCATCAACAACGCGGCATATGTGTCGTCTACCGTGCGTAGCATACAAATACGGCTAGCTGTCCTGCTTGTACCTGGACCTGGAGTATCAACTCCATGAGAGAGAAGCCCACCATTTTTTTCGTCATTTTTTTCCCCCCCCCCCATCTGTCAAATCACAAGCGGTAACGGTTTCGTCATACCCGACGGTATAACGGCTCTACAACCGATCGAGTGCTGTGCGCAACCGAGCGCATCAAATGCGTGCGATAACCACCACAATAAACAGCTTTTGTCGAAGCTGCAGAGTTACAGTAGAAGAAGCTGATGTCGTATAGGGTACTCTCTCTAGGCTCTTTGCTGTTGGCCTTTCATCATAGCATTAAATTTCTGGTTTTGGCGAACCTCTAGATATAACGATGGAGTGTGTTACTGATGTACGAGCACCCGTAGCGAGCAGCAACACCTATACGAGTGATTAGCAAGAAAAAATACTCGAAAGGATAAATACTGATGGGTGCTCATGACGAGCAGAATCGCTCACACGCGCAGGAGCACAAATGCCCACACGGGTACTCACTAATACTAGTACTGTAGAAATAATCACGGGTACTAGAGAACATGAATATCAATAACCACGGGTATCCACCCATGCAAATCCCGACAGGTACTCACGAGCAGAAAAGGGGACGTGATGATTACGTACGCATGCCGGGCGGCTTGAATGCCGGGCGCGACAACTTGTTACAGAGTGTACCTTGGTACCTGGTATGAAATAAGAGAAATAAACCCAGCCGCCAACGTACAGTAAACTCAACGCTCATCAACCGCCCGCCCGCAAAAAAAACACTCAAAAGAACGCAATAAAAAGGGCCGTGCTTATCGAAGCAAGTTTTGTCGAAATCTTCTACTTTTTTTTTTCTGGGATTTCCAAGTAATGCAAAAAAAATGCTTTTTGGAAATATATACTTTCCAGTTTTTTGGCACCCGGTTAAATCTCAGATTTTCCATTCTTTTTTTTCTTCTTCATTTTTTTTTTTCGGAAATAAGAAAAAAAAGCAGTGGACAAATTGGACCAAACTTGCTTTGATGAAAGCACACGGTCCCAAAGCAGGCAAACAGCAACCCCGGGAGAAAAAATCCGGGGTCAACAGGAAAAAAAGACCAAGTACTCAATCATATCCTGTATGCTCAAACTACATTATTATCATCCCCGTCGTATCCAACAAACAAACGCATAAGAATAACTACGTACACATCAACCGACCGGGGTGGAAGCGGCGGAGATACCAAACGTGACCACCGCAATCAATGAAGCACAGCAGTTGTGGGAGATGTCCGGCTACGCAATAAAACCCGCGCTCCAGCTCTTTGGGCGACAGCATTTCTCCCCCCCCCCCGACTACGGCCATGCATGAGATCGAGTACATCTCTCTTATCGAGTACACCCCCCGTAACACAACTATAATCGGGCGCGCGCGATACATGCTGCCTATGTTGCCATCTGTGGGCTCCGCAATCCCGCGCACTCAATGGTAGGAGGGGGGGGGGGTCGTACAGAAAAGTGAGAACTGCGGGCGCGAAACGCCTCTCTCTTTCTCCCAGAGCTGGGATGCGACAATTCACCCCCATTACAACAAGAGTAGTGGGTGTTTGCGGTATGCACTATACCGGCACGTACAGAACACAACGGCAGGCAGTACACACTAACCAGACGCTACGTCCACCGCGACCTAACAAAGCACAACCCGTTGTGCTGCAAATATTTAAAAAACCTACCTCCTCCGCACCTCCTTGTTTTTGAGCTCTGCTTGCATCAGAATCTGAGCCAAGCACACTCGAGACCCCCCACCCACTCACCCACCCACCTACCCACCTACCCAAGACAACACTGCAACCTACCCTCCCCCCCGACCTCCGTACGACCATAAACCACTCCCGGTTTTCCTGCCGTTGCATGTTTTTTTTCGTCGCGTAGTGGAGGTGCACAACTCAGAGCGCTCGTCGTCGACGACATCGAATCGAATATTCGAATGGGTGCTCGCTAACGCAACAAAAGAAAGCCTTTTTTCTACACAACGCCTGTATTGTACGGGGGAATTACTAATAGTAGCGAAGGATAGGCGGGTGGGTACGGTCTTTGGGCTGTGAAATACCTGGTATGTCACACATCCCGTAGGGTGTGGTTCCATTTTCCACCGTTCTCGTCTCGCAGCGTTGCGTGGCGTTCCCGAGTCGACACTACCATAGCAGAAAAAATGAAACGCACCGATGGCCCTCCTAAACAATAATCCTTTCCCTGCGGCAACAATCTACCCCCCCCCTCTTTCTCCACCACCGCCATCCCCATGCGGCCGCCACCAATACCTCCAACACCACGAACACCACCAACATCACGTTCGTTTTATGTTCGTTCCCCACGGGAGCATAACTTGTACCGTACCTACAAGTCATACCACACACGGACAAGAAGGGGGAGGGGGGGGGGGCTACATGAACCGGCGAGAGGGAGATGTGGGCTGCACGAACGGGTGGAAATTGTGCTGCTGTTGCTGCTGCTGCTGCTGCTGTTGTTGCTGCTGCGGCGGCTGATGCTGCTGATGACTATGATGCAATATAGGTGGCTGCTGCTGTTGACTATCATGTAATAGTGGCGCCGGCTGCTGCTGCTGCTGCTGCTGCTGCTGCTGCTGCTGCTGCTGTGGCTTCTGCTGATGGTAGTGTTGCAACGAGGGCGGTTGCACCACCCTCGCCTGACCCGAAGTCCCTCCGACATTCGGCGCGGCAACTGCGGGCGATCCCGATGCCGACGCGCCCCCCGCCCCCATGCTCAACGACGGCCGACCAGGGAGAGGCGGCGGCGTCGACGAGGAAGAACTACGCCGGGAACCCGCCCCCGTCGACGTCCCGGCAGACCAAGTCGCGTTCAAACCCCCTCCGGCACCTCCGGCACCTCCGGCACCTCCTGCTGTCCAATCCAAGCCGCCATTGGAGCTCAACTTTGCAGAGCCCCCGAGCACACCCCACTCTTGTTGTCTTTGCGGTTGGCCTTGCACGTGGCCCTGAACTTGCCCATGCATTTGGCCTTGAACTAGTTGGGGCTGCTGCAGTTGCATCTGCTGCTGCTGCTGCAGTGGAGGTGGGGGGAAGGGGGAAGGGGTAACCCCACCGTGCGCCGCAACTCGGTGCGAGGCAGCGGCCTTAGCGGGAGATACGTGCTCCCGTGCCTGCGTCACCCCTCCTCCTGCTGCTCCTCCTCCTCCCACTCCCCCCACTCCTACTCCCCCCCTCCCCTTGCTCCTACTCTCGCTTCTCCTCCCACCCTTGCCGATGCACTAGTCGTATGCCGCGCGGGCGTCAAGACGCCCGGCGTCGTTACAGGTTCCCACCTTGCATCAACCGCCGGTAGCAGCGTTGTCTGCGGCGGCGGCGGTGGTGATAAAGATGGCGACAACGATGACGACGTCGAGGAGGAAGAAGTAGTTCGTCCAAAATTCTGCTGATATTGTTGCTGCTGCTGGTTTTGCGGCTGCTGTTGTGGATGCTGTTGCTGATTTTTCGGCTGCTGCTGCTGCTGTTGCTGCTGCTGTTGCTGTTGTTGTTGCTGCTGCTGTTGTGGCTGCTGCTGCTGCTGCTGCTGCTGCTGCTGCAAGTGCCCCCTGCCAACACAACCCCCACCTCCAAAAGCGGCTTGCCGCTGTTGATCGCTGACACCCACCCCCTCGTCAGCCCCCAAAGCGAGAGGCCACTCCGCGCCCGCGTTCACAACATCGGCCGCTCCCGGAAACGTCGCCCCGAACCCTTGGCCAATAGGAGCGCTGATAGCTCTACGGTTTAACGATGGCGGCACACCGACCCCTGCAACGCCGCCACCACCACCACGGCCGCTGCCGCCGCCGCCACTGCCGCGGCTGCCGCCGACGCTACCACCGCCACCACTTGCGACAGCCGTACCTTGGCCTGGGACCATCTGGCCTGATATCACGGTAGGCTGAGCTAGAATCGCGGTAGCCTGGCGTGGCTTCGCAGCAGCCATCCAACTCGGGTTGTTGCTTCCGGCCTCGCCGCGGGCGCTGCTGCCGCTACCGCCGCCAGTCAATATCGATGGGCCTGGGGTTCCTTCCACCGAGGACAACGGCAGCGGTAGCAACGGACCGAATTCGAAACTTGGCTGCCCTCCCTGTCCTCCCGCCGCATTCACTGCTGACGCTGCTGCTGACGTTGCTGCTGCTGCTGCTGCTGCTGCTGTACTTGCCGCTGTTGCTGCTGATGTCGTCAACAAAGCAGCGCCCGCCCCCCCAGAAGAAAACGCTGGCGGCCGCGTCGCGGTCGCCGGCTGATCGCTTCCGCCCCCGCCCTGCGCACCAGGCCATCTTCTCGGTTGCGTCAAAACCCCGGCTTCGCCCCGACCGGTCGAGGCTTGCGCGGGGACAAAGGTCGGCTGTCCGAAGACAGAGGTACGGGATGGAGACAAGGAAGGAGACGGAAACGCCCCTGCGAGCTTTTCCCCAAGCGCGGCTACACCGCCGCCGCCGCCGTCGCCCCCACTACCGCCACCTCCACCATAACTCTCCCGTCTTGATCCGCCACTGCTCGCGCCTAGGTCCAGGAGCGGGGACAAGCCCGCTGTCCCTCCGCTCACACTCGCGCTCCGCCTACCCAAGCGTCTTGCACCACCGATAAAGTTACCACTGCTACTGCCTCCACCGCTACCGCTACCACAGCCGCCGGAGAGTGGCTGGTCCAAATCGGCGGAGTCCCCCCCGCGATTTTCCTCGCCGGGGTACAAGAGCGGCGACGAGTCAAATGCCCCCGCGACTGCCGGGATTGCGAGGGGTGCCCCAAAGCTAGTATCCCCCGCCCGCCTTCGCCCCCCCGGCGTTACTGCTGCTACTGCTGCTGCCGACCCCTGCGCTGGCGAAGTAGCCGGAAACTGTTCAAACGCGGCAAAATTGCTCCATTTGTTTGGATCACCGCCGCCGCCACCACCACCACCGCTACCACCGCCACCACCACTACCACTACCACTACCGCCACCACCACCACTACCGCCCGCCACTTCCTGCCCCATTCCCGCCGCCGCTCCCGCCACAGCCGCCATCGCAGGCCATGCCGGCGAGTTCGCCCCCACGGTCGACGCTCCGGACCATCCCCCTGTCGCCCCTCCGGCCCTCGCTACCGCCGCCGCCGCTACCTCCGCGCCCGTGCTCGATCCCGCTCTTTCGGAGGCGCGCTTTCCTGTCAGGGGACGGCGTACCGCCTGCCCCCCCCCCATTCTATCGGGCGAGAGGGTGGTCGCCAACCCTTGCCCACGCAACTCCTCTGGAAAACCTTCGCCGCCTCCCGTGCTTTCCGCTACGTTCGTGGTGGCGCACGATAGGGAGGCGGCAGGACACGGGGGGGGAGGCAGACCCCTTTCGAGACGCTAGACGTCGCGCTGCCACTGAGTTTGGGTTGAGCTGGATCTCTTTCGGCCTGGTCGATCTCGCGGCTGGTCTTGGAGGGGTGGAGGCCTGGCCGGAGGGTGGGAGGACACCATGCGCGAGGAGGGAGGGTGATGATGGTTAGTGGTTAAGCGTTGCAAGGCAGGGAGGAAGGGGGGGGGGGGCGTACTCGTTTGTTGCTTGCCACAGTCATTCGACCATTGACCACGCATCCCTTTCGAGACGGAGCACCGTCCCTACTCCTTTTAGAGACACCTCTTAACATCTGCGCGCTAACTGCGTCGGGGGGAGAGAAAGGGAGAGAGGAACGGAGAGAGGGAGGGAAGAAGCCGCACGCAATACCAGGCACAACCAACGGGGGGCAAAATAAAATCAAAGCAAGTTCAAAGCGCCAATTCCCGCGAAGAAGACATGAATAACTAACAACGCAACGCGGCCTATACATCTTACAAGTAGACCCACAGCAAAGTTAAAAAACAAACAAACAACACCACAAACAAAGCACAGCGGTGCAAAAAAACAAAGAGGCAAGTAGAATAAAAAAAAGAGAGGATCAAACAAAAACAAAAAAAATCCACAGGGGGATATGGTCGCTTACCGGTGTCGAACTTTTCGCCGCTGACGACCCCCTCCCGTTCCCGTCGCCACGGCGCCCCCCGTCCCCGCCCGTGTTCTTGCCGCAGTCGCGTGAGGAAACCCCGTCAGCTCCCCCACCACCACCACCGCTCGCTACCGCCGCCTCCGCAACTGCCGTCACTGCCGCCGGCAGTCCACCCACACTCTTCGAACTTACATGCCTACGCGGCGGGGTTTCTGATTGTTTGCGATGTCGGGAAGGTGGTAGTGGCTTCCCCTCGCTCAAGGCGTGGATGCCGTTCCCCACCTGGACTCGGAAATGTATTCATAAAAAACATATGGAGGCGTCGGCAAGAACAGGGGGGGGGGGGGGGGGGGGGGGGGGGGGGGGGGCACCACCACAAGCTTCGTCCCTTGGCTACACGGTAAAGAGAAGAATCCTTTCGGCACTTGAGAGGGAAACAAATGGCCATAAAACGTGACCATTATTGGGCGGGTAGGTGGGTGGATTATGGGGCTGGGTGGATGAGTCAGGGGCGAGCGCAACGATAGGGCGAACATTTGCACTTCTGTCGTACATACCTCGGCCGCGCTTGGGCGTTGGACCGGCGATGCCGTGAGGCAGCGCAGGATGAGGTCCATCAAGCCCTGCGAAAAGTTGGAGTCTTCCGGGATGCGAATCCTGGTCACACGTCGACGCGATGTGTGAAAAAGAAACGACGCAGATGCGCGAGGGTGGTAAACGGGGGTAAGGGGAGCGGGGGGGGGGGGGGGGGCGAGATCAGCCAAGTCGCGCCAGAAACAACACTGGGAGGAGTGGTAGGGGGGAAAGGGCGTGGACGACCAGTCAACTCGTGCGATAAGCAACACGACGCTTGTTTGACATTTGTTCAAGGGGCGACTATGTACCAAGAATAAAACAAATCGTAAAAGAAGAGAACAGAGAGTGTCGAAAGAACTACGCGTATCAATACATACAGCTGTTCGTCGGTCTGTCTGCCTAGAGCCTGTGTCTGTCTGAAGCGTGTCCTTGCTGGCGAAGGAAGATGGCCACAAAAACAGCACCCCCTGCGATGACTTGTCGCTCTAATGTTCACGGCGCGCCTTGGGTCAAACGCGCCACTACGGCGTCGCCTTCAAGGCCGACCCCTCTACCGATGTTGGGCAGTCCCCCAGAAGGACCGAAGAGGTCGGTTTCCGATCCACCATAAATTCGACGGGGTGTGTCTGGATGCCTTCCCTCCCGTCAGTCGGATCGAATCCGTAGTTTTTGTGCTCTTTGGAGTAATGCAGGCGAAATAATTAGGAAAACTGCTTCGTGCCCCGCTCGCGGGTCCTAGGAGGTGGTGCGTTGTGACACAGCAGCAACAGCAGCGGCAAAGCAGCAGCAGCAGCAGTGGAGCAGTCAGGACCAACATCGAAGAGGCGTTTAGGCTGCTGCTGTCTGCCGTGACCGTGTCCTTAGAGGGGGGGTGGAGAGAGCTGCAAAAACTTTTTCGATCAAGAAAAATCCGATCCATGAATCCCGCCGAAAAACTCGAGTTGTTTTTTTAAAATTGGGACGCGCGGATCGGATCGGATCGGATCGCTCGATCGAAAAAGTTGGGATCGAAAAAAAGCTCTTTTATCTTCAACAACACACGAAAATCTCGATCTGGTCTTCGATCGGGAACCGGCTGCTTTTTTTATCCACGTGTCCGACTGCACAACAAGCATAGCCCGAGAAGTGTAGAGAAGTGTATTAACAGTCAGCAAATAAATATTATGGCCAGAAAGTGTAACTAACCCCTCTCGTAGCTCGTGTCTGTGCTGCATCTAAGAAAAGCCTAGACTATGAATCTGCCGCTTGGAGTGGTTGTGCAGGGTCTGCATAGCACAGATCCAATCCGGGCAACATGTGCCAAGGTGATGCAGACAGCATGCCTCCCACTCGGCAACAGAAGTCTCGTAGATCATGCAAATCCTGTGCATCTGCCCTCGAAGATCTGTTAAGATCTACTAGATCATGAAGTGGGGGGTCGACGATCTGTCGTCCGATGTGGGCTAAAGTTTCGGTGTGCCTGCCCCCAAAAAGTCCAGCACCGCCGAAAGCATCAAAATCGACATGGAAAAGTGACCAAACATTTGGAGAGGGCCATCTACGACTTGGCCCAACCTCGACAAAATGGTTGAAACATATATCCACACCTCGGATAGACCATGATCTAGACCATCTACAGATAGATCAGATAGCTCATCTACTGCAGTTCCTCAGCTTCCGTTGGGAGAGGTTGTGCAGGATTTGCCTTTTAGGCCAGATAGATAAAACCCGGTAAACATGTGCTACAGCAGATCATGCAGATTGTACGGGTCCCACATTAAAACACGATGAGCCACTGTAGACCACACCAGGTACAAAATCCAGACAAGATTATCTATCTGCCTTGAAAGGTCTAGGCCATGAACTGTGGGAATGATCTATATGATCTGTACTGTACATGATCTATCTGTGCCAGGTGTGAATATATCTCGCTCTGTCCATGGAAATGATACCAGACACGTACAGTAACATTTATACCAACGGTCCTTACATCGAAACCCTAACACAAACCTCGACAGTGACCGCCTGGGAAATTTCTCGGAAATTCAGATGAAAGGAGGAGTATTGATAATTAGTGTGAACTTTTAACCATGTTATCGAAGCTACTGCTGTAGGCCAACTCGTACTATTACGGGGGTCCATAGTTAATAGGACCTATGGTATACATTCAAAACATACATTTACCTATTTTACTAACAATATTTGGTCCTATTTACTTTGGCCCCCCGTAACAATAGTAAACGCTACTGAAATTTGACACGATAACTGAACAAGCCTCCCACCTCGCGTTCAAGATGCCTAGGTTTCCCGCATCCTGAAAGGGGTTCTTCAGGAAGCAAACGGCAAAAATCACGCAGCCCAAAGCCTGCCAGCAGCGTAGTGGCGGACAGCGCGACGGGGGCGGGGGCGGGGGCGGGGGGAAGAAGGGCAAAAACGGGGCATGGCAATAAATACCAGGTGTGCAGACAGTTGGCATGCTATAACAATAGGTTTACATCGTGAATGTCCAATGTTGCCACGACTCGGACATAGCAAGTACAGGTCATCTATAGATCATTCCCACTTCAGAGATGATCTAGATCCTTCATGGCAGATATATCATCTGCTCCTGATCTGTATGATATGGCTCATGTTTGCCCCGCGGGAGCCGTACAATGCGCGTGATCTAGGACAGGCAGGTTTCCTGGGTTGGATGATCTGTAGATCCTGCACAACCTGTCGCAACGGCAGGTGAGGAACTAGATGATCTATCTGTAGGCGATCTGTAGATGATCTGTCTGACACGTGCAACCTTCCAAGGGTGGGCCTAGTAGGGTAGATACTCTGAGGTACCGAGCTACCCCTAAAACAACACACAATATATTGTGCTATACCTTACTATACTATAGTATACACTACAGTATACTATACTATACAATATACTACACTATACTATACAGTACAATACAATGCTTCAACTATACTGTACCATACCATACCGTATCATACTATACTGCACTATACCGTACTATACTATACTATACTAAACTATGCTACACCATACTATACTATCTTCTCCATCCCCTCCCCGAAAATCACCTGTCTTACCCAAACACCAACTAAACCTATATTCTGCCCTCTCCCCGAAAAAAACGTGTATCACCCAAACATCAAAACAGTATCCGCCCCCTCCCCGAAAAACGCCTGTCTTACCCCAAACATCAAAACCTTATCCGTCCCCTCGCCGAAAAAACGCCTGTCTCGCCCAAACATCAAAACCTTATCCATACCAACCGCGAAAAACGCCCTCTCTCACCCAAACATCGACCTTCTCCGTGAGTTCCCTCTCCATGTACAGGTCCACCATCTCGGGCGCGCGGTACATGTGAGTCGTGGTTTTCTCCACGACCTCCTCCTCCGACACTCGCTGCTCCGCGCTTTCCAGCGGCACTCGGCCCTGTGCAGATAGCGTACCAGGTACGATATTTACGGGGGAGCGTAATGTAGTAATTATTGTGAACATAGGGGGATGCATGTTTTTTGCGGCATCATGTTGGGTTGTGACTACAATTGTGATAATTTGTAATAGATTGAATAGTGGTCGGTCGGTCTCTTTCATGAAAAGGCCATGGTGCAGATTGCTAGGGGCCGGTCCGTATCATTCACGAAGAGACCGTCGTGTTCGTGTACTGCGCACATGGTTTAATGATGCAGATAGACAGAGAGAGACGGAGAGGGGAGAGAGACGGGCAGAGAGGCAGAAGAGAGAGGCAGACAGAACAAACAGGGGAGATCGACACGTACAGTACTGTCGACACAAATAGACGCACTAACAGGCAGGCAGACACACCAAACAGACATAAAGACAAAACAGAAAAAACAAACATGCGGACAGACAGACAGACAGACAGACAGACAGATACGAGTATAGAGGCAAATAGGCAGGCAGACAGAGGCTCTAGAGGCAGGCAGGCAGGCGGACAAGATCTGTTTGTCTTGAGGTGCGCACACGGTTTGTTTTTAGTTACTGTGTGTGCGCTATTTTTCCGTTCACGTGCTCTACCCCTCGGAAGCACTCTTCCATTCCAGAGTTGCTGGGGCCTGTCTTGAGACCACAGACTGCGTTGTGGCGATGAGTTCACGTGAGAGCAACTGCGATGAAAACAATGACAACAACCACAACAACACCAACACCACCACCACCACCAACAGACAGACAGATACTAACCCAGCCAGCCAGCCAGTCAGACAGACAGACAGACAGACAGACAGAGCGGGTTCGTAAAACAAATAGGGCACGCACCTGCACGCATGAGCCGAAGTCGCAGAGCTTATATGCTCCCGACGACGACTTCAAGACGTTGTCGAGCTTCAGATCACGGTGCGTGATGCCCTTGTCGTGTAGGTAGGTGACAGCGCTGGGGACCGAAGCAGAGTGAAGAAGGGGTTTGGGGTGTGTACTCATGTTGTCCTCATGTCATGCATGGCCGTAGTCGTACATATGGGCGTACTCATTTTGTTGCTTGCCTTGGCCATTTCACCATTGACCACGCATCCCTTTCGAGTCGGGGCACCGTTCCTACTCCAAAAAGAGACACCTCCAACATTCGGGCGCTCATTACGCTGTTTCCATAAATTAAATAGAAACTTTTTGCCAATCTTATCCCCTTCCTGTCCTACATTTCGCCGCCTGTGAGAGCGATCGTGTTTTCGCTATCTAGTGTAGTGTACCAAACTCCTCCGGGTCACATTCCTCTTCTTCCCTCATATATCCTCTTCTAGCACACCCCGTTCCTCCTTGTACACTTCACATTCTCCTACTACGTGAGTTCCACTCTCTACTGCTTTGCCACACGTGCAGACACACACGGGTTAGGGGGGGCGGGGGTCGTTCTGGAAGGAAATGTACGTACCGTCTGAGTACTACTGTAACATTGATATACAACGGTCCTTACATACCGCCCGGAGAGACACAGCAGTACAGGATATCCATAATGTTCCTATTAATAAGGTACGAACATTGCTTAGGGTTAGGGTTAGGGTTTCTTATTTCATTTTTTTGAAAAAATCCTTCCAATTTATTGCCTTCGCCCATTTTTCTCTCTCATTTTTTTTTTTAAAATCCTTCCAATTTATTGCCTTCGCCCATTTTTTCTCTCTCATTTTTTTTGAAAAAATCCTTCCAATTAATTGCCTTCGCCCATTTTTCTCTCTCTCCCTCCTATCTGATACTCGTAACTCAGACCCGGAGTCACAAAAGCAAGTGCTTACTCCCCCCCCCCCCCGGAATACGATAAAAGATATACAGAGGAAGTTCGGAGAAGTAGCAGTAGATGTCCACAAGTATAAGAGGCAAGGAGAAGTAGTACTAGTGGGAGATTTTGACTCAAGAATTGGGAAGGCAAGCAAACTGAATGAGAACACTGGACAATATGGGGAAGTAACAAATGATAAGAATGGGGAAGAGGTGTTGAAGTTCCTCAAGCACAACGAGATGAACACGTTGAACGAAAGAGTAAAAAAGGAAGAACCGGAATGGACTAGACAGTGCATACAAAAGGGCGAAAGCTCTATCCTTGACTTTATAGTAGTAGAAAATGGAAGTGGTAAGGAAACGGAACTATGTATGCGCAGCGGACACAGGAACTACGGATCACTGTCTAATATGGACAGACAGTCAACAGACGAGAGTTATCAAACATAGAAGAGGGAGGAAATTGTATCGATGGAGAATAGATAAAAACTAGGAGGAGTAAAAGAGAAACGGGAAGAGTTCCAAGAAGAGATGGCCAAAAAAACAGAGAAATTTCCCGAGATGTTGGAAAGAATAGGTACAACAAGGAACGATATAGAAAGGGATGATGCAGGAGCTAGGATAATAGAAGGATGGGAGCAGTTGGTCAATACCACAGCAAGTAAAGTAATAGGGAAGAAGTTGATAGTATGCAACAGAGCGGTAAAATGGTGGGATGAAGAAGTGAAAGAGGCTATAAGGGCAAGGAGAAAGGCACACGCAAGGTATACATCGAGTAAAACTACGACAGGAAGGGAGGAATATGCTATAGCTGGAAAGAAAGTAAAAGAGATGGTAGAGAAGAAGAAGAAAGGGATATGGAAAGACTTAGTAAATAAAACGAATGAAGATTTCGAGGGCGGGATGAAGCAGATGTGGGTAGGGATAAAGGGTATACTTGGCAAACAAGCAGGAGAGGCAGACACGGGAAAAGCTACTATAGGAGCACAGAACGGTAAAATGGTTGGTAGTTCGAAGAGGAAAAGGGAAGTACTAGCAGAGCATTACCGAAAGCTAGGAACATCCACAGTCAGCGAAACCTTCGACGCAGAATTCGAGAAGAAAATCAACGCGAGGGCAGAGGCGAACATAGATATATCAGCAAGGGAAGACAGTGGTCCGGGAGGGTTTCAGAGAGAGTTCACAAGGGAAGAAGTAAAGAAGTGTGCAGCTAAACTTAAGAATAGAAAGGCGGCAGGGGCAGACCAAATAGTGAATGAAGTTATGAAGTACGGGGAGAAGAAATGCTTACCATGATGGTTATGTTGTATAACTGGATATGGGAAAACGAGTACGCACCTAGGAGGTGGAGAGAAAGAGCAGTAGTAAACTAATTCAAGAAAGGATATAAGGCTGACCCGGGAAACTATAGAGGGATAACGCTACTGAGCACAGTACGCAAAACATTTTATAAGATTTTGAACAATAGCATGGGAACGATGATGGAGAAGGAAGACAAAATAAGCGAAGGGCAAGCAGGGTTTAGGTCAAACCGTAGCTGCGTAGACCATGTGTACACCTTAGGTAAGATTATTCAAGGTAGGAAAGACGCGGGGCTAACACGTACAGCTTCTTTCTAGATGTGCAGAAAGCCTACGACACGCTATGGAGAAATGGATTGTGGAAAAAACGGTGGGAAATCGGAATCAGAGGAAAGATGTGGAGAAAAATAAAAAAGATGGAGAATGTGCGAGAGGTACTGTGATGCTGGACGGGGAAATATCGAAGTATGTTGACATTTTACAAGGAGTTGCACAGGGATGTACGTTGTCACCTAACTTATTCAAGATAGACATTAACGACCTGATAGTAGCAGTCGAGGCAGCAAGGCAGGGAGTCACGGTAGGGGAAGATACGGTGTCGGGATTTTGATGTTTACGGATGACTTCGTGGGGATATCAGAACACCCGAAGGATTGCAGAAACAAATAGAGAAGGCGCTAGAATACACCAGGACATGGAGGGTGACGGCGAACGTCAAGAAATGCGCAGTAGTTGTTTGTAACGAAGATAAGGTAAACCCGGTAAATTTCAGTTGGAAGTGAGGAGAAGATGAATTGCCGATCGAAGACTAGTATACACACCCTGGCGTAGAGATCTCAAAATACATATAGCAAAAGTAATAGGAAAGGGTAAGGTACAAGTAGGCAAGATGGATGCGATCCTAACGCACCTTGACACTAGGATTAAGAGATGTATCCTGATGAATGTGATAGTACCAAAGCTAGAATATGCAGGAGAAGTATGGGAAGGGAACGCGAAACTCGTAAAACAGTTGGAAACAGTACAAATGACAGCAGCTAAAAAAATACCAAGATGCTCAAGTACGACTAGTAATGCAGTACTAAGAGCAGAACTGGGAATGCACCCACTCAAGACAAATAGAGACATGGGAAAGTTGAACTGGCAATATGAAGTCAGGAACATGCCAAAAAAGAGGTTGCCAGACATAGTTGATAGAGCTGTATGGGAGAAAGTAATAAAAGAGCGAGCTGGAATAAGGTGGGATGGCGTAGTTGAGAAAGTATGGAAGGATATAGGGGGAGACCAAGAATAGATAATGTCCGCCGGGAAGTTTGGGAGGTACAAGGCAGCAGTAGAAGAAAGGATAGAAAGAAGGGAAAGGCTAGCGCTAAGAAACAAGGTGGAATCGGAAAAACACTCAAGAGATATACGGAGGATTGAGGGAAGGAATAGGAATGAAAACGTATTAGCATGGCCTAATGGACTTCGCGAAAACGCTGAAACTGCGATTTCGTGTAGGGGACCTGGACCTGCCAGAAAGAAGAAAGAGGTACACCAGTAGCCGGGAGGAGGAGGAAGTAGATGCACAGATGTGCGCGTGTGGTAAAGTAATAGAGTAAAACTCACATAGTAGGAGAATGTGAAATATACAAGGAGGAACGGGATGTGATAGAAGAGGAAATGAGGGAAATCGACGAATGTGGCATGGAGGAGTTTGGATAAATAGCAGCGAGAAAACGATAGCTATCCTGGGAGATAAATGGTGGCCACAGGAGGCCAAACAAGAAGGGGATAATATTAGCAAAAAGTTTAATGGGCGCCCCATTGTTGGAGGTGTCTCTAGTAGGAGTAGGAACGGTGCTCCGTCTCGAAAAGGATGCGTGGTCAATGTTCAAATGACTAAGACAAGCAACGAATGAGTACCCCCCCCCCCCCCCCCCCCCCCCCCCCCCCCCCCCCCCCCCCCCCCCCCCCCCCCCCCCCCCCCCCCCCCCCCCCCATGCCTTCATATTTTTATCGCGAGAAAGGTGCGCACGACTCGCGTCGAACCATGCACGCACACACCAGGCGCGGGATAAACCGTGCTACTGCTTTAAATGCAGGTTGCCTCTGGATACTACGTTGAACCACGCGCTCTTGCCCCGCCCCAAGGCCTTCTGCGGCCTACTTCGAAGATACAGAAGCGTTTCCGTAGCTACTATAGCAGACGGGATACGGGGATGCAACACCAATACTCCTACATGGCAACCACAAATATGGCTTCTTGCCGCAAGAAATCGTGAAAAACAGGGATGCTGGCCCAGCCAGGATTTACTGCGTTAAGAAACAGGGATGCTAGTCTAGCCTGGATTTCTTATAGTAACAAACTGTACGGAACAGCGATGCTACATTTATCACGGTAAGAACAGGGATATGCTGATCCGGCCCGAATTTCTCACTGACAAAAACAGGGGTGGTGATTCAGCTTGGATTTAAGACTGTAACAAAGTATAACAACAAGGGGTCGCTTGCCCAGCCTGGATTTCTTGCTCTTAAGACACAGGGAGACGGACCCAGGATGGCTTTCTTGCCGCAAGGCAACAATAAAGAGGGATCCGCCTGAATTTCCTCCTGTAGTGACACCCAAATCAAGAGGCATATTTGGCCCAGCCTGGATTTTTGTTTTCAATATCTCCGGGCGCATCCAGCAGCGCACATGCTGCACCGTCGGACTGCTGTCCCTCCGGGACGGTCCCAGACTGCGAATCCGTGTGCGACATGCTATTACGGGGGTCCATAGTTAACGGGACCAATTTTTGTTAGTAAAAATAGGTAAATATATAGTTTTTTAAGTATACCATAGGTCCTATTAACTATGTACCCCCGTAATAGAGAGAACCCCGCCACCTGGTGGTTCCTGCGGAAGCGGTTGAGCCTCTCGCCAAAGGCTACTCGTACCCCTACACAAAATCGGATTCAATCCCAAACCTTCATGCCGTAAAGATCGTTGAAACCTTCATATATACCACAAAAAAGGAATACCGCAGAGAGCTTTGAAAACCTTCATATATACCAAATAACGGTATACCGTAAAGAGCGTTGAAACCTTCATATATGTTGTTGTTGTTTTCTTCACGTTAAACCGTTCTTTCTACCCGTCGACATCCAGCACAACCAGTGTCCGTGCCGATTCTTCAATCCTAGAGAGATACAAGTTCTGTGGTCACAAAGCTACGCCACAGAGGTACTACGTTGCCACGTATGCAATGCAATGCCATGTCATCATACTGCGTACGACAGGCACGACATACACATTCCATGACCTAGAGAAACTAAACGAAACAAAGAGAAAAACAAAAACAAAAACAAAGGCAAATCTCGCACTACCCAGGGAAAAGACAGAGCAAAATGAGCTGTTGAGTCCTGGGTGGCTATCCCTACCTCTTGGTCGAACCTAAAGGAGGTCGACTAAAGAGGTCCGGCAAGTTCATGACATGAACACTGGTGGAGTGTCATGTTAAATCTGTGTTCTACAGATGGACAAGAACCGGTACACAAATAAGAAAGTGTGTTGGGCGTAAGCTTTTTTTACCCAGATCTCCAGGGAAGATCAAAAAAAAAAAAAAAAAAAAAAAAAAAAACAAAGACAATTCGAAAGAGAAAAAGAAACAAGAAAAAAGAAACAAATATATACCTGGTATATGTATATACAGCAACAAACCATCGTACGCCCCCCGCAGGGGATCTGGGAGACACTTGAAAAGGAGCTAGAAAAAAAAGGAAAAAGAAGAAAACACCACTAGTCAACAGAGTACGACTAAGAACCAGGGGAAAACAACAGGCAAACCAAACAAAGAACAAGGCATGCTCCAGGTATATAGCAAACAACGGTGAGCGTTGAAACCTTCACATATAACAAATAACGGTCTACCGTAAAGAGCGTTGAAACCTTCATATATAGCAAACAACGGTGAGCCTTGAAACCTTCACATATAACAAATAACGGTGTACCGTAAAGAGCGTTTGAAACCTTCATATATACCAAAAAACGGTATACCGTCAAGAGCGTTGACTTTCGCGAAGGGATGCGATCGTTTAACAGTTCTGCTTGTTTCCTCTCAACAACGGTAAGGGTGCTAGCTAAAGTCGAACGTTGCATTTTCGAAAGGCTCTCGACCAGATCTTTCCGATAACACCTCTCCCCCTTGTTCGATAAGATCTTTCCGAAAACGCCTCCCTTGTTCGGTATTGGCAACCTTCCTTCCCGTTCCGAAAAAATCGAGCGCTGAAAAAACGACTTGATTGTAGTACAGGATCGGCCACACGAAGCATGATAAGGAGGCATGCTGCCAGGGTAAGGGGGTAGGGGATGTGTCCGAATTGCTGTAAGGTGAGGAGCCGTGAGACACACGCGCATCATGCTGATACTGCTTGGAATGCTGCTCGCTATTCCTACGAAGGAAAATAACACATTGACAAGTCGCTACTACACCTGGGCCCGTTCAAACCCAAGCAACTTACAAAATCGAAATTTCGAAAATCAAAACTCACGAAAATCGGGAGTCCAAAGTCGAGAAACCGAACTAGCCTTGTATGTACTTCGAAAACAAAACAAGCTTAAATTGAAGGTAAACAATGTAGTCTTCTGTGTTCCGTGGATTCACAAACCTGACGACATCGATGGTGATAGAGAGCACCGCCGCCTGCCCCATACGGTTCCCACCGAGGCGATTGAGCTCTTCAAGAAGGTTACCTCTAGGACAATACTCCATCAGAATCACACCCACCCTGGGGCCCGGGAGTTCCATCGCGGTAACGATCTGCCGGACAGGGGATGGGAAGGGGGGGGACGGGATTGGATGGAATGGGATGGGATGGGACGGGATGAGATGGGACGGGGTGGGATGGGATGGGGTGGGATGAAATGGGGTAGGATGGGATAGGGTGAGGTGGGATGGGTGCGGTGGGATTGGGATGGGATGGGACGAGATGGGGTAGGATGGGGTGGGATGGGATATAATGGAAAAGGGTGCGATGGGGTGGGCTGGGATGGGATGGTGTGGGTGGGATGGGACGGTATGGGATGGGGCGGGACGGACCGAACCGACCTTATCGTACCGTGACGTACAATACCGCACCGCATGCGATTTTGAGAACCGATGAGAATCTGGTACCTGTACTACAGCAGTAGTACTCATCCCTGATGTACGTCTATACCTCACGCAAAACCAGCTTTTGACTAAAAATTTACCAAGTACACCAGGGTATATGCGCGCAACCCGACGTACAGTCCACACATCGGTGAAGGATCATTCATAGATCATCTACAGATCATCCCCACTTGATAATGATATAGATACTTCAGGACATATACATAAATTCCTGATCTGTATGATCTGCATGATCTGTACGATCTAGCTCATGTTGCCGGGTGGGAGCGGCATAACCTGCATCATCTAGGACGCGTTTCCTGGGTTGGATTCGTACTACACAGATCCTGCACAAGCTCTGATAATAGCGGCAGGTTAGGATCTAGAATATCTATCTGTAGATGATCCATCTATCTGTGGATGATCTGTCCCGACATGTGGAACAGCCAGTCCCATCCATCTACTGTCGGAAATACACATGAATATTTTTCACCTGCACAATATTGGGGTGGGCAATCGAACGCATGGTCGATGCCTCCTTTTCGTACACCGCCCTCCCCTCCCGGCTCTGGAGGCTCGACCGTTTCATCACCAGCGCCCTCCCTGTCTGAACATCCTGCGGCGCGACAAAACGTGGTTCACGGGACAGAGTATCATCATGATCATGATCATGATCATCACCACCATCATAATCGTACCTACCATGATCACCATTAGTATCGTTATCGTCATCATCATAGTCATACATTTCATCACAGCACCAACGAAACCCATAACATTGATCACTATTGCGGGGGGCCATAGTAAATAGGACCTACGGTACACACAAAAACCTATATATTTACCTGTTTTCATCAACAATATTTGGTCCTATTTACTATGGCCCCCCGGAATCACAACAGGTATCTTAAAAAGGTTCGACAAAACAACAACCACAACGGGAGCACAACAACCGCAGCAACCAAAACAGCAAAGCACCGGCACAAGCACAGAGGCAACCACAATCACGACCACAACCAACCATATCACTACAAAACGCCGCCACCGCCACCACCACAACAGCATCAACGACAACAACAAAAATCACGCCTGCTCCACGACCAACACACCATCACCACCACCACCAACACCAACACCAACAACAACAAAAAGATACAAAGACACGTGGGCTACCCCCGTCCACCAGCGTAACGAGGACCGTGCCCGGGGGCGCGTGGCGAGGAACGCCCCCCCCCCCCCCACCCCTTTTCAACATGCAGTTCCAAAACGTACTGCGGGTGTTCATACTATTAAGAATAGGGGGCACACCTTTGCTTTTTTTTTTTTTTTTTTTTTTTTTTTTTTTTTTTAACAACGGCTAGCTGTGAGATCGAGAGTTTCGTCGAACCTGATATTTGCAAGCTGATTGTGTTATACTATTAACAGTCTTGGCTTTTTATTACTTCACCGCTCAACCCACGGGAGGTTCTATCTACCCAAACGGGCCTTCCGAACAAGCCGTGGTTACAGTATTGCGGGGGAACATAGTAAACAGGACCAAATATTGTTAGTAAAAATAGCGAAATATATACGCTTTTGTGTATACCGCAGGTCCTATTTAATATGCCCCCCCCCGTAATAGTACTGATCTTCCCTCCTTTCTCCACCCGGCACTCGCCTTCGCCAACATCACACGCAGTCTTCGCGCAGCATTTCCTCTGTTCGTCGATTATCATCGAATTTTTGCCAACACGCGATTTATTTCACTCTTGGCGACGGGAACAAAAATGCTCAGAAAAAAACGCCTGCAATGCATTACAACTCCTACAACTCCTTGTATTGTGGTGCGCAAAGCGCACCGCCCATCCTTAATCTGGCAGGCTGCGTTGCTCCGAGAGGTCGATGCTCTAGCGGTCATTTTTTCCCGACAACACTATCCTCTGCAGTACCAACACCCAAGATGGTTTGCAGCAGAATTCATACTATTTCGGGGGACTGTTAAGATTAAGGTCGGGACACTTTGTATCCCTGGACAGGTTTGCCTATTAACTCCTTTAGTACCGCAGGCCCGATTTGGGGACAAACCAGTCTAATTCCAAGTGATTTGTCCCCAAAACGGGACTGCGGTACTAAAAATGTTAAGTCGGTACTCGTTGGTACTCACGTGTGTTGTTTGCTTAGAGATAGAATAATAGCAGCTTTATTCCTTTCGTGCACGCGGAGACAATAAGAGCCGAGCTCGTGCCTCGCTGAGAAAACCCCTGGTTTTCCATCTACGAAACGCCTCCCAAGTACTATAAATACGATCCCAATACTTGAACCCAGGTAATTACCGGGCTTTCAGCCTCATTCAAGGCAGTATCATAACAGGACCATAGTAAATAGGACCTACGGTACACACAAAACCCCACATATTTCCCTCTTTTTACTATTACGGGGGGGGGGTCCATAGTTAATAGGACCTATGGTGTGCATAAAAACCTATATATTTACGTATTTTTACTAACAAAATTTGGTCCCATTAACTATGGACCCCCGTAATACTAATATTTGGTCCTATTTACCATGGTCCCCCGTGAACAGTATAGAGAAATACGCCGCGACGGGACGCTCGTGCAACAACTGTTCAAGTTCCCCCAGGTGGTTCAAGATTGAACCATCTGCACAGCAATTACTGCGGTAACCGGACACATTGTCGGATGGCAAATGCTATGCTAAAGTAATTGCTCCTGCCCGTGCAATTACCGACCTACGCAAGACCACAAAGAGCATATACCGGTGCGATACCTCCACCATGAATATGACAGGCTGCCGTATCGAACGCTACCGTGCTGCACATTTTACGACGAGTACTGCCGCTTTTCTGAAAGCTGTTCGGTCATTGCCATCCTTGAAACATACCATGAAAGAACAAGCACGACAACACGAACGAAACCCGTGAAAAGAAACGCCTCCTCCTGCTGCTTCTTACCTCTGCGAATGAGATTGTTACAGCCTTGTCGCCTTGCCTCGATAAGTCATCATATCCCAGGTACATCACTCGGTCAGGAACGCTATTTCGGGGGACCATAGTAAATAGGACCTACGGTACACACAAAAGCTATATATATTCACCTATTTTTGCGAACAATATTTGGTCCTATTTACTATGGTCCCCCGTAATAAGTATGTTTTGGGAACGAACACGAATCCCGAAACGCTCGCTCCATTTCCGGACCGCGTGGTACATTGCACAATCACAGAGCTATCTGCAGCTACTTTAGCTCTCCGCGTACAGCTCTATGTACGAGAGCGCAAAATAAGTACCAGGTAGAGCTGACGCTGTGAACTCGCGCAGCAGGATACATACAACCATCGCCAATGTGTGCGCCTTCGTGGAAGGTTCTAAGAAATTTATCAGAATCTAATTGTACGTGCAGTAGCGTTCGGCGGTCGTGACACCCCTCAAAAAATCAAGCAAAAAAATAAACATGCTAAGACACCCGAATTCGCTCGTAAAACATAAGTCCGCATGTCGATCAGATCGCGATTTACCTGATCTATGTACTGCAGATCATCTAGATCGCAACCTGCCGTTATGATGTGCTGTGCAGGAGCTGTCCACAGCAGTACAAATCCGACCCAGGAAACATGTCCTACACCATACAGATTGTATGGCTCCCACCCGTCAGCATGAGCTAAATCATACAGACCATACAGATCAGGGATCTATCCATGTGCCTGCCCTGCAATATCCAGAAAAAGCACTGGGATAGAGCTGCAGATGATCCGTCACCGATGTGTGTACTATTCGTACCGCCACGCCGCCGTATTTGCCCTTCGGCGACCCAGGCATGGCGACCAAAACGCCAAGCAGCGGTCTTTCCCCAACCATCTATCACTCTGGACGGAATTATAAGAATCGTTTCGTATGGATAGTCATGGCCAAACGATCCTTACGTTTTCGCGCACATGAGGAATTTACATAAAAAAAAGAGCGAATCGAAACACTCGCAGCAGCTTTTTTGGCTGCCGAGCGTGTCCCTCAAGTTCTCTACTTCTGGCATCGCTTTCATTCATTTCTGACACACATTGTAGCATCCTATGGACGCTATACTTTGCGCACCGCGGGTTAGCAACAGCAACTCCCCGCCTTGAACCAGTGATGAACCCACTAGCACGTACCACCCCATCTCTAACCTTAAGGTCCTTCGTTGAATACCATTTCACCCTTTTAGTGCTGCACTGTCAATACACCTAAATCTGACACTAATTCCAAGTGTTTAGTGCTCACAACGGGACTGCAGTCCTAAACGGGAGCACAACCCAAACGCTCCTCACGTGTATTTCTGGACGGAGTGCTACCAACTTTGCCACGATGCTGGTGGCGAAAGCCGCCGTAGAATACTACTGTACTGTACCTGGTATATATTTACTACTACTGCTGTTGCTATGGAGACATTTCATCGAGTTTCCTCGCGTTTCAGGAGGGGGTGGGGGGGGGGCGTACTCGTTATCATGCATGGCCGTAGTCGTATTACCATAGACCCGGGGGGGGGGGGGGGGGGGCAACGTCCGTCCGTCCGTCTAGTGTTGGTGTGGACAGTGCAGTGGCAACACTACTGAATAGTACAAGTACTACCCGGGTGGACGGGACCCACTGGAAGGTGGATGGATGGGACCCCCGGGACCCCCCCGTTCGAGTTCGCACTGGAAGGTGGGTGGACGGGACCCCCGTGACCCCCCCTTTCGAGTTTCCACGGGAAGGTGGGTGGACGGGACCCGCCCTTTTCCGAGTTCCAGTTGGAAGACAGGTAAGAGGCAGACCTTCGAAGCACCTTTCGGAACGTCAAAAATTACGAAACGTGTGGGTTTCGCCTACGTACGTTCAGTGGGCTTCGCGTGATCGTTCACGTTTCAAAAGGTGCTTTCGAAGGTCTGTCGTGTGCCTCACCTTAGATTGGGGGGGGGGGGGTCCCGTTCACCGGTAGGGATTCGAAGTGGTGGGGTCCCGTTCACCCGTCCGTGGACAAATGTTGGTATCGCAAAATCACGAGGTGAGGCTTGCCCCGTTCAAGAAAAAAGAGGCAGGCATAAAGGATACGCTCTCTTTCTGCTGTTGCACTGACCGATGCCGTCCCCGTCGCCTTTTCTACATCAAAACTCCCAAAAGCAGCCGTGCTGCTGCTGTGCAGTACCTAAGCAGCACCTATCATAAGTACACGCGCAGTCGCATGACGAAAGAGAAAACCAAATCCATGACGGTATACAAACTCCAATCCGCAGAACAATCGATGATGGTATCACATGAAAACGTAGCGCCAACGCACAATAGACGGCACACAGCAGACAACACAAGTATCATAGTGCAGCATCTTTGAACCCCATCGCGCACACATACAATAAACACGCTGGGAGGAGCAACTATGTTGGGAGATCGCGGTTTGACCCCTCGACTGACCGCCCCTTCGTACTAAAACTAGTACAACAGGCCAAAATACCTTGACGCACCGTTCTAGGCGGGTCTCCTGTCATGGAGTAATTGGGGTGGAGCCCGTCAGCGCATGAAAGAGAAAGATGGTCAACTCACGGAAGAAGAATACGTTTTTCTGGTTTTCAATGGCCAACAGGGAAATCAGTCACTGCTCTCTACTGACGTACGCTACGTAGAGTAGTATATAGTAGTTGTGAGATGTAAGCAGTAGAAACGGGCAAGGGCAGTAGTGCTCATTCGTTTGTTCTCTGCCTCTCGTGCGCAGCCGCGCGAGCATGAGCAGAGGTACATACATGATCGGATGGCACGACACTGCTTGCTGCTGTTGATAGATAGGCCTAGAGACTGCAACTATTGTGGTGCACCAGAGCATCGGCAAAGCAGAAATGCAAGGAAAGTAGAGTAGCACCTTGGGGAGAAGGTGGCTTGCCACGTTTTCGATAAAACGGCTGACACACCCTGTGTACGATATGAATAGAACTACTCTGAAACTCTGAACCTAAGCCAATCAGACCTAAGCAACCAATGGTTAGTGTAAGTCCCTTTGTCTCGTACACAACAGCAGTATGTGTCTATCATTTTCTCCAACGAGTGGTGAGCTCTATTAATAGCTGGCTTGGGTCTTGGGGAGGGCTGAACATTTGGCTCGGACAAAAAATGGTTGAAACATGCTTGATTTTACCCCTGGTACACACTAACGATTCCAAACCTCCAACCCCGACCACCTGGGAAGTTTCCCGGAATGTTCCAGGATGTAATGAGTTAGTGTTGACTATCAACCATTTCATCGAAGCTGGCCCAATTTGTGAACAAAACTTGACCTCGGGAGCAACGGGGGGGGGGGGGGGGGGGGGGTTTCCGAGCATAGGTCGGGTTGGTCATGCCGTCATGACACCTTCGACATGAGACCCCCACCCAAAGATGTCGGGAGACAGCACTTTTACCCCTTGACAGACACCGTCAAGGCCAATGTCTGACAGACAGCCTTGACAGCCAAAACCCGGGAACGCTAAGAAAAAACCCCGTTCTTCCGGAAACGCCTGAAAATATTGTCGAAAGTAGTGTGTTTTCCTGTATTTTAGTTTTTTTTTTTCGGTATTTTTATTTATTTCCGATCTCGATCTACAGAAAAATGCAATGGAATAGTAAGCTCTATATAAAACGAGTAAAACACCTGCACGTAAAAATAGAAAAATAGGGGGTTTCCACACATGAAAATAGGCTTTTTTCTGCCAGGGGGGTAGGGGACATATGTCTACACAGATGGATTTTCCTCGACGACACTTGCCAGACAGACAACTTGACACTGACATGTCTCCTGACACGTTTGCCCGCACCAAACCGTGTCACATGGTCGTTGGGTCGTGTTTTTGGTACAGGGTAAATTGTGGAATAAAATGACCACTGGTAAACCATAGAGGCCAGAGGCCAGATGGCGGTCGTGTTTTGGCGGCATTCGAGACGATGTTACAAAAAAAAAACGGAATATTTTCTCCCCGACAAAATAAACTACAGCAGCAGTAATAATGAATGCCCTGAATGTACCAGGGTATGCATTTTTTAATTTATCAACTACGAACTTGGTCGTAAAAATTGATTTCCGGAGATACGTGTGTTCTTCACATTAAACCGGTTTTTCTACCCGTCGACATCCAGCACAACCAGTGTCCGTGCCGATTCTTCAATCCTATTAATAGAGAGATACAAGTTCTGTGGTCACAAAGCTACGCTACAGGGATACTACACTAACTCACTGTTACCAGTATGCAGTAAGCAGAGTACACAACGCACGTGCAAAGGAGCGGGTCGATTGGGCTGAGGGGATGAGGCGGCCATGAAGAACGGCCGCAAGACGGCACACGGAGACCCATGACCGGCGCCCACACCATCATCATGAGAGAAGCAGTCATGGTTTTTTTTTCTGGTTTTGTTTTTCACGAGGCAGTAGTATGCACATGTTATTTACAACTCTGGTCTTTGTAGTGTTGGCGAGGTGTGTACGACCCTTCACGGGGAATGACCCACGCAATTATCAGGGACGTGGTATCATAGCTGTGCTGCATCTTTTCTCAGACAGTCCGGGAAGAGATGGCGATCGATCGTTGATACTTGTGTGCTGGTTTTTGGTTCGATTGCTCCTTTTTCACTGCATGTCCGCGAGTCGTCGCTCTGACAGCACCCCAGACAGCAGGCAGGCGTGTTCCTCTCTGTTTTCACGACTACCATGCGTTTCGTACCGTGCAGGCAGCACTCCAGACATCAACTCTGTGGTCAGTAGCCACGAGTTGGTTAGTTGTGGGAACGGGGGGAACTCTGCTCTATGCTGTACTGGTACAAGTAGTTGAGAGGATATACCCGCGGCCATGTTATTAATAGTCCAGTTTGCACATTGCTTTCATCTTGTTAGCGCCTTCTTCATCACGTGTATTTTTTAGGTAGCCGAACTTTGATCTTTTTAATGGTTTTTCGGATTTTCCTATTACGAGGGACCGCAGAAAATAGGACCTACGGTAAACGCAAACACCTATATATTTCACTTTTTTTACTAACAATTTCTGGTCCTATTTACTATGCCCCCCCGTAATAAGGGCTTCAGCACCTTCTTGTGACCACGGGCTCGTTCGTTTGAGAGTCAATGTGAGAATAACAAAAACAACAACGCAATGCAATGCCATCATACTGAATACGACAGGTACGACATACGCGTTCTATGAAGGAGAGATAACACAAGGAAACGAACAAACAAAAAAAACAACAAACAAAAAACAAAAAACAAAAAACAACGAACAAAAAACAAAAAACAAAAAACAAAAAAAACAAAAAAAAAAAAAAAAAAAACAAAAAACAAAAAACAAAAAACAAAAAACAAAAAACAACGAACAAAAAACAAAAAACAAAAAAACAACAAACAAAAAACAAAAAACAAACAACGAGACGAAATATGTTATGAGTCACGTTTACGTTCACGTTTATTAATAGTACACCCGTAATATGACGCCGTTCGCGTCCAAGAAGCATGGGGAAAATGTACCAATCGGAGTACAGCAGTCTAATGTATCATGCATCGTAGGGGTTCAGAAGCAGCATTCTCGGGGTGGCCCAGGGCATACCGGTATACCAGTTATATCTGATGCCAGGTACGTACCAGGTGCTGTATGCCAGGCACTATACTGCTGTATGCTGGGTACAAGCAGTATGCATCTTGCAGCGACAACCGCCAGACGTCACCTGTCGGCCAAGCGGCGGAGCCCTATCGTCCTATCGCATGATACAGGCCAGTTGCAGCAACAGCACTATTTGTTACCTGGTACACCAGTAAAAATACCTGTAGGACGTGCAGGATACGTGCATGTGTACCTGTGGTACAGGCTTGGTGTTATACCTGGTATAACTGAATTGGTACGGAGGATTACCTGGTATCAGTATTACCGCTGTACCTGGTACCTGGTACGAGATGCAAGTACCAGGGTGTGCAGTGTGCAGTTTGCGGCGTACGTACGCTCAGTCGGGGGAATGAATACTGCATGACGGTGGTGTCCGACAGCAGTGTTGTCGTGGTCGTCCACAGACCTTGCACTGCACGTGTGGTACTCGAAGCACATCTTTTTAGGGCGAAGAACCGCACGGTGACAGGCTGTACGGAATGTCGACGGGTAAAACGCGCACAGAAAAAACCAAGAAGAATACTTGTACACACATGATTACGATGCTCTATTACGGGGGGCCACAGTAAATAGGACCAAATATTGTTGGTAAAAATAGGGAAATACATAGGTTTCGTGTGCACCGTAGGTCCTATTTACTACCAGCTACCTGGTACGTAGTAGGGCGAGCACCCAAGCGCCCCCCTGTCCATCGACCCTTCAGCCTTGCCTTCTATGTATGTACAGCAGTGTAGCCTGGAGATTCACATACCTACCCACATGGTGTTACATGTGAGATACAGCAGTATGATGATAAGTGCGACTTAAAGAGAAATTGACGCGTGCCCATCCCACATGACAAGCTTGACAAACAGCAGCCATGACGACCGCCCGCCCTTGTCGTGAGCGAGCTTTACGTTTCCCGATTGCACCATCAACGTACGTAGATACATGCCGGTACAGATAAACGAGTGATGACTGCTGTACCTGGTAGGTCGATGAACTCTTTATGATATTTGTATGACACCAGCACATCATCTACAGGAAGGAAACTACTTGTTGTCTGTTTGTTCCATCTCGTGAATGGTGATCGTGACTGCTTGCTCCCTGGTACCGTAGAGTCGGACGTAGTCTACGTAAGTAGTCATGGAGAGGAATGGTGCGGCATAGGGTAGTGTATGCAGCTGCTGTAGTGTTCGGTGTAGCATTGTGGTCTACAGCAGCAGTGGGTTGCAGCTGTATAATATCAATATTAATAGTAGTTTGGGTAGTTAGTGCTGCCGTATAAGCTGCCGCTCTTGGTATGACTGCCGTGGTTTTATAGGCTGTTTGTTCCGCCAGCACTCTATCCCGATATAATAAGGATTGTATGATCATGAATACGAATATTAAAGCGGTCCTTACATTTCCGAACAAAGGTGGAAATATCATCGGTGAAAGCGTCCTTTCCGACTAAAACGTTACCCTGACGGTATACTATTACCAAGTAAATGGGGCGTTCGGGGCAACGGGGAAGCAACGATTGGATTCCGAATTTTCATTTTCTCATGAGCAGAACACAAGCTTGCCAGAGCCGAGGAGCGCGGCCAACGTACAAATACGGTTCGCCCAGTTTGCATGAGAGCGCTGGACCTCTCCACTGTCGCTGCATATTGTACGAGATAGGAGCACAATTTGAGCAGGGAGGGTTACAATGTACAGCATTGGTCAGGGCCCCCGTACTCGTAAGGACTCGGCGTTCGAGATTCGAGAATTGAGTCGCGGATAGTTCAACCGCCTTTCTTTCTGTATGTGACTCGGGGACAGAGAAGCCGCAAGCAACAGCACACCCGAATTATCAAGCAAGCAAGTACCAAGCAAGGACGAAACACTTTGTTGCTGCTTGTGCTGTTTTTTACTGCGCATAAAGAGGTCGAAAACCAGATCGATCGTACCCGTACATACCTCTACCAAGTGGATGAACGCAAACCCTCCCTCTCCGAGACTCCGCTTCAGACGGACCGTGTGTCGACCGATCTTGAGCTCCTCGACAGACCCCGGGTTCCACGAACCATGTCGTAACATCCTCTTGATCCTTGGCAGAGGTGGGACTTGGCTCCGGCGTCTGGTTCCGAGGTCAAGCTCCCTTATCTCTGCAAGTTCCAACCGTCAGCAGGCACTGGCAACCATTCCCAAGGGTCAGCAGATCGTGGACGATCACAGCGGAGCAACTCTCCGCTCGCCTACGGTCAGTAGCAAGCTGAGCGCGTGATAGCATTTCTCTTTCAAACCCAAAATCTGAAAACCCCCAACCCCGCTAGTATAAGGCCTTCCACGGTGGTACAGTTTGAGCTGTGGCTCCGAGCTGCGCGTGAAGCACAGTCCTCGCTCTTTACGAGCAACGTCTGGCAAAGATGAGCAGCAAGCTGAATGGCGAACTCGTAGCCAAGGCTGTGGAAGACATCCTAGCCTACTCGGCTGGTGAGACCATCAAGAAGGGCGATGCTGAGGTCGTGGGGAAGAAGCGCAAGTTCACGGAATCCATCGAACTCCAGGTACCACCAACCCTTTTCCTTTGCGCACGCACTGCTACGGCGTGGGGCGTCACGAGTGCGCACTCCCCACCCGCCTCCCTCAGGTAGCATCTAACACCACGCCTGTATTGCTCGTATTTACGCTAATATTATGTCTCGTGCCGGGGCAATGTCGAATTCCGAGGGGTGGCTTCCCTATCCCGCGATTTCTGTCCTTGCTTGGGCATTCATTCGTGGAGTTCAAGGCAGCAAATCAGACACAACGAATGTCCACCACAAAAAAAGTAGTGCTGATGCTGGTGCTTCGAGGCAGAGGATGTGAATGGGGAAGGTCTATGCAAAGAAATGCGAGGGATGTCTATACGAGTACGTGTATAGCAGCAGCGCAAGGGATAGACTATGCAAGCAGCAGCAGTATCCCGGAAGAGCAGTCGCGTGCATTTTCATGTTGTGCGTAGGCCCATACCAAAAAATCGGCGTAGTGCTCGTACGCTGGCACACGATCATGCCTACTGCTGTCTTCATCACTCGTACTATTAATATTAAGCAGTACGACTTTGTGTTCGCTGTCGCCAACAACGAACGCTTCCAAAACGATTTTCGATGTATTTTCGTACGATATTTTTCGATAGTGGTACTGCTGTATTTCTTTCGATAAGTGATACTTCAATTTCAAGTTTCGGGTGTGTGCCCCACATGTTGTGGAGGAAACCGGGTCTGAAATTCGTCCCAGCAGGGGGTGTGTTATCTTGCCTGTTGTACGGTACTACTGCTGTACGTATGTGTAAGATGTGACACCCCTGTGGCACCCCTGGTCCCAGTTTCGAAAACGAAAATAGGGGCTTTGGGAAGATTTCGTCGAGAAGGTTGTACAGACGCATCGCTGGTCGTACTCAGTACGCCCTCCCCCTGTTGTCGAGAAACTCATCAGCTTTTCGGAAGCGTCGAAGGGGGTGTGTTGTCTTGCGTGTTACACGGATACGTACCGTCTTGATGCACAGCTCGTCGGAAAGTAGTTTGACTTTGGTACTATCGCAGAAACAGCGTATTTGGTGAAAAAAACGAACGACGCACTATTGATAGGGTCAACGAACACCCGAGGGCAACGGCGTGCGCTATGTGCAGCTGCGTCCTGCACAAAACTTTTGTGCAGGACCTGTGTCGTCAATTACAACCTTACACGTGGCAGTCACGCGGCTCCGGTGCGTGTTTTGATGGCGTTTTCAAAAAAACGCTGGGCGGTCGAAAGACCCGCCTTGAACAATAAAATAAGAGCCGCATCCTGCACAGTTTTTGTGCCGGATGCAGCTGCACATAGGTGGAGTCGAGGGCAACCAACGAGGCGAGCGACGCCCCGCGCCTCCCCGGGGCACCGCGACCAGCGGCCGATTGTTCCCGCCGGCACTGCTGAAAAGGCTATCGCTGTTGGGATGTCTTGGGTGGCTGGCGCAGCCCCGATGCCCCATGCAGGCAGCAGCGAAGGGGATACAGCGATCGAACTTCTGAGCGAAGTCGTGACCTTGTCGGTGCTTGTGTGGTTTGCGAGGCAAAGAAGGATGAAAACTGGGTTTGTGACAGACTTGTAATTTTTTTAGGCGCCTCGGATGGTTTACTCTGTGCTTGGGGCCGTCCGACCTCGCGCTGCGGCTGCTCCGATGGCCGTCTCTCGGGAATTGTGGATTTCGCCTGCGACACAGTCGACGGCACGGCTTAAGTTTGCGTTGCTTGCTTCGGTCTCAGGAGCATGCCACGTCGAGTTCGACAAACTCCCCAAATTGAATCATGGAGAGCTAACGGATTCGCGAGAGACTCCTTGTTCTAATCTCGATTTAAAACGCCTGCTTGGTGATTCACTTTTCGACCAATCCGATGCCAATCCGAATCAAGTCAAACGAAAAGAAGATCGAGATCAAATGAAAAAAAAAACTTCGTTAGAACAGGCCCTAATGACAATTCTGGATTGGAACAGGCCCTAATGACAATTCTGGATCGTGTGAGGCCTGCAGTCCAGTTTGGAGACAAACTACTCGTGATTTGAGTGGTTCGTCCCCAAACGGAGCTGCAGTTCTGAAAGGTTAGGCGTCGTGAGGCTGAATCTGAGCGAATATGCTGCCGTTTCCTATCGTATACTTATTTCGTTCCTGTAACATGAATTTTGCCGCACCCCACTCGCCCTCCCTTTTCGCCAGGTGACCCTGAAGAACTACGACCCCCAGCGCGACAAGCGTTTCTCCGGTACCTTCAAGCTGCCCACCATCCCCCGGTAAGCTGCCCGGAGATCGTCAACGCCCGCACTTGGCATTCCGATACGAATACTATTGTGTAGTACTGCCGGTGCTACTGCACTTGTGTACTCGTTGCCCATTCCTGAGCAGCGACACTGTTTACCTGGTATTGGGTACGAGTAGGAGGTCGCGGTTTGGCGCCTTGACTGACCGGCATCTTGCACTAGTGTCAGTAGGTCTAGACGTCAACGCCTTTAGCACGGCAGTCCTTTTTGGGGGGGACGAATCGCTCAAATTCTTAGTAGATTGTCTCCATAGCGGGATTGCAGTACTATTAATGAAAGGGTTTGGACCGCAAGAAGCCTGCCTGGACGCGCCCAAAAGGAGGAGTCTCGTCTTTGATTTCTGAGCCTCGTTTTGTGTCGCTTGTCTCACACATAAGTGACGGGTACGCAGAGAGTACGTACTGCTTGCTGTACTGGTAAGCAGTATCGGAGCAGCGAAGGTGGTATTAATGGTTTTACCAACTACCGTGCTGAGTGGGAGCAGCGACTATTACGGAGGGCCATAGTAAGCAGGACCTACGGACACAAAAACCTATGTATTTACCTAATTTTACTAACAAAATGGGTCCCATTTACTATGGTCCTCCGTAATACGTGGCCGTCTCATGTTGCTCCTCTCCTCGTGGTCCTTCTTAGGAGTTTTGCCGCGAGCGACCATGTATACATTCATATATATTCAATGTAACGGTTGCTGAGGCGCTGAGGTGAGCCGCGACAATTTTCGGCCTGTTGGTTGTTATTGGTTGTCTGGTTTTTCCCCGACTTCGCCCGCCCTTTCTGTTGATGTCGTTCCTCACAACCGCAGTTGTAGGACGCATTAATTTCTATTCATAGTATGCTAACCGTCCCTCTCCCTCGCCCCCCCCTCTTGTATGGCCCTGCCCCCTTCCGTTCGACTCTGTGCGGGTTCCCCTTCGTTGGCGATGGATGCAAACCGCTTCGACGCTTGCTCCGTCTGTCTGCTCATGTGTGATATTTCGGCATTGGTGGTGGTGATGGACGAATGCACAGCCCGCGGATGAAGATCTGCATGCTCGGAAACGCCGTCCACTGCGAACAGGTGAGGGTGTCGGAGATAGCGCCTTTCTGGTAAATTGACCGCCTCAACACCCTTGTGGTGTCCTCTCGTGACTGCATTTTTGCCGTGCAGCTTTCGAACCGCAATGTATGTTGGTTGACCTGTCTGCCGTGCAGCTTTCGAGTCTCAAAATAATACGTTACTCCAGATATGTACCAGGTTATGATGCAGTTATGATGCAGCAGCGGTACTATTATAGTAGCGGTCAAAGCGTGTTGACGTTCGATGCTGCTGCCCCAACAACGAGAGGTCTTGCGTGCGAGTTGACTCTCTCTGCACTTTTTCGTTTGAGGTTTTTTCAAGTGTCACTCTGTCCGGAAATATGAGGAACAGTTTGATATTCTCCTTGATGATCAAAAGGCCTTTTGTATTTCCGGCCACAGTGGTGTGGATGTTCGAGTATGTGTATCATACATACTCTTAAGTGTGCACCAGAGATCGTGATACAACAGCAGTAGCAGTACTCGTACTGTATAGTAACCACTGAAGGAATGTTGACGTGTGCACGGGCCATGGGCTCGAATGTGCTATCGAGCCAGACCTGCGTGCGACTCGTTTGTTTTTTTTCGCTTTTCATGTACGACTCTGTCCGGAAATATAAAAAACGGTTTAATATTCCTGTTGGTACCCTTTTAGGACTGCAGTGCCGTTGGAGGACACTTTGCTTGAAATTTGATTGGTTTGCCCACAAAACGGGACTGCGGTCTTGAAAGGGTTGACATTCAAACAGTAGTTACATTTCCGGCGAGATTGGTGTGGGTGTATAATGCAGTGTACTTTTACGTATGTATCAGGTTAGGCCTGTTCTCTATCGCTTTTTTGTTTTCATGTACCCTTCTGTTCATAACTTAGTGAACCGCGTTGTGCTGTAAAGTGTCAACACTGAAAGGGTTTTCAAATTTTCGGTCAGAGTGGTAAGGGTATGGGCGCACGTGTTACACGTACATGCGTACCGTGGTATATAATATACCATGTATGTACCAGGCAAAGGGAGTACGAAAAAAACTAACTCGAACCCATCAAAGCCATACTTGTTTTTCTAGAGCTAGACAAGTGGGGGTGTACTAAAACTAAAAACAAATGAACGTACTTGAAAAAAAATTGTAGTTTCCTCGGTTCGTTCCAAACTCGTAACACTCCGATTTTTTTATTTTCCTACCTTATTTTGAGTGTGGCTTTATTTTATCATTTTTTCGTGCTACCCTTTCCCGAGGTACAGACTGCTGTCGTCAACGTTTCTGCGTTGCTGAATGATAGATGGTGGTGCTGTAGAAGTCTTCGTTGTTGTGTCGTCGCCACTGCAAAATATGTCAACTCTGCCTGCGTACGAGCTGTGTACAGCAGTACGCGACGGCAATTAAGAAACCTCTTGTTTTGGCCAACAGTGGCGGCATGTTGTGATGTCAACGTCGAGCACAGGCCCTCAAGAGCTATCATCGTATACTTGGTAGGATTGAGATTGGCGTCCTTGCTGAGCACACATGCTTGAGCTGTAAACTCTGGTATAATGTAAAAACTCGACCTGAAATCCTCAACTCTTGAATTCTTGAAAACATGCGGCGTTTTGTGCTGCAGCTATTAATAGTGCTGGTGCTGATATGCTCAGATGTAGCGTTCGCACGGCAGGAGACACACAAGCGACCAGCAGAGCACGACACGGAATATCCCAGTCACCCGTTCCCATCCGCGACACGTTACGGATGAATTTCGAGAGGGGTCTGAATTTTCAGGCACGGTCAAAATGAGCCGCTCGCTTCCGCTGGCAAAATCAACATTGATGTCCGACATGCCAGCTTGCGTCACTCGGAGGGGAATACCCCAGTCCCCGACTGATTGATTGACATCCTGGGTCGTACCTGGTACATACATACTTACATGCCATACTGTTCATCCTTGGTCGTTGTGCTTGGCACGACCAACCGATTAATGATTCCTTGGTCGTTGTTACGATCTGTCGGTTGTCGATAGTTTAACTCATGGCTGGCTCCTTTAGTGTATGTCACGTCCACCCGTCCTATCTGCGACGCCCGCGGAAAATTATTTGCGGCAATTGCAGGCGCTCATCTTCCCTCTTTTTTCTCCTGCATTTGTTTTTCTGCTGGAACGTTGTCTTTTCGCGCCATCTTCTTTTCCACAGGCCGAGCAGATCGGGCTTGACCGCATGTCGGTGGAGGACCTCAAGAAATTCAACAAGAACAAGAACTTGATCAAGAAGTTCGCGAAGAAGTACGACGCTTTCCTGGCCTCGGACTCCCTCATCAAGCAGGTGTGCCCAGCAACAGAGTGTGTAGTATGTGTGGTACATCTTGCTCACCAGCAGTAGCAGGGAGGTCGTCGCTGTGCTCCGTAAAGTATTCGTTCCCTAGGTATATATATTGTATATATTTAATTTGTACTCAAAGTACTCGTGCATAGTTATACTTCGTACCTGGTACGTTTTTTAAAAAAGTAAGCAGGTCCGAACCTGCCGACGGTACTGACTGCGTAGTGGAAAAGAAAAAATAGGTATTAATGTGTGTCGTGTGCGTAAGAGCTACAGAGGAAAAAGATTGTAGTAGAACTTCCGAAGTGGCTGAAGGAAACATGTATCGTGTTTCAACAGCGAAGGTATTGCACGCGCCCCTTCCGGTGCGCTTGCATACCTCAGACTCTAAAACACTTCAACGCGTTCCACGGACCTGGCACATGTTTTTGTGACGGCAGCAGCACTGAACATCTTCTTTCTAAAAGCTCTCGCGCGAATCTCGAAACATGTGTATTTTTGGTTTGACACGATGGATACCCCTTGCCGTTGCGTCCGTTGTTGCCCAACAGATCCCTCGTCTGCTCGGCCCCGGGCTCACCAAGGCGGGTAAGTTCCCCACCCTCGTGAACGCGGGCGATAACCTCCAGAGCAAGGTCGACACCGTCCGCGCTACGATCAAATTCCAGATGAAGAAGGTGAGGTTGACCTTCATTTTTCTCGTTTTGTCTGGGTTTTAGGGTTATCATCGTGAACAGTCGCACTCGGCAAAGCGGCCGTGTTGACTCGAGAGTCGGGATTGTTTGACTCAAGGATGACGTGTCCAAAAACTCTGCATTTCGTTTCAAGGCGCCATTCTCCCTACATCTGGAATCCCGCCTGTGAGTGCCTTCTGAGTTGGGGCTTGTGGAGTTTATCTGTCTGTCCTTGCCGTGGGGTATAGGACACGCTAATCGAGATATGTACGCACCCTTGTCCGTTTGTTTGACATCGTTTCAGGTTATGTGCCTTTCGGTGGCCGTGGCCAACGTGGAGCAGCCCAAGAACGAGATCGAGCTCAACGTGCAGCTTGCCGCGAACTTCTTGGCTTCTCTGCTCAAGAAGAACTGGCAGAACATCAAGGTATGATACATCCTACATACATCATGCGAAGTATTTTGAAAACCTTCGTTGGAGTGTACTTATTTCGAGCTCGCGTAGATGTGCCCGCGCAGGCACGCACGATCCTTGTTTGGTGCCCTCACGGTCTTTCCGAGCACACCGGCCGAGCATTCTTTTGTTTACTGAGTTCCGTCGTGGGCGAAGTCCCATTTATTCTCTCGTAACCAAAACCTATCCCGCTGAAAAGGTATATTTTTGCAGGTACAAAAACAATGATCGTGCAGAGCTAGCTGATCGACCGCTGCTTGTTTATTCCTGGTGTGTCTTGGCGCTTGGCACTCTGACGATAGGCAACGACACGTTCGATGTTCGGATTTGTGTTTTTTTTGTGAACTCGCTTGACTTGACGTACAGTAGATTCTGATGATATACACGGCATGTTGATTGTTCCATGTCCGACGTTCGTGTACGGTTGGTTCGCTGGTGATACTATTGATGTAAGTATATACTCCTACGGCAGCGGTGAAGCTCGTCCATAATTGGTGGACAGTGCTTCCCTTGTCTACGTTCTTTTCCATGCGTTGTTGCTTTCCTTTCTTCAATGTTGTTTTTTTGTATGCGTGACGGTATTGAACATGTTATACATGTCTCTTGACGAAGCTTTCCTATCTGCCGCTCCTTTCATGTTCGGTGCAGGTCATGTACGTGAAGAGCACCATGGGGCCCGTGCACCAGATCTTCTTCTAAGAACTTTCCTAGAAGCTTTTTTGAAGATGACGATGCTGTCTCTCCTGATCCTGGTCCGCCCTTTCCGTCCTTTGGGTGGTTCCGGTGGTGCCCTCAACTGGCGCTTTTCGGAAGGGATTACAGCCGAAAATTGTTTACTCTTACCATTCACGATCCATGTTTCGTGCCCGCTGTCGGTTAAGGCTGCGTTTCGTGTTTCGCTTTTCTCCGGAAAAAAACGGTTTCGCCGCAGTTTTAGCTAGCAGGTAAACCCGGGTGCGCGAGCGTGGGGAGGGTTTGGGAGCTAAACAGCTTGCAGTGTGTCTTTTGCCTTTGTGCACGACATGATAGCAATCAACGCCGGGAGGGGCGGGTCTGCCAGGGCCGCCCTTTCCATGACGAGGACTAAAAAAACGAAAGTTTGACAAAATATATCTCGCCATGATTTTTGTATGCTAAAAAATCGCGATAATAAAACGATTCGAGGTTGTGTGCGAAGCCACGTTTTTTTTTTTTGAATCCAACCGCGAAAACACCAATTGAGTTCTCCATGCCGCAGATGAATAAGTTTCTGCGAACATTCTCCAAAAAAAGCGGGAAAACAATGCAGGTCACTGCTTGACTCTCCCGATCCCCCCCGGATGTGGTCCCATTTGGCACCCTGCTCCCACCCACGGGGTGCAGAAGTATAGTTGGCCCTCCGCAGGAGCCGCCGGAGACAGTGAGCGCAAATCGTAAACGGTCAGAAATCGTCGGATGAAAAAAGAAACGTCGCAACCCGTGCGCAACCCAGAAATTGAACCCAGCTTCAAATTCATGATGCTGGGCGCCATAGACCGCGGAGCTATATCGCCACCCCCGATATTTTTAGGCTATTTCTAGTCACAACAGCGGTACGTGTACGTACGAGCATAGTATAAATATAAAGAGCATAGGAATATTCCTGGAAACTTTCCTCATCTACACAACAATGGTGAACGCAGCTAGTGGCGCAAGATCGAATTGAAAACGATACAGCACGCGATATTGCATCATACGCATACGATAAAACTTCGGTGGTACGACGTTATGATATCTGCATATTACTGTGCATGTCAGTGCTGCATATACATGTAGGCATGTATGTACAACGTTACGGCAGTAAGTAGACGTTTCAGAAATTTAAGGGCCGTTTTTAACGACGCACATGTTTTCGCAGAAAACTTGCTAATAATGCATAAACCAGGTCCTGTTTTAGTTTTTGGGGGCAAAACGTGCATGATCGTACATGGAAGTACGGTAGTGTGGAACTAAACTGTTACTATGATTGAATCGCTACGTGTGGTTTCCGCGAAAATTGTTGTACCTGGTATCATACTGTTAATATTAACAATATTTGTCATTAATGTCTTTGTTGTGGCGCTCACGGCGAAGAAGGCCCCGCCAGCACGAAACAGCAGACTATGTTGCAACCGGAACTATGTATGGGTTAAATTGACACACGACACGAATTTTGAACGTGGAAATGTAGTGAGCTCAAGCTTTACTTTTACCGATCCGCCGGAGGATACCTGTACAAAACAAAACCGAGAACTGCCGACAAAGAAAAAGGTTTTCAAGGTTTGAAAGCACACTCTACGAGCGACACACAGAGCACACACACGCGTGGCCCACGGAACACACGAGAGTATTATTGAAGTACTAGTATTAATAATAGTAGTGGGATAATATTTACTTTCTGAAATAAAAAAGGATGGACCGAAGACGCACTGCAGGAGCACCGCACGCAGTGTTGTTGTGCGAGTCATGACAGTACCTTGTGGCAGCATGCACGTACGTTCAACATGCATTTTATTTATTTTTTAGCGCCCCGATGAGCGAGAGTATGTATGTGCATGTATCACAGATCAGAAATATCATTCATTCAGCAGAGACCCACACAGGGTCCGATAAAAAAATCAACTACGAGAGCAAAAGCCACAGCAATGGAGCGCGGACAAACTACCGTACACGCGTGATGTTGCTTCCTGCTCTGTTGGCGGGCGGCAGGCGTATATAGCGTTATAGCCAGCTGGTTGTACGTGTCTACCTCACCCCGTCGAGGTGGCCTCAGCTTTGGTATGGCGAATAACTTCATCCCAAGCAGGCTGTTCCGCGAGGATCGTCGAGAGGCTTGAAAGCTCTGGCAACGGGGGGGGGGGCGCCAGAAGAAATACTGTCTTGGCGCGCCCGCCGTGACAAAGCTAACGAAGCCTGCCTAGTGACTCGCTGCGGGTCTATAGAAGTGGAGCCCCGTGGTCCCTCTTCATCGTATCTCGGCGAGGATCGAAAACTCCTGCTCCCCTGTGCCTTCAAATAAATCCGAAATCTAGAATCACAACCGTTTAACTTTTTACAAAAGATTCGTATTACATATTATTACCCCTCGGGTATTCATTTTACGAGTATTTGTCGCGGCGTGCACGACACACCGCGCACAAATACACAGCAGCACAGCAGAAGAGAGAGAAAGGTTGTGATGAGAGATGACGAACAGTGGCCTCCGATATAGCAACTACAGCAGTAGCCAGTGAGCAGTACACCACAGACCTTACACAACGACACAACAGGCCGATTGTTCTCGCGGTGACACAACCCCAATTCCCGCTTTGGGCTATGTGGGCAAACCGCCTTTTCTGGAAGTGGAACACCCGGGCGGACCCTTCCCCTCTTTTCCTTTTCTCTTTCTTGTGCTGATACTTTGATCCCCTGATCTCCTACTGCTAGACCTGGACCTCTAGGGCTTCCAGCTCTATCCACTGCGCTGGTGGGTACGAAGCTCCACGAGTGGGCACCTTAGACTTCGGCAGCACGATGATGGATTTCATGACCGGAGGATCTCTGTCCGATGCTCTTGCTCCCAAGTTGCAAGTTGGACAGGAAGCTCTGTACGACTCTTTGAGAGCTCGGGATGGAAAGCGTGCTGTGAAGATTATCAAGAGGGTGGCCAAGGCTCAGCGCAGTGGGAGGGGGACGAGGGGGACCACCACCGACAGCAGCGGGCGGAAAGTCCCCGAGGTGTAGTAGTACCCTCTGGGAAGAAATGTTGTGCTACTGATATATATATATTTTAGTAAGTCTCGAGGTATCTGCAGTAGTATAGATTTCCGGGTGATGTCCCCCTTCTTGGTTTTTTGCTTCAAATGCACAGATCATGATCTGCCTTACCTACGGCTACACACAGCAGTAGTACGAGTAGATCGTGTAATCCAGTGGGCTGGAACTCGGCTCTAGCCTAGTCGGTACGTATGTGACTTGGGACATGTACCAGTGTAGGTCGTGTTTATCCTGAACAGCACACGGGTCGCACCAGATCAGAGTGCAATGTGCTTACAAACCCGGGCACACGCATGATGATGTCCCCTATTAATAGCAATCTGGGAGACTTATACGTGACCATTCAGACTCTGTACCTTGCCCTATGGTATACGAGTACCAGGTACCGTGTAACGCACCGGTTTATATAATACAAGGGGCTTCGCTCCGCGGGCGGCCTACGCCGCCCGTTACGCTCGCTCAGGAAGGAAAAGCACATCAAATTGTGCGAAGCGGACAGAAGGTCGATGATTAATATTGTTTTATTCATGACTGTAGTTGCAAACTGGCGACTTGATAATGAATGCCAAGAGTCCCGCCGCCATGCTTCAGGAGAAAACAGCTAGGACGCCACATACGCTTCGCGTCGCGGGCGGTTTTCCGCTACGCTCGCTCACATGTCGTACGTACGTACATACCCCAGGTAGGGTGCTTATTGTCTTCTTTCGATATGCTCTGTGTCTGTACTCGTACTCGTATGTACGAAAGATAACAAAGCACAGCACGGCACACACAGCATCACAGCGAAAACAATGAAAATGAAACCGAAAAATTCTGAAAGAAAAAAAATCCCCGTCCCCTTTCGTGTACTAATTTACTGCCTGATTGGAACACCTTACGCCGGTCAAAAAGAAAAAAAGAAAAAAATCCAACAGCAGAGCTTCTCTCTCAGCCCCGTACGCCGCCCGTCTCTCTCGTAACGATCTCGCCACCGATTCGGTCCGGGCAAAGCTTCCCTCACTCTCTGCCACAGTGAGCCCCGTCGCCCGCCTCGCGCGAGGCCCGGTGATCACCGTGGCTGTGGTTCGCCAGCTCGACAATGTTGGTGCTCAGCCTGCGTACCTCGCTCTTTGAGCTTCAAGCCCGGTCGCAAAAATAAGCACCGCTTGAATCTTATCTTGCAATCCCGAACGAACCTTATTAACTCGTACCTGGTAGATACTCTATCAGAAACCACAAATGGAGGCCAGACAGAGCCCATTCATGCTGCCCTCATGTCTTGAGGCACACGCGACGCCTGGCCACGAAACCGGCGACCACGCTCCTTGCAATCCCCTCTCTACCGGCCACCATCCGCCGACACCCGCGACGGCGCCGGGTTCGCCCGCGATGCCGTGCTCCGAGTGCACGCACGCACACGAAACGAAAGAAGAAAAAAGGAAAGAAGGACTGAAAGTGCCTAGAGAAATGGAGAAAACAAAGACCCGCTGGAAAGGTCCGGCAAGTAATAAAAGGAGGCGATTCCCAAGTGGGAGCTCTGAGAGGCCAGGGATGTACCAACCGAGCACGCTCAGAGATCGAGATATCTGTAAGTAGTTACAAGGCGCTTCGCTCCGCGGGCGGCCTACGCCGCCCGCTACGCTCGCTCAGGAAGGAAAAGTACATCAAATTATGCGAAGCGGACACAGGCCCATGATTGGATATAGTTTTTCTCATGATTGATCGTGGTTGCAAACTGGCGACTTGATAATGCCAATAGTCCCGCCGCCACATGCTTCAGGAGAAAACCGCTTGGACGCCACATACGCTTCTCGTCGCGAGCGGTTTTCCGCTACGCTCGCTCACATGTCGTACGTACGTACATACCCCAGGTAGGGTACTTATTTTCTTCTTTCGATATATATTATGCTCTATGTCTGTACTCGTATGTACGAAAGATAAAGCACACAGCACGCCACAGCAGCACCCCAAAAACAATGAAAATGAAACAGAAAATTTCGGAAAGAAAAAAAATGCCCGTCCCCTCACGTGTAATAATTTCCTGCCTGATTGGAACACCTTACACTGGTCAAAAAGAAGAAAATAAAAAAATCCAACAGCAGAGCTTCTCTCTCAGCCTCGTACGCCGCCCGCCCCTCTCGCGACCATCTCTCCGCCGATTCAGTTCGCGTAAAGCTTTCCTCCCTCTCTTCCACAGTGAGCCCCGTCGCCCGCTTCGCGTTAAGCCCGGTGCTCACCGTGGACCTCGTTCGCCAGCTCGCAATGTGCTCTGACTGCCCCTCCCACTGTTATTTTTAGTTTCGTCACAAAAATAAGCACCACTTGAATATTATTTTGCTCATCAAAACGACCCTTATATACTCGTACACAGAATAACCGGAACCACACCAGGAGGCCAGACAGAGCCCATTCATGCTTCCCTCGTGTCTCGAGGCACACGCGACGCCTAGCCACGAAAACGGCGACCGCGCTCCTTGCAACCCCCCCTTTACCCGCCAGCACCCGCTGACACCCGCGACGGTGCCGCGCTCGCCCGCGGAACCGTGCTCGGAGTACACGCACGCATACGAAGCGATAGAAGAAAAAAGGAAAGAAAATACTGTGAAAGTGCAAAGAGAAATGGAGAAAACAAAGACCCCGCTGGAAAGGTCCGGCAAGTAATAAAAGGAGGCGATTCCCAAGTGGGAGCTCTGAGAGGCCAGGGATGTACCAACCGAGCACGCTCAGAGATCGAGATCTAAGTAGGTATATCTATATAGTACCATGGTAATAAGTAAGGGTAGACGGGGGTGACTGGTAAAAATAAAGGTTGACCCTTTTAGGACTGCAGTCCCGTTTTCGGGACAACCCAGTGAAATCCTAAGTAATTTGTCCCCCAAACGGGACTGGAGTACAAAAAGGGTTAAGCTCGCCACACTTTCACGTTTATAATATTACATGTCGTGTGTCAATTTAACCCAGCTCCCGTTGCAACATTAGAGCAGAACCGCCTGCTGCTCATATCACTGGCGCTTAGGCAGGTTGACCCCACCTGACCCCCGAGACAGGGCGGTTCGGTGGAGATAGCCACCCGGAAGAGCCGTCTCCGCCGGGTAGAAACCCTCTGATGGGACAAATTTCCGAGCCGGGGCACATATCTATACAACAAAAACTGGTAGCTTTGGAAAGATCCACACCTACAGGGCAAATCGTCGATTTCTACTCGATGATCTAGATCTTTCACGGCAGATAGATCACCTATTCCCGATCTGTATGATCTGTATGACCTAGCTCATCTTGCCCGGTGGGAACCTTATAATATGCATGATCTACTGCTGTAGCACATGTTCCCTGGGTTGGATCTGCCCTATAAGGCAGATCCTGCTCAACCCCTCAAAACGGCAGGTGAGGAACTGTACATGATCTATCTGTAGATAGATTGATCATGATCTGTATGATTTGTCCGTGGTGTGGAAAGGTCACGACCAGTTTTTTTTCCATCAGCTCAACCCTCGGAGTTCGTCCGAACCCTCGGAGTTCGTCCGAGGGATTGTGTTTGTCGTCGTGTATGTGTGATTTGTTATGCATTTGTTTATTTATTTTTATCATCACTTTTACTTTCCAAAAGCTTCACTACCTCGTCGGAGGTTTTACCCTCAGCGATCTTCTGGACAAGCCGTGGTCACAGGTGTCGTCCCTTCTCCCCCCCCGGTACGCGCCTTCATTCTCATCGAATGTTGCCCAACTCACGCTCACGCGCTTTCCGCTGGTCAATTTTTATGCAAGAAAAATTACTTGAGAGTATGCACGCGGTGAGACTCGAACCCACGAAACTGATCTTAGTGGGCACGCGGACCACCTATATACCAAGCCGTCAGCCCCGTGAAAAGGTATACACATGATGCAGATCCGGAAAAGTGTTCTGTGTACTCTGTACAACAACAGTTGAGACCGCTCTGGCCATAAATATAATAACCGTTTTTATGTCGACCTCGAAGGCTCAATGGTTGTCATATTCACGTCCAGAGTACGAGTAGTAGCATTTTTTTTTTAATCCAAGGTCGATAACACAAGCTTCGTCGTATCGAGTACGATATTTGCTACTTACAGCAATACCTCTTACTGGTACTGACAGCAGTGGTGGTACTGGTGCTGACACTGGCAGCACTGGTACGGGTACTGGCACTGGCACTGGTGGCAACACGGGCAAAGGAAGCTGACAAACGGTGAAACGTTCCGCGTGCTCGAATCGCACACCTGGCCTGCACCTCCCCCTCCCGCACTCTGAGAATCCAACCGTGACACTATCACAATTCCATCTCCCCACCCGCAGGCTGATCTAAACGCACCAGACTCTCGAGGCATGAGGCCTATCCACCTGGCGGCGGCAGCAGGCTTGCACGATAGTGTGATGGCGTTGGTTGAGGCCGGGGTATCGGTAGACGGTATGGGTGCGGGAGGCAACACGGCGCTGCATCTGGCGACGCACCACGGGCAGGAAGGCGTTGCGGCGGTGCTGATGCAAGCGGGTGAGATATACCTGGTATTGCAGTTGTTTCAGTTACCAGGTATGGCGGTTTCGGTTTTGACGGTTTCGGTTTTTTTTTTTTTTTGACAGTTTCGGTTTTTTTTACCTTTTCGTTTTTTTAAAGCTTCGGTTTTGAAAGCTTCAGATTTGACAGTTTTCAGTTGCGCATTATTCTTCCAGTTTTGAAGCGCCGAACGAACATACGAGGCCTTCTTAGTGCAGTTCGTTTTTTTGTTTTGTTTTGTTTTTCATTTTGTACCTTAGTCGCCTCCGTCGCCGTCGTTTCGAGCCTCGTTGGCTCATTGGTATACAGCCCGGCCGCGACTACCCTGTTCAATTATTCACACCCCGGACATATCTACAGATCATCGATTCCTTCTTCGTGATCTAGATCTTTCAGAGCAGATACATTCATCACTGGTCTGCATGATATATATGATTTAGCTCATGTTGCCGAGTGGGAGCCGTATATTTTGCTTTCTCTAGGGCATGTTTCCTGGGTTGGATCTGTACTATGTACACGTCCGACACAACATGCCAGAGAGGCAGGTTATGATCTGGATGATCTATCTGATCTGTAGATAGATAGATCATGATGTGCTGGAGGTGTGAAATTATTACGAACTTCTCAGCTGTGAGTTCGACGGATTGGGTGGCTAATTCTCAGCTCTGTAAGCTGCGTCATGGGTCGGGCGCGCGAGCGTGTGCTGTATTACGTTCGTAGACTTAAGACACGAGCCTGTGGGAGACAAGCGCAGATCAGACACGAACGTACTAGTTCTAGTGTTGTTCCCGTTTTGGCTGTGGCCGTTCTGTTGGAAACCCCGATTTTGATGGATAAAGTCGAGTGGGATCAGGGTGCTTTTCGGGCCCTGCTGGCGGTTTCTTTTTTACCGAGAGTCAGTTTTGGAGGGCTCGGGTCCGGATGAAATGAGGTCGACGCAGACTGGGGTGCCAAGTGGGAGCAGGGTCGGTAAAAGCGTCGAGCTGTGAAATTCTCTGACACTCTCGTGTCTGGAAATAAATAGTTCTTGTCATGAAGAACTGAGTCGAACAGACCCTCTCGCAGTGCAGGTGCTTGACGACAGAAAACTGCAGTAGTTGTTGTAGACAAGAAATAATGTCGCATGTCCGGCGCTATTATACCGAGTTTAGTGTGGTTGGGGGTTCCAGGGGTAGGTTTAAAAAAGCCCCCCCCCCCCTCCATCGCTGTCTCTGGAAGTGGCCACACCAGAAAAAAAAAACAATGAATTCGACTCTGTTATCCAATGCAAGAAATCCACCTCACAAGCGGCTTTAAGTAGCATGCAGCTCACCGACCATACGACACGCCGGACACCTCACGGCGCTTCGCGCTTGGTGCAAGCAATGCCTGCCTGGTCGGTGAAAACCCGAAGTGCTCCGTCCCGGCATTGTAGAGACGCGAGGGTTTATAGTATGGTCATACGACTACGGCCATGCATGACTACACCCCCCCACCCCCCGAAAAATGAAACGGAACAACACTACAGCAGTACATAGTGAGACTACTGTAGTGTCTGACCCGAAAAGATGAGTTGCGCCCGTGTTTTGACCGAATACGTCAGGGGGCGGCAGTTCAGACCTACGAAGGATGGCCGTCCAGACCGTCTAGACTTGATTGCCATATATTTAGTTTAGGATACGGCTCTCTAGACCTGTGACGGACAGCCGTCTAGACTCACTGTACTATTTTTAGTGTGGGAGCTTCTTCAGGTGTGACTGACTGCCCAGGGCACTTCCGTCTCGTGGTATTTTCGGTTTTAACACATGTCCCACGTGTGGCCATTGTCATCCGCGGGGATACACCCCATACGACCGCTCTCTGCCCGAATGTGTTTACCGGTACCGGCTGCGGTACTGATTTCTCTGCATGCAGGTGCGAGTCCCACGCAAGAAAATCTCAAGGGATTGACGGCGGTAGATTTGGCCCGGGCGGACACGATGCTTATTCTCTTGTGTCCGCTTCACTACGCCGCGGCCAGGGGCATGTTGGACAACATTGTAGCGCTTGTCGCGAAGGTGCGCTGTAGGATAGCGAGCTCTGAGGATGGTGGTGGTGATGGTGGTGACGGCGGGGGTGGTAGTGGTGGTGGTTGTGGTGGTGGTGGTAGTCGTGTTGGCGGTGGCGGTGCCCCTGCGACTAAACGCCTCGGTGGAAACCCGTCTCGATCTCACACGGTGGGGGGACCTGCTGCCAGTAGTGGGCCAGGGATTTCGTCGTGTCTCGTGTATTTTCTTGATTTATCGAGTTTCGTCGCTAGTGGATGTGTTCTGACCTACGAATCGGGGGATACGGCGAGCTCGGAAAGGAACGTTTGAGGCGGGCCGCGTCGGGTGCGGCGCGGACGACGTGTGTGGAGTTGTCAGCGCCTCGCATCGCCAAGAATGGGATGTGGTTTATGTGAAGGAAATACACGTAAAAACATACCACAGGTCGGACAGATGATGATCTACAGATAGATCAGATAGATCATGTACAGCTAGATTACGTAGATCATCTAGTTTCTCACCTGGCGTCATGAGAGGTTGTACGGGATTTGCAAGGTGCACATCTAAGCCCAGGAAACATATGCTAGATGATGCAGATTATACGGCTCCCATCAGGCCACATGAGGTCTATCATACAGATCATTGATCTATCTATATGCCTGCCCTGAAAGATCTAGATCATGCTTCAAGTGGGAATGATCTCTAGATTATCTATCTGTACGAGATGTTGAACATACCGGTCTTTACAATGCACAGACGGTGGTGTACGTTTCCACACCCTCTGCCCGGACTACGTCCGACGTGGTCCGCCCCAGGCTTTCCTGTGCGACATGACTGTACGTGGCACTCCCCGAATTGCAGGTCTGAGAGCGTTGGCTATAGCGATGGAGCTCTCGATAATTTTCGATTAAACTTGATAAACCACGAAATGCCTGGCCCAGCCGCTGCTGGGCAGCTACTATCAAGATCAGCATCATTGCCTGCTCGTGTGTTGTACCGATCTGCCAGTACCGTCCCGTGCTGTGTTCGCTTGGTATTGTCACCAAAAGCGAGAAACTATACCATACCACGTGGCTGCTGTCAATGTCAAATTACTCAACCCCAGAATATTATTATCCCAAACGCCTACCAGTAATTATCTCTGGCAAAAAAAAAACACGTGTTGGTCCTCGCTCGGCTTCTGATCTCTTAACAATCGTCACCTACTTCCCCCCCCCCCCCCCCCCCCCCCCCCCCCCCCCCCCCCCCCCCCCCCCCCCCCCCCCCCACCCCCCCCCCCCCCCCCCCCCCCCCCCCCCCCCCCCCCCCCCCCCCCCCCCCCCCCCCCACCCCCCCCCCCCCCCCCCCCCCCCCCCCCCCCCCCCCCCCCCCCCCCCCCCCCCCCCCCCCCCCCCCCCTCCTCCCCTCCGAGACACGAAGCAGTTTTCGAATGATTCGTTTTTACTGCGGCCACCCCCCCCTACCGCACCACCCCCCCGCACCCCACCCCACCCCACCCTACCCCACTCGACCCCACCCACGCCCTCCCCTCCCCTCCCCCAACCTCGACAATAATCCCATCCCGCCTCCAGGGGAAACCCGTGAACACTGCCGGGAGGGGGGGCGAAACCCCCCTTCACGCGGCCGCGATCGCCGCGAACGCGGACTCCGCCTACCTCCTGCTGGCTCGAGGCGCAGACCCCCTGCGAAAAAATGCCCAGGGGGAAACCCCTCTTGATGTCGCCCGCCGGGGGCAGCAGGGGAGGGAAAGTGGGGCAGGCGGGGTGGGGGGGATCGTTAGGATTTTGGAGCGCGCGGAGGCGGAAGCGGCGGCAGTGGCGGCAGCGACAAGGAGGAGCGTGTCTCAGCGCGGGAGGGAGCGATATCGCGGTGAGGGTGGAGGGGGTTGGATGCGAAGTGTGTTTGGTGTCGATGGTTTTGATACGTTTTTTTTTTTCTTGTAGTGCTATTTTTTGCAGGGCTTTTCGCCGGTCAGGTCAAACCTCACGGGTTGGGTCGTGTCGGGTTTTGAGATGTCTTGATATTGACCCGACCCGACCCGCGATATTTTGAAAGCCTCTTGACCCGACCCGACCCGACCCGTGAGATTTAAAAACCTTCTGACCCGACCCGACCCGACCCGCAACCTTCCGATTGACCCGTGAGACACGGGTTTCATGCGAGTCGGGTCGCCTTGACCCGCGAGACCATGTACCTTGACCCGCGGGTTCGACCCGCGGAGCAGGCTCATGGGTCGACACTTCACAAGCAAATTATTATTCATTTTTGTGCCCCGCAGCGATAAGTGGCCAGGCTGTAGTGGGCATGATTGGATGCGGGCATGCATGCGCGTATGAATATGGCGATGTTTTAGTGTTTCAATATATATGATACCAAAGAAGTAGTATAGAGTATTGGTACGAGAAAAGCCTCTGTGGGTGAAAGAGTGGGAAGCGTTGTAAGTGTCGGATCGACGAGCCGGATTTGCGGGGCCGACCTGCGGGTCAGCAGAAAACAACTCTCGGGTCATGCTGGCCCGACCCGGGGGTGACCCGTTGCTCGCGGGTCATGACCTGACCTGACCCGTGAACTGCTCATCACCTCTTGGCCCGACCTGACCCGACCCGTGAGATTTGAAAAATTCTTGACCCAACCGGACCCGACCGGTGAGATATGAAAAACTCTTGACCCGACCTGACCCGACCCGCGAGATTTGAAAGCCTCTTGACCCGACCCGACCCGACCCGACCCGTGAGATTTTAAACGCTTCCTGACCGGACCCGACCCGTGACATCTGGACACACCGTGGCCGGACCCGCGGGTCGAGTCATGACCCGCAAAATGCCCTATTTTTTTTGTTCTATTTTAGTTTTATTACTGTATATAAGGTCATCGTTGGGTGAAAAGGTTGAGGTTGCGATAACATACATGTGCTCGATTCTGGGAAGAAGAGGCTGTGGTGGTCACATGCATGTGCTGGGGTCTCGATGATGCCGTGTGCTTGGATCGACCTAACCGTAAAAAGAGGTTCGCTAAGAGGTGCGGTGCTTCTTGTTCGGGTAATAAAAAACGCCCTCTTACTATCGGAAAAGCCCTTCGAGCTGCACCCATGTTGTTGGGGGAACGGTGCTTGGAGTTGGAGATACCGTGATGTATGCAGTGGTACATGGGTTAAGCTGGCCTGTACCGTGAGGGGGGGGTTGTGGTGCGCCCGTTTGTTCCCGTCCCGGCTGTATGGCGCCGCCAAGGCCTGCTGCACTCGCGGGCGTCTAGAGTCAACCAACCTACGAACCTCCCCCCGTTTCCTTTTCTCTGTCGTCGGTCTTCCATTGTTTCCTCTTGTTTTGTCCGTTTTTTATGCACGCAACATCATTTTTTATTATTATTATTATTATTATTATTATTATTATTATTATTTCATCCGACGGGTTGGTAAAAACAAAGTTTGAACTCACCACACACTTCCGCGTTCAAAAGTCGTGTCGTGTGTTTTATTTACCTACTTATTTATTCATTTATTTATTTTGCGCTCACGACAGAAGGAGAGGACGTCGTGTACATGCGAGATGGGGAGCGCCACCCGGCAGTCGTCATCAAGGTGAACACGTCCTGTGGATGCTCGTGTGGATGCTGTTCCGTATGTCAACCCCTTTCGTTAGACCCGTGAGTCGGCAACATTTCACGACTACTAACTAATCGGTAGAGTGCCGTTAACCCTCTCGAGCCTGACTTTCCTGTTCTCGGCACAACCCAGTCAAATTCTAAGCTAAGTATTTTTGTCCCCCAAAAGAGACCGCAGTCAGTCCTAAGAGAGTCAACCAACTTTCCGACTTCTTTGTCCGCCAAGTCGGCTGGCGAAGCCAGCTATTGCGGGGGGGTCCATAGTTAATGAGACCTTTGGTATACATGAAAACCTATATATATTAACTGTTTTTACTAACAATATTTGGTCCTATTTACTACGGTCCTCCGTCATAGTGACCAGCCGAGGTTGTCGACTTATGTGTAGGTCAGGCGTGCGAAGCGAGCCAGGTCAACCCTCCCTCTGGCCGAGGGGTCCACGCCCCAAAAAACAAAACAAAAATGTGTACCACATTCTACAATCGGACACCCGATAAGGCGGAATAGTAGGCGCCTCCGAGAAACAATTACTTTGGGAGACCGGAGTACTCAGGACCCACCATATACTCGAAAACCTGTATATTCCAGTGTTTTTACTCAAAATCGTGTTTGGTCCTGATTTCCCAGGTAGTAACTGTCATTCCGACCAATAAGGAGTTGATGCTATCAATTGTTGGTGACGACTCACAGCTGTCGTAAGTACGGTGGTTTAGAGGTCTCACCTACAAGGCAAGGTCTTGTACGACATGCATGCACGCAGCTTCGTGGCACTAGGCGTACGCACTGCTGTTGCGGGCTTGCACCCTAAAACCGCGATTGTGTACGAACATAAATGTTTTCGGACGCTACCTATATACCGGTAGCGTTTTAAGTCGGTTTCGTTGAAGCCCCCAACGCGAGACCAAAGATCCCGGCCTCCCCCCCCCCCCCCCCCTTTTCCTCCCCGCGAACTACTGTAACTCCCTACCCGAAGGTCCCAACAAGCTCCTCACGCCTTTTCTTCGTGTCCCAGCAAACAGAGCACATCTGCCGTCGACGCCAAGTCAAAATCATCAAATTATCCCCCGTTGACAAAGTGCACCCGCGTTTTAGGAGAAGGAAGAAAAAAAAAAAAAAAATTGGAATGAGTGTGAAATACTTTTTACGTTTGTACTACATGGGTTCGGTAGCCGCTCGCACCCAGTGAAAAGGCGACCTACATATATATATATATATATATATTTTTGCGTTTGGACCTCTCTCTATATATGATATATATATTATTAATATATATATCTGTTCCTGACACAATTTTTCTTGTCATTTTGCCCCCTTTTGGTGGACAGTTTTTGGGAAAGGTTCGTATAAATAGTCGTCGCACATGTTGTATGATGCCGACGGAAGACAGATACACCAGGAGGAATGTCCTGTCTGAGAATCGTCCCGACGAGCTGCACTCCTCACTGTATTAGCCCTACTCCCGCGCCTTGTTGACCCGTTCGAGCTCTCTCTCTCTCGCTCTCTATTCTTCACGTCTTCCGACACGCTTTTGTTTTTGATTTTGGCCCCTCTCTGTTTTCCTTTTCTCCTTTCTTAACGCACGGTTTGGTCGTGTTTTTGCCCGATTTTTTTCGTCACGGTTAATGTGTAACGCGGCAGGTCCACCCCGATGACGATGAGCCTTACTACACGGTAAGGGTGAGCGCCACCGGGAGGGAGAGGCAGACGGACGACAAGCACCTCGTGCGGCCCCACCCCCAGGGGGAGGAGGCCGCCGCTGCCGCCGCTGCCGCTGCTGCTGCGACTGCTGATGGTGATGGTGATGACGATGTTGTTGCTGCTGCTGCTGCTGCTGCCGCCGCCGCCGGTGTAGGTGGGGGGAAGGTGGTTGGAGTTGGTTCGAGCGGCGGGTTGGGAGGGCGAGGTGCAGGCGGTGAGTTGTGTCCAGTAGCCTCCCATGTGGCTTAGGGAAAAGTTAGTTGATTTGTGTTGTTCGTTTATTTATTGCGTGAGCGACTGAGGGTGGATGAGTGTTTTATTTTCGTTGTGGATAAGTAGTTTTGTGAGTCGATTGGTGGAAAGCCTGCATTCGTGAATCGGCAATAGGTGAACAAACGAGCTCGGAGTGGATTGGTGAATCCGTGGACGAGTGACTCGGTGAATTACTGGGTGAATTAGTGCTGTCTTTCACATGGAACCATGTCATGTCATTAGGCCATGTCGTAAAGGCGAATGCGGGGAACTGTGATGGTGCCACGTGCTTAAAGTCGGATGGGAAGCTGCGGTTGCCAAGTGATAACGACGGTCATGTGCTTGGGGTGGACGGGGGGCTGAGATTATGTCGTCTCCTACCGTAGAGTCGAATGAAAGGTTGAACGCATTGGACACAGATAGATCAACCACAGATTGATCATCTGGATGATCTGCAGATAGATCACGAGATCACGTAGATGATCTACAGATAGATCATCTACAGATACATCATTTAGATCCCAACCTGTACAGTACAGGTGGTACAGATCCATCCCAGGAAACGTGTCGTACGTACAGCACGCAGATTCTATGGCTCCAACCCGGCAATAGCATCCAGCTACAGATCACAAAGATCAGTGATCTATCTATCTATCTGCCCTGAAAGATCTAGATCATCATTAGGTGGGAATGATCTGTAGATGATCTGTCACCAATGTGTGAAAGGGTGCGGTGCCATGTGCTTGGGTCGAATAAAAAAAAGGCTATGTTGCCTTGCGCTTGAGGCAAGTGGCCGTAGTGAAAGGCGGTGAGAGATGCACCAGTGTGTATACATGGGGTTGGACATGAGATACTGCTGTAGATCAACTACCGTTTTACTAACCAAACCTCTTGAAGGCTTTTACCAGGAAGAAATCGGGGGAAATAGCAAAAAAATACGATGCAGCGTAGACCACCCGAAGCAACGCGAGCTGCTATACGGTATAGATCAAGGGTATGTGGTGCACTTTGCGATTCACAATCGTGGGCGCTGTGTGACGCGCGCGCAGGCAGCATGATACCAAGACTCGTGCTGTTGGGCGCTTTACACATGTACAAGTAGTAGACGGTTGATACGGCCAGGCCGCACACAGAAGAAAAAATATCACCCCCGCGTTTTCTTTGGTTGTCTGAAAACGGACAAGCTTACTGCCCGTACAGTGGAGGCCACGGTTTAACTGAAGTACTGGTCTATGAGAAGGTCAAATGGCTTGGCACGGCCACATTAAAAAGCTACAACTTCTTTTTTTTTCCCATCCCTTTCATCCTTTTCGCCCTCCTTTTCTCTCTTATTTATACAGATAGTAGTGGCGCAGATCGGGGGTCACATAGTGGGCTCCTTTCCCCCGTCCCCGGTACGGTTCGTGCCTCGCATTTTTGTCCTTAAATATAAGCACCTTTTATATTCATAATAGTATACAAACAGTCCATATATTCCGGCACAGAGTAGTATATATTAATAGTACCCATTCCGGTTTAAGACAACTCCGGGTTTAAGACAGGTCTCCTATTAACAGTAGGCGTGACACATTTCTCTCTTAAACCATGACCCCCACTGTATTTCGGGAGGGGGGGAATGCCTCCGTACGTTTTTTCACCCCCGCCTGGCGCTGGCGTTTTCCCGGCAAGGGGCTGCCTGTGCTTGCACCCGCGGACGTGCAGACTCAACACCTACACCCCTCCGCCATCCCACATCCCTTTTTTTTTTTTTTTCTCTCTCATGCCGCTTTTCTCTTGTGAATTTCTTTCGTCCAGACTCAAAACCTTCCCCCCCCCTCCTTCCTCCCCCGTACCTTTTGTTTCTCCCTCGCTCCGCTTTTCTCTGTGTGAAATTATTCGTGAATGTATGATGTGTGTGCAATCTCGTTTTGCGACAGAGGGGGCGAACGTGGTGTACATGCGAGATGGGGAGCGCCACCCGGCAGTCGTCATCAAGGTAACCATGGTTATTTACGCCCATCTGACAGATAGATCACTGTTGTAGATCATGCGTTTATGGACGCGGCTGTATTTTGCCGGTATGGCCAAGGCCCATGCCGAATCTATATAGATCATCTACAGCACAGAACAGATCATCATCTATCTGCAGTAGTATTTCGGGGGGGCATAGTAAGTAGGACCACATTTTGTTCGTAAAAATAGCGAAATATAAAGGTTTTTGTGTGTACCGTAGGTCCTATTTACTATGGTCAACCGTAATAGTAGATCATCTATACTTGCAGATTTTACTGTAAATCTCCTGCAGGTACAGGATCACCTGAAACAGGTTCAGTAAAAAAAAACTAGTCCAGGCTGGATTTCTTATTTCGAGAATGGGTGATTTCTTAACTCGAGAATGGGTGCGTTCCACACTAACTTCAGCATTACGACTCCGGAGCTTCTAGTTCTGCAAATATCAGCCTGTCTTCTCTTAGTTGCTCGTTTTTCTATACAATACTTGCCGTTTTTTTAAAATGATACGCTGTGTATGTAGGAGCTGCATCAGACCCTTATTTCGAGGCTGGGCGAAAGGCCTATGCACAATTCCAGTTTTTGGTGATATTACACCCTTTCGCATATTGGACAGAACATCTACAGATCATCGAATTTCCAGTTTTATGATCTGAATCGTTCAGATCAGACATACCTGGTATTCCTGATCTGCAGGATCTACGTAGGTGTACACCAGGAGCTCATGTTGCAGCGTGGGAGCCGTGGCAAACTCTGCGTTATCTAAATGACGTAGGACACATTTTTCTGGGCTGGATCTGTGCTGTACGGATCCTGCACAGCATCTAACATAACAGCTGCTAATTATCTAGATGATCTAGATGATCTAGATGATCTAGATGACCTATCTGTAGATGATCTACCTCTAGATGATCTATCCATAGATGGTCTATCCATAGATGGTCTATATCTGTAGATGATCTATCTGTAGATGATCTATAGATGGTCTATCTGTAGATGATCTATCTGTAAATGGTATATCTGTAGATGATCTATCGGACGTTTGCACCGTTTTTGTCACTACTATTGTATCATACTAATATACTGATGTATACCGCGGCAGGTCCACCCCGACGACGAAGAGCCTTACTACACGGTGCGGCTGCAAGCCACCGGCCAGGAGAGGCAGACGGACGCCAAGCACCTCATGTGGCACCACCCCCAGGGAGAGGAGGCCGCCGCCGCAGCAGCAGCAGCAGCAGCAGCAGCAGCAACAGCCGGTGTAGGGGGTGGAAGGGGTGTTGGAGTTGGTTCGGGCGGCGGGTTGGGAGGGAAAGGCGCAAGCGGTAAGTGTGTACCAGTACGCGCGTGGCATGTGGATCAGGGAATAGTTGCGTGCCAGTGTGCACTTTTTGAAAAGAATGGGGATTTTGGGCATATGAGCGAATGAATTAATTGGTTGGTGGGCGAATGGATTGTGTTAGTCGAGAGTTTCGATGAGTAAAAAGTACTACTACTACTGCTACTACTGCAAGTACTAGGTACTAGGTACATATACTCGTACAGAAACGAACGTTCCGATAAACTTGTAGTGGGAGGCAGAATGGGCGTCATACATTCAACGTTTGGAAACCCCCGAGGCTGTTGGCCTTGCGCACACAGCAGGCACGCTCAGTGTAGATGACAGATCGGAACGGTCGAGAAGGTCTAAGAGGCGAAACGCGATCAAAAAATTTCTTAGCACTACTACTACTACTACTACTACTACTTCGAAGTACTACTACTACTAATGCTACTGCTACTACTACTACTACTAAGACTACTACTATACTATTATTACTACTACACTACTACTACTACTACTTCGAAGTACTACTACTAATGCTACTGCTACTACTACTACTACTACTAAGACTACTACTATACTATTATTACTACTATTGCTACTACTACATTGTGCTACAACAATCGTGAAATTTGTGAATTAGTGTGTAAAGAGTGAGTGATGCGAGTATGTGGGCGGGTGAATGAGTAACTTTGCAAATGAGGAAATTGGTTGATGAGTCGATTAGATAATAGAGCAGGGCATAATATACTCTTGAGCGTTCCCGAGTATCTCTCGTGTCTACCCCGGCATCACCAGCATAACCAGCTTTGGGTATCCGGGTATCCCAGAGTATATACGAGTATGTATACCCAGTGAATTGAGTGGATGGATGAAGTGAACTGTTTACGGGGGGCCATAGTAAATAGGACCAAAGATTGTTCGTCAAAATAGGGAAATATATAGGTTTTTGTGTGTACCGTAGGTCCTATTTACTGTGGGCCCCCGTAAATGAACCGGTCACCCCGAGGCACTGGGGAGGCACTGGGGCCACTATGCTTCCACGGTCTCAGAATCTCCTCGCTGACTTTACACTGCCTCGTTTATGTTTCCGTCTGTTTTTTGTTGTTCAATTTTCAGGGTTAAGACCCGCGGAGGCGGTCGATCGCAGGGACAGATTCGACGAAAGTCAGGACAGAAGCAGCAGCAGCAGCAGTAGCAACAGGCGAACAGCCGAAGACCTTATCCTAGACGGAGGGGCGGGAGGGGGCGGCTTGCCGAGACGCGGCAGCGGCGCTACCGCTGCGATGGGCGTGGCGGCGCGTGAATGCGACGGTGATGCCTGGGCGTCTTCTAGCGGGATGCTGTTGGAGGTGGCGGCAGGCCTCCATACCGCTGGGATAACAGCAGCAGCAGGAGGAGGGATGGGGAGGGGAAGAGAAGGAGGAGGAGGAGGAGGAGGAGGAGGAGGAGGGAGGAGGAGGCGAAAGGGGGGAGGGAGGGATCGCGGAAAGCATGCACCTAGCGCAGACGTTGTCATCCGCTTTTGCCGCGATGCCGCCCGCGGGAGTCAGAGCCTTCCTCCTAGAAAGCCTTAGGAAGAACGAGGAGGAGGAGGAGGAGGAGCGGGAGGAGCGGAGGCAGAAAGGGTTTGGCCAGATGCGGGACGGTACCCAGCATTTCTCCGCTAGTGCTAGTGGTGGTGGTGGTGGTAGTGGCATCGAGGGTGGACCGGGGTGGGAAGGGTTAAGGGTAGGGGCCTCGGACGGGATGGATGTTGTCAATACGGCTGAGGTGGGTCAGCCAGGACAAAGAGCCGCTCACGTTGTAGCGGACGCTTGCCGAGAAATAGTGCTCGCGTGCTTGTTGGGGGGCGCGGCGGCGACAAGGGCGGGGGGGGGGGGGGCGAGAGGGGAGGGCGGGGGTCGACGGGGGAGATGAGATGAGGTGATACCTCGTAAATGGTTGTTGGGGTTTGTGCGGAGGGGGGGGGGGGGGGGGGGGGGGGGGGGGGGAGTCAGGGGGCGGTTTGGGTGTGTTTCCCCACCAGCCTGCAGACTTTTGTGTTTTGCAGAATCGGTATCACGGAGCTATTTAGATTGTGGCATTGACTCACACATGAGTATGAATGTGGGGTCAACAAACACCGAAACGAGGATGGGGAATGCCGTGTAGAACACGCGCCTCTGCTACCACAACCCCTCTGGCGAGCTAGCTCCGAAGATATTTTTTCTCTCGACAATGGGAAAGTTTTACGCCCGTAAAACACGCCGAGCGATGCGTCTCTTTGTCTATTGGAAGACAACTCGTCTCGAGATATCCCCTAGGCCTCCATCTTCGTCGCGCGCGCGCGCGCGCGCGTGTGTGTGCCCCGCTTGCTTTGGACAAACTCGGCTCGGAAGTTCGTCCCAGGGGGAGGTGTTATCGTGCGCGGGCTGTTTCCTTATAGAGGCACATTACGGAAGGCTAGTATTAATAACACATTTTGAAAGGACTGTTTCTGACTGCCGTGGAGGGCTCCTTGACCCAATACTGTGTTGAATCTCGTCTCGTCTCTCATTTCTGTTTCTTGTTTTGTTTCATTCCTGTGATGCGATGCGAATTTTCGTCGGGTTAAGCGTAGTTTTTTTTGTTTGTTTTTGTCACAACGAATTATGGTTTTGAACGATTAAATGGAGGTCCTCAAGCGAGGAAGGAGCCTCACTCAAAATGTTGTAGGTGCATCCTACCTTACCCTGACTGAGGCGATGAGGAAGGAGCCTCACAAAATGTTATCGGTGCATCCTTACCTTAGTAGTGTATCTACAGATGCATCGCTCGGCTTGTCTGTTCCTTTCCCATTGTCGAGAAAATAGGCTTCAAGAATCGTCGGAGCGGCTGCGTTATCGTCATCATGACTGTACACGTTACACGGTGCAAGGACGGATTGCGGGAGGTGGGGGCTGGGGCGGCATACGTAGTTTGTTGCCGGTGTAAGCGAGTCTATCATTCGCGCGGGCAGGCCGCCTAAACCTAGAGTAAACTCCACCTGGTAGGGGATGTTCGGGCATGCCTTACTCATTGTGTTACTTTTTTGAGCTGGGTGGAAAGCCCGAGATACGCGCGCCGTCTGATTGGACCGAAAATCTCCGAGGGGGGGGGGGGTTCTTCTTTGCATTACACGCCCTTCCATCAGCGAGCAACGGTTGACGGAATGTTGGATTTTTTTTTCAACACGTCGCACTACCTTAAAAAAAATACATAGATCTAGATAAAATGTCTGTAGCTACCGTTGTGATGCATACGTTGTGCAGGATCTGTGCAATTAGTAGACATCCAACCCAGGAAATGTCCGACATCATGCAGATCGGTGTCGAGTAGGTTTTCGCAATCTGGGAGAAGGGATCTTTAGGGGTGTTTTTGACTTGAAAATTGCGTAGCGCGGTCTGCACTTTGGAATTGTCGTCTGCAATTGAGAAATTTCCTGGTTCGATGCAAACGCGGCGCAGCCGCGTTTATGGCCAGTTTTGGTCCGTTTTGGCTGCGGTTTAGGGTTAGGGTTAGAGTCAGGGATAGAGTCAGGGGTTGGGTTGGGTCTTCACCCGTACCTTGGTCCCAACAGGAACCAAAATACCTGAACAGCCTACCGACCTAAAGATCCCTTCTCCCAGATTGCTAGGGGACCTCTCGGTATCTGCCTCCCACCCGGCAAAGTGAGCCAGATTATACAGATCAGGGATCTATCTGTGCCCTGAATGACCAACTCGTGCGGATAGATCATCTATTACGGGGGACCATAGTAAATTTTCTATTTTTACTAACAATATTTATTCCTTTTTATTGTTGCCCCCCGTAATGGTGAGAGTCGATGAGCTGTCCCAGGAAGCGTGCAAAAATTGTTACCAGCGCGAGCTCCTGGCGAGAGCTATTAATACGCACCCTGACGTTTTTTTTTGGGACGTTTTGAGGTGGATGGACAGGCCTGGCTACAGCTGTCAAAAGAAGTGTGTTATTGAAATTGCTTCCCATGTACGATACGGGAGTATATTATTTTTTGGTCGGATAAATTTCTGGCTTGAAGGCACTGCGAAACTGCCCAATATATTGTTGAAACTCCAATACACTAGCATGTGTTTTTTATATGTCTGATTCGTTGTATACCTTTTAAGGCCATCGGGTTTTGCTCCAAAATCAGGGTTTGGGTGAGGATATGACCTGGCGCAAGGTATAAAATTATCCCCCCCGCGAATGCCTCCAGCAGCATCTATTACGGGGGGCCATAGTAAATAGGACCTACGGTACACATAAAAACCTATATATTCACCTATTTTTACTAACAATATTTGGTCCTATTTACCATGGTTCCCCCGTAATACTCGAATTGGACATATTTGGTTTCATACTGCCCGCCATGGACAGCGGAAGAGGGTGGCAAGGCCGTTTTTTTTTTTATTTGAGGTCCTGGGGGCCGGTGCTAGTGGCTAAAATGTGTCCCGATTAACCATGGTATATATACGGCCAGTAATAGGCAGGCGTTTCCACAAAAAGATTTTTTTTTTCTCTCAACAGTCCAGTGCCAGGTACTCCAGGGCATATCTGCGGAGTTTTCTCGCTAGAATTCGACTCTCTGAGCTGCGTGTGTTCAGTATTGAACAAAATGCATCGCCAAATATCGATCCTGTTCTGAAACTAAGTAATTACGAGGCATGCCTAATTTCTGCACTTTTTCCGCACGCAAGTCCGAATATGCACGCCGTTTTTTAGAGGTAAGACCCTGAAAAATTGCACTCGTGTTATTTATCCCTTCACGAGGACTGATCTGCGCGCGCGCGGGGGGGGGGGGGGGGGGGGGGGGGGGGGGGGGGGGGGGGTCGTTTTTTGTTTTTCGCCGAAAATATTTGGTCTAAAAATTGGTCCAAATTTGCCAAAAACAAAACTCCGAAAACGGGAAATCAGGCAAACAAACAAACAAACAAACAACGTCAGGTCAAGTGTTTTGTAAGGACTCACACCATAGCATGGAAAGACGTGTTCAAAATTTCACGGTCTGACTCGGGAAAGCGGCATGGATTTCCTCCGGGGAATAACTTTTCTGTCGTTCAACTATTAATAGAACCAGCCTGTGTTTTATGCTTCTAAAAAGAACGACCCTCCCCCCCAGACGCTATCTACGACACAGGTACGTAGCACATTCCCGCTATTACGGGGGTCCATAGTAAATAGGACCTAATATTGTTCGTAAAAATAGGTAAATACATAGGTTTTTGTGTGTACCGTAGGTCCTGTTTACTATGGTCCCGTAATAGTGTGTAATCTGGATGACGGGGCTCCTTCACCCAAAATCGTCGGAACGCCCATCTTGTTTCGAAAAACGGCGTTTTGTGTATGCTTGGGCCATGGGATTATTCAGCGGGTTGGGATTAAATTTTTGCTGAAGTCAAGTTTTCGAGTGAGGCAGGGAGCTCCTTAAGGCCAAGTGAGGAGCCTCAGAAAAAAAAGGTGAATCTCTATCGTAGAACGCCTCCCCCCCCCCCCCCCCCCCCAAAAAAAAAAAAAAAAGTGGGTGTATCCTTATCGTAGAGGATGTGTTAAAAGCGCGTTTTGTTTTTGGCTCTTCCTTTTGTTCCGTTTTGTTGGTGGTGGAGAGAGTGTACTCCATGTTATGCATGTGGCCGTAGTGGAATGACCATGTTGGTTGGGGGGGGGGGGGGGGGGGGGAAGGCGGGGGGGGGGGGGGGGGGGTACTCATTTGTTGCTTGCCTTAGTCATTTGACCATTGACCACGCATCCCCTTTCGAGACGGAGCACCCGTTCCTACTCATAATAGAGACACCTCCAACAATTGGGCGCTCATTACGTTGTTTCCATAAATTACATAGAAACTTTTTGCTAATCTTATGCCCTTCCTGTTTGGCCTCCTGTGGCTACCATCTATCTCCTATTACGGGGGTCCATAGTTAACAGGACCTATGGTGTACATAAAAACCTATATATTTGCCTATTTTTACCAACAAAAATTGGTCCCGTTAACTATGGACCCCCGTAATAGGATAGCGATCGTTTTCTCGCTGCTATTCATTGTATCAAACTCCTCCATGTCACATTCGTCTATTTTCCTCATCTCCTCTTCCAACACATCCCGTTCCTCCTTGTATATTTCACATTCTCCTACTATGTGAGTTCTACTCTCTATTGCTTTGCCACACGGGCACATCTGTGCGTCTACTTCCTCCTCTTCCCGGCTACTGGTATACCTCTTTCTTCTTTCTGGCAGGTCCAGATCCCCTACACGAAAGCGCAGTTTCAGCGTTTTCGCGAAGTCCATTGGGCCATGCAAATACGTTTTCATTCCTATTCCTTCCCTCAATCCTCCGTATATCTCTAAGTGTTTTTCCGATTCCACCTTGTTTCTTAGCGCTAGCCTTTCCCTTCTTTCTATCATTTCTTCTACTTCTGCCTTGTACCTCCCAAACTTCCCGGCGGACATCATCTCTACTTGGTTTCCCCCAGATCCTTCCATACTCTCTCAACTACGCCGTCCCACCTTATTCCAGCTCGCCCTTTTGTTACTTTCTCCCATACAGCTCTATCAACTATGGCTGGCAACCTCTTTTTTCATGTATCTATTTGTCTTGAGTGGGCGCATTCCCAGTTCTGCTCTTAATACTGTATTACTAGTCGTACGTGAGCATCTTAGGATTTTTTTAGCTGCTGTCATTTGTACTGTTTCCAACTGTTTTACGAGTTTCGCGTTCCCTTCCCATACTTCTCCTGCATATTCCAGCTTTGGTACTATCACATTCATCAAGATACTTCTCTTAATCCTAGTGTCAAGGTTCGGGTCTGTTAGGATCGCATCCATCTTGCCTACTTGTGCCTTACCCTTTCCTATCACTTTTCCTATATGTGTATCCCAAGAGCAGTCTTTTGATATCTCTACGCCAAGGTATGTATACTGGTCTACGATCGGCAATTCATCTTCTTCCCACTTCCAACTGAAATTTACCGGGTTTACCATATCTTCGTTGCAAACAACTACTGCGCATTTCTTGACGTTCGCCGTCACCCTCCATTTCCTGGTGTATTCTAGCGCCTTCTCTATTTGTTTCTGCAATCCTTCGGGTGTTTCTGATATCCCCACGAAGTCATCCGCAAACATCAATCCCGACACCGTATCTTCCCCTACCGTGACTCCCTGCCTTGCCCCCTCGATTGCTACTATCAGGTCGTTAATATATATCTTGAATAAGTTAGGTGACAACGTACATCCCTGTGCAACTCCTGGTAAAATATCAACATACTTCGATATTTCCCCGTCCAGCATCACAGCACTTCTCGTACATTCCGTCATCTTTTTCATCATTCTCCACATCTTTCCTCTGATTCCTATTTCCCACCGTTTTTTCCACAATCCATTTCTCCATACTGTGTCGTAGGCTTTTTTTCTGCACATCTAGAAATAAACAGTACGTTGTTAGTCCCGCGTCTTTCCTACCTTGAATAATCTTACCTAAGGTGTACACATGGTCTACGCAGCTACGGTTTGGCCTAAACCCTGCTTGTCCTTCGCTTATTTTGTCTTCCTTCTCCATCATCGTTCCCATTCTATCGTTCAAAATCTTACAAAATGTTTTGCCTCCTGTGCTTAGTAGCGTTATCCCTCTATAGTTCCCCGGGTCAGCCTTATCTCCTTTCTTGAATAAATTTACTACTACTCCTTATCTCCACCTCCTAGGTGCGTACTCGTTTTTCCATATCCAGTTATACAACATAACCATCGTGGTAAGCATTCCTTCTCCCCCGTACTTCATAAATTCATTCACTATTTGGTCTGCCCCTGCTGCCTTTCTATTCTCAAGTTTAGCTACACACTTCTTTACCTCTTCCCTCGTGAACTCTCTCTGTAACCTTCCCGAACCACTGCCTTCTCTTTCTGATGTATCTACGTTCGCCTCTGCCCTCGCGTTGATTTCCTTCTCGAATTCTGCATCGAACGTTTCGTTGGCTGTGGGTGTTCCTAGCTTTCGGTAATGCTCTACTAGTACCTCCCTTTTCCCCTTCGAACTACTAACCATTTTACCGTTCTGTGCTCCTATAGTAGCTTTTCCCGTGTCTGCCTCTCCTGCTTGTTTGCCAAGTATACCCTTTATCCCTACCCACATCTGCTTCATCCCGCCCTCAAAGTCTTCATTCGTTTTATTTACTACGTCTTTCCATATTCATTTCTTCTTCTTCTCTACCATCTCTTTTACTTTCTGGCTATAGATTATTCCTCCCTTCCTGTCGTAGTTTTACTCGATGTATACCTTGCGTGTGCCTTTCTCCTTGCTCTTATAGCCTCTTTCACTTCTTCATCCCCACCATTTTACCGCTCTGTTGCATACTATCAACTTCTTCCCTATTACTTTACTTGCTGTGGTCTTGACCAACTGCTCCCATCCTTCTATTATCCTAGCTCCTGCATCATCCCTTTCTATATCGTTCCTTGTTGTACCTATTCTTTCCAACAGCTCGGAAAATTTCTCTGCATTTTTGGCCATCTCTTCTTGGAACTCTTCCCGTTTCTCTTTTACTTGGGGGGGGGGGGGTGTACTCGATAGGAGAGATGTACTCGATCTCATGCATGGCCGTAGTCGTATGACCATAGACCCTCGCATCCCTACAATGCCGGGACGGAGCATGTCGGGTTTTCACCGGCCAGGCAGACATTGCTTGCACCAAGCGCGAAGCGCCGTGAGGTGCCCGGCGAGTCGCATGAAGGGTGAGCTGCATCCTACTAAGAACCGCTTGTGAGGCGGACTTGCATATGGATGACAGCTTCAATGAGTTAGTTTAATTTACGGTGTAGCCACTTCCAGAGACAGCAATGGCAGCACTATGTAACTGCCTCTTGGGTGCCTTACCTTGAACACTACGTGATACGATCAATTAATTCCCTTGTGCAGAGTAAAGGTTCTTTACCTCGCACAAACGATCTAACTCGACGACCAGCCGTGGGCGACCGCCCAAAAAAAAAAAAAAAAAAAAAAAAAAAAAGAAGACGGTACCCTGGTTGTCTAGCTCACGTAGTGAGCGGCATGTTTTACAGTGTCGTTGCCAACCGACGCCAACCCAACCCATATATAATCTATATATGGGGGGGGAGGGGGGGGGGGCGGAGGAAGTACTCATTATCATGCATGGCCGTAGTCTTATGGGCCGTTTCAATTTTGTCGGCATCGTATCGACCTTGATCGAATCTCGTCCGATACCCACACAGTATTAGCTTCATTTGCTGTACTACTGACTGTATTGTTAAATATCGCTTCGAGAAAAAAAAAAAAAAAAAATGGGCTCGGGTAGCGTGCCATGCACCGGTCTCGTACGCCTGCGAATTTCCGGCAATTTTTTCTTTTCTTTCCCTTCGGTTTTTGTTGTTGCGCTTCGGCGCGGTGTTAATATCAAGTAGTGTTCGTCTAAGAATTGGCCGAGCTTCGACCAAATTGTTTGTTGTCGATGATGATGACGATGATGTTCTCACATGGATAATTTCCGCTATATCTAGCCCGTGGTCACTAAACAGGCTGAAACAAAAAAATCGTCTCGATTGAAGAAAGCAAAACAAGTGCCAAGCAATAGGTGCACCGCAGTAGGACCAACCAGTACGCAAGGGAACAGCAGTGTACCATGGCGAGCTGACGTATACCGTCCCGTACCACTTGCAGCCAAAAAATACCAGGAACACTTCTGTGTCTCCATGGCACATATTATACCTGATACTCCGGTATATACTAGGCGTATGTATGTACACCCGAAAAACAAAAAAAAAAAATACATCGTATATAGTCCACACTAAATCCTCATGTCAATGTCATACGCTTCATTCCGAGAATTTTCCCGCCAATTTTCCCAGGTCTGGGTTTTAGCGTTGGGATTCAAAAAGTATGTTTCAAACAAAATGTATTGTGTTGACACTGGGCCAAAGTCCGCACAGCAGCCCTCTTGCGGCCCAGGCTGTCATCTTGCCACGTTAATTCTCAACGTATTTCATACGTCAGACAGATTGATCATCTACAGATATATCATATAGATACATCATCTACAGATATATCTTCTAGATCCTACAACCTACCCTTATGATATGCTGTGCAGGATCTGTGTGAGTACAGATGATCTAGCCCATAGAACATTTCGTCCTTGGCGTTGCAGATGATGCAGGTTGTACGCGGCTCCTACCCGGCTACATGGCATTGAGCTAGATCATACAGATTATTATACAGGTCAAACAGATCGGGAATATATCTATCTGCGGTGGAAAATGTAGATCGTGAAGCGGGAATGATGTGCACATGATCTGCAGATGATCTGTACGCTGTATGTTCTGATCACAGCATTACAGTAGTGCAGGACACCAACTACTACGGAGGATGGACCTTCGTAGTGATCGCGCATAAATCACGCAATTTTTGTGAATCATCAGAAGATTTCGGATAGGTTACGTGAAAGGTATGGACACGACAAGGCCACCGAAGCACCTTCCATGTGGCATGGACAGTATCATGTATACTACCAGGTGTGTTTCAGTCCAGATTTGGAGCAAAAAACACCAGAAAAAAAGAAGAAGCTGATTTGACCCGATTATTCGAAAAAACAAAAAATATGTACAGGTATGTAAGAGTGAGTGTATATTACTGAAAAAAAGCCAGTCTACTATTAAGTTCACAGGAAAACGAGACAAAAAAAAACTCTCGACGCCGTCAGCGAGTGAGTGCAGTAGAACACACACCCTTTCCCAAGGGAAAGTAAGAAACCTATTAGGCTGTGATTCGCAGGGAAATAATTGTAATCTCCCGGCTCCTTTTACCTGGCAATCACTACGCAGCGTGAGTGTAGTAAACACATAATTTTCCTAGGAAGAATGGGAGCACACCCAGGCTGATCTTTACAAGGAAACGAGAGAAAAATCTCCCGACCCCTTTGTCTTGAAGTTAGAGGTCAGCCTTTCCTCTATAGTGATAAATAAGAAAACGCAGGCTGACATTTACAGGGAAAAGAAGAACGATATATCTCACGACGCTGCTGTTGTCTTGAATTTGGTGCAGAACGCATTCTTTCTCCCCGAATACGAACGGAAAACCCAGGCCGGGCCGGCATTCCCGTTTCTTACCAGCTGTCAGGTATGACTCTAGAGACGGAAAGGTGAGGACCGCTGTGTCTCCACATCGATGCTTCAACGGTCCTTACATTTCCGTCGCGAGTGGTATAGTATCTCAGAAGAGGTGGTCCTGTCACTGAATGAAAACCGAAAAAAATTACCGACAAAAACGTTTCGTCTCCCCGAATTCGGAAAATAAATTTACCTCTACAGTAAAAGTACTGTTCTATTTAATTACACTTTCCTTTTTTACTCCCCGAAGTTCCTCAGCCAATAAATGAACAAGCTATTGCGGGGGGGCATAGTAAATAGGACCTACGGTACACACAAAAACCTATACATTTACCTATTTTTACTAACAATATTTGGTTCCGTTTACTATGGTTCCCCGTAATAGGGCATATTTATTCGTAGTCCGAGTATCATACCGAAATTTCTGAGAAGAGTTTCGCACACGATTGATACCAAAATCGTTCCCCAGGGCTGTTTAATGTTTGTTTCTTCTTTGTCATTTTTTGTTTTTTTTGCTCTTCGCGTCGTCGCTGTTAGAGAACAGTCTCTTACAAACAGGGCGGAGTTACTTGTTTTTTTTTTTCGTTCATCAATCAAAACAACAGCGAAGTTAACATTATTCTTTACGAAAAAGAATTTTCTTTTATTCGCTCGGACCTTGTGAGATCGAAAAACTTCGTCGAAACTCTGTCTTTCGAGCTGCGTGTGATATATCACAGAGACCTCGGCCGGGGCTCGCATTTTCCCCGTGATATATACGCGCGGGCTCCCTCCCTGACGGTACAAGTGTGTGCCACGCAGCCTAGAGCGCAAGAGAAGGCCCGCGGCCGGACGAGAAAAGTAAGAGTGTTCCGGAAAAAAAAAAAAGTCAATTTGGTACAATAAAGCATTTTTTTATTTTATTTTTTTTAATTATTGTTTGCCTTCTGACAATTCAAGATGAAAAAACTCACATAATTCGTCGAACACCCTCAATTTTATATATACACTCCGATCGCGCGTGCTGAGGAAAAACTCGAAAGAGAACTTCCCTGAAGCTATTATTCGTGCCCTCTCCTCCCCACCCCCCGCCCCCCCGTATAGAGGGCAGCGGTACATTTTTGTTTTGCCACCGTGACTCAGGGAAAAAGTGGGCAGTACACTACGTTATTGTTTTGCCACCGTGACTCGGGGAAAAAGTTAAAAGAAAAAAAAAAAAAAAAGCTCGGGAGATCAGGATGGAGATACAACTTTAACGGGTTTCGAAGAGTCGTGTACCGGTATGATAGTACGTTTCTTTTGATTTCGCCCTCTTTTCGTCCGTGACACATTTTTTCTTCTTTTTTTTTGGTTTTCGGAGAAATCCCCGAAACTTGTACGTATCCCCCGGGGCAGGTGCTTCATGCACACAGCGCACCGCAGCGCGCGTGCGTGAGTGCTTTGAGTGTCGTACAGGTCGATTCAGGTACGACTATCGATACTATTACGGGGGACCATATTAAATAGGACCTACAGTACACACAAAAATATATATATTTCGATATTTTTTTACTAGCAATATTTGGTCCTATTTACTATGGTCCCCCGTGATGTTAGTGACTATTTTCGTAACACCGTACGGTGCTATTTGTAGTGATGAGGCGTTACGGCATGAAAAGTGTCGACGCGTGTGCTGCGATGAATAGTTAGGGGGTATATGAGGCGCGATGCGAGGCGAGTCGACGAGGAGGGCAGAAAGAAACGGCTGCTTGAAGTCTTATTCTCGCGATCAAAATGAAGCTTCGAAACGTAGTGGGGGCCGGGGGGGGGGGGGGGAGAGAGAGAGCCTGCTTAAATGTGACCCCGGATCTCAGATTCGACTATTAATACTACTGCTGTAACTGCTGCTGTAGCTGGGAGAAGGAGAGAGAAAAGAAGGGCGAAGGTAGGGGAAAAATAAATAAATGTGAAGAAATGAAAAACGAGCACTTTTTGGCCGAAACGTTTCTGGATGGCGGAACTACGCGGTATAGAACAAGCAGTGTATTTTGTGGCTTTACTTCAAAAGAACTTTTTTAAACTATTGCAATCACTGCAACGGAAGCTATGGGTTAAAGGTCATTCTTATCGGAGACTTTTTTTTTTTCCAAAATTTCCACATTTTTTTCGCGCAATTTTTCAATCTTTTCCAGATTTTCCTGATTTTTTTTTCTAAATATATACTGGTATGTGGAATTTAACAAACTTGATTTTTTTTGCTTCTGGAGAATTTCACGAATAATGACAGAACGCCTCCGTATATTGATACATATCTCCAATTATTTCCAAACTTTGGAAAAAATGGAAAAAAAAAAAAAAAACTCTCCGATAAGAATGAGCCTAAATTGACACTCGACACGAATGAATCTGAACGTGGAAGTCGGGTGATTTTCACCCTTAACCCTTTTCGTACCGCAGTCCCGTTTTGGGGACAAATCACTTGGAATTAGACTGGTTTGTCCCCAAATCGGGACTGCGGTACTAAAGAGGTTAAGCTTCATTTTTACCTCTCCGCCGGAAGATATATACCTGGTATGTATATATAGGTCTTATTATAGTCCGTTGGGCTATTAGTAACAGGTCAACCGATCGCTCACCCAATCTAAGCCTTACAACTGCAATCACACAGAAGATAGATAGACCTTGTGCGTAGGTTTCCTTTGAACCCGGAGATTTCTTCTTTCAGGAATGTTTTGAGTGATCAACGGTAAAGCTCATCATGCTGCGCATCGTCGGATCGGGCAAGCCTTATAATAATAATCACTGTGAACTCGTTCGGACCGGTCGGGGTTACTTGTCCGGTCACTTTCCCGGTATGTGGCTTTTCCTTTTTCTTTACGGTAGCTTTCAAGAATTCGTTTTCCTTTTTTCATGCTCTTCGTTCCTGCCCGGTGGCTATGCTACCTACCAGTTTATAGCTGGGACGAGGAAACGAACGCCCTCTGTTGTTGTGTTTCTCTCTCCTTTCAGCTTGCGACACCCCTCGAGACTTCAAGTCGAACATATCCACGACCAAAATAACATGATGAAATGACAGAAAACCCAAACCACCAAAAGCAGCCATGGTTCCAACAACTAAAAATTACGAAAACTACTGTACAGCAGTACATCAGATGTACCTCTCTCTGCCTGTTGTCTCCGTAGCCCTGTACCCCCTCCCTCCGCAAGGGCCAGGCCCTCCTCCCCGAACACTCCCGAATGTTATAGCTCGTTTGGAACTCAGGCCATGGGATTGTTGATCGGGACAAGCCTATATCAACATGGCCGACACATCAGACAGATCATGATCTATACATCTGTCTACAGATCAGATAGATCATCTAGTTCCTCACGTGTCGCCGTTGCGAGAGAGGTTGTTGTGCAGGATCTGCATAGTTCAGATCCAACCAAGGAATTTTCTGTCCCGTCAGAGATCATGCGGAGTGTTCGACTCCCACGCGCAACGAACACGGCTTACAGCAGTATTGATGGTATGGTTCATACGATATCGGGAAATAGATATGCCTTGAAAGAAGATCTGGATCATGAAAAAATGGGAAATCGATGATGATTATTTCTGTCTGACGTGTGAAACGTGTACATACCTGGTGCCTGGTATTACGGGGGACCATAGTAAATAGGACCAAATATTGTTAGTAAAAATATGTAAATAGATAGGCTTTTGTGTGTACCGTAGGTCCTAATTACTATGATCCCCCGCAACAGATGCTTTTGTGGATATACATACTTCTCGGAGTAAGTTTTGGGTAAGGTATGGAGCTCCCCCATGTATGTATGAACCCCAGAAACGTAATGAGGCGTTATACACAATAGTTTGCCGGGTGCCGCCATATATAGTGACGGTATGCATGCGCCAGCCAACAACATCGGCACTAAAAATTAGCGCCAACTGGCACTGCTCCGGACGCTGCCGTATCTGTGCCGAGCGATTTCACCGGCAGTACACTTGAAAACCGGCATTGCTCAGTCGGCACTACTACGGGGGTCTGTAGTTAACAGGACCTATAGCATACATAAAAACCTATATATTTAGGTATTTTTAAGGGTCGCCTTATGAGCAGGGACCGCCAGGTAGGGGTCGCCTTATCAACGGGGACCACCAATTAGGGGTTCACCTTATCAACGCAGGATCGCCGGAAAGACACTTCACGGGATCGCTGCAAAAAGCGCTTGGGATTTTGCCGAAAAAGACAACTTTTGGAATCGCTACAGCATTGTTCGATGGGGCTGCCGGGGGCTTCCGGAGCCGCCACGCTAGCAACAGCAACGTGGGGTCGCCGAAGCGTCTTTTCGGGATCGGACCACAGTATATCAATCCATTGGGATTGCCGGGGGAGAACGTCTTCTGGAAAATCGCCACATCATCATCGATCGTTTTGGGCTGCTGGGACAACGCTTCTGGGGTCACGGGACATCTTCATCGTGTTTAAGACTGCGCCGGAACGTCACTTCTGGAGTCGCTGAACGCCATCATCATCTGGATCACCAGGAGGACACCCGCGTCACCTGGGGTCGCACGGCAAGATTTATTTGCTTCGTAGTACGTAGCACCACACGTCTTCTCTGTTTGGGAGGGCGGTCAGAAACAAACGTGGTTATGCTGCTAGACTATTTGTGCAAGGTTTTTGTTTTGTAGTGGCACCACGCACAGTCTTCTTTGTACGGGGGGGGGCTGGCAGAAACGTGGTCGGCCGCTACAGTAAGTATTTTCTATTTCTTGGTCAACAAACTGATCGTTGGAATATTGTTCATTCTTGAGACGCAGTTATGAGTTTTTCGCAGTAATACGTCTTGTCTCTCTCCAACACAAACCTGCCTTCAACTGTTCATTCGCCCTTTGGGCGGTACAAATACCGTGGCAGTGTGGAATGTGTTTCAGAAGCAAAGCACGACGGTTAACACTGCTGTTCGACTGGTATCCACTCAGAAGTAAAAACCTACGGCCAGCAACGGCGTCGTAGTGTGTAGCGTACGGAGTAGTATCGTGCCGAGTAGGTCTGTCTGGTATATGTGTAGTGACACCCCGAGCGGGTTCTATGGCCTGTGCGTGATATTTTCGGTTTACATGCTCGTCCATGCTTCAAACCGGCCACAGCAGTAGTATGCCTTATATATTGCCAGGTTGTGCGTGTTGTTGCATTAGCTATATAAGGGTTGGTCACCCATCATAAGCGAAGCAGGAACAATGGTTGATGTTGTTGCGACGCCGCAAAGGAGTAATGAAACTTTGTTGCGACCTAGCAACGGATGCACGCGTAAAATAAGCAGACGTACAGGCAAGTACACTGACCAAGTACCGAGAGTTAAAAACTTTCGAGCAGATATTACCGAGTAAGTTATGACACTTTCAGTATGTATCACGAAAGAGTACACTAGAACCTAGTGGTTGGGTAATAATCCAAATAGATAGTTGAATGTAACAAGTTTGACTATGTCACCTCCATCGAGGGGTCGTATTAAGGATAGCTACCACGCTACCCAGCAGTAGCCAGTAGCCTATATTGAGTCGCTGATTGGTAACATAAGCCGTCTGTAGCAAGTAGACCACAGCAGCACAACGGGGTGCTATGGCAGTACAGCAGAGCGGTGTGTTACATGCCGAGTGAGTAGATATGCGGCATGATCAAATGTCGTTTTGGTAGATTCAGAACACAAAAAACTCGGGAGAACCCCAGATGATCAAATTGATGTTCAAGGGTCCCCGGGGTCCTCGGGTTTGCTATATGTCTACAATTGAATGTAGGGTATTCGTGTTTTGTTTTGGTTTTGGTTGAGCTGAGACAAGCGAGACTGCACCGCGCACTCTCTCACTCTATTTCTCTCCCTTTCTCTTCTTCCATCCTGTCCTGTTGGACAAGACCGATAATGATACAACAGGCCTGAGAGCCTTTCTTTTGTACTATGCTCTTATGAGCTTGATGGGAGTATTACACGCAGCAACCAGCTTGCAAAGCTCAGCTGATAGTGCTTTCCTCCACCGCGGGCTGCCTGACGTAACTCAGGAGCCGCGCACCACACGCCCAATGCAGAATTCCTGTTAAGAATATTTGGTCCTGTTTACTATGGTCCCCCGTAATAAATAACGTACCTCTAAGACCGCTCTCACTCCGTTTTTGGGGACAAGTGGGGACAATTACTCTAGAGTTAGAGCCAGATATATATACGCACTACTGAAAGGTGTAAAAAACATAACCCCCCAGCCCAGCGCTGCTTTTATTTTGTGACCGACATTGTTTTTAATCGCTCGTCCTACTTTTTCGTCATCCTTAACCCTCTGAAGCACAGAAAACGTAAAAAATGGCGGCAACGCGAAGATTATGATGGAGATGATGAGGGGATTGTATATATTGTGTGTACGTGTAATAATTCTGTGATGTGCATAGGACACATTAATATGTCCCGGTGTGAGCGTAAGCTGCGTGTGTCTTCTTCCACGTTGTTAAACCGTTTTTTTTTTTTTTTTTTGTAACCGTCGACGTCAGGCGCGCTCGGTGTCCGCGCTGATTCCTCGTCCTATGTAGAGATATACTATTACGGGGGTCCATAGTTAATGGGACCTATGATATACACAAAAATCTATATATTTTCCTATTTTTACTAACAATATTTGGTCCTATTTAAATTGGTCCCCCGTAATACAGCATCACGTTGCAATGCAGTACGAACGAATATGGAGAGTGCGGTACATATAGATAGGTACGGGGGAGGCGTACCACTATTACGGGGGACCGTAGTTAATAGGACCTACGGTACACATAAAAACCCATATATTTACCTATTTTTACTTACAATATATGGTCCTATTTACTATGGTCCCCCGTAATACTTAGATTTTTGTTGCTGTACTTAGGTGCCATTTATTCTGTATTTTGGTGGGTTATGAGCTGCTGATGCGATACTAGTAGTAGTATGCCAGGTATTGTCCGTTTGTGATACCCGTCATACACAAGGTATACATACTAGTATAGCAACAGCATGCACACAACATAAAGCAAAAAAGGAAGTAGACATAGAAGATAGATATACCTTGTGCATAGATAGGTTTCCTCTGTATCCGGGTGTTTCTTCTTCCAGGAGTGTTTTGATTGATCAACGGTGGAGCTCATGTTGCACATTGTCGGATGGCAAGCCTATTAATAATATCGAGTTGGTGCATGCACATGAAAATGTGGAGTTGGTGCGCACTTGTCGTTGTGGGGCAACCAATCGGCGCGCGGCCTTGGCGTGTTGGTGCGCGTATGCGCAAAGGGATCGATTTGTCTCCTGCTCCTTTTGCGGCGAGACAGCGTTAAATCTACACATACAATGAATAGATAAGCATGATTTATAGTATCAATATTTACTCTTCTTGTCTTGGGGGACACGGTGTGGGCAAGGGCCAGCGGCGAAAGGCGCTAAGCAATTACTAGATTGTACGAATCGGCGAAGCAGTCGGCGTACGACTACTACTGTATACTGCTGCTACTGGTATCACCACTACTACTACCACCACCACAACTACTTCTACTACTACTACTATTACTATTACTACTACTACTACTACTACTACTACTACTACTACTACTACTACTACTACTACTACTACTACTTGCTACTACTACTACTACTACTACTACTACTACTACTACTACTACTACTATTACTACTACTTCTACTACTACTACTTCTACTACTACTACTACTACTACTACTACTACTACTACTACTACTACTACTACCACTACTACTACTACTACTACTACTACTACTACTGCTACCATTGCTACTACTTCTACTTCTATCACTACTATAGTAGTACTCGTCGCCTAGTCTTCACTATCCGTAGGTTCAAGGTGAGCCTTACAACCCGCCCCCCCAATCCAGACATCATCGCCTCTCCAACCTCTAACGCCAACGGGAGAGTTTTGGGGGGGCGCATCGGTCGGGTCGGGTTCACGGATCTCCATACGGTCCCCGCGTCCCTGTCATACGTACCCACCCACCCACCCACCTCTTCGTACGGTCCGCGTGTGCCTGTTATACGTACCCAGTCAACCCACTCGCCCACCCATCCACCCAAAAATCTCCGATCGGAGAGGTGGAGGGAGATATTGACGAATTACTGATGCTATGCGGAAGATAGGGGGGGGGGGTAGATACGGTGCTACTACCGTAGTATTTACGGTATAACACTATCACCCCGGGTGATATAGGAGAGCACACCCCCTCGTAAAAATCCCCAAGCCGATTTTCTCTCGACAACGAGGAGATTGAGAGAGTGCAATCTTCTTGGTGAAAGCATCTCGAAAAATCATTTATTCAAGTCCGCTAATTGCATTTGTGTGTGTGTGTGTCTGCCCTCCCCCCCCCCGCCCCACCCCCCTCCCCGTTTTTTTTTTTTTTATCCTTTTAGTACTGCAGTCTCGGTGTAGGGATACACCACTCAATTTCCAAGTATTTTGAACCACAAAAGGGACAGTAGTGCTGACAGGGTTGAGAGAAAACCCGCTCGAAAGTTCATTCCAGTAGGTGTGTGTTGTGTGTCCTGCGAGTTATACTCGTAGAATATACACATATATGTGTGTATGTATACGGTATTTAACAGTGTCCCTCAGGATCCTGCATTTGACCAAAACGAAAAACACACACACATCCACACACACCCACACACACCTACACACACCTACTGACCGGGAATTTAATCCACGTCGGAACTCCTATGTGAACACCGAACGATTACTATATTTCCGACCAGAGCGGTGTGTACATGTGCACAGAAAATGAGGAGGCAAAAAAAAACTGGCTCACGAGGAACGTTTATACATGTATTTGTATCCCACTCTCAAGGGAAACGTAAGGACCGTTGGGGTATAGGTATCAACACCTAACGGTCCTTATATTTCCCTCCAGGGCGGTACATATGAACGCGCCACCCTCCGATGAAAAGCCTGTCTGGTCGGTGAAAACCCGACGTGCTCCGTCTCGGCATTGCAGGGATACGAGGGTCCATGATCATACATACGACTACGGCCATGCATGGTATTGAGTACACCCCCCCCCCCCTTCTCTGGAAGTGACCACACCGGAGAATAAATCAATCCATTGAAACTGTCATCCACATGCAACTCCGCCTCTAAAGCGGTTCCTAGTAAGATGCAGCTCACCCTTCATGCGACTCGCCGAACACCTCACGGTGCTTCGCGCTTGGTGCAAGCAATGTCTGCCTGGTCGGTGAAAGCCCGACGTGCTCCATCCCCGGCATTGTAGGGATGCGAGGGTCTATGTTCATGCATGCGACTACGGCCATGCATGATGATTGATACACCCTTCCAACCATGGTCTAGGATTGCGCAACGAATGAATTGATTGATTGCCAGAAGCCAATGGGAGATATGCCATCAATGAATCGGGTAATTCTAATAGCCCCGCCAGACTGAAAGACGTCAACGTCTTGGGCCCGAAACTGCCCTCTCTCTGATATTTTGCAGCACGGCGCGACTGTTCCGTGTAGCCAACAGCCAAGAAAAGAACAAGACTACTGTTCCTTCCAACGAACAACTGAAAAAATAAGCAAGCAGGCAAAAACAAGCGAAAAAAGCAAGCAAGCAAAAGGGCTCTCAGAGCACAGAAAAAGGAAACCAAACGTTTTTTGAAAAAAAACAAAAAACCCTCGGAGCGAGAAATTCGGACCCATCCATCCACCCACCCGTAAGGCCTGCCGTCGCATGATGGCGCGGTGTTTTCTGGGGCACATGAGCAAAAAGGAACAAAAAAAAAAAGCAAAGCAAGCAGCAAACAACAACTTAGAACACAAGAAGGGAGAAACCACTTCTTGAGAAAGAAAAACCTTCGGAGCGAACGATTCGAACCCCCATCACGCACCCACCCGCGCACCCGCAGTCTGCCGTCGCGTGGTGGCTCGAGTGTTTCTCGTGGCACAAGCAAGCAGGCTAAGCTAGCAAGCAAGCAAACGCTCAGAGGACACAGGAAAATAAACCGACTCTTGGAAAGTTTCAAAAAAAAACGCCCGAGCGAGATTTCATACACAGCCAGCGCGGTGTTTTTTCTGTCGCATGGGTCGATCGACTAGGCTGTAGGTTCTTGAGGCACAAGCAGGCCACCAACCGAAAAAGTTCAGAGCGTATAGTAGGAGGAAATAACCACTTTTTTCGGAAAAGTAAAAACGCTCCACACATTGGTGACGGACCATCTACAGATCATCTACAGGTCATGATCTAGATCTTTCAGAGAAGATTTATTCCTGATCTGTATGATCTGTATGATCTGCCTCATGTTGCCGGGTGGGAGCCATATAATCTGCATGATCTGGGCTAGGACATACCGTTATGGGTTGGATACGTACGTGACGTACAGCTCCTGCACGTCACCACAGAACGGCAGGTTAGGCTCTATCTGATCTATCTGATCTATCTGGTCTGTCTGATCTGTCAGATCTGTCTGATCTATCTGATCTGTTAGAGGTGTCAAGCGTTCGGAGCGAGATTGGAACCCGTGTCCTGCCGTCGACGCCAGTGTTGAGAGAAACATGATTCCAACTGCGATCTCGTGTATCATCAGGTGTGATGTACGGTGTTGGGATGACAGGCTATTTGCAGGCTGTTGATAGGCGACTACCAAGCTCGTTGAGGTGACAGGTTGTTAGCAGGCTGTTGGAGGGCTATTATTACGGGGGTCCATAGTTAACGGGACCAAATTTTGTTAGTAAAAATAGGCAAATATATATGTTTTAATGTACATCATAGGTCCTGTTAACTATGGACCCCCCCGTAATAGTACGATACACATCGAAAGGGGGAAAGTCGATCAGAAGTAATTCAACCGTCTCCTGCCGTGTTGAGAGAAACGCTATCTAACTGATACCAGGTATCTCCTATCGCACAATGTGTACCATATATTATGCGGGATGCTGGAGTAACAGCCTGTATGTTGTTTCTGGCTCCGTCGCCTGGCCTCTGCGCATTCGCGGGTCTCGCTCTCGACTCCCAGAAAGCCCAGACTAAAAAATCTCGAAAAGCAGGTCAACCGGGTGCGTAACGACCGGTACGTCACATCTCTCGACGGACTCCCGACCCATTCGCGCCAGCCGGAGGAGGTCGGCCCTTTCGGGGAGAGCGAGACCCGCGAACGCACAACGGCTAGGCAACGGAGCCAGCCAGGACCAGGAGCTTCCGCGTGGCTTCGAGCGAGGCCGGTGGACGCTCAACGCGTCATACCAGCCCAGGAGTTCCTGTGCGCAGGGAGGCGACATCTGGGGATCGAGTAGCACTTAGCGGCGACGCGCCCCCGCCTGTGGTGCAGCGGGCACCAACGCGCGACATGCACGCTTGTGCCACCGCGCAGGCGCGCAGGCGAGCCAACACCAGCCTTTGTTTCACGCGACCTCCCGCTTCCTGAAGCGGATGTCCGTTCGCCACGAAGTGGAAAGCGGGGCGCCCTTTAACGCCGACCGGGACCTGTGTATGGGCGTCGCCATATCGAGCGGGGAGGACTCCGAGACGAGTCGGCATCGGATTTCCAACACAACGACATACTCATCGACGTCACCCCCACGCGAACTCCCACGCGAGGGTTCACCTGCGTGCCGGAAGTGCTGATCGAGATGGACCAGCTGCTTCAACTTCTGAGGTGCGGAAGCGCAACCACTAGATACGCCCGCCCTGGACTTGCGTCCTTCGACGAGCGCAGCCATAAACTCGTCACCATTGAAGTGGAGAGCTTTGGGCGTCTCGGAAGGAAAGGAGGCGAATTCATCGATCAGCTGGCGACGAGTGCGGTCGGAGGAAGGGATGGGGGGGGGGCAATGGTCAAGAAAGGCACCTGCAACGAACGCCTTTTATAAATAGTTTCAGTGACCTCTCAGGTTGCGATCTCACGCCGACCTCACCGGTACAAGCTCGCATTACGGGACGGTCGAGCGACTATTAGAGAGAGGAGGGAAGAGGAGGGGGGGGGGGGCTGATGCTGATGGCGTGGGGTCGGCACGTGTACGAAAGTTGCGACGGAAAAAGGCTATAACGGGAGACCATAGTAGATAGGACCGAATATTTTCAGTAAAAATAGGGAAATATATAGGTTGTTGTGTGTACCGTAGGTCCTGTTTGCTAGGGCCCCCCGTAATATTAATAGTAATGGATTGGAAACACCCTGCCTACAGCGGGGAGGAAATGGGTTTGAGAAGATTCTTCTCGGGGTTGTCGTAAGACGGTGGCCACGAAGCATCGGTGTTTTCATGAGGGGAAACCCACTCTGGACGTAATTTGTGACGCGGTTAGATTGAATCGGTGAGGCGCAAGTTAAACGTCACCCCTTCGGGCTAAATTGGTGAAACGCCGGTTGGGAGTCAGTAGAGTCGTTCATTCATGAGGGGGACTGCGTTATTGGTGCCATCTTCTGATTGATAGCGCCCTTCCATGCTTCGAATCGATCGGATTATAGTTACCGTGATGTGCGCGGATATTTTATGGTTAGGATAAGCGCGGCGCACTGCCGTGAAGGGATGACAAACGGACAAGGTGAAAGAAAAAAAAAAAGCTACTAGTGGGCTATTACGGAGGACCATAGCAAATCACACCTACGGTGCAAACAAGAACCTATATATTTCCCTATTTTTACTAACAAAATTTGGTCCCATTTACTATGTTCCTCCGTATTATTACCGGGGTCCATAGTTAGCAGGACCAAATATCGTTAGTAATAATACATAAATATATACCAGGTAGGTTTTTATCTATGCCATAGGTCCTGTTAACTATAGACCCCCGTAATGGTAGGTTATCCATCATTGTCCCTTTTGCCATCTTATATATAAAATGTGTAGCGCTTGTTCCAAGTGCAGAACCCGATGACTTCAGACATGGAGGGTACACACCACCATATCAATCAGGCCTGCGTTCTTGGCAAAAAAAATACGAATAATCTATCGAGAGGGGCGGGTCGAGTCTTACAGTAGTAACCCGTACCATAAAGGTCGTTCTCAGCCCTTTTGGGACTGCTATTTCGGGGGACCAGAGTAAACAGGACCAAATGTTGTTAGCAAAAATAGGTAAATATATAGGTTTTAGGGTGTACCATGGGTCCTATTTACTATGGTCCCCCGCAATAGTACTGCAGTCCCGTTTTGGGGACAAACTACTCGAAATTAGAGTGGTTTGTCCCCAAACGGTGCTGCAGTTCTAGAAAGGGTTCAGTTAATGTTGTCATGTCTGCCACCTGATAGTGTCATACCAGCATGGGCTTCAACGTTGATCACTCAAAAACATTCCCTGAAGAAAAAAGAAAACAGACAGATTTACATACATATATTTTATATATACCTGGTATGCCGGTATAGTTTCAGGGAACTAACCGTTATATACGTACGCACGCAGTCTCTCTTCATTCTGTATGATACCTACTCGCGGCTTAATGCTTCATTTTTTACCCCATAGATGCATACCTGGTACATAATAACAGTCTACTAATGACACGATGGTGAGGTGGTCTGTGCCGTCGTCCAACACGTGGTTTTTCTAGTGAGCAGAGTGCGTATCAAAGAAGGGATTGAGGGCGGGGGGGGGGGGGGGGGGTACCCATGCCATGCATGGCTGCAGTCGTATGACCAGGAGTAGTTGGAAAGTGGGAAGCAAGTGTCGCGCAGGATTTTGGGTCGTGAGTTCGATTCTCGTCACACTCCACCTTAAGCCTTTTAAGAAAAGCGAAATCTTCCCCACATGCCGAACCTGGAAAATGCTCCCCCCGTACTTCCCATACGTGGTCCACAACTGGGCTGAAGACAAATCAAGTATAAAAAAAGGCTCCAAGTGATGTTGAGAGGCCCAAGAGCAGTAGCTGCAACATCAACCTGCAAAACATATTGATAATTATCCTTGCATGTGGCAGAGGCAAGCACTTCAATCGATGTTAACCGACTTTTCGTGACATGTATGTGTCTGCGACCAGATGAAAGAGTTGAGCGGTGGAGCTAGCAGGCTGTGTGTCGAGATCGGAGAGGGAACACGTGACATCATCACCTCAGCACCTGCCACCACCCGGTACATGACATCACACTGCATATGCATGCCACACGTCACCACCCAGCACGTCCAGGCCATTACCCAGCACACGCCATCACATTACGAAGGTGGCATTGGACATAGGAAGGGCACACATGCCATCACACAGTTGGCGTAGATCTGCCCGTTCAAACGACCTTCCTCCAGACCTACCCGAATAAAACGATGCTGTCCTACGTCATGAGGGAGGGGTTTGGTCGCGAAACTGTAAGGCATTGTTTCCCGACGGGTGATACTAATCCCGGCTTGGGGCTGACGGCGGTCACCACCCCGACCCGGAACTCTGACCCTCACCCTAACCAAGGGGTCTGCTTGGATGGCGTGCCAGCTGGTCGTTGTGCTTGGAAACGCTCTATTTGCTATTTGGGCACATATCTAAGGAGCTTTGCCAGGCATGGTGGATTCACGCGAGATCACCACCGCACTTCGCACGCGCATCGGCATGGTGCGATGAGGGTGCAACATGCCGTCAAACCGCGAAGGTGCAGTGAGCATGGTACAGAGAGGGGTACACAAAAGCGGAGATGAACGGGAGCAGCCGCGCAAATGCAGCAACAACCAGGACGTGACCGTCGACACAGCCCCTAAAATAGCTAGCTGCCGGATGACACGAAGCGAGGAGGGGGGGGGGGGGGGGGGGGGGTGTACTCATGTCCTGCATGTCCGTAGTCGCATGATCATAGACTCTCGCACACCTACACGACCTGGACAGAGCACGTTGCATTTTCACCGACCAGGCAAGACATTATAACTTGCACCGAGCGCGAAGCGCCGTGGGATGTTGGACGAGTCGCACGAAGGGTGAGCTGCACCGTACTAAGAACCGCTTGTGAGGCGGACTTTTTGCGTTGGACAACAGCGTCAAATGTGGTTGATTGTTTTTTCACCCTGGTGTCAAGTTCTTTCGTGCACTATGGAGACTGAGAGCAAGGTTCGTGCCTCGCTGGGAAAACCCCTGGTTTTCTATCCAAGACACGCCTCCCAAGTATTACAAATACAATCCAAACACCCTAACCCAGGTAATTACTGGCCTTTCAGCCCCATTCAAAGCAGTACCCTTATACGGGGGGGCGGGGCGGGGGGGGGGGGGGGGGGGGGGGGGGGGGGGGGGGGGGGGGGGGGCTGTGCTATGCTGCTGTCATGGGTCGAAAAAGCAAGAGCACCGTACGGATGTGAGTTATTGCACAGGGGTGAGATCGTTTTTTTTTTTTGGCGCCCGTTTTTATAGAACGGGAAGGAAGGTTAAGGTTGCCAACGCCGAACCAAAGGTATTTTTCGCGGAGGTCTGGTCAAGAGCCATCCGAAAATATGAAGATAGTGTTCGACTTTAGCACCCTCATCGTTCGTTGTCGAGAATTGAAAAAAAAAAAAAAAAAACGAGCGATGAAAAACGATCACATCCCTGCGCGATAGCCCGCAACCATACCTACGGCATCAATACTAGCAATACTAGCGGTAGATTTAATATATATTCCTTCCGACATATCAAGTCTCAATCGCTCATCGTAGTCAGTAGGGATACGAAAACCCAACATGATGCCAGGGTATTGCATACCGGAAGATAATTTTTACGTCGTTAATAGTATCGCGCTAGCTGTTACCGGGGGGGACCATATTAAATAGGACCTACGGTACGGACAAAAACCTATCTATTTTGCCATTTTAACTAACAATATTTGGTCCCACTTACTATGGTCCCCCGTAATAGCCGCCCGGGGAAAGGTTAATCTGTTGCCACTCCAACGTCGTGTTGACTCGTCAAACACCAGCCATGCTCGTACGTACCTACTACGTGCAGAAAATTGAAAATAAGAACAAGCACAGGGAAGCCAACTGTTACCATCACGGGGGACCATAGTAAATAGGACCAAATATTGTTCCTAAAAAAAGTCAAATATATAGGTTTTCATGTATACCATAGGTCCTATCAACTATGGACCCCCGTAATATTGATCGCGAACGAAGCCCATCGTGCCCAGTAGTGTATACAAAGCAGCATCGAAACATGTGGTGGCATGACGATCAAGTATAGTACTATCGAAGCGCCTGCGACTACTGACTCTACGCCACGTGTGTGTGTGTTGACAATTTTTTGGAGTTGATAATACTTTCAGACTGAGATTTTCTAGATAGATAGTACCTGGTAAGAATGTACAGCTATGTAAGCATCTTCTCTCAGCGAGGAACGCCTTTCTCAATCCTGTATGGACGAACGCAAAAAACGGCCTTTAACAGCCTATGCTCAACGTGGACACTACAATAAGCCGCGAGCCTTAGACGGGAAAATATGTTAATGGCCGCTGTCGCGTACTACTATATACAGGTAAAAGTACAGAGAAGGCGTCCTACACGGCAAGGGTGCAGCACCAAATTATTATTATTATTAATATTATTATTATTATTATTATATTATTATTATTATTATTATTATTATTATTATTATTATTATTATTATTATTATTATTATTATTATTATTATTATTATTATTATTATTATTATTATTATTATTTTATTATTATTATTATTATTATTATTATTATTATTATTATTATTATTATTATTATTATTATTATTATTATTATTATTATTATTATTATTTATTATTATTATTATTTATTATTATTACTATTACTATTATTATTATTATTATTATTATTATTATTATTATTATTATTATTATTATTATTATTATTATTATTATTATTATATAATATTATTGTGATCCTCCTTGGAGATCTGGGTAAAAAAAGCTTACGCCCAAAACACTTTATTATTCTTGTACCGGTTCTAGTCCATCTATCTGTAGAACACAGATAGATCTTAACATGACACTCCGCCAGTGTACAGGTCATGAACTTGCCGGTCCTCTTTAGTCGACCCCCTTTAGGTTTGACCGAGAGGTGGGGATAGCCACCCAGGATTCAACAGCTCATTTTGCTCTGTCTTTTACCTGGGTAGTGCGAGATTTGCCTAGGCCTGTTCATTTTTTATTTCTGCGTTTACTCTCCTATGGCTCTCCATTCCAGGGACCCGGCTAAAAGAGTAGCGGCGATGGGTCTCCACCTGCCGTCAGAAAAAAGGCGCACACTCGCTAAATAAACCCATTTGCCATAATTTAACAATCTTTTCACGGGCCTCATCGCTTGAAGAAAACTCCAGATAGATACTGCCTGCACCTCACCCAGCCCAAAAAAACTGACTCTTTGAAAACGAAATAACGCTTTTGACCCTTTTAGTATATAACCGCACCTGTTTTTTTTCTTCTGTTTTTTTTTTTTTCCTTCAGTCCCATTCGTTATCTTCGCCATACGTAGTAGCTCGTCGTCACTCAGATCCGGGGTCGCAAAGTAGACATGTACACAAAAATACGTACCTGGTATACTCCTTATTTCTGACTCTTATTCCCAGTAGCGTTTTTCCCACTCAAAAGTTAGCGCAGTCCTAGAGGGATCACATCGTACCCCGACGAACAGTCCCATGGCCCACGGCCTTTGCGTGCAGCAAGCAGGTACACAACGAACAATCGGACAATATATAAAGCAAAAACACAAATTAATTCGACGCGAGTCGACGAGGGAATAGATGGCTGAAGTCTGAAGTATGTTTTCGATCAAGATGAAGTCGCGGACCGCATCGGGGAGGGGGGAGGAGAGCCTGCTGTATGACCCCAGATACGATTTTCGGCTATTTGTAGGAGGGGGAGAGAAAACGAGGGCGAAGATAATGAATGGGAAGAGTAAAGACAAACAAAACAGAAAAAGAGGATTCCAACGTTCAGATGGTTCTGGTAGTTCCTCAGCGTCCCTCGAGGAGTCCTTAAGGAGCCCGGTCAGCCGGAATTTCTCCGGCTAAAAGGTGTAGTAAGGCATGCCCTCGTGGCAACAAGGCTATCTGTCGTGGCCCGCGTGTAAGTATAAAATAAAAAATTGCCACTTCCGTACCTATAAAAAGAAGAGCCACGCTTGGATTTTATATTTTTTCTTCACATTCAGGGAGATGGCAGTGGTATAAGAATAGGCCAATACGCAGGAAGAAGAGAGATCCCTGCGTACTGAAACGAAATCAACAAGGAAGTCTCGCTACATACCCAGTAAAAAAGTTTTACGTTCACATGTGTCGAGGTGATTTGTGGTTTCTTTGACTCGACGTGAGGGCTAAAACTCTGCCACTGCGTGACTTGATGTCTGCCCATCATCGTCCATCGCAACGTTTTGTACGACGTAAGCTGTAGCTGTACCCCGTCTGGCCCACATAACGCACTTTTACACCTTGATGTATTACAGTATCCATACCAGTTTCTATACATTATGTGTATGTGTATGGTACATAATATTACCACCTTCGCTTACAGAGCCCTTCCCCCATCTCACTGCTACGGCCATGCATGATAATGAGTAACCCCTCCCCTCCTCCTCCTCCTCCTCCTCCCCTCTTGTCGTCCTCGTGAAATTGTTCCTTGAACTATCTACGATATGTGCCGGCATACCACAACGTATATATATATGTAGACCGCAACATGCCATTGTTTTTTTCACAGTATGTTCGTTGAACTTGGCCTCCGACAGCAATGTCCACCTCACATCTCAACTCCTCATCGCTCATCTCACAAGCCAACACTCGCATACACAAGGGATAACAATTGATTGATGAGTGCGTTTATTTGCCATCCGAAAAAATGCAGCACATGCTGCAATATGCATGCCATCCACACGCACGCCTTAACGAGATTATAGTGGTACGTAGTCGGTAAGGCCGCACACCCGGGGATGACGGAACTCCAGACGATTGGGCGAGGTTTTCAGTACGAAGCTACTACTACTACTGCTGTAGGTCTGCATGGCCCTCGACGCTAAGAAGCACGATCGAACCCCACCTCGACAAAAATCCAGGGACAGTTACTCGTAAGCCAAAGATGTCCACGCGTCGTGCAGCCGAAGATGATGGGTCACGATCTGGCAGATCACGATCTGGCAGATCACGCTCTAGACCATCTGGATCCTCCACATTTCCGATTATTATGATACACAATACTTCGATTTAAATGTGGTGTGCAAGAGCCGTACAGCGTACAGATCGCACGCGGTAAAATATGTACACATATAAAGTTCGTATAAAAATATACATACATATAGATATGCATATGTGTGCACAAGAAAAGTCGTGTCATCTAGATAGATAGATATATATATAGATATATATATAGATAGAGATAGATAGATAGATAGATAGATAGATAGATAGATAGATAGATAGATAGATAGATAGATAGATAGATAGATAGATAGATAGATAGATAGATAGATAGATAGATAGATAGATAGATAGATAGATAGATAGATAGATAGATAGATAGATAGATAGATAGATAGATAGATAGATAGATAGATAGATAGATAGATAGATAGATAGATAGATAGATAGATAGATAGATAGATAGATAGATAGATAGATAGATAGATAGATAAGATAGATAGATAAGATAGATAGATAGATAGATAGATAGATAGATAGATAGATAGATAGATAGATAGATGGAACAGGTCTACTGGGTTGGATCTGCCCTAGAAGGCAGATCCTGCGCAATCCCTCACAACGGCAGCTGAGGAACTAGATCATATATCCGATCTATCTGTAGATGATCTAGATCATGGTCTATCCGAGGTATGAACGGTTCTGAAGTTAATGGGACGGGCGATGTTGAGTATGTCGAAGCCGGCGGGCAAGAATTGAGAAGAAAACACATTTTTTTCCCCAACCGCACATCAGAGTATTTTTTCTTGTTGTGCGTTGTAAAATTGACCCACAGAAACCTTCAGGACTTCCCCACCCCTCATCACCCCCCTTTCGAGGGAAATATACCTGGAAGTGGTATGAGATTTTTTGGCAATAAATATAAAGGATGGAGGCGTTGATCGCCAGGGCAGAGGCCAATACGCCCATCAATGCTGAGGTATATATATCTCGGGGGGGACCACGCGGCTGTCCTGCCGTGGAGGCATGCCTGAGCGCGGGGGGGGGGGGGGGGGGGGGGGCTGCCGGTGGGAGAAGATCTCGGCGGCAAGAATTTCCGGCGGAAGGCGGAGGAGTTTGCGCTGTGAATTAAAATATATGCGTTGCGTGAATTCAGCGCACGCACGTACATATGTACGTCTTGGGGGGTACATAATACCTGGTACGAAGTGCATATTTGCATAAAACAACTTGGATAGAGTTGTTGGTTTTCGCAAAAAAAGTGGACGGGCGTTTTTGTAAGCGGAACAATAATCGCGAGTATTATTCTCTCCATTCAATCAGTCCGTTTGTTCAGTCGCGTCCAACCGGTCAATTTACCGAGATGGACGTGTTCTTGTTCTGTAATGCACACGAGCAAGGGGTGCGTGTGGAGGGTGTATGCGTGTGGAGGGCGTGTGGAGGGCGTGTGAGTAGCGGGGGGGGCGAGGGAGGGGGGGGGGGGGGAGGATTTGGGCGGGGGGGTTCCACTCGCCGCGTTTCGTCACTGGCAGGTTCGCCGCGTTCCGTTCAATGTTTTTTAGGTGCGAAGGGGGAAAGCATATGCGTATGGGGAGGGGGGGGGGGTGTACGCAGGGGGCGTACTCATTTGTTGCTTGCCTTAGTCATTTGACCATGACCACGTATCCCTTTCGAGACGGAGCACCGTTCTTACTCCTAATAGAGACACCTCCAACAATTGGGCGCTCATTACGGGGAAGGGGGGGGGGGGGGGGGGGGGGGGGTAGGGGGGGGGGGGAGGTAGAGAGAGAGAGTTGGGGAGAGGGGGGAGTTGAAGAGGAAGAGGGAAAGGGGGATGGGGGGGGGGGGAGGGGGGGGGGGGGTGGCGGGGGGCGATGGGAAGGGGGGGGGGGGGGGAGGAAGGAGAAGGGCGTGGGGGGGTCAATTAGCCGTATAGCGTGACTAGCAGGCCGACCGCGCTCCTTTTTGTTGTTTCATTATGTGTGGAGGGAATAAGCACGTACGTGTAATATGTATACGCGCGGGGTATTGAAAGGAGAACGCGCGCAACCCCTCCTTTGCTACTATTGTTGTTGGTGTGTATTACGGGGGACCATAGTTAACAGGACCAAATATTGTTAGTAAAAATAGGTAAATATATAGGGTTTTGTGTGTACCGTAGGTCCTATTAACTATGGACCACCGTAATAGTTAGTCAACCCTTTTAGGACTGCAGTCCCGTTTTGGGGAAAAGCACTCTAACTTCAAGTAATTTGTCTCCAAAACGGGACTGCGGTTGTAAAAGGGTTAAGAAGACGGGAACGATGTACTGGGCCACGGTCGTGTGCATTTAACGTAGGCACGCGGAGGAAGGGAGATATTGATAGTGAGTACTTGTATCGGGTATGTATCACCAACTGCAACGCTACGTGCAACACATCTTGACAACATACTTTTCATTAGTAGGTGCTCGTAATGATACGGTTTTTATTTTATTTTTTTTTAGAGCTCTTGGGTTTAGCAATCCGAATCAAAATATCATATAAAATACCAGGTGTCACAGCTGCATGCAGCAGTACACAAGCACATACACATAGAGGCGTGGCCAATAAACTAGTGGTACTCGTACCTTCGAACACTGCCGTTACGGAGGTCCATAGTTAATAGGACGTATGGTATATACATGGAAACCTATATATTTGACTATTTTTAGTAACATTATTTGGTCCTATTTACTATAGTCCCCCGTCATAATTAATGTTATTAGTATTTATAGTTGTTACTATTAATACCAGTCTGAAGAGCCGATTCCGTGAGTTCCAATGTACTATAGGCCGGCGTCCCCGGTGGCTTGGTAGTAGGTGGTCCGCGTGCCTATTACATCAATTTCGTGGGTTCAAGTCTCACCGAGTGCATGCTCACCATAGGGACTTTTTCTTGCAAAAAAACTTGATTAGCGGAAAGCGCGAGAGCGTGAGTTAGCTACATTCGATGAAAATCGACGAGCAGTGGGAATGCTGAACCCTATGCGCGACAAAAAATAAAGGCACGTGTCGGGGGGGAGAAGGGACGACACCTGTGACCACGGCTTGTCCAGAAGATCGCTGAGGGTAAAACCTCCTACGAGTTAGGCTGGAAAGTATAAAAGTGATGATAAAAAAAAAAAAAAAAAAAAAAAAAAAAAATCCCATCGTGGCGATAACTTCTATATTTTGCGAACATGATGAAAAAGGAATCAACGGATGAAGTGGCGATTAAGAACAGTTAGTTCCATTTTGGGGACAAACCAGTCAATATTCAATATTCAATATTCAATTTACAGCAGTAATTAACAATTAAATGGTTGTCCAAAAACGGGACCGACTGCGGTAGGTACTAAAAGGGTCAATCAAGGTTGATTTTTACCAATCTGATCGATCCGCCGGAAGGTGAAACAGGAAAAAAAAAGAACTGTTCAGAGCGCCTATTACGGGGGACCGTAGGACCTACGGTAAAAACGAAAACCTAAATATTTCCTCCTTTTTTTTCTAACAATATTGGGTCCTATTTACTATGTATGGTTCCCTGTAATATTCATATTGATAGCGTGTGTAGGCGAATTTCGACGCGAGTCGACGAGGGCAGGGAAGAAAGGGATGAAGACGAGTACCAGGTATTATATTATTTATGCTTGCCTTCTGACAAAATAGAGTAGATGCCGTTCCTATATAAACCAAATATCCTTCCAGGTATCGAGTATTTTCGAGACCAAAACGAAGGCACGAACCGTGGCAGACACGGGGGGCCGGAGGAGAGCCTGCCATCTGAGCCCGAATCTGAGTTACTATTACGGGGGACCACAGTAAATAGGACCAAATATTGTTGGTAAAAAATAGACAAATAGACAAATGTATAGGTTTTCGTGTGTACCGTAGTAGGTCCTATTTAGTAAGTAAGGTCCCCCGCAATAGAGATAGTACCACTGCACTCGTATAGATAACCCGTACAGGTACAGGGCAAACTGCAGTCCCGCTTGTGGGACAAACTACCACGGGGGTCCATAGTTAATAGGACCAATGGCCTGAATAAAAACCTATATATTTACCTATTTAAACAAAAAATATTTGGTCCCTTTTACTATGGTCCCCTGTACTAATTATAAATCTGAGTGTTTTTTTCCCCACAGACTGAATAAGAACTGGACTGCGGTCAGTGCTGAAAGATGGTACTACTATTAATAGCAAGGAAGGACTGAGGAGAGAGAGAGAGAGAAGATAGAGCGGAGAAATAATAGGAAAGAAGAAAAAAAAGGGATATTCGTACGATGATACGAATGCAATATATACGTAGAGCCCTGTGTATGGACTGATGTATACGTAGAGCCCTGTGTACGGACTGGAAGGTTCTCGGAATGAACGCTCTCAACAAGTACCCGTAACTCTACGAGAAGTTTGTACCTGCACCAAAGTGTGTATCAACCATGCTCAAAGCTGGGCCACAAGTGAGCCTAATGCACTATTAATATTAATAAATATTATTATAAAATATGATATTTAAGATTAATATAGATAGTAACGTTCGTATATATATGAATATTAATATTGCAAGGTATTAACAGCAGTATTCTACTTATTGGTGCATGTTTTATCATACCTACCAGGTGGTAGGTACCTACTGTGTATACCATCGTCCCCGGTGGCTTGGTACGTGGTCCGCGTGCCTGTCAAGATCAATTTCGTGGGTTCAAGTCTCACCGAGTGCATGCTCATAGGGACTTTTTCTTGCATAACAAATTGATAAGCGGAAAGCGCGAGAGCGTGAGTTAGCTACATTCGATGAAAATCGACGAGCAGTGGGAATGCTGAACCCTATGCGCGACAAAAAAATAAAGGCACGTACCGGGGGGGGAGAAGGGACGACACCTGTGACCACGGCTTGTCCAGAAGATCGTCGAGGGTAAAAAAACCTCCTACGAGTGGGCTGGAAAGTAAAAGCGGTGATGAAAAAAATAAATAAAAAAAAAAAAAATACCATGGTACTTGGCTTTCTTTTGGCTTCGTATACCATGCATGCATGTATGTATGTGTGTACACGAAGTATATATATATTATACCAGGCACATCATATTATACACTACTACGTGGACCCTCAATGCGGACCACTTCGCCAAGCTTCGATCAGCCCACCACGAAGTCCTTCTGCGAGTCATTGGTTTCCAGCGCCGACTACGCACCGACCACACCACCCTCTCGTATGCGAAGGCGCTCAGGATAACACGATGCGAAAGTATCGAAACGACCATCCGTAAACGGCGACTCTTCTTTGCGGGGGCTGTGGTGCGGCAACACGAGGGGCGATTGCCCAGTCGGTTGATGTTCGGGACGATCGCTGGTGGGGGGAGCCCGAAACCAGGCGGGCAGCCCAAGACTTGGCCTAGGGCAATTGCTGAGGACCTTAGAGTGTTCAAAGCCACCGAGGGATCAACGGAAGACTCCCCCTTAGTCTTTGGAGTTGGGACCGCACTGTGGCCCACTGCAGCAAAACAGACGGGAAAGTGGTACGGGGGAATCCTCGAAGCAGCTGAACAGTTCATGGGCAGGTGGCACGAGGCTGAGGCAAAGCTGAGTAGACAGCGCCGTGCATCCGCTGCAGGTAGTGTTAGAGGGAATGGGGGGAGGGGTAACAGCAGGAGGGGTAGAGGGAACACCGTACAAGTGTATGGGGGCAGGGGGGGGAACAGGAGGAGTAGAAGGGAAACCGCGGTAGAAGAGAGTAGCAGAGAGACCGCAGATAGGGTAGCAAGGTACCAGGCCGACTAATAAGTTGGACTTTTCTTTGCTACTCGTACCGCCAACTGCTGCGGCCGTTCGGTATGCATTTTGATTTTTTTCCCTTCTTATCCTTATGAAAGAAGTACTACATAGTGGGTGGGTGACGAGCGTATTTTGGCCCACTGACTATTGCTCTTTTTACTTAGTTAAGTGTTCACCGGGATGCATAGTCCCCCTTTTCCTTCTCGTATCTTTCCCCTTGCACGTCCCTTTTGGCTCATGCTCGGGGTAAGTATGTATGTGTCTGAGCTTTGGCTTCCCATTTTGTTTATTTATTTGGGATTCTTCCCCTTTTCTTTCTTTTTCTTTTTCTTGTTCTTTTTCGGTTTGGTTTTTTCGTTGCTTCTCTTTCTTTATGGTGTATTTTGGTTGCTGGCGTATGTATGTATGTTGTGTCGGCCGCACCTAGTGCGAAGGCATGGTATTACGTAGGCTATTAATGCATTACGGTGTGTTATCTCTGTGTCGTAGTCTGTGACCACAGAGCTCGTATCTTTCTAGGGTGAAGAATCAGCACGGACACTGGGCTTGCTGGATGTCGACGAGTTGAAGAACGGTTTAATGTGAAGAACACACACACACACACACACACACACACACACACTGCGTAAGCTACCTCTCACCCCATTTCCAAATATATATATATATATATATATATATACCAGGTATATCCATCCCCAAAAACGTAACGTGAGGGGGGGAAAGTTCTAAAGGGAGGACCCGGGTATTTTAGAACCGCAGTCAGTCCCGTTTCGGGGACAAAACTACTTGAAATTTGACTGGGTTGTTCCGAAAACGAGACTGACTGACTACCTCGTACGGTGCTATTAGGGTCAAGTATCATATGAATACCTACCTATATATGTACTTTAAAAATCCCTGTCTGTGGTCTCTTGTGACCTGGTGGCTTCTTCTGGTGGATATACGAACTCGCACTCGCACCTTGATAGAGTTTTGTCGCGAAACCAACCGACCTCGAAATGAACGTGTGAAATGAATGTCCTATTACTACTATTACGGGGGTCCATAGTTAACAGGACCTATGGTGTACATAAAAACCTATATATTTAACTATTTTTACTAACAAAATTTGGTCCCGTTAACTATGGACCCCCGTAATACCAGGTATTAAACTTTTTATTGATAATACTCGTACGAAGAGTAATAAAAAGTACGTACGTACGTACGTATTTTTTTCATGTATATGTCGTCGGTAGAAGATGATCCTGTTTTGTTTGTCTTGTGTTGCCTCACGCATCCTCTCCGGGTGTGTTGTTGCTTGTGTGTGTTCTCTTCTTTCTACCCGTCGACTTCCAGCACAACCAGTGTCCGTGCCGATTCTTCAATCCTATTACGGGGGATAGTAAATAGGACCAAATATTTTGTCAGCAAAAATACGTAAATATACAGATAGAGGTTTTTGTGTGTGCCGTAGGTCCTGTTTACCATATCTGGCCCTCCGCCATACATACGTAGAAGAGATACAAGTTCTTCTGTGGTCACAAAGAAAGGTGGTTGACGATAGCGGGAAGGAGACGGCAGACGGGTAGGTATAGCAAGGCACTACAACGTCCAGTAGGTAAAACCTGTCTACTATTATGCTACTCGTACCACAAACTGCCGCAGCTGCCGGGGGAGAGCTTTTTATTTTACGCTTTGGTTTGCCTGTTATTTTCTTTCGTTCTTATGTTGTAGTCATACTTTGTGTACTCGTACATGTGGTGATGGTTTTATTTCTTTCGCTTGCTTTGTATTGTCTGCCACATCTCCTTCGGGGGGGCACGACACTTTCTTTCTTGTTCATTCATGTGTTTTTATTCGTATTCGTTTTTCTCTGCTTCTTCCGATTCTTCTCTTTCTCAACCATGCTAGAAGCAAGGAGAGTGTTCATCTGGGCCAGACGTATCCAGTACGACGAAATGGCATCAATTATTGCCTTGTCTACTGCTTGCTGTACCCTACTTATATACTGCATACACAGCTGTATAGCAGTACATACCTGGTAAAAGACAATGCATGATCTGTTTGTCGTAGTTTGTGACCACAGAGCTTTTATAACTCTCTCTTGTATTGAAGAATCGGCACGGACACCAACTTACTGGTTGTGTGTTGTGACGGAGGTCGTCGGGTAGAAAGATCGCAATGCTGTGTTAATAGTAGTCGTGATGATATTCTCAGATTATCATTACGAGTATTAATAGCTCACTTCCTCCCTGAAATCCTACCCGTGGTCACAAACAGACTGCTGTATGTAACAAAAAAGCATCTCGATGGAAGAAAACAAATAATAATACGAGTAGCGCACGGCAGTTACTAGTAGCACCAGTGAGTGCGTGAGGGAAACGGTACTATTACAGGGGTCCATAGTTAATAGGACCTATGGTACACATAAAAACCTATATATTTACCTATTTTTGCTAACAATATTTGGTCCTATTAACTATGGTCCCCCGTAATAAGTACCAGGTATTATTAATAATACTGTCTGTGGTGTAACATCCCGTACGATCGAGTTGCAGCCAAAAACAAAAGCCAAGAACATATCCATGGCATTAGTGTATTATACAGCAGTATACGCGCACCCGAAAAAAATCAAAAACAAGAGATAAAAAGAGAAAGGGGGGAAAAAAGAAAAGAAGTGCACACAACGAACAAAACAAAAAAAACAGACCTATTTTTCATCATGTATCTGTCGTCTGTCGTGCCGTGATGTTAAGATCAACGTTGGATCACTTCGTATCCCTCCCTGCACAGGTTTGCTTAAGCCGGTACTCGTTGGTACTCGCGTGCGTGCGTTGTGTGATGCGGTGACCGCTCTAGGGTAGTGGTAAGGGTGGTGGTAAGGGACGCAGGTTGTTCTGGCAGCTGGAAAGCAGTGCTTCGCTTCTTCTGATTTAGATCTTCTTATTGATGGCGAGAGCTGAGGAGGTGCTCTGGTAGAGAAGTGAGAGGTAGGGGGGCGGGACTCGACGCCCAGATATACTCGTCCCACCCCACGCCACAAGCTCTCTTAAATTCCTCTTATCTGATGTACGCCTACAGAACTTTCCTGTGGCTACCGATCGTTCTTCTGCTAATATAAGAACTTCTCACTTCGTAGTCCTATCTGCGTCAAGGAACATTACTCTCGTCTAACGGGCTATCCGCCCTAGGGAACATTCCTAAAATAACGATACTCTCGACTAACGGAATATCCGCCGGGTTAATCCATGCTTTGGATTATTCTCGTATTCGTGAAACTACAAGACTGCAACGTATTATCTATATCTATAGCCCATGAATACTCTACTCATATCACATTAGCCCACCCTGAATAGTCGTATATGCAGACCACAAGATGGTCGGAGGGTGATGACAAAGTTCATCCCCCCGAACGGCCAGGAAAAGGTGGTCGAAGATGCGGCTATTCGAAACAAAAGAAATGAGGCTATAGATCCCCCCACACCTCGTAATAAAACCCAAACACTACGAAGAGGGGGTGTTCGCTGCAAACAACCACGGCCGACGACGCCAGATGTGATGCGGTGACCGCTCTAGGGTAGTGGTAAGGGTGGTGGTAAGGGACGCAGGTTGTTCTGGCAGCTGGAAAGCAGTGCTTCGCTTCTTCTGATTTAGATCTTCTTATTGATGGCGAGAGCTGAGGAGGTGCTCTGGTAGAGAAGTGAGAGGTAGGGGGGCGGGACTCGACGCCCAGATATACTCGTCCCACCCCACGCCACAAGCTCTCCTAAATTCCTCTTATCTGATGTACGCCTACAGAACTTTCCTATGGCTACCGATCGTTCTTCTGCTAATATAAGAACTTCTCACTTCGTAGTCCTATCTGCGTCAAGGAACATTACTCTCGTCTAACGGGCTATCCGCCCTAGGGAACATTCATTCCTAAAATAACGATACTCTCGACTAACGGAATATCCGCCGGGTTAATCCATTCTTTGGATTATTCTCGTATTCGTGAAACTACAAGACTGCAACGTATTATCTATATCTATAGCCCATGAATACTCTACTCATATCACAGTTGTTTGCTTAGAGATAGAAGAATAGCAGTTTTATGCCTTTCGTGCACGCGGAGACTGAGGACAAAGCTCGTGACAAACGCACGTAGTAAGTCGTACTGCTGTAGACGGTAGCTTTCCTCTATCTTGCTGTAAGCATACTATTACGGGGGGGAACACAGTAAATAGGACCAAATATTGTCACTAAAAATAGGTAAATATATAGATAGGTCTGTGTGTATATCGTAGGTCCTATTTACTATGTAATGGTCCCTCGTAACATCATTTTTTTTTTTTTTTTTTTTTTTTTTTTTTCATCATCACTTTTACTTTCCACCTCACTCGTAGGAGGTTTTACCCTCGACGATCTTCTGGACAAGCCGTGGTCACAGGTGTCGTCCCTTCTCCCCCCCGGTACGTGCCTTTATTTTTTGTCGCGCATAGGGTTCAGCATTCCCACTGCTCGTCGATTTTCATCGAATGTAGCTAACTCACGCTCTCGCGCTTTCCGCTTATCAATTTTTTATGCCAGAAAAAGTCCCTACGAGCATGCACTCGGTGAGATTTGAACCCACGAAATTGATCTTGATAGGCACGCGGACCACCTACCAAGCCACCGGGGACGCCGGAACATCAATAGAGAGAGGTTGTCACGAGATGATATTAACATGTTACAAGCATACATAGAATAAGACGTAGCACGAGTCGACACGAACGAGTTAGTTATTATTGTCGAGGGGGGGAACAAAGTAACTAAATGCTAACCCCCTTGTCGCGATAGAAAAGCACGGCACGGACGTACGCAATGGCGTGGGTGGGGAAAGGGGGAAAGAGCCTGCTGCTAGATGAGCCCGGATTTGCGTTGCGAATACCACAACAAAAAATTAGTAGGAGAGGGAAATATAAACTAAGGGCGAAGAAGGTAATAAATGGGAGGGACGAGAGGGCGGGAACACACAACAAAAAACACAACAAAAAATACTGTAATACTCTCATCAGTATTCTTTCTTTGGAGAGTAGAGCTAGTAGAGCTCCACAATCAGAGAGCCGTCCTACTGCTTGTGCTGTATATAGGTCGCTACTTTCAGACAGGCAGACAGAGAAGAATACATACGTACTGCAATACATACACACATTTATGAGCTCGTAGGGTTTCGCGTTGTTAAGATCAAGGCCGGCCTCATTCAAAGCAGTACCATAACATAACAACGACGTCTTGGGGTACAATCAATCAAGTACTGAGTGCTGCTGTATCACATACTTAAAAAATCACACCCTGGACAATTACTATTTCAATAGTCTATTGTGTCTACAATTGATTCAGGAGGATGTGTGTTAATTGGGTTTGTCTTGACAATTATTTTTGGTTACTGTCTATTAATTGAAATTGTCAATACAATTGATTTCGGCGATTGATTGCCCATTAATTGAAATTGGCCAGGCAATTGTTTTCGGCGATTGCCTATGAATTGGAATTGTCCAGGCAATTGATTTCGAATACCATCTATACTAGTTGGAATTGTGTGAACAATAGGTTTCGAGTGTTGTCTATGAATTGGAATAGTCCAAACAATTGGTTGTGGAGACTGCCAATTAATTGGAATTATTCAGCAAATTGATTTCGGGTGCTATCCAATAATTGGAATTGTCCAGACAATTGATTTCGGGTGTTGTCCACTAACTGAAATTGTTCAGACAATTGATTTCGGGAGTTGTCTATTAATTGGATTTGTCTGAACATTTGATTTCGGCTGCTACTTATTAACTGAAACTGCCCGCACAATTGATTTCGGGTGCTGTCACAATTAAATGGAATGGTCCAAAAGGATCTGTCCGCACAATTCATTTCAGATGCCGCGCAACAAATCAATTGCTCGATAAATGTCATGGCCGTGTACCTACAGTTAGTAGTTATTGTATTACGATAGACACTCCGCATTGAACTGATACTACTCGTAATATGGCACAATAAAGGACCTTGCAAATGATTGCGTATTGAGGGAAGTTCCCGATCCTGTTGTAGAGGCAATAATACTAGCATGGTGTACTGTTGTGTACTGACCAAATCAAATATAATTCTACAAGTAGCTGCCAGCTCTCAAATAACCGAGCCCTCTTAAACTCGATAGTCATGACAATTCCAAGATCGCTTCCGAATCCCATTGTCCGGACAATTACAATTAATAGACGGTATCTTATAGCAGTTGCCCCGACAAGTCCAATTCATGTAAATCACCCGATATCAATCGTTCAAGCAATTCCAATTAATAGACCGCCTGTGATATTATCGTTTGCCTGCACAATTTCAATTGATAGGCAGTCTCCGAGCTCATTTGTCTGGACAATTACAATTATTGAAAAGCACCAAAGATTAATTGTTCAGACAATTCCAATTAATGGACAGTCTCTGAAATCAATTGTCAGGGCAACTTCAATTGATAGAGAGTCTCTAAAATTAGTTGTCTGGACAATTCCAATTGTTAAACACAGTGCCCGATATCAGTTGTCCGAATAAATCCAATTGTTATAGACAGTATCCAAGATCAATTGTCTAAACAATTTCAATTGCTAGACAGTCTATGACATCACTTGCCCGGACAATTCCAATTAATAGACAACTTCGTGACTCTGCTGTAGGGGCAATAGTCTATTGATAGGTCTATTGTCCAAGGCATACGCAGAAAAGGGCGGGACACCTCAACGCTAGTTTTGTATTTTATCTCCGCATGTAAGAAGTTTTGATACCGCTTAGCCTATGTGCTCAGATGTAAATCATTAAAAAAAGTTTTCACGAAACAAAGTGATCCGTATGCACTATTGTTTTGAAATGTACGGGCAGTTAATTTAGGAGACTGCCCACCAATGATGGCATTGTCTGAAGTAGTTTAGGAGATTTCGATTTAGTCGAAATTGTCGGGATAGTTGATTTTGTATACTGTCTATCAATTGGAATTGCCCGGACAACTGATTTAGAAAGCAGTCTACTAATTGAAATTGTCCGGACAATTGATTTTGGAGACTGTGTATAAATTGGAATTGTCGGGCCAATTGATCTGGGAGACTGTCTATTAATTGGAGTTGTCGGGACAAATACTTTTGGCGTCAGTCTACTAATTGAAATTGTCCGGACAACTATTTCGGGGGGCCGACTATCAATTGGAATTGTCGAGACAATTGATTCAGGAGACAGTCTGTCAATTGGAATTGGCCGGACAATTTATTTAGGAGAAGGTCGATTAATTGGAATTGTCCGGACCATTGATTACGGAGACTACCTATAAAGTGAGATGGTCTGGACAATAGGGTCAGGTAGGGGTCACATAATAGAAATTGTCTGGATAATAGAGCTCGACACCTTTCAATTAACTGGAATTAGGGACCACAATAGACAGTCAATTGCAATAGGAAGCTATTAATAGACTATTGGACTATTGCCTATTGTCCAGGGTGTGATTTTTATATTTATGTAGTGGAACCGATCGGCGATGTTTTCATTTTAAATCGTTCCGGGCGTTGTGAGGCCGGAGTTGAATGAAGCGTTCCCCCGCCCGGAGAGTTCGCCTATACAGGATATCGGAGGGGGGGGGGGGGGGTGTGTGTGTACTCGATAGGAGAGATGTACTCGATCTCACATGCAGAGCCGTATACGTAGTCGTACGACCACATAGATGGATAAACTCTCTCGCATCCCTACAATGCCGGGACGGAGCATGATGGGTTTTCACCGACCAGGCAGACACCAAGCGCGAAGCGCCGTGGGGTGCCGGGCGAGTCTCATGAAGGCTGAGCTGCATCCTACTGAGAACCGCTTGTGAGGCGGACTTTTGCATGTATTATATAGATGACAGCTTCATTGAGTTGGGGGGACATGGGGGGGCGGTTGGGGGGGTGGTGTACTCATTTTCGTGCATGGCGGTAGTCATATGACCATAGACCCTCGCATCCCTGCAATGCCGGGACGGAGCACGTCGGGTTTTCACCGACCAGGCAGACATTTTGGGGGGAGGGTGGAGGGGGGTCCTCGAAGCCTCCGCCTAGCACACAGCAGTTAGTTATACCTGGTGCCAGATTTGTTGCTTCACGACTCACCACAACGACAATACACCCTGCAGAGCGATAACGAACGGAAGATGACGACACACACCACCAACCATCGCCTGCACTACCACAAACACACGCACCATCAACACACCACCAGGGCTATTTTATAATGACTGTACGAGCAGGTACCTGGTGTGTGTGTGTTCTTCACATTAAACCGTTCTTCTACTCGTCGACATCCAGCAAGCCCAGTGTCCGTGCTGATTCTTCACCCTAGAAAGATACGAGCTCTGTGGTCACAGACTACGACACAGAGATAACACACCGTAATGCATTAATAGCCTACGTAATACCATGCCTTCGCACTAGGTGCGGCCGACACAACATACATACATACGCCAGCAACCAAAATACACCATAAAGAAAGAGAAGCAACGAAAAAACCAAACCGAAAAAGAACAAGAAAAAAAATACAATTGTTTTTTGTATTGTTTTTTTTTTTCTCTCTTTGTTTCGTTTCGTCTATCTAGGTCATGGAATGTGTATGTCGCCCCTGTCGTACGCAGTATGATGACATGGCATCGCATTGCATACGTGGGAACGTAGTATCTCTGTGGCGTAGCTTCGTGACCCACAGAACTTGTATCTCTCTAGGATTGAAGAATCGGCACGGACACTGGTTGAGCTGGATGTCGACGGGCAGGAAGAACGGCTTAATGTCAAGAAAACAACAACAACAACAACAACAACAACAACAACAACAACAACAACAACTATTAATATTCATACAAACGAGTAGTAGAGTATACGGGGGGCAGCTCTCCCCCATCCAACATTTCAACTTTGCTGTCAACAGCAGTAAGTAGTAGCGTAGTAATTAGGTTATGCTTCGTCTGTCATGCAAAGTACATGAACCATAATAATAATAAAAAATACTTGTACCAGGTACTATTAACAGGTAAAAAACAAAAAAAGAGAAGTGTATCTTTTGTACTACATACATACATACATACATCGCCAGCAGTACAACAACAGTGTGAATGACATACATACATATGTATAAAATATATACATGTGTGAGAAGAAATCCCCGGAAACAATGGAAAAACCTATCTACGAGTATGCACAAGGTCTATCTGCCTTCTGTGTCTACTTTTTTTTCCCCTTGTCTACGATCTACCAGGTATCTTTCTTTGCTGTACGATTGTTGTTTTAGATTGGGCTGGTGATCGTACCAATAGTTCAACGGGCTAAGAACGCCTTAACCTGTCGACAGCAGGACATGAGTCGTTGGTCGTGCTTTCGAATCTGACGTCCACCATGAAATCGCTTTTTGTAAGAGAAAACGTGAATTTCCTCATGTCAAGAATCTAAAAAAATGCTACCGGATCAAAAATTGGAACCACATATTGGTGGCACCTCGACCCGTATATATATCCGGTCCATTCCAGGGGGGGAGTCTCGAGAGTTGTTATAAGGCTTGGATTGGGCAGGCGATCGGTTGACCTTTTACCAATATAATAGTCCAACGGATACTCTGTTGTCTTTGCTCCTTCTTTTATCTCAATATATTTAGATGTACTCTTTACGTTCTATTCTAAGCCGCATCCAAGCTCCATCCCCACGCCATGGGCGTGGGTCTGTCATCCTCCCCTTATTGTACGTGAAATTTGACTCAGTCAGGGCAATACAACCAACCAAGTTTTAATCGATTATCATTCTCATCGGAAAGAAAGGCAATTCTGAAGTGTCACGTATGTATCAGGAAAATCGGCTGTTCTGTTCTGTGCCCACACGGACTTTTTGGTGACAACCTTTTTAAAAACCGTTTTGAGGCAAACTGCAGTCCCGTTATTATGGGGACAACCCACCCAAATTCTACTGTCTCGTTATTATGGGGACAACCTACCCAAATTCTACTAGTGCTGTCTAACTAAGTATTTCATCCCCAAAGAAACCGGACTGGAGTCAGTTCCAAACACAACACAACACAACAGGAACGACAACAAGAACAACAATAGACAGCAGTCGCAGTAGTATAATTGTAGTATTATATATAGTGTTATACTGGTAGCTATAAAATGAAATGTCGTGGGGAATGGGAATTTGGAAACGACAGGAACAGAAGAAGTGTATGAGGGATACTACTGATTTCAGGAAGGATATTTGGTTTATATAGGAACGGCATCTATCTGCGCTATGTTGTCAGAAGGCAAGCATATTAATAATAATTATTATATTATAGTGAGTGGTGATTGCAGTAATAATGATATTAATATTATTAATATTATAGTAGAGTAGTAGTGGATGGTGTGGTGGTAGTAGTATTATTAAATAATAGTTTAGTATCTTAACATCGAGCTATATAACAAAAACAAGTTCGTAGTAGTGGTAGATATTATGAAAATATTAATACTACAGTAGTATATAATATTATAGTGTATAGTAGTAGTGATATTATAGTATATTATAATTTAGTAGTATTATAGTAATAATAGGGTATTATCGTAGATAAAGCAACATAAAATGAAGTAGACATAAAAGATAGATAGGTAGTATAGATAGATAGATAGACCTTGTGCATAGGTTTCCTTTGCATCCGGGTATTTCTTCTTTCAGGAATCATAATGTTCTGATTGATCAACGGTGAAGCCCATGCTGCACATTGTCGGATGGCAAGCCTAATAAAAATAGTAGTATAGCAGGAGGGGGAGTGTGTGTGTGTGTGTGTTCTTCACATTAAACCGTTCTTCTACTCGTCGACATCCAGCAAGCCCAGTGTCCGTGCTGACAGATTCTTCACCCTAGAAAGATACGAGCTCTGTGGTCACAGACTACGACACAGAGATAACACACCGTAATGCATTAATAGCCTAATACGCAATACCATGCCTTCGCACTAGGTGCGGCCGACACAACATACATACATACGCCAGCAACCAAAATACACCATAAAGAAAGAGAAGCAACGAAGAAACCAAACCGAAAAAGAACAAGAAAAAGAAAAAGAAAAGGAGAAGAATCCAAAATAAATAAATAAAATGGGAAGCCAAAGCTCAGACACACACATACTTACCCCGAGCATGAGCCAAAAGGGACGTGCAAGGGGAAAGATACGAGAAGGAGTAGGAATATATAATTTAATAGTATTATACTATAAGACCAACGCCCAGATGGGTAGGGTGACTCGTGTACTGAGTCAGGCTGGGGAGACTATTATTGAGAGGTTTTAGTGGGTTCAACTCTCATACACTATATATAATACCTGAGTCGGGAGAGATAAAATCTAGACTCAGGTGCCTACATCCTCGGAGTAAACCACAGTCAGTTTGTTGACGGCACGGTCAGAGACAGGCCCGACAAAGAAAGGTGGAAGAAACGAACCGGGTTCGAACCGGTATGCACGAAAAAACTTGTGAGAAAAAATAAGTGTGGACTAGAGGTTTCCTCTCGCTCTCTCCGGGGCGCTAAATATATATATATATATTTCGTATATACTATTAGTAGCAGCAGTACTAGTAACTGTTGTAGTATTATTATAATAAATAGTATATTAGTATAGTAAGTAGTAGTAGCATTCATTATATACTGCTGTAGTATAGTATTTCGGTGGACCATAATCAATCATACATAGTAAATAGGACCTTTTTCGGTACAAACAAAAACAAAACCTATATATTTAATTTCCCTATTACAACACTTAGTACTCGTTCCTATATTTACTATATGATATGGTCTCTCCCGTATAATACCAATATTAATAGTAGTAGTAGTAGTAGTAGTAGTGGTAGTGGTCGCAGTAGTCGTAGTGAGTGGTATCTCGTATATAGTATTAATTAATGTAAGTAGTGGCAGTAGTAGTAGTATACTAGTAGTATATAGAGTGATTATAGTAGTACAGTAATATTTAATAGTAGTAGCAGTAGTATAATAGTAATAGTAATATTAATAGTAGTACGTACGAGTATAGTATTATTATAGTAGCACAGTATAGTAGTATTACGGGGGACCATAGTAAATAGGACCATATATTGTAGGTAATAATAGCGAAATATATAGGTTTTTGTGTGTGACGTAGGTCCTATTTACTATGTATGGTCCCCCGTAATAATAGTATAGTAGTAGTAATAGTATATTAGTAGTAGTAGTTATACTAGTAGTATAGCAGTAGTAGTAGTAGTAGTAGTAGTAGTAGTAGTAGTAGTAGTAGTAGTAGTAGTAGTAGTAGTAGTAGTAGTTGTAGTAGTAAGTAGTAGTAAGTAGTAGTAGTAAGTAGTAGTAGTAGTAGTAGTAGTAGTAGTAGTAGTAGTAGTAGTAAGTATTACGGGGGTCCATAGTTAACAGGACCAAATATTGCTAGTAAAAATACCGAACTATATAGTTTTTTATGTAGGCCATAGGTCCTGTTAACTATAGACCCCCGTAATAGTAGTAGTAGTAGTAGTAGTAGTAATACTAAGTGTGTGTGTGTTCTGCACATTGAACCGTTCTTTCGACCCGTCGACATCCAGCACAACCACAAGCAGTAGTAGTAAGTAGTAGCAGAAGTAATCATGGTAGATGATGTGTACGAAGAGCCAGAAGAACACAAACAGCTGTAGAACCAAACAAGAGAGAAGGGTTAATATTTTAATTTGGCTCTCCCTCTCGTAAGGCCGTTGTCGCCGACCGCGCCAGACCTCTCTCTTTGAGCACTGAGCACAGCGCACAGCCCTATAAACATTTCCGCGGGCCCAAGGGACTCGGACCCTGGACGTATTCTGCTACAACACCTTCGGGGGGCCTGGAGACCTTCCCGTAGGGGGCGCGAGACGGCGTTAACTGGCAAGATGATGTGATGACAAAGCATACATCTGTCCGATCCTGTCACAAAAGAAATGTGGATTTCTTTGGCGCACAGAGGTGGTCAATTTTGGCGCCCTGGGCGGTGAAACGTCAACTTTCTTTGATGATCCCGGTGTTTTTTACCGACCCTCTAAAAGATGATAATAAAATGCGTGCAATACGTGAGCAAGAAGAAGTAAAATGAAATAATTAAAGTTGTGGCGTATCAATCAAAGAAGATTAATACGAAATCACAGTTAGTTGTTGTTTATTAGTTCCATCGATCGATCGACTGAGATGATGAATGAGATGACGTGATCGAATCGCCCAGTGAGTGCTTTTGTTTGGGTCCGCTCTGTGTTTAGAAAAAAAGAAAGAAAACAAAAGCAACAAACAACAAGCAAGCAAGCGATCTCCTATCATCTACGTCTGTCTATCTATGGTCGGTCATCGAGCTTGATTGTGCAAGCCTTAGGGCTGTCTATGAATGAGTAGTGTGTGCTGTGGTGGGCGGGAGAAGGAGGAGCCAAAAACCGTAGTACTTCAACTCACCGATCACTTTTAGGTTCCAAGTAGAGAGTTGTACCAGTTGTTGTTGTACAGGAGGTAGGTGGTATGTACTACAGCTGTGGGTAGAAATACAAGCATAAGGTTCGATCTCCAATCGGTGCATCATCTCGCACCGAGCGATACGTAGGATTTTTTTGTTATTTGTTTTGTGTTATTTTCATACGTACGCCAGGCATGCAGGCAGAAAAGGCGTGGGCGACTGTCGCTGTAAAGATCAAGATTTGCCTTCCGAACAGAAGAAAGTTACGCACCTCTGGCCCTACAAGAAATTCACATATCATCAGACCGTATTGTGATTACAGATACAATTTATGTATGATTTCAATAAAATAGTGCGATAACTGCAATAGGTCGAGAAAAAGTTGCCGACAATTTATTTGACACAAGATCCAGAAGTCCTTGGGCACCCGCAATAATAGTATTTTAGTCATGAAGGTTGAACGTGATCAGCTTTTCGTAGAGGTGGCCACGAAATCGTAAAGTCCCGAAAAACAATCGTACTCTGTGAAGTATACAGCCATAAAAATAAGTAAATTTGGTTAGAAATCGCTACCGGATATTATCTGTCTCGACATTTGTTGAGCCAATGCTGAACCTCCTCAAGCAGGTAAGTCAGAGCTCCCGATCACACGCACCTTTCAGGCGACAGACCACAGAGCAGAGGGAACAGGTCCTAGCGGAGGTTGAAGCTTGGAGCAACCGACAGAGGCCTCCGCCGTTGTCGATCCTGGCGCTCTGGCGCCAAGAGCGAAAGGGCGGTCGACCGCACGGGAAGCCCAAAGAATTTCTACCGCGCACTTACATTTTTGCCAGGGGCAGCGAAAATGGACCGTACCGGCAGCAGCGTGAAACACGACGGAAGCGAGAAACCACGGGACTGGAGCGAGGGACGCTCGGCCGCCGCCTCCACGCAGCACGATGGCGGCGACGGAGGGAACGGCGCCACCATAGCTCCGGCCTCTCGTAAGGGAAGCCCGTCGCCCTCGCTTGCAGGCGGACGGCCGTCCTTCTCGGACAGAGCCGGTTCCTCGGATATTTCTGGTGAGCCCCACGGCCACGGCCACCACACCACCAGCACTTCTCCTGCGGAGCAACACCCCTCCCGCCGCCAGACGCGGGAAAGCGCCGGGCCTGAGCCGAACGGAATCGGCAGAGGGGCTGACCCCGAGGGCGGTGTCCCCGTCGACGAGATGGATCTCCCCACCAGCAGCGTGGAGAAGGATGCTGCACACTTTAAGATGGTGGCCGCGCGTTTTCGGGCCCTCATGGAACGACGCGAGCGTCGCCTGGAAGAGGCTATGTCCGACCCGCAGACTCGAACAGACCTGGAGGCAATGTTTCCTGGGATTAAAGACGGGGACTACCAGACCCTTCTTGCCGGGGTTCGAGGGATGGAGGAGGATGACTTCCAGGCCTTGCTGGCGGCAGCCCGCAAGCGTCGGAGGGAGGTGCGTGCGCGTGTTGGAGGGGAGGGGTGGGTGTCATAGTATACGTTCGATCTGTTCCGCGAGCGTGGCTCTCGGGGCGGTGTGGGTAGGGTCATTCCAAGTTTCAAGGCCATCACGACGGTGCATCTCGTGTGCTCCTGGTGCCTCTGTTGCTGCGCAATAATTTCTTCGAAGCGCAATAATAATGAATGACCCTCAACTGATACGATATGATCTCCAGGCGTGTATAGTTTCTTTGAAGCTCACCCGTTGCGTTCTTTTTGGGCCTCCTGCCGGCCTTCGAGAGGCCGGGACAATTACCCATCGTGCTCGCCAGCTCGGCTTGCGTCGTGCTATATGCCTGCCCCACTCTCCGCTGTCGGGGCGATCGCTTTTCCTCCCTGTTCCTTGTCATTTTTTATCCGCTCCGTTTTGGGGACTTGTTTATTGAACAATACAGGTACTTTTTGTGTCCCATTACGTCCGTAAATATAAGTACCATTTTCTATGAATATGAATCATGAAACGATCCTTACATTTCTATACAGTGGTACGAGCATTTGGAGGATGGTTTTCTATTTTTCTCGTTCTCTCTTTCGATTTTCGTTTTTCCCGTACTTTTTGCCTCTTGTGTTTGTCCTGTTATTTTTATACCCGGTATTACATTCAAATAAATAAGCAAAAGCAAAACAAGAGGGCTTGCCGTCGTCCGAGAATTCTATTCTTCTTGTTGTTACTGTCGTTCGATCCTCGCACAAGAATCAAAGCAGGCAAGGAGCCATGATTTAGAATTTGATCATTTTGGTATCTGATTTCCCTGCTGTTCTTTTCCTGATCATTGTTGTTTCGTTCGTGCTCGCATCATACGTCGTACTACTGACCACGTAGAACCTGTCTTTTACCTGGTACAGCAGTATCAATGGTAAGTGCGCGTGTGTTGGTTGTTCACATGCAGACACATGCTCACAACTATTAATACTTGTACAGGTACGCGTGGTTGCACTTGTGTGTTGTGGCACCTGCTATTAATACGAAGTCTACAGCAAGTATGAGTACGTTCTATTAATATCATGTAAGAGTGTGTACAGAGCAACGAGCAGCATCTGATACATTCAGCACGCGGATAGACCTGGCGCGTGCACTCTGTCCGGAACTGCTGCTGCTGCTGCTGCTGCTGCTGCTGTAGAGCGTTTAGATACGCTGCACGTAAGGTAAATACTGGGGTCGTTCAGGTGTTCATTGAATTCTAGCCCTTGCGTTTTCTTGCTGCTGTGTGTTGCGTCGTCGTACCAGTAGATTTTCGGGCCGATGCGTCCCTGATTGATTTCGACTTTTTTGTCGTCACCTCCAAGACAGAGCCAGGAGATACCCGACAGCCCGAGACCTCATATCGTATCGATTTCATACGTACAGCAGTACTCGTATATAATAACCTCATTTGTACGAAAGGGCTTGTTCCAGCGGCCCCACCGTCACCTAACATTTCTGCTCTGTCGTTAGTCCGCTGTACCCGGTAGTCCGGACTTGTATTACTATTAATACGTACCAATCCAGAGTACAGAACCGACCACGTACTCAAGAACTTATTGATATGTATCCGCAGCAGCAGTAGTACTCATATCATACCAGGTATGCCGGTATAAAATGGTACGTGCTTTTTCGTCTTTTCGATTTCTTCTTCATTTTTGCTGCTACCTGCTACCAGCTTACACACGTTCCGATATTTCTCAAGTTTCACACTTGTAGAGGTTTGTACTGGCGAAGGTTCCCACTTGTGCTGGCTTGGTTGCTTTTTCGCCTGTACACGCACGCACGGCATTCGTACAACTATATTTACGAACAAAAACCAGTATGGTTATTATACAGCAGCAGTGGTACGAGTACGAGTACAGAGCTCGTGTTCGTGCATACCTGGTACGTAAACTGCTGCTGTGTAATAAAAACCACGAGGTACTGCTGTTTTTAATTATTATTAATAAGACGGGGCACCATAGTAAGTAGGACCAAATACTGTTAGTAAAAATAGGTAAATATATAGGTTTTTATGTATAGCGTAGGTCCTATTTACTATAGTCCCTCGCGATAGTATTTTTTTTTTTTCCGATTCTTATTATTTTTTTGGTACTACTGCCGTGCTGCTGTGTACCGTACTTTGTACGTACGAACCCGTACTGTACAAAGATCTATCCGGTTCTCACTTTTTTTTGCTTTTGGGTGTGGATAGGAGTATTATTCTGGAGTAGGAACGAGAACTGTAAAATTCTACGATGAGCACAACTGGCTCGCCTGTATATATGTGGTCTGGGGTCTGATATCAAACAACACGAAGTAGATACTGGCACGACGTGGCATGTGATTGCGATCAGTCCCCAGTGCACTTTCATACTTCCACACCATGGCCGAGAAGTTTTTTCAAGTGAAATGAAGCTGTTATCTTGAGACCAGGTATCCAGGTATTATATGTACCAGGTATCCTTGAAGCGGACCTTGATTGACCCCTGTCTGCTTCAAACATCGTATTATGATATTGTGATCATACAAACTCGTAACACTCGTATGATATTATATTACATGACGTACTTGTCAAGATATTTATGATACGCACTCTTATTATATTCCCGGTACAGAGGAACCTCGTGGTCACGGCTCCGTTCGTAATATACGGCGGTAGCCGGTATTATATTTATACTACAATTTGACTCGGGGTGAAATCATGTTACAATGTGTGACTGCAGCTATTTACTAGTAATACTGGTATTAATATTAGATACTGCTGTACAGGTGCATCATTAGCGGTGCGTGGTACTTACGGGTCTCATGTCTCATGCGCAGAGAGCTCTACATAAGATCTGCAGACAAGAAAGAGCTTATTCTGTTTTACACATGGTAGATACATACCGTATGAGTGCTGTGGTTGTAGCGTATGTAGAAGGTGCGACATGGTATATATACCATGATACTGACTACAACTCTGTAGTATTCGTACTGGTTCAATTGCACTCGATACGTACTTGTTAGATTATTGTTGTCCTCGGATTTTCAGAGGCCCCGAGCGCACGCACGCGCACGCAGAACCTATTACTTGGAACCAGCCGGCCCAGCGTTGCGCTGACTCTGCTATGTCGTGTTCTGCTCTTTTTTGTGATACACAACATCAGTCATTGGTATTATAGTTGACATCATGTCGACGGCTGTTGTTTCGTATTAATTAATGTTAATAGTCTTATTGTAATCCAGCCGCAGTGCAGCCTTTATCTTTCTTTTGTTATTATTTTTATTTCTTTCTGTGTATTTCGTGTTACCCTCTTTGAATGCACAACAGGCTTGCTGGTGTGTGTATGTTGCGTTTTTCGTATCGATACGATAACATGGCAGTGCATTGTCTTTTTTCCTTCTCTCGCAGCATTGATATCTGTGTCGAAGTTTTGTGACCACAGAGCTTGTTTCTCTTTAGAATAATGGATCAGCCCGGGCACTCTGGCCTGAGTCTGGATGTGGACGGGTGAACGGTTTAATGTGAAACAACACCCACTATACAACTGGACTTCAGGAGGGTCTTTAGTTTCACTACGAAAGGTTGCGCAGTTCGTTAAAAAAAAAAATCGCTCCATATAATATAAGACCGGCCGCCTACTTGCTGCAATATCTTAAGTAGACACCACGCACCTGTGATATAGTGACGTGAATAGAATTATATAATGCATTTCTATGAGCAGTGTCTGTATTACCCTACCTGATACTGTACGTAGTATTAATAGCTGGTGCGTTTGTTTTGTGTAATTCATCATCAATCATGAGGTCATCAGAGTATTTTTGCTACCAGGTACTTCCCGGTGGGTGATGGTGTGAAAAGCTAAAAAGCGAATCAAACGTCCTGCTGGCTGCTCCTGCGGTGTGTTGTCTTCACATTATACCTTTTTTTTACTTATTCTACATTCTACCCGTCGACATCCAGCGCACCCAGTGTCCCAGTGTACGTGCTGATTCTTCACGTTCAACTTGAAACCGTTCTTCCAACCATGAACATCCAGCATATCCTGTTGCCGTGTTGATTCTTCATCCTACAGCCTAGCGCGATGCAAGTAGTGCGCGACATGTGTCAATAATTTGGGAGTTTTAAGAATTTGAGGCTGCTTTTCGAAATTTAACAAGTTGCAGCTATATAAGCATTTGTATCTATATAAACTTTTTGTACTCAGGCAGGAACAGCACTATAAATCCTACCAGGTATAAAATGACATAATATTGCATATGTTCAACGTTGGCGTCGCAATAAGCCACGAGCCCTTTGCTAAAATTGGAGATTCTCAACTGGTGTCACGTATTGTATGCAGAATCTTTGTGGTCCAGTACGTACCATGCACCGGTGCGAGACAACGATATTATTACAGCAGCGTACACCGCAAAGAGCAGAATAGGCAATGACATGCCGGCTTCCCCAGGTGGTCTAGTGGTAAGCCTCTCAACTACATGAAGGTCAATTTCGCAAGTGCAAGCCTCCCCTTCCGAGATACCTTTTCTGGTCTACAAATGGACGCAGAAAGGGTCGTCACGTGTGTATGCACGGCTGGACGCGAGTCGAGGAGGGAAGAAAATGCGGAGCCCATGTCGCGATACACACACATGAAGGCATGCACCGTACGGGGAGAGGGGAGGAGCGCCTGCTGTATACCCCGGTTCCGAGTCACGAAAATGAGGCATCTGGAGAATTTAATGACAGAACGATAGATGATGGGATGACCCGAAGAAAAAACAAGAGATACGGGTGTGACACACGTGCGCAATGTGTGTACCAATGTGTTGTTCACATCAAGCCGTCATTTATGTCCACCTGGCACTATTCTATTAATAGGAGAACCATAATACGTAGAACACGATAAAAAACGTTGTTGTCCACGACGAACAGCATCGCGACGGGCGGTGCCCAAATCCCGCAGTTCTCGGCCCATCTTAATTCCTCCGCGTGGCCTGTTTCCAAGTCGGAGATCGAGCGTAGATGGCTGCCTCGACTGCTTGTTGGGCCTTCTTGGCCTCTAGGAAAGAGGCCGTAACCTCCTCCTTGAGGGCCCGGGTCTGCTCTGCTTCCTGAAGGAGATGGGGCTCCACTACTTGAGCAGCATAGCAATGACATGATGCCGAAAAACAAGAAAAAAAACGAAAAAAAAAAAAAAAAGGTGGGTAGCCCCCAAAAAAGAATAAAACACGAGCTGTTCTGTTCGTGTTTCTTATTTTTGCGTGTACCACTAGAACGGTGTCTCACGTGTATATGGTGCGTACGCGTAAAAAACGGAAAGCACCTCATTATTCTTGAATGTTAACCGCACGTCCGTACGGCAGCGGGGGAGACAGCTCTAAACCGTCCGTCAGCATATCCGTATATCATGGCACAGCGGTCTTGTTGACGGCAAGACTGCCGGAATCTTGTTCTTGTTTCGCCTTCGCCATCAAGTGTCACGCTCCGGATCGGCCGCGTTGTGTTTGGTAGCCGTTGATTCGCTTCTGTTTCTTTGTTTTTGTTTATTGTATTGTGTCGACAATTTGAGCATTTTTTGTTTTTGTCTTCACACGCTGTACTGCTGTATACACTACTCGTTGGATGACGGCAACAGCAGTACACCAGCAGTACTCGTAGTTGAATTGAAGTATGTCCGTACGTGGTAGTCGTATGCAGCAACAGCCGCACTTGAGAATTGTCGCATTATACAAAACCCTTGTGAATGTAAAGTCCACAGCCAGTCCGGAAAGGAAATTAAAATCAAATATACGGTGATGCCTAGCGTCGAAGCCTCGATTAAAACTCAGAATACACCGCATGAAGCTCTTGCTTACTGCTGTGAAAATTCCTTTTCGGCGGAGCATGCCGAGTATGCCGATATCGGATGCCGATTGTTAATATGTGTAAATGTATTTGAACGTAGGAGTAGAAAGTTGAGACAATTTGACCAAAAATCCGATTTCAGTGCGCTCCACATTTCACGCAGCGGGCCCGGCCGAGGCCGCCACTGCCCGGGTCGGCAGGGGCGAGCAAGGTGACGCACGTCTAGCAAAGAGTGCACCGATAGATTGGTGGCCCTGAATTCAAGTTACTGTAGGTCGTTTTCAGCTCAAAACGTTGTACAAAATCGACTCTTGAACTTCTGAGCGTCAATCTCCATGGGTCATTTTTTATACATAAGAGACAGCCCCAATACCATACCCCTTGTCAATAGGTATTTAGCATGCGACATTGAATGCTATACCAGTGTAGTCGGGTGGCTTGAGTATTGATCCGAACACCGCACCCGCGAAACTACAGTAGATACATACATATTAATAGCGCGTTGTTAAACACGTGTTTGGTTTAAATCACGTATCGAGCTTTGTTGCGGTATTTTCTTACATTACTGCTGCACGTCGCTTTGATTTTTAGAGTTGTTTTTTTTTCTCGCTACTGCTCTGTAACTGGTATGTTTTGTTTTCATATATATAGCATTTGTAATATTACGGGGGTCCATAGTTAATAGAACCTATGGTAAACGTAAAAATCTATATATTTACCTATTTTTACTAGCAAAATTTGGTCCCGTTAACTATGGACCCCCGTATTAGTACGTAAAGCATGCTAGAAAAACACTGAATATCATTGTGTGGCATTGTGGTATGGTCAAAACTACGAACACTCACATCATGTATTTGCACACCGAAACACGTACATACATGCTCGTACACGTACTTTTTTGTTTTGTTTTTTTCGGTTCTCCACCCCATTTATTATCCCCACTCGCAGTAGTAATTCAAATCCGGATTCACATAGCGGGCGCTCCCCCCCCTTTCCCCACTCACTTGGTTTTTATCGCTGGAAGAATCCAGCATTTTCTTGCCTCGTCCACTAGCATCGACTTTTTTCGCATACTCACGCTGTCGCTTTCTGCAAAAAAAAATGCACTACTGCTACTGTAGAAGCCTTGGCTGGACTCAAAAGCGTGTGACCTTAGTGTTATTAATAGTAGTCACTACTGCTGCTGTAGGTCCACCCACTACACCGCGGGCCCGTCCCGTGCGCCAGTACTAGGCATAAGAAAAGACGAAGAACAGAATACAGCCAGAACAAGACCACCACCGCAACAACAGCTGTACCATATTAATATTCATAGTATCATATGTATCACACAGCATGAGTATTATTAATAATAGTACTTGCAGTACGTCCAATGCGATCTTACTATCAATACCCTACCGAACAGCAACATCAGTAGTTTTCAGTAGTTTTTTTGCTTCACCCCCACGTCTGCAGTCGAATCGTGGAATCATCACGTTTTATTAATAATATTAATACAATGTTACTGCTGTAGTGTTATGAGATTACGGTACCTGTCGTGACGCTCAAATCAGAAACCAAGGATTTAAATTTTGAATTTAGAGAGGCCAATAGAAATTGATCCGTTTCACCCAACCAACCGAACATGTCATATGGTCCGGTCCGTGCAGGGCGATCTTGTCCGATCTGATTTCCGCTCACCAATATCATAACGGCTTTCTTGAATACTGTTGATACAGCAGCAGCGGTAGTAAATGGATTTACACTTGTCGACTGCTCTAGATATAGAATGGCGAGAAGAAGCGCTTTCCGCGCTTTCACGGACATGAGAAATCTTTCTGTTTCGTCCCGAACCCGGCTTTTGGCCTGTTTTTTCTTCTTTTTGACTTTTTTTTTCTCGGAGACAGTTACACCTCGCGAATGCCGAGAGCTCTCGCAACTCGCGCTATTAATATAATATAATATAATATATTCTATTAATAGAATGGGCGTCTGAAACCAGCACCCCCAACCAATGAAGCCGGATTACGGCCCGGAAAGCTTATTCTCCAATGAATTAGAGCAACATAATAAACAAAACGTGCTTATGGGTCCTTGCGGCAGAAACATTTTACGTTTGTCCCCTTTAGAACCGCTGTCCCGTTTCGGGGACAAACTACTTCAAATTTGACTGGTTTGTCCCCAAGACTGGACTGCGGTTCTGCAAGGGTCAAGAGACATCCCCGCTATAATCGAAACGCAACCTCGAAGCCGCAATTTGGCTGCTGGAGCACCGTGATAGTGACTCTTCAAACCTCCCTTGGTCAATCAGAGTGCATAAATAGCTCCCTTAGACTTGGGGAGATCCGCCATCAACACTTTACGACTCGTGCTGTAAGACTGTAAGTGCTTTGAAGCAAAAGTGCAGGGCTTATTTAATTAACCTACCTGGTATAGATTTTTGATTGTAAATAGTTGCTCTTCAGGAGGGTCTGCATTGTCCTGGCAGGCAGGCTCTGGATCGACGGAAACGGATGCCGTAGTTACTTGCTATTTAAAAGATTGTTTCGCGATTTTGAGCCCCCATAGCACGCGTCACGGACCTCGGCCGATGTCCAAACTTGAGCCATTTGTATTTGCACGCGGGCCTCTCCCCGCGGCCGAGAGCACGAAAAAAGACCCCCGGCCGAAAGAGAAAAAAATGCTGATTTGCAAAAAAGTCCGTATGATACATACACACATATTTCGTCATTTTTTTTGTCCTCTTTCGATGTGTTTCGCGCATATAAAAATTATGTTTAGTATTCTGATAACAGTTTCTATTTGTAGTATAATTGACGTCTATCGTACCAGGTACAGCAGTTAGTGCTGATTTTTTATTAATAGGATAATATCAGGAATATTAACCTTCCAAAATGTCATGAACATTCCGAAAATCAAATTGCATGAACATGGCAGTGAAATATTTGAATATTTGTATGTTTAATACGCAATACATCGGTGTATCCCTGGCGTTTCATTGCCGTGATATGATGATCGTGCAGGGAGAGAGCGGTGCCGAAAATGGCCACGACGGACGGAAGGCGCCCAAGATGACCGTCTCCAGTCCCTCCCCTCCGATCCGGCCCTCCCCCACGCCCCCCGGAGCCGCCGCCACAGCCGGAAGCATGCCCCAACAACCCCCCTGGGAGCCAAGCGACGGCGGGTCTAGGGACCGCTACTACCCACCGCCCCCCCGCTCTCACGGTCACCCCCACGCCCGTCCACACGGCTACGGGGACCCTTACCAGTACTCCAGAGGTGATCCTCGCGGGGCCGAGGGGGTGCGGCGCGGCCATCCTGCCGTGGCCGACGGTGGCAGACAGGGGTACCCCGTGGATGAGGATGTCGACGACGGTAGCATTTTCCCGCACTACTCTTCGCCCAGCGGCGGCCGGGGGGGCGGGCGCGGGCGTCAAGGAGGAGGCGCTGGTGAAGGCGGTCGGGGTGGCGGAGACGGTAGGGGGGGTGGGGGGGCGAGGGTGGTGGTCCCCCCCCAGGGTGGTCACAGCGCCGCCACCACCAACAACAGCAACACCACCCACAGCAGCAGCAGCAGCAGCAGCAGCAGCAGCAGCAGCAGCAGCAGTGGCATCACGCCTCGCAGAGCCCCATGGGCGGCGATGAGCGCGTTGGTGGCGTCGGCGGCCCGACGATCGTTGACGGAAAAGCCACGTCTACTGCTGCTGCGGCTGCGGCTGCTGCTGCCGCGGCGGCGGCAGCGGCGGCAGCGGTGGGGAGGGATGGCAGGCAACGGGCTGTCGGCGTTACTGGTGGTGGTGGCGGCGGTGGCGGTGGGGACTACTACGAGCAGCAGCAGCGCGCTACTACCCCGGAGACCGTGACCCGGGACCTCGTGACGGACGTGGAAGGGGTGGCGGTGGGAGGGAAGGATCAGGGCGTGTCCCCTACGATGTGCCGCCTCCCATGGGAGGACCGAACGCTCCAGGCGCTGCTGGACACCACCCTTACCCCATGCCCCCGACCCGCGACCGAGACAGACCGATGGCGGGGCGCGGCGGCGGCGGAGGCGGGGTTTTCGGCGGGGCGGGGGGCAGGCGGTCGCCCGTGCACGCTCCCGGGCCCTCGTCCCGCGCTCCCCCGGTAGCGCCCTCTGACGACCCGCCACCTCACTATGTGCGGCCCAAGCCCACGGCCAACCTGACCTTGTGCGATGCGGTGGAAAAGATTGTGCAGCACCGAGGAGAGCGGGGTGACGGGGGGGCTCGGGGCGCGTCTCCGGCGATAGCTGACGGGTTGAAGGAGCCGGGACCTGAAGCGGTGGGCGTGGAGAGGGAAAGGGGGGGAGGCGGAGGTGGTGGGGTTGGGGTTGGGGGAGGGGGGCCGCGCGAAGCGCCGACGGCGGCGAAGAAGGTGGCGATGCGGATTTGTGCTCTAATCGATAGCTTTGATGGGCGCCTGGATGAGGTGATGGCCGACCCGCGGGCGAGGGCGGAGCTGGAGTCTATTTTCCCTGGGCTGGATGAAAGAGAGTTCCGGACCATGCTGCGGGGATGCGCGGAGAGATCTCAGGTATATTTTAGAGGAATTGATAGATGTTTGTATTTTATTGGCGTGTAGATCATGTATGTGTCCAGGTATGTGCCCATGGGGCGTGCTTTGGTTTGTTTGTGTATAGTGTCTGTGCTCATGGGTGCGTGATTCCTTGTTTTTTTGTGAACATGTTATTAGTGTACAGCAGTGTGCCCGAAAAAAAATCATGATTCCACTTTTCCCACCTGGTATGTATCATACGTACGTATACTCGTATACTATTTAATACCTGGTACGTATTTCCGAGATTTGGACAGGGGGAATACAAAAAACAAGTACAAATCAAATTACGGTAAAAGTTTTTCGTTTATTGGTTTCTTGCAACAATAAATCCCGGCGCTTTGGTTTGTTGTGTTTTTTCCGACATGGAGGGATTGTGGTGGGGTCTTTTTCTCTCGTTCGGCTATTAATAGTTTCGTTTGCGATTTTTTTGTCTGTCTCGAGTCTGTGATCTGTGACCACAAAATTTGTTTCTCTCCAGGATGAAGAATCAGGACGGACACTGGGTGTTGAGTGTACTGTGCTGATTTCGTTTGGTCGAAAGAACGGCTTAGCGGGACTGCACTGCAGAGTAGTTTGTGTTGGATCTACACTCACATCAAAACGGGGAACATTTTCGGTCTCTGTAAGTATCAAATCAAAATTAAACGGTAAAAGTTTTCTCGTTTATTGGTTTCCTTGCAACAATAAATCCCCCGGCGCTTTTTTTTATAATTTTTTTTGTTGTGTTTTTTTTTTTCCGACATGGAAAACCGTGCTTGTACAAACACCTTGCACGGTGTGCAACAGCAGAACGGCTTAACCCTTTCGGGACTGCACTGCTGTTTGTGTTCTTCACATCAAACCATTCTCTCTGTACCCGTCGACATCCAGCACAACCAGTGTCCGTGCCTATTCTTCAATCCTATTATTAGAGGGATACAGGCTCTGTGGTCACAAAACCATCATGATAATAAGCCTCTGTGGTCGCAAAACCACGACACAGCAGAGACACTTCATTGTTGTGCACTAAGCAGAGTAGCCAATGAATGCATGCCACCGTGTTGGATTCGACAAGCACGACATACACTAAAATATTGAAAATCGGCAGAAACTAAGAGCCCATCTTAACGGGGAACACTAAATTTCGGTCAATCACATGTAAATTAAATTAGAAAAAAAAAACCTAGTCAAATTGAAAGAACCGAAAGTCCTCGATAAGATGGGCCCTTAAATTAAATTAGGAAAAAAAAATCAAGTCAAATTGAAAGAGCCGAAAGTCCCCGTTAAGATGGGCCCTAAGGAAAGCAAATCGGGAAAACAAAACCAAAACGAGAAAGTGTCATGTCCCCCAGAAGGTGTGGCAAACAACACAAAAAAGCAAGCAAAAGAAACAAAGCCACTATTAATACATACAAGCAAGAGCATGACTGCGAACCTAAGGATACACCAGGCACACCGAAGCGCAACAACTGCTTGTGTGCGTTCTCAACATGAAATTATTATTCCTACCCGCCGACAACCAGCACAACTACTGCTTTGCTGTAGTGTCGGTGCCGATTTTTCTTCCTACTGCTGCAGAGAGATGCAACCTCGGTGGTGACAACTATGAATACGTCAGAGAGACACTACATTGTTTCGTATGCAGTAAACCGGACAGCAGTGTTCCATGCCATCGTATTGGGTACGATAGGCACGAAATACTCATAATTCTGTAAAAAAGTTGTACATTTTTTTTTTTTTTTTTTTTTTTTTTTTTTTTTTTTTTTTTTATCCATCACTTTTACTTCCCAGCCCACTCGTAGGAGGTTTTACCCTCGACGATCTTCTGGACAAGCCGTGGTCACAGGTGTCGTCCCTTCTCCCCCCCGGTACGCGCCTTTATTTTTGTCGCGCATAGGGTTCAGCATTCCCACTGCTCGTCGATTTTCATCGAATGTAGCCAACTCACGCTTTCGCGCTTTCCGCTTATCAATTTTTTATGCAAGAAAAAGTCCCTATGAGCATGCACTCGGTGGGACTTGAACCCACGAAATTGATCTTGACAGGCACGCGGACCACCTACCAAGCCACCGGGGACGCCGGTATACCATGTATTTATATCACATTCTTCGTAATTCAAATTGTTTTCTTCCCTGACAACGGGAGTGCGCTCGCTCCTACGTAAGAGGGTCGATGTTGAAAGTGAAGACAACCACAGTAGCAGTAACGGTGTGGTACGCCGGAGCTTTTCGGTGGTGAAAAAAAATAAACCCCCTTCATCTGGTCGTCAGTGTTTGGGTCGCCGATGAGTTTTTGCCAAAACCTCCTCGCGCCTTTCACCGGCTCGCTCGGGGCCCGGAGAGGAATTGTGCTGAACGCTTCTCGTGCACCTGGCATACGAGAATATGGTTTCCCTCTATATATATTACCAGCAATATTTAGTCCACACTACGAACGAATCTGAAGTCATTAATTAAGCAATTTCATCCACCTCTACCCCTATCCTTCGATTTTTTTTGTTACCCTTTATTTTTCAATATTTCGTCCCTCTTTTGCGAAATCAATTCATTATTACACATATTACAACCCGTCCCCAACCATACCCACAAATACCTACCGCCTTGTCTTTTAGTACCGCAATCCTGTTTTGGGGACAAATCACTTAGAATTAGAGTGGTTTGTCCCCAAATCGGGACTGCGGTACTAAAGAGGTTAAGGAACTTTTGCATTTAATTTTGATATAAAAAATGTTCTTGCACTTTGGGACAGACTGGTACCAGGTAAATCGTACCAGGTAAGGATTCCTGGAATAGAAATTTACTGAGAGCAAAAACGACAGCGATATTGAACGAAACCTTCAATCTATACGTACAACATTGATATTGCGTCGCTCTTTTGCGAAAATAATTACCGGTTAATTCCGACCCAACCCCCACGATTTCCCTCCACTTCCATTCTTTTGCGAAATTAATTAATTACAGCCCCCCCCCTACTATATCTATCTATATATGCTATGCTATGCTACCGGTATGTATCTATTTGTAGTTCCCGCCGGAGATCTGGTAGTGTTTGGTAGTGATGCGGGCGACGAAAAGCGTTAGTGAGATGACTTTACGTCCGCGCCTGCTGTCGTTTTTTTTTTTGGGCGCTTTCCAAATACATACCTGGTATAACGTATCGACTCATTGTGTCACCGCACGGGGTCGGAAGTTGGAAAGGTTGGCGGACACCTTCCATCGCCCCGGGACCGTTCCTCCCTCGCAGCTACGTTGAAGTAGATATGGACCAGACATCGGTTTTCAGCCGATTTAACTAAAGCATTGGCTGAAAGAATGGCAGTGTGCTCCAAACTCCCGAATTGGTCATGAGTTCACATTGATGTTTCAAGATTTTTTGGCGTTAAGGTCATCCGTCGCGCTGCCTGTTGGCCCCTTCGGGACTTGATTGACTTGATGAAAGTATAGGGAAAAAATATCGACAGACAATTCCAGGTAAGGATGACAGCATCAACCACACGAAGGAAGGAGTTCCCAGCGTAGGGCGTCTGCCTGAAATTCAATGTAAGGGGGTGTACCACACGCGCAATAGTAAGCAATGTAACGAGACTTGTACTGCTGCACGCTCTCCCTGATCGATTGATAGGACTGCCCTCGTTTTTTTGTTTTTTTCTACTATAATTCGTTGTACATGAGTCACAAAAGGGTTTAAACAAGAATACCTGGTGTATGTTCTACCCTGGTTCAACAGCTGTTTTCCAGAGCGGAATGAACCGCCCCAACGAATCGCTTGGACTTCGCTCGCTCCCTAACTGCTCCTATACCCCCATCCCCCCCCCCCCCCCTTCCGCGCGATTGGCGACTCCCGCAGACGCCTCCGATGTACAGGAAACCCACCGAACGCGACTACCACGATGGAGACCGCGGCGTGTACATGAGGCAGGCCGAGCGCGGCATGTACGACGAGAGGGAGAGGGCCTACCACCACGGCCATCCAGACCACCCCCCCCGCCGCACCCCCACCCGCACCCCAGCCACCACTCTCCCTCCCACCACGGGCGGTCGGGCTACCCCGGCTCGGAGCCCGTGTACCGAGAGGTCCGCGATCGATTCTTTACCGTCCCGCGAAGCGCTTACCCGAATCCCGAAAGCATATACCGCAGCCCCCAGGATGGTTACCCGCAGCGGCAGTCCGCGCCTCCCTACGGGGAGCGGCAGGGGCCTCGAGGGAGTGGGGGTGGCCGCGGTGGTGGGGGGAGTTTCTCGAGCCTAAGCACGAGTGCGCGGAAGACTTGGACAAGGACTATGACGCCGAGCCGGAGAGCCCGTACCCCGAGTACGCCGCGATGGGCCGGGGTCCCAGGGGTCCCCGCGGAGACCCTCCACCAGCGGTGGACATGCTGAAGCCCGGAGACACCCCTAGGCGCCACTCTCCCCCCAAGCTGACGCAGGTTCCGCGCGGTAGGGGTAGGTCTCCGGAGGCATCCTCATCTGCAGCGGCCGCCGCGGCGGCGACAGCGGCGGCGGCGGCGGCGGCGGCACCTGCCGGGACGGTCCAATCTCGTCACCCTCTGTACAAGGTGGGAAGGCACGGGGTAGGTAACGCGCCGGGTCCCATGTCGCAGTCAGACGCGGGGGGTGTTGGCGGTGGTGGAGGGGGTGGAGGCGGCGGCAACTATCAAGCGCGCGGTAGTGGTTCTGCGACGGGCGATAGCCCTCTCCTACAGGCTAGGATAGGCAGTGACGATGCCTCACCGGTGCGTGGCATAGGGCGCCCTCGCGGCGGCTCCGCCACCGCCCCACCCCTGCCACCGCCTCTGCCACAGCAGCAGCTCCCCCGTGAGGCGCCGCCGGCGATGGCTCGCCCGGGTTTGTCCACCGTCGCCCGCGCTGGCGGTAGCAGTGGTAACGGTGTCGGCGCGATCGGTATCAGCAGTAGCGCCGACGATGCGGGTCTCCGCCGTGGTCCTAAAAGTGCCATCCACTCTCCGCATGAAATTTCGGGCAAGGGGGCGGGGGGGGTCCCGCGAGGATGGTGGTGGAGGTCGAGGTGGGAGCGGGGGGAAGCCGTTCTGCGAGGTGGTGCAGGATGCCTCGGGGGTAACGCGGCTATTTATCCCGGAGACGCCGCCGGTGGTGCCGCGGCGGCCGCCCAGCAAGGGGAACAAGAGGGAGACCCTCGGGGATATTGCCCACCGTATTCCGGTGTCGGTTATGCGTCCGTACTTTAACTACCCGCTGAGGACCGCTGCCGAGGTAAGAATTACTTTTTTTAGCTTCATCCTGGGGTACACATATATAGCTCTGGCTTGGATATAGAAGGAAGATTTTTTTTTTCCCCCGCGTATGACTGTGTGGCTTTCGCTATTCGTAGTGTAAACGAGTTTATCTTCTTTCTTCCAAGATTTCGGTAGCTCTAGCTGAGAATCTGCGCGGGCTTGGGGATATGTATATTTGCAGGTATTTGTACCTCTGGTGAAATCCATACTACTATTACGGCCATACTACTATTACGGGGGACCATAGTTAATCGGACCTACGGTGCACACAAACACCCTTATATTTTCATATTTTTACCAACAGTATTTGGTCCTATTTACTATGGCCCCCCGTAATAATATATATACTGGTACTTCAGTATATGTGCAGCGCTGGTGCAAGGCATAAAAGAAAAACGTGAAACTACTCGTACTGTTTTCGGAGATTTTCTTTCGGATGGCGCGGGACGGCGCGGATCTCCGACTTCTGACTGACCTTAAAAGTGACTCCTCGACACTTTTTTTTCTGCGGCTGTAAGAAAATAGCGACTTGCTTGCGTTCATGCGTAAGTCGCTCGATATTGGGGCAGCTGTGTGCACGTGGGTTGTCGGGCTCTTTGGCCTAAATGTGTTGGTATTTGATACCAGGTACGGTATCTGAAAAGCACTCTGGCCGGGAATGTAATCACGGTTTGATACTGACATCTGAGAGCAAACGGAGATAATATTTCCAGCCAGTGTAGTATTATTTTATACATGATATATAATATATTATATACCTGGTGTATGTATGCAGAAGTAGTCTAAAAAATACGAGTACACGGGCAGAGCTTTTCCCGGTCATTTTTCCGGCAGGGGGTTGGTTGTGCTTTTGTGGTCTTCTCGGCCGGACCTTTTCGGCCTGAAGGCGGGGCCGGATAAAAGCGAAAAAGCACCGTCGACTCTGTAGTTGGTGTGCGTGCGGCTCTTGCCCTGTCTTTTGCTATCGCGGAACTCTCTTTATATGTGTGTTTGTATTTCCCTCCGTTATGAGTGATGTATGTGCAACACTACGTGCGATCTTTTACGAGGTACGATAGATGACGGCGTCGTTGCGTCGGGTTTTTTTTTTTCATGGATGTCATCGGAGGAACCGGGAGCCAATGAGCGGTAATGAGCGGTCGGGGGTGGGGGCGGGGTTGGCGGGGTTGGCGGCGGCGGCGGCGGCTCAAAGTCGTGCTTGCGTGTCGTGTGTTGAGTGTTGGCTCATTCATGAGCCGTCGGAACAGCCGACTCCTCATACGTCCGAATGTTCTGTAAGCACAACAGCAGCGGCAGCAGCAGTAGAGCAGCAGCACCCGGAATAAGATAAATATAAATTTGTGGTCGACGAGACCCGGCAGCAGCAGCAGCAGCAGTGCAGAGTGCAGAAGGTCTCGTCCCGTGCACACCCTGCGGAGGAACTATTAGTAGGAACCGTCCGGAAGTATCATATAATGATACCAGTCTGTTCGGAATTGTAAGGAACGTTTGGATATCGGTTCGGATACCCAAACGGTCCTGTATATTTGCGGACAAGAAGAGTGGTTGTTCGTTGATGGCATCAACTCGTTGAATGTCACGCTTTGCTCCGCCTTGTCATGTTGTCTTGACTGGGGATGCCACTGATGCCGCACGCGAAATCCCCCCCCCCCCCCCCCCCCCCCCCCCCCCCCCCAACTCGAGGGTCTATGGTCGTACGTACGATTACGGCCATGCATGAGATCGAGTACATCTCTCTCCCATCAAGTACCGTATCTGAGGAAAAGCTACTATTAATATTAACATTAATAGCTGTATTAATATCAATAATACAAATACGGTACTGCTGTAGACTATTCCAGGTACGAGGTGTATCTGTATAATTTTGTGAACAATAATGTAACCCGGTAGTACTGGTATGATACACCTGGTAACGAGTTTACATACATAATACCAAAACTGCACCTGGTACCGGGTGTATATGATAGTTATTATACTTGCATTATATAATACCAGATGCCAGGTACGTGCTTTAAGTGATGCACGAAGTGAGCAAAATATTAATTTTGATTCGTATCACACCGAGCTTGCAAACATGAGTTTTTTTTTTTGGGTGTATTTTCGACGTCACAGCTTCGTTTTTTTTTGTATTTTCGTCATGTAGTTCTGGGTATTGTTCTCGCAATAAATATATCAACTCCCGCGACTATTAATATGAATTGGCAGGTAATTTAATACATGGGTTGAACTCACAGCACTACAGCACAGGCGCGTTGGCAACTATTTCGTCTCCCGGAGTAAAACGACAACGATGACACTACTATGTCGCTAGGAGCTCGAATATTACTGTTTACGGGGGTCCATAATTAACAGGACCTATGATGTACATAAAAACCTATAAATTTGCCTATTTTTACCAACGAAAATTGGTCCCGTTAACTATGGACCCCCGTAACTATGAATGGCAGAGGATAGTTTCAACTGTCGTCAACTTGCGTGCGTTGGTTGAAAGTATTAATTGAAATCCCCAGCCGAATTAACGTGTTTTTTTTTGTGTCGATTTTTGAGAGCGTTACGGCGTTCGGCGAGCACGTCAGGAAACTCTGAAGGGGTTCGTCCCTCTTTGTTCGGTGCCCTTGAAATAATTGGAAATTCGCTTTGGCTCGCAACTATATATAGTGATTTCCCCTTAAGAAAATAAAAAAAAAAAACGTCACAGCAGTCTGTTTCCTGCCTGCCTGCCTGCCTGCCTGCCTGCCTCCTGCCTCCCTGCGTGCGTATGGGCGGGTGTGACAGGCGATGAACATCTCGGTAACGACGCTGAAGCGCCTCTGCCGGCGACACGGGGTCAAGCGCTGGCCGCACCGACAGATCAGCGGCATAAATAGGGCCATGGCGCACTTGGAGTTCCAGCAGGATCAGGCGGGGAGGCGTGTCGACGGCCCCGGGGGGGTTCGAATGAACAACCAGGTTTCCGACCAAATGCAAGAGCTGCTCCGTCGGCGCCGGGTAATGATAGAGGTGAGAGAGGCGACACGGGCTACCTGGCATGTACTACCACTATTAATAGCTACCACCTGGACGGAAATATACAGATCCCTTACCGGTGGACATTAATTAGTATGGAGACCACGAGGTCCTTGCATTTTTCGCCCAGAGTCCTATTTTTATACATGGTCTACATGCATGGTACCGCACTGCTGTAGGGTACAGACGGGAACGTAATTTTGTGAGGCTCCCCACGGGTGTAGGAGCGCTATTAATAATAGACTTTTGTTCCAAAACCAACAACCGACTTTGGGAAGTTTGAAAAAAGAAGAGCTAAAAGTGGTGCTATATACATTGGTTGTTGGTGTGCAATATCGAATACAGGGGACCGTAGTAAATAGGACCAAATATTGTTAGTAAAAATACGTAAATATATAGGTTTTTATGTAGACCATAGGTCCTATTAACTATGGACCCCAATAAATAATAAGCGCAGTCTATTATTAGACCATCGCTAACACCGCCTCAAGCAGTTGTTTATTTTTGGTTGTTGCCTGCTTGGAAGGTTTCCGCGGGCGCCTTTTTGCCGGGAGCATGTCAGGTACATGATAGAATGCAGCAGTGTAACTGTCGGGTGGAACTCGCTCAGCAGCAGGTTTGAAACCATCATCAATTTGTGGGTGTTGACCTCTGAGTATAGAGAATCGCATCATATGTCGCGTTTGGCGGCCTTAGAGTCGGGGGCTCCATGCCTTTCTCGCAAGGATTCCCTCCCTGTTTTCTGGGGACGTAAAAAATACCAACTAGTTACGTGACTTTTTCTATGTCTTAAAGCCTCTTAACCGCAGTGCGGGTGCGATGAGACTACACACGCCTAGGACGAACTTCCGAACAGGTTTTGTACGTATATAACATGGGAAAACACACGTAGCCTGAGTGGTGGATTCGGAAGTATCTCGTCGAGACCTTTCCATGTAGACGCATCGTTCGGCGTTCAAACTCTCCTCGTTGTCGAGAAAGTCGGCCCTGAATTCGTCTGAGGGGGTGTGATATCTTATCACCCGGTGTGATCCGGTATGCTATCTTATCACATGTTGTACGACAAGTTATCTTGTCGCACGTGTTACGCGAAATGTGTATAGCTTGGACGAAATGCTCGGAATGAAGATGCATTGAGTATTATCAGCCATTTTGTCCAAGCTGGGCCAAGTCGTCAACATTAACCTGGCGTGGTACGTATCATGTGCACTACGACTGTAGTAACAGTGCTGCCGCGGGGGGGGGGGGGGGGGGGGGGGGGGGGGGGGGGGGGGGGGGGGGGGGGGGGGTGGTTTTTCGTGTTATTCGCTTTTTTCGATTGTTCCTTAGGGGAGCTTTTTGCTGGGATTGGTCCGTTTTGCTCTTAGGGCAGGCGGGTGTGCAGGTGCGTATGGAGAATTCACGTTTTACTCATTCTCCCTCGAAGCAAGATTGAAAGTGTACATGGAAACTGTCGAGACATCACACAGGTTGCCAAAATTCAACGAATTCCTCGATCTCACCGGTTGTAACAGCTGGTGTTTTAATTTGGTTTTGATAACTTGAGAAAATCAACGTTTTTTATGTACTGCTGAAATTGGAAATACTGCTGCAGATGAACTGCTGCAGATGAACACCTATTAATAGATAGAGCTTGCAAAATGATGGGAGTTTCGACGGAATCCTCCATCTCCGATCTCCACATCTGAGGTGCCTTGATGGTTTTGATAAAAGTAATGGACAGTGCCTTAAATGTTCGTTGATGGCCCCTACTTTGTATACCCGGTACAGGAGGGTTGTGACTGCTCTGCCTGCGGATTTTTTTGATGTGCGTAATGTGTACCAGGTACAGCACTATGTATACATATAGTGTACCGTGTGTGTCGAAGGTGGAAATTCGTGAGTTCACAACGTTCAATATTAATTTAACTCTTTTTAGACTGCAGTGCCGTTTTGGAGATAAACGACTCAGAGTCCAAGTACTTTGTCCCCTGAGCGGGGGACTGCGGTCCTTAAAGGGTTGAATATCACGCCAAGTATCAGTATTAATGTCGATACTCGTACGATCTCGAGTCGCTCAATTTATTTTTTCGTCCACCTTCATGCATTTAGTTCCGAGATTGTCATGACAGCCCTGGCCCGGCCCATGCACAAGCAGCAAGAAACAAAAAGCTGTGGAGTTCTGTGTTGAGCATTCTACAGCAGTCTGCAGCGCAGAGCGGCTCAAAAAATAAAGAAAAACCTCCGGAAGACCTCAACGACATCACGTATCACATGTACTGTAGTATATCATACATAGTATATCAGCACTGGCAATAGTTGACGTACTCGTACAACACTATTAAAACTATAAATGTAATATTTTAATATTAATAGTTACCGTTTCCTAAAAAGCCAGTTAACTCACACCAGTAGGTATTATTAGGAAGTCTTGTTTACACACAACAGAGTACTGGTATTAATAGTTTATTGTTTGTTTCGGTTCGGGGAGACGATTGTAGTATTACGGGGGACCATAGTTAATAGGACCTACGGTGCACACGAACACCCTTATATTTCCATGTTTTTAATAACAATATTTGATCCTGTTTACTATGGCCCCCCTTAATATCATGCGCCCACCTGAGGCTTCGCGCATGCCCATGGTGTCGAAGAAAGGTATAATATTACGGGGGACCATAGTAAATAGGACCAAATATTGTTGGTAAAAAACGGTAAATATGTAGGTTTTTGTGTGTTCCGCAGGTCCTATTTACTAGGGTCCCCCGTAAATAATAGGTGAAAGGAAGCCGCACAAGAGCAACCGTGCTGCCAGGTAGTGAAGTACGTGCGTTCGAAATATAAAAGTTGGCGGTAAGTACTGCTGCAGGAAGAACACCTCAGAATGCATCGCAAGGTTTTTTTTTTTTTTTTCTTTATCCATCACTTTTACTTCCCAGCCCACTCGTAGGAGGTTTTACCCTCGACGATCTTCTGGACAAGCCGTGGTCACAGGTGTCGTCCCTTCTCCCCCCCCCGGTACGTGCCTTTATTTTTTGTCGCGCGTAGGGTTCAGCATTCCCACTGCTCGTCGATTTTCATCGAATGTAGCCGACTCACGCTTTCGCGCTTTCCGCGTATCTATTTTTTATGCAAGAAAGCGTCCCTGTGAACATGCACTCGGTGGGACTTGAACCCACATAATTGATCTTGACAGGCACGCGGACCACCTACCAAGCCGCCGGGGACGCCGGCATTAGGTATATACTACCGCGAAAATGGCTGAAAATTACGTCTATCGTAAGCCGAGGTTCGCTCACGGCGAAGCACCAACAATATCGTCCCTGTATTTCCTGACGGTATGTACTGCTGCTGTGTTGACCGTTTTAGAACCGCGGTCCCGTTGTGGAGACAAGCCAGTCAAATTTCAAGTAGTTTGTCTCCCAAACGGGACTGCGGTTCTAAAACGGTTAAGAACACCTTGGGTGGCAGGTGGCAGGTGTACATACGATGACGGAAAGCAGCAGCAACGACTGATGTATGCACACACAGCAACCGATTTACGTACGTACATAGCTATTACCTGGTATCCACGTATATACAGCGGTATCGAATAAGCATACTCGTACTATTTTTATTTATTTATTTATTTATTTTTTACTATAGAACACTACTATTAATATTACGGGGGAGCACAGTTAACAGGACCTACGATATATATAAAAAAATTATATATTTACCTATTTTTACTAACAAAATTTGGTCCTGTTTACTATGGTTCCCCGCAATATTAATATGGGGAGCATAGTAAATAGGACCAAAATATTGGTGATAAAAATAGGTGAATATATAGGTTTTTATTTGTACCGTAGGTCCTATTAACTATGGTCCCCCGTAATACCGGTATTGCAGCAGTAGGCTCGTACCATACTGACAGCAACAGCAACAGCAAACGTCAGTATTGGCAGTATTGTACGATGCGACGGACATCCCAAAGATCATGCTGGTACCTGGTAGGTATGATCTCGTGCTGCTGCTGTATGAACTGCTGTGGTACCGGCACGTACGTGTATACGGATATCAGCAGTAAGCAGCCCATAAAAATCCAGTGTCGTCGACATAAAAACGGGATGTTGCAGATCTTGTGCGTGTAGACCATAGGAGAACTATGGATGCAGTACGAGTCCGGGTACGTACGTATGTATGTATACCTGGTACCTTGTATATATCATCCGGAACATCGTAAACTTTTGCTACGAAAAAAAACATGGGTAAGCTCTCGATCACCATGCATATTGTTGATGAAAGATGCGGCGTCCACCGTTGACGACACGAGGTCGCGTGAGGAGGGAGGAGGCCCTGCCCGGTGCCAAGCAGGCCGGCGGGCACGTTGGCGCATGAATCGACCGAAAACGCTCACCTCCTCGCGAGAAAACGTCCGCCCGACATGCTTCATGTGCAGATCGCAAGGTCCAAAGAGAGAGGTAATTGTCCCGCGCGGGACTGTAAACGTGTACGTAGGGCGAGCCTGTGATTAAGCCATGAGATCCTCATGCAAACACACGACCGCGAGGCACGGCGTGGGCACGGCCGAGGCCGCCCTTGGCAGAGTGGGCAAAGTAGGGGTGGGCGAGCACGATGGGAGATTTTGCTGCCGAGGGGTGGTACCTGACCTCATCGCGAGGTATCGCGAACACGGCTCAAAATTACGTCTAGGAAATGCGGAGACTCGCTCACGGCGAAGCACTAACACTATCAGGTGTCCTACATGTATCGATTAACCAGGTTTATGAAGAGGATTTTTTTTTTTTTCAAATGATCATTTTTACTTTCCAGCCTAACTCGTACCTGGTAGAAGGTTTTACCCTCAGCGATCTTCTGGACAAGCCCTGGTCACAGGTGTCGTTCCTTGTCCCCTCCGGTACTTGCCTTTGTTTTTTTGTCGCGCATAGGGTTCAGCATTCCCACTGCTCGTCGATTTTCATCGAATGTAGCTCTTAATGACTCACGCTCTCATGCTTTCCGCTAATCATTTTTTTTTTAATGCAAGAAAAAGTCTTGTACGAGCATGCACCCGGTGAGACTCGAACCCACGAAATTGATGTTGATAGGCAGGCGGACCACCTACGTACCACGCCACCGGGGACTACCAGGTTGTTTTTTTCGCAAGACGGATGTAGTAGATGAGATGTTTTGTTTTGTGTTAATTATGTATTCTGATAATTTACACCGTTCTTTCCGCCTATCACGGGGGTCCTTAGTTAATAGGACCTATGGTATACATAAAAACCTATATACTTACGTATTTTTAGTAAAAAAATTTGGTCCTATTTACAATGGTTCCCCGTAAATAGCGTCATCCACCACACCCAGCAGTGTCGGTACGTTCGTACTGATCCTTCGTCCTATATACCAGTATTGTACTGGTAAGGTTTTATGGTTACAGCATACCGTCGGGCACAACTTGGTACCTGTCCCAAAATATATGTACATGTTTGGATGAAATATTAATATACAAACGCTACTTATATCATCGGACAGAGCGCTACCAAATAGTTCTACTCTGAATATAAGCACCGTTTGGTCTCTGACTTCAGTATCAAACGGGGATTATGCTCCCGGCCAGATTGGTACCGGGTGCAAAGTTCCACGTACGTCGCCAGAAATTGCGAGACAAGAGAGAATGTGCGCAGGGAAAACAAAATGTGACCCACGCATACTTGCCCTTCCAGGAATGCAGCCCCGTTTTGCGACAAACTTGTCGGGATCTGAGTGGTTTGTCCACCAAACGGGGACTGCAGTTCTCAAAAGGTTCTCGGCTGTTCCGTGCTCGTTTTTTTTCGCCGTTTTTGCTTTTTTACTCGGTATGTCCGAATGCGTATCATATATAGCTCAGAGTACACCACGGTCCACGGCGGGGAAAATATACCAGGTATATTTTACACCGGGAGAAGGATAATATCGTACGAATGATATGAGAAGGTTCTCCGTCGGGACGGAGTCGGCTTGAAATCCCGGGGCTATCGCAAGTCGAAAAGGGGGGGACATCAACAGGCGTACCTACATATGTATATGGCGGGATAGGTTCAGCGATAGGTTGGTTGGTTAAACGAAATGGACGTGAAAATGTACTGCTGCTCGTGTAGTCACGAGTTTACATCTTAACCTGTTAGTGAACACTGCACACACACACAAACACGAAAGCACCGTGGCTGTCACCGAGACGAGAGCGTTGTGCGCGGGGGCTGTTGTACCACTGCCGTTCCACTGCTGCTGCTGCTGCTGCTGCTGCTGCTGCTGCTGCTGCTGCTGCTGCTGCTGTTGCACCGCTGGTGTCGTCGTAGGAGTAGCGTGGCTGCGCATTGCTCTGTCATTCCGAGGAAATGTGGTTCAATATCGTCCTGCCCCCGCAATTACAGTCCACCAAACGGGACTGCACTTCCTTGGATGTGCCCGAACAGCAAATAGAGCCTTTCGAAACACGACGGCCAGCTGGCACACCAACCAAGTAGGCTTCTGATTTGGGTTTCGGTTCGAGTTCCGGGTCGGGGTGGTGGCCGCCGTCAGCCGAAGCCGAGATTGATATCACCCGTCGGGAAAAAATGCCGTACATTTTCGTGACGAAACCCCTCCCTCATTGGAGTACTAGCCTTATTTGATTCGGGCACATCTGAAGAACTTTGCCAGACATGGCGGATTTACCGCGGCTGCCACAATTACACCGTTCTTCGAGACTATATACCGGTCGGTATGTGTCACCGGCGTCCCCGGTGGCTTGGTAGGTGGTCCGCGAGCCTATCAAGATCAATTTCGTGAGTTCGAGTCTCACCGAGTGCATGCTCATAGGGACTTTTTCTTGCATAAAATTGATTATTAGCGGAAAGCGCGAGAGCGTGAGTTAGCTGTACATTCGATGAAAATCGACGAGCAGTGGGAATGCTGAACCCTATGCGCGATAAAAAAACAAAGGCACGTACCGGGGGGGAGAAGGGACGACACCTGTGACCACGGCTTGTCCAGAAGATCGTCGAGGGTAAAACCTCCTACGAGTGGGCTGGAAAGTAAAAGTGATGATAAAAAAAAAAAAAAAAAAAAAGGTGTCACAATAGTTCCGATTTGCTTAGACATGAGGAATCATGGCATGCACTCGCACACACGCAGAAGCACGGTCCGTGGCAAGCACCAAGGGAAGAGCTTGATGTTGGACTGCTGTTGTACCGTGGCTGCCGGAATGTGCGAAACTTGAGGCCTGGAAGGACAATGTGCTACATACGGCAGCGAAGCAAAAAAACTCACAATTTTGATGAAATTGTGGGGTTCGCGTTGTCCTGGCAGGCTATTGTCTGGCTCGGCGGAAACAGATCCCGTAGTTGCTTGCTGGTTTTCGCGACCTTGACCCCCCAGAGCACGCGCCACGGACCTCAGCCGGGGTCCAAACTCGAGCCGTGTGTACACGCGGGCCTCCTGCATGCCCCGCGGCCGAGGAAGCATGCGAGAAGACCTCCGCCCGGAGAGAAAAAAAAATGCCGGTGTGCACAAAAAAGTCCATTTAGTACATATTCATACAACATATTACATGTACGCGTATAAAATATAGATATCATACGCACCAGGTTCCTGAGATGTATTACGATCTAAAAAGTTGACGAAACCTTTTTTTCCCCGTGTTCGGTTTGCGTTTTGCTCTCGCGCCAAAGTTGGTTGGCTCTTTTTTTTCTGCTGTTCGTACGCGCAGTCGTACAAAACATGTCCTACAGGGAGGCTGCTACTTATGAGAGGGGTCTATCAGACCTGGCAGACCTCTGTTGAACCGGCGTTTCTCTCGTTAAAACCGGAATGGCTATTGCTCATGTGGTAGCTTTTTTGTACACCTGTGCCAAGCCATTTGATCTCTCTTATGTCGGTGTTTCTCTTGAATCGAACCCCCTTAAATCGCAGCCCCCCCCCTGCAATCTATTTTCAGGTATGCATGTCCCCGAAACATGGATACGTGGGTAACCCGAGTCTAATCCATCCTACCGAAGGTGATTATTTGCAAGCCTTTTGACGATTTATCCCCGAACCGCGGAACGGTTTTTTTTTTTTTCCTTTTGCAGAATCCTGCGATGTGGTGCGGTGTGGATTTTTTGTTTTTTTAGTAAAACCGCACGAAACCTCACCGCGCCGTGATTTTTTCGTTTGTTTGTATATATAACCCTATTGGCACTTGAAGCAGGAAAAACCTAACCCATCGTGATGACGCTTGCAACTATCGTACACATTACGTACTATATTAATATTTAGTCACGGGTTTCAAGCCCGCGCTTTCTCGATTTTTTTTCGTGGCAACATGCCTGGGGGTCCCAAAATTGTTTCCAGTATGATACAGAGCAGCAAGTATAGTAATTGCGTCGGTTTTGAGAGCGCAGCAAGGAGTTCGTCTGACAAGGCGTTTTGATCGCTGGTTTCAAGGGTTGTACTCGAGAGTATCGCTCGTGTACACGAGAAGAAATTAAAAAAAAACACACACACGCACAGACCCCACTACTTTTCCGAGACCTGGACAGCGCGGGGGTTGTGGTAGACTAACTCGCAGATGCGTGTATTATAATAGTCTCTCCTCAAAAATATGTAGTACCTCGCAAATGCGTATCTCGAAATACTGCCAGACTGCTTTAAGTACTCAAGTTGTCTCCGGCGAAAGTGGTTTGCTCCAACTCCCACTCGTGTGGGACTATCTAGGTGTGTATGGTGCCGAACGCTGGGCCTGAGAATTGCCGACGCGGTGCACAGACGGTTGAAGTATACATTATACTCACTCGAGGTATACTGGGCATGCTGAGGGTATTTCATTACTGCGAGTACTGAGTCTCGCAGAAGTAGCAGCACGAACACTACCAATGGACGAAATACTACTACTGTAGACTAGAATACTTGTAGTACTCGCGGTACAGAACCCCAAGACACTTGAAGCACAACAGGGGGTATCCACGCCAGCAGCAGTAGCGAACCCCGCATCAGTGCGAGCCCGAAAGTATATACGAAGTAGTATCGACTGAACCTCAAAATTCTGCGAGTACTCGCAGTATCTCGAGTACAAACCCCTCAAAATACTGCGAGTGTACGAAGTACCTACGATAACAATAGCAGTATTCTCTCGAACATACTTTGCTTTACTCCCAACTATTGGGAGTAGCTGTGACATGTTGAGGTGTGAACGCACGCCACACGTAAGCGCGCCCAAACTCTTTACCTTGGGTAAAAACACACAAGTAACTACAATATCATATTATACGTTCAGAAAAGCAATGTGGATGAATGTACTGGTCGGTACAAAAAAAGCCAGAAGTGGAAAATAAACACACACAACTTATTATATTACAATATTTTTTTATAAATTTTGAAATACGTCAGCTGTGAGTTCGACTGATTAAATAGTTGATACTCAACTTTGCAAGCTGCGTAATACGCCTCGTCTATATTTTTTATAAATTTTGAAATACGTCAGCTGTGAGTTCGACTGATTAAATAGTTGATACTCGATGTTGCAAGCTGCGTAATACAATATTTAAAAATATATCATACTACGTATACGGCTCAGAAAAGCAAGGTGTGGACGAATGTATTACTATCAGAATTTGAAAAAAAAAAAAAAATAAAAATGCGTGGATGGTGCGAGTCGAACCTCGGAAACGGAAATTTCATCGCGCGCAGTATAAACGTCTACGCTAGAACAGAGTGCTCGAACAACTGGCACATCGCGATTTTAATCAATCTAAAACACTTTGCACGATCTCCTACAGCAGTAGAGTAGCTTGTACAGGTACGACTGCATATTCAGCAGTACTGCTGCAAAACGCAACGCGAGGAACGTACGTGTACTAACCCCCTTTCAGCTGGCTCTAGGATCTATCGGTCAGCAATGTAGGACACACAGCAATGAGAACTTCTGCTGTAAGTATGTTTTGAACGAACGCTGCTGTACGAATAGTTTGTTGTACAGCACGAACGATTTGTTTTTGTTGTACTCGAGACGACGAATATATCCGGGGATAATGGGTCACTGCGGAAGGTACGTGCATCGGCCAATGCCGATGACAACAACAACGAACTACAGTAGTACTGAGCTTACAGCGCGGATCTTCCACATGCGCATAGTACCCTGCCTGCTGCTGCTGTTGGCGCACTGTGCTGAGCACAGCTGGAGCAGTGGCAATGCTGGATCACACACAGCAATAAGCAGAAGAAGAGGATTCTGAAGCAGGGAGAGAGGTGTGTGATGATGCTGGTTGGTGTGTTCGTGGCGTGGTCAAGTGATCGATCGAATAAACCAACTGTGATAGCCGCAGTACGATCATCCATACGCGCAAGGTGTGCCCACTGCTGCTGCTGCTGCTGGGCAGCAGGGTTGTGGTGCTGTAGGAAGCTGGAGGTAAGCACGCTCTGTGCACTGCTGTGTGTGGCTATTGTTCTCTAGGCGGCGATCCGTGCTCCGTGCAACACAAGAAATATGTACAGCGATATATACGTCATCCTGGGTATATACGGATAAAAAATGCGGACTGCAGGCTCCGACAAACGCAACCAACCACAGCAACACTGCGCATAAGGGTGTGTCGCGCACGCACGGCGGGTGGGGGGGGGGGGGGCGGCAGCGTTGGAACGTTGGGATCTGTGCATGTTGTCTGTTGTGTACCTGGCATATGTCTGAGCTGTGTGCTCATAGCTCGGGAGAGCCTAGGCGAGAAAACAGACAGCATGACATGTATGTACCGATACGTACGTACAAAGTAAGGCCTCTCACTGAAACCAGGGAAATCGTCTTATCCACTCCCGGGAAACAAAAACTTTGAGCGCCCGCCACGCGCTTCAGAGTGCACGGATCGCGCCGAGACCTAGACCAATGTGTCCGGCGGGGCTTCCCGTGTCCGTGTACTCAGTGTTTTGCCTAAAAGTGCTCGTGCGAAGAGAAAAGTTGGCAAAAGTACGAAAGTTTGACAAATATACGTATACATATACCCATATCTCATGTACATACCATTCTTTTTTTTTCGGGACCCGGAGATTTTCGACTCAAAAAATGAGGAGTTTTGGACCCATGTTATTATCTTGCCATGTATTATCTCTTGCCCTTCTTTTCTCCCTTTCCTTCCTCCTATGACGAGGGACCGTAGTAAATAGGACCTACGGTACACACAAGAACCTATTAATAGTTACTATGGTCCTATTTACTATTACGGGGGTCCATAGTTAACGGGACCAAATTTTGTTTGTAAAAATAGGTAAATATATAGGTTTTTATGTGTACCATAGGTCCTGTTAACTATGGACCCCCGAAAAATAGTCGTAACGCAGATCCGTGGGTCACATACGGCAGTGGCGGGCTCTCCTCCTCTCCTCCCCACACTGCGGTTGGTCCCTTCCCTTTTTTTTATCGCTATTGCGGGGGACCATAGTTAGTAGGACCTATGTATACATAAAAGAAAAACTACCACTCCGACCCAAAATATAAGGGCCGTTTAGACTGAAAAATTATACGCTAAAGGTCCCTATATTTCAGGTCAGAGTGGTATATATTCACCTATTTTTACTGAAAACATTTGGTCTTATTTATATACCAATGCTGTATGGTCCCCCCGTAATAGAAGACTTTCTTCCCTCGTCGACCTTTTTTTTTCGATGTGCGTACCTTACGCAGGGGGTCGCACTTTTGAGCCTCGAACCTTTCGGGGCAAAAGCTGCAGTCCCCTCTCTCGGGGACAAACCAGTCTAATTCTAAGTTAGTTTGTCCCCAAACGGGGACTGCAATCCTCCGAGGGGTGTATATAACATTTGTCACACACGGGGCACAATTCCATCACTTTTGTTATTGCTATCGTATATTCGTACGTCTTATGTGTGTGTTTTACGATAATGAATTCGTTAGGGAACCTGGCCCGTGGGATTGCGCGTCGAGTGGTCTGCGTATACAGCAGTCAGTAGCGTTGAGGTGGCGCATGGGGGGGTTGCAATTTTTGGGCAAAAACTGCTGTCCCGTCTCGGTGAAGGGTCCCAAAGTCGAGCATGATGTTTACGGAAGGCTCTATCTCGATCCGGATGGGTTTTTTTCTTCCCGTCTCGGTGAAGGGTCCCAAAGTCGAACATCATGTTTTTGGAAGGCTCTTATCTCGACCCGGATATGTGTGTTGTGTGTGTGTTTTTTTTTTTGCCCCGAAAAACACCCCGTTGCGCGGTGTTGGCAACCTTAACCCTCCCGTTTTGAAAGAATCGAGCGCCAAAGAAACGATCGAGCAACCCCCTTTGCGAACTCAACAACAACGACCCTCTTTACGGTGCAAGTACAGCCTTGAGCACCTCTATTACATACCGTTCCGGACGAAAATATATGCAACATGTGGAGCTCCCGTGTTAACGCCTGAACGGTCCTTACATTAATGTCCATAGTGGTACGGTTCAGTGAGCGCTGAGTTGATACAAGTCCTCCAATGAGAAAGCTAAGAAAACGCAGGTGCTTGCTGTTGTACATAGCACCCCTGTCGTGACTCCCGCGGGTTTTCGAGCTTGGTCACCTTTTGGGACCCACCAGAAATTTGGTGACAACGAAAAAAAAATTACAAGGTCTGGTGAGTTTATTTTTTTGTCTTTCGGGGCAGATACTACAGCAGTAGACATATCCCTGATCTGTGATCTAGCTCATGTTATTGCCGGGTGGTAGGCATGTCATGTGCATGATATATATGGGGCATAGTTGTGTCCTGGGTTGCTGTATTTGTACAGTGGAGATCCTGCACACCCGTTTGCTGCTGTGCTGCACAGAAGGACTTACCTGAGTCTAGAGTCCCCTGTGATTTTGTTCCCCCCATGTCGGGAGTGCAGTCCTTGAGAGGAGCCGCCTTGCGACCTTGCGACCGAGACATTAGTGACGAACTGAACGATAGGTTTTGGTAAAAGGTTTGTATTGGCGGCGTTTTTGCAACGCGCGGGTATTATAAGTTACGAAAAAAGATGATGTGTTTGGTCTTTGGTTTTGTCACCTTGTTGGACCCGGAGGTTGTTAATGGCTGTTAATAGTGACCGAGAAATGATAAGTTTGGTTTAAGTTTGGTCTTTTTCATGCGGTCAACTCTTGGGAATCCAGAGATGGGCCACAAACAAAAAGGATGAGGTTTGGTCTTGCGACCTTGTGGAGCCCAGAGATTTGTGAGCCCAAAAAACATGAGGAGTTTGCACCTTCTGTGACCTAAAGGTTGCGAGTGGCACTACAAACTAAGTTTCGTCTTGTCAACTATTTGGACCCAAAGTTTAGTGACCTTTTTTTTTCGACAGGTTTGGTCTATTACGGAGGACCATAGTAAGTAGGACCTATGGTACACCCGAAAACCTCTATGTTTACCTATTTTTACTGACAATATTTTGTCCTACTAAATAGGACCTACGGTACACACAAAACCTCTATATTTTTACCTATTTTTACTAGCAATATTTGATCCTATTTACTCCGGTCCCCCGTAATAATCAAACCGTCTACGAGTAGGGTGAGCAAATTGATGGACGAATTCGATTTGTTTCCGGTTTCTCTTGTTTTTTCGCAACGCAGGCTGACGGCGTTGCCCTGTCGTTTTGCTCTGATAATTTATATAGCCAATTCATGGCGTATGGTCTATGTACAGGGTACGGATATGTACGATTGAAAGCTTGAGGACCTTACACCTTACACCTACCACCCCAGAACCTCTGTATCATGTTCTTGTGTGATGTACTTGGATGTAAAAAGTTGCAGCGCTTGTGGAAATCATTTTCGAGACGACTGTTGTCCACGTTGCGAGACTGTTGTGTGAGTATTGACCGCCTTTTTTACCATTGCGAACCTCCCGTGTGTATTGAACCCGTGTGCCCCCCCCCCCGCCGCTCCCCCTTTTGTCTATTTCCTGTACAGGATAACCATTGTAGTCCCCAAGTACAACCCTTGTTTTTTGGAGGCAGAGGGGTATGTATGTACCAGGTATGATACACCACTCGCGATAAAAGAAATTACGAGACTGCTGTGTGATTGCAACCCCATTGTTTCCTTCCCCCTCGGTCACCGATACCCCCCCCCCCCCCCCTCCTCCGCAAAACGCCTCCACCCTCAGCACGCGTTCGAAAGCGACGACGGAGGAAGACCTCACTGGCGCAATTCTTTCGACAGCGACGATGAAGGGGTAGATGCCGAAAGCTTCTTCTCGGACACGATGCTCAACCAGGCGGCGGCTGCGGCGGCCGCGGCAGTCAAGCGGCGCGCAGCTAAGCCGCCCGCGGCGGGGGCTGGGGCGGGGCCGCCTTCTTCCTCCTCCTCCTCTCACGCCGGCAATGGTATCGGCCACTCCGAGAGCAATGGTGGTGCTGGTACTGGTGCTGGTACTGGTGGTGGTTCCGCTGCTGCTGCTGCTGCTGCTTCTTCTAAGGATAACCTTGTCGATGGTGCAGGCGGTGGGGGAAGGGGGGCGGCTCTCCAGTATAATCCACCCAACCTGTCCCCTTCTTCTTCCCCTGTCCACGCAGACGGGGCGGACAAGTCGTCGCGCTCGGTGTCGGGGCGACCGATGACCTCGCCCGAGGGGTCCCCCTCGCTTAAGTCTGCCGTGGGCCCCCCGGTGCAGGCGCGCAGACGGCTCCTGCCGCCGTCGAGGCCCAACAGACTGGCTGCTGCTCAGTCCGCGGACTTGAACCACCTGCAGCAGCAGCAGCTGCGGCTGGAGCAGCAACGGCTGGAGCAGCAGCAGCGGCAGCAGGAGCTGCAGCAACGGCTTGGGCAGCAGCCGCGGCAGCAGCTGCAGCAGCAGGTGGTTCAAGAGCACCGGCAGGAGCAGTTGTCTCAGCGTCCGCAAGAGGAGGTCCGTAGGGGGGGGGAGCGGCAGCGAGAGCAGCACTCGGAAGAGGAGCAGCAGCACGGGCGAAGGATGAGGCAAGCGCCGCTATCGCACTCGCTACGGCAGCCGGAGAGGGAGAGGGAGAGGATGCAGCAGCCTGAGCGCGAGAGGCAGCAGCAGCAGCCCGAACGAGAGAGACAGCTCGAGCGAGAGCGGCAGCAGCAGGGGCAGGGGCAGGAGGCTAAGCAGGAGCTGAACTATCGCGAGGAGAAGGGGAAAAAGGAGGAGGAGGAGGAGGAGGAGAGAGAGAAGCCGAAGGTAGAGCAGGAGGAGAGGGAGGTTAGACGCCGGGTGCGGGACCGTGAACGAGAGAAGCAGCAGCAACAACTGCTTCAGCCACAAGCTCGCCGAAGCTCGACCCCACCTGAAGCCCAGCAGCAGAAACGGAAACAGACAGACGCTCCGGACGACCAACCGCCAGCCCAGCGCTCCTCTGGGGGCTCCCAGAAGCGGACGGAACCCAAGCGCGACGCGTCGCCGGGCCCCGACCAGCAGCGGCAGAACGCGGCTAACCCGGGCCAAAAGCCTCCGTCGCCACTGATGTGTGGGCCGCGCGTTCCCCCCGGTACGGCGAGAGATAGAGGAAGCCCGTCTTCTCGAGAGGGGTCTCGATCTCGAACCCCCCCCGCGACTCTCCCCGAGCTGCCCGGATTTTCGTTGTCCGTGGCGCAGGATGGTTGGGGCGCTCCCACCGCCCCGACTGCTTCGGCTTCGTGAGAACGGCGGGGGGGGGGAGGGGGGGCTTGGGCCAAGTGTTGGCAGGGAAGGGGGGGGGGGGGAGGGGGTAGAGGCGAAGGGCTGATAAGGGGGGAGGGGGGGGGGGGGGAGACTTAGATTTATTTTTTCGTCGTCGTGGTGAGGGGGTGCCCAGGAAGGGGCTTGAGGCGCAAGAGGACGGCTAGTATTACTACCGTGGCTTTTCCTACGATCGAACGATTGGTTGCTTTGGTGGCGCTCGCGTGCATGCATGCATGCATGCATGCCCGTGGTGGGTTGAGATTGGGTGGAGCATGACCGTGCTCGTGCTCGATTCAGAGTACGGGGAGATTGGATGGACGGGTGGAGGGGGGGGGGGAAGCCGGGTGTTGGCTGTCGGTGCCCCTGCGTGTGTCCCGTGTCTACAGCAGCAATTATAAACATTCGGAAGTCTTGAAGCGGCACAGCGGTAGCAAGCGTGTGGAAGTCTCGAAGAAGCGGCGCAGCAGTTTACGTGTGTCCTGAGATGAAATGATGTCGGGGAAGGAGGGGGGGGGGGGGGGGGGGGGGGGGGGGGGGGGGGGGGGGGGGGGGGGGGGGGGGGGGGGGGGGGGGGGGGGGGGGGTGGGGGGGGGGGTGGCGGGCATATCGAGAGAGGCCGTGGCTCTTTTCAGTACGTGTATACCGGTTTTTAGATATTTTGTGCAGCTTTTGTTTTGCTCGTATACATGTCCACTTTTTTTTCACGATTTTTTTTGTTTGTTTGTTCTTCGTCCATCCGCCCTTGCGCCCTTTGCACCCCTACTGCTGTATACCATGCCGTGGGTTTATACCCTGTTGGATGCCCGGGCCGGCCTTAATGTTACTATCGTTATGTCTCCTTTCCGGCCAGGATGGCACTTTTTTTCCGGGAATTTTTTAGATCAAAATCAGAGCTGGTCGTGTATTGCGTGTGGGACTGTTGTGGTGGTTATCATCCCAAGGGGGGGGGCTGTGATAGTGATGTTTTTTTTGTTTGTTTTCCTTTTATTTTCGTTTTTTGTTTTGTCGCGAACGGAAAGAGTTTTTTGTGTCCGCGTTTGTTTTTTTTTTGTGCCCAGCGCGACTTGAAGTAAAAAGAGTTTTTCTTTTTCTTTTTTCTCTCGAGCACATACCCACTACGATCACTAAGTACGTACCGTACCGCAACTGATGTGCGTTAAGAAGCGGTCACTTCTCGAAGTTCTTATTTTTTTGTCGGCAGTAGGTGGGTAGCAGTGGGTTGAGGGGGGGGGGAGGGGGAGGGGGGGGTATGGAAATGAAAATACCACCACGGCCAGACGCAACACCGAAAAAGCTGTTGTACTCGTACTACATTAATTACGTTTCTCGAGTACTTGGGTGGTACTGCGGTTCGTGAACAGCGATAAGAGTTTTAAGTCGAATTTCCAATTCAATTTTTCTGCGTTTTCTTTTGTTGTTGGGGCGTCAAAATCAGATTATGAGTTCCTCCGCCACTCCAGGCATGGCGTGGTGGGCTAAGTTTGTAGGTCACGCAGTTGGCAAGAAGAGGGACGATATGATGGAAGGAAATGGGGGTACCGGCGAAGGGCCGCCGGCAATGTGAACGAATCGTTGGATGGTGAAGGAGTTGCATAAAGATGGGAGGGATCGTGCGGAGGGGGAGGAGGGGGGGGGGGGTATGATCGCTCAGCGGTAGCGGTTAGGTGCCAGCGTAAGCATGATGACCATTTCTTGCTGTAACGATACCTAGGCGAAACGGCCTTCGCTGTTGACACATAGCGATACGTACGTAGGCGAGCGTAATGGTTCTTGCCTGTTGAAATATATCGATACGTAAGCAAGCTTAATAAATGGCCCTTGCTTGTTGAAATATACCGATACGTAAGCAAGCGTAAGACATGGCCCTTGCCTGTTGAAATAGAAATATACCAGCCAGCCTTTGTTTTATGAACGCGCGAGGCGGGAGGGAAGGAAAGGGAAGGGAAGGTAGGATGGGGGTGGAAGGGGCGGGGGGGGGGGGGGGGGGGGGGGGGGGGGGGGGGGGGGGGGGGGGGGGGGGGGGGGGGGGGGGGGGGGGGGGGGCGAAACTATTTTGGCGTGGTGTATGTCGTCGCGAAAGAAACATCATACGACCGGGTGCGAGTCTATCCAGTAAGTAGTAGGGTGGTAGCAGTAGTACAAGGGTGTGTTTAGTAGGGTATCTACTCTGGATGTACCCGGGTATATACTCTATATGTACCCGGGTATCTACTCTACATGTACCCGGGTATATACTCTACATGTACCCGGTATATACTCTACATGTACCCGGGTATATACTCTACATGTACCCGGGTATATACTCTACATGTACCCGGGTATATACTCTACATGTACCCGGGTATATACTCTACATGTACCCGGGTATGATCGACGAAATCAGGGTTGGCATCCGGATACCCCCCGAGTATACCGGATATACCCTACCTGGTACGAAGTGCACCCTTGTAGTAGTTTTTATCAGTGTCCGTGTTTTGGTGGCCGATAGACGTCGGTGGGGGGGGGGGGGGGGGTGCTCTTGGCGCGTGCGTCGTCTCTCCGATGGGTACATGAACAAATACAGTACATACATTTTTCATATAGTCTATACGTTTATATTTTCATAGTTTAAATATTTTCATGTCATACCAGAGGTGGTTAAGCATTTTCGCGCGAGAGATTCATTCCACGTACATTCGTAACCTAGTCTACTCATGAGTACTTACTACCAGTACGTACGTGTACGGGTTCGGTCTTGAGTTTGATCGCGCAGCGTAGCGGGAGTTTGTTTTTGGCAGCGAGAATATGAGGTTTTCGATGGCCTGTAAAGGCGGTTAACTAATCGGCTACGCCGAAACATGAAGTACTCGTACAGCGCGCAATATATCACGAGAGGCGGGGGAGGGAGAGCGGGGGGGGGGGGGGGGGGGGGAGAGATGCGTTAATCAGGAGGAGGGTGGGGAGATAATGCGTTATGCGGGGGGGGGGGGGGGGGGGGGGGGGGGGTGGTGGAGGGCGATGCGTTATTCTGGGAAAAAGGGGGATCGTTGTGCTCGCTTGACGGGCAAGGGTGACAGTGCAGGGTGGGAAGCACTTTTGGCCAACCAATGTGTCTTTTTTTATTCTTTTAGTTATTTTGATTTTGATTGTTGATGAGAAAGAGGAGGTAGTAGAGTTTTGGGAACGATGCGTGTGTGATTTGGTTGTTTGTGTTGGTGGGTGTGTGTATCCAGGCACGGATGGATGACGAATAAACGCTTCGAATGAAAAACGAGTAATTTTTGTTCATGCTACGTTCCTTCTGTCGATTCCGTGCTTTTGCTGTGGGTGCTTGCTGCTTTTGGTCGCTGCTGCTTGCCTTGCTGCTTGCTTTGCTGATGGCTGCTGCTGCTTGATTTGCTGATGGCTGCTGCTGCGTACTTTGCTGCTGGCTTGGTGCTGCTGCTTTGCTTGCTGCCACCGCGTGCTGCTCGCCTTTTTTTTTGTTGTTTTGTTATTGTGGTGGTGGTGGTTGCGACGTTTCGTCCCAAGGCTAATATGGACATTGGACACACATCCCGCACCCCTCACGCGGCTTTGGCCTGTGTTGACTTACCTGCATTGAGGAAATGATGTGTGTGCTGCCTTTGGCGGACGTGCGGTAGCTGCGCGTGTCAATATTATTGTTGCCTACCTGCTCCCAGTCCGTCGGTGGATAATGATGATACTGTAATTGTTTTGATTTTTTACCGTGGCGGGTGATGGCGATTGATTGCTTGATCGAAGTGGTGATGATTGATGGGCTGGTTGATTGTCCATGCACCCAGGCCGTCGGTAAGTAGTAATGGTGTTGACTTGATTTGAATGGTTGATGGAAAATGTGGTGATGATTTGATTGGTTGATTGAAATGATGATGACGACTGATTGCTAGATCGATCTGGTGATGATGATTGAATTGGTTGATCGATTGGAAGTGATGGTCAGAGATGGATGAGTTATGATCAAAGGAAGGCGATGCGCGGTAAGTAAACAAATAATATTAAAATAAATAAAACCGTGATTGTTCATGTCCAGAAAAGTGGGATTATGTTTTTTTTCAGTTTTTCTCGGTATCTACATTACCACGATAACGGCCTACGAAGGACGACAGTCAACCTACCCTGCTGCCCGTCACCGTTGAGGTCGTGCCTGCGTTTGTTTATTTGGTTCAGGTTGTTGCACGGCGCGTCGAGGCCTTTCGAGTTCTGCGCAGCTGCATTTTTATTCATCTGTTTTGTCTACAGAGTTTGTGTTTACGGGGGGTGCATGTACGTATCGATCATCGGCGAAAGTTCTCCGTGTATGGCTTTTGTCATCTTGGACTTTACTGCGGCGTCTTAGTTGGTATGGGTGTGTACACGGCACAGCGAAGCCATCGCAATCTGCGCGATTCGATTACTACTGTAATATTTCCATGTGTTGGTTTTATATTTCGAATCTGAGTACCCATGAGACTCGCGAGGACTCAGTCATTTCAGCCCGTCGTACTGTTGAGACTCACGAGAACTCTGTCGTTTCAATACTTTTGAGGTATTCTTGAACTCGGTACTTGAAAATGACTGACTGATATTCGCGAGTCAACGACTGAGCCTCGATGAACTGGGCAATGGCACTCTGCCGACCGTCTCGTTTGCAGTATGTAGTTCTCGTATCGCTGCTGCTGACATTTTTCACTCCTACCCAAAATGCACACCTGACCTCTGCGCAACTCGTATAGTGCTATTGTATCGCTGCTGCTTTTTTTCGCTCCTTCCTCGAATGCACGTACATGTTGTTATTGTTTCTGGCCGACGTCTTTGCGAACGTATCGTTCCTGCTTATCGTTCCTGCTCTTTTTCCCGCGTTTTGACCGCTTTTTTCTAAGCGAGACCGATCCCTGAAATTTCCAAACCTGCTTCCGACCTTGTATGAAATGGCAGCACCTACCCGGTAGGGGACAGCAGCGCAACCCTTGCCCTGCTCTACATTAGTAATAAAATAACTAAGTGAAACCGTGTTTGTCATATGTCCAGAAAAAAGAGAACGCAGGCGTACGTACATGATGAGATTGACCGCAGCTTTGTTGTTTTGAAATTCATCTTTGTTTTCTTCGAGCTGCTCACCTGTGCTGGGTAATACCTGGCGCCTGGTATTTCATGTAAACGGGGGTTAATCTCGACGAAAATAAAATGATAGTCGGCCCAAAATGGTACGCATACGCCAACGTTGTTTGGGCACCGTCATCGCTTCGGGCACGCATTGCTCTTTCGACACACGGATAGTATTTTATCGTCGTAGCCAGAAGCGCAATCCGAACGGACCGAAAATAAACGTCCATGGCATGACAACGACCGACCGACCGAACGACCGACCGACTGTATTCTATTTTATTTTATTTTATTTGTTTCTCCTATTTTTTGGTTTTCCGGCTCTCAACTCGCAGTTTGATCACTTGTTTATATCACTCTCGTCAACCTCCTGGGGCGAGCCGTGATTGATCACACCTGCCACCTTTTTTCCGCCCCGGTATACGCGTTTTTTTCGTATGTTTTTTTATTTTGCTCGTGGACAGAGTTCGATCATTCAGCAGTAATTTCACCGTTTTTTTTTTTTTTTTTTGTCTCGCATACTTTCCTAAAAAAGTTTTCAGCGACAGAGAGGAGACCCAGAAAACTGTGAGTGAGTTTTGTTAATATTTTGCTCCGAGTTGATGTAGGAGGAACTTCCCCTCCTCCCCCCCCCCCCCCCCCCCCCCCCCCCCCCACAGTCCGCCTCACAGGTTGTTGTTAGTAGGGGATGCACCTCACTCACCCTTCATGCGATTCGCCGGACACCTCACGGCGCTTCGCGCTTGGTGCAAGCAATGTCTGCCTGGTCGGAGAAAACCTGACGCTCTCCGTCCCGGCATTGTAGGCATGCGAGGGTCTACGGTCATACGACTACGGCCATGCATGATAATGGGTACACCCCCCCCCCCCCCTCCCACTCCCACCCCCCCTGGGGGGAAATGCAAGATACCTATTAACGGTATACCAGGTAAGCTAGAAGGCGTACTGTTCGGGTTGATGTGGGAAAAGCCCCCCCCCCCGCCCCCCCCTCGCCCCGAGGAACTTCTATGGATCTGGTTTCAGCGGATCTGAGAAGAAACTCGCCCCCCCCCTCGACCTACCCGAGGCCCTCCCTCGACCTATCCGAGGGGAAATCTGAGAGTATATTTCCAAAAGAAAATCAGGTTTCAGTTGGAATGGGAGGGATCCACTCCCCTCTTCCGAACCCCGTCAAGCAGTGAGCCGCGCCTGTTATCCTCGGCGTTTCTTCGACGACACCCCGGCAAGTGTTTACGATTATTTGCGACAACCCAAATCATCATGTGCTCGGAGACAAACTTTCTCGGAAATAGAATTCCGAAGTTTTTTTTTTTTTTTTTCCGGTGTTACCCGAACGGTTAGTGTGAAGGTGTTCCAACTGAGCTATAGGGGTGAAAGACCGATCGATTACCCAGCCCAGGGTGATCCTTGTACCACCTCCCCCCCCCCCCCCCCCCCCCCCCCCCCCCCCCCCTCTGAACGGCGGGATGTTTGGGGCGTCGGTATACCGTATACGTCTGTACGCTGGCCTACCCGCTTCGTTTTATTACCTGGGTGGAAACAGGGAGGTGTGTTTTCAGGCACGCCCTAGCGTTTCTGTAAAAGAAACGTTCGAAGTGAGATTCGAACCCGTGTCCTGCCGACGACGCCAAATGTGAAGGTGTTACCTACCGAGCTACAGGGGTAAAAGACCGATCGATTACCCAGTAGCCCGGAGTAATCCGTATAACATTAGGGCTCATGGTCTCGGCCACATGACACGTTTTTGTTTTTTAGTTAGACCGGGTCCGGCACTTCACCTAGAAGTAAAACATGTCGATTCATACCCAGTTAAGTGAAGCTCTGAGCTTCCTTTTTTCAAAAACGAGACACATATTGCTTCATTTGATCGAACAGCAGTTACTGCTGTTAATACTACTTGTCAGACTACACAGCAAGTAGTCTATTAATAGTCGTTCAGAAAACGATTGTTTTTTTTTTTTTTCCCCTTGCCAGTTGTGCCGTACGTCTTGGTAAATTATTTAAGGCTTGTCGTTGAGAAAAATCGTCGCCACTCCCCCAGACATAATCAGCTCCTCAAGTGCGACCAAGCAAGGCCCGACCTGATCAGCCCTCCAAAGGCTGTAAATCGCCGCGACATAGTCGGCTCTAAAATTCGTTGACGCACACCCCCCCCCCGACCTGACCACACACGCTCCTAAAATGCGGTACAGACAACACTTCCTTTCTTCTGATTGGTCTTCAAAACGCGGTAAATCACCCCGACATACGCTCAGGTTCACAATGCGGTGACACACCCCAACGGCTCGTAGCAATATCTTGAAAAGCGGTGAGCACCTCATTTCCGATAAACGCTCAAAATGCGGTAAAAAAAGCACCCCGACAACCTTAGCTCTGAAAGGCGATAGGTGTCGATCTCCCACGTGTGCAGCTCCGAACTGGAAGAAGCGAGGCGAAGCACCGCCCACATGCATCGGCGCCCTGGTCCTATACGCTCCCCAACCAGCGTTGCCGCCAACCCCAGTTCGTGTTATCATCGGCCGCTGCTGTCGTCGATGTACTTTCAATTCCGTTTTCTCCCCCCTCCCCCCCCCCCCCTCTCTCCCTCCCAAATGCCAACAATATCCACCCTTCCCCGCCAAACCAAACTCTACCCCTACAACAGTCTCGCTATGGCAAACGCCTCCCCGTGCCTCTCCCTTGTTGGTGCTGCATGCTACCACCTATTCTTAATAGTAGTCAATCAATGGAAGCATTTATCCGTTCAACGGTAACACCTCCAAAATGGTCTCGCTTGTATGCAGGCCCCGCGCGCATCGCACTCCAAGTTGTCCGGAGCAGCTATCCCAGGAAACGGCAGCTCAGGCCTGTTTGACGGATGGCCGTCTAGACCGAACGTAATGTAATAGGTTTACTGTGGAAAATCGTCTAGGTTAAATATACCACTGTGGAACGGTCGTCCAGGCCTGCTGTAGTAAGCTAGTTTTACAGCAGGATCTCCTGATATTGCGACTGACGAAGCCCGAAACTACCGTCCCTCCTACCATGTTCGCTCTGGAGGGTCGTATCATACTAGAGCATCGTCGATTTTACGCTGCCGCATGTCGCTACGTTGGGCAAGAGGCTTGTCGCGGAAGTAATTGTACGCAGAGTAACGGACCGACCAGTACCAGATGTCCCTGGAAATCGAGCGCAGGGCCGACGATGCGTTCGCCGCGCGACAAGCAAACAACCAAGCGTCCTGGTGATAACGCGGCTCAAGCTTGTTGGGGGGGCAAGAAATAAATCGCAAACACTACATGCGGCGCATTTTAATTTGGGGGGGGGCAAGAAATTGAGAGCAAAACGTACGGCGCATTTATACGGCCACTCGCCCCGGCACGCACGCCGTCAATGCTTTTCAGGCCACAATCAGCTACGAGCAATGGGGACGAGTTCTCATCATAGTATTAATAGTAAGCGCGAAGACCACGCTCTATCCTATGCCCGCGCGCTTGTCGAGAGGGACACGCGCTTGTGGAGACGGACCCTGAGAGCATTGAGGTGACGGCGCGCACAGACGAACGATGGGAGAGAGGAGAGGCCTGCCAAGGAGAGTGGGTGGTGTTTTGGGGAGATGTTCGGGGGTAAGAGCCATACTCCTTTGGACAGGAGAAGGAATGGGCGGGGCGCCTCGAGGAAGACCTGTAGGACTCCGGCATCGCAGAAAGCCGGCAGATGGTGTTTCCGATGTTTTGAGAGGGCGGAGGCCTACATGCGGAAAATGGCATCACGCGGACAAGGCTGGAGTGGCAAAGCGACACAGCGCGGCGGCTGCAGCTGCACGTATCGTTGATACTAATGTGGGCAGGGGGGGTGGGGGGTTCTTTCCAACGACTGACAACTGGGCATGGCCATCATCGTCGTGATGCGTGCTTCCCCAGTACCGGAAGTAGAAAGCGTATAGGGCCGCTCGTGCACCCCTTCACCTTCACGTGTGGCTATAGTACCTGCCTTTCGCTTTCCCCTTTTTCCTTTTTCTTTCTCGATTTTTTTTTTTTTTTTTTTTCTCATTTCCCAGTGTTTCGCTCGTTCGCTTTTGCTTCTCGCTTTTTTGTGTACCTGGTACCTCGTACGCGCTCGCGTGTTCCTAGCTGTAGTCCTGGTGATGGATACGTTTTGTTCTTGTTTTTTCGGTTCGCTACGCTCCCCCCCTCCAGCTGCCTGCCTGCCTGCTTGCCAGCCTGCCTGCCTGCGAGTATGCAAGTCTGCGTATCCTCTTGCGTATTTTCTCACGTATGGACTGCCGTCATGCTTTTCTCCTTCTTCCCCTCTGGATTTGATCTGAAATATTATATTTGTTTCTTTTGTTTCGTGTCGTCCTCATCCCCATGGTTTCGACTGCAACTCGTACAACAACGCAAAATTCATGCGTCTGGTGCACAGCTCGTGCGTACAATATATACCTGAGAGATGAAAATATATTTGACACAGAATCACAACCACAACAACAACAAAAAGTCAACCCGCGAGGGAGTCTATCCATCCTTTCACGTTGGCCGCGGCGGAGGGAAGGTCCGCCGGCGCCCCCCCCCCCTCTAACCACGGCGAGCCGAGCAATACTTGAGCGGGGATGCGATCCTCGGGCTTCTTTCGGAGGCACTCCGCAACAAACACGCACAGCTCTCTCGAGAAGCGGGAAGGGTTCAGCTTGGGCGCGGGAGCGTCGACTATGGTTTGGACGAGGTCGATCGCCGTCGCTTCCTCCTGGAAAATGAAAATAAAAAACGAAATCCATGTTTACATGGGTGTGGAAGAGGGGAGGGAAGGAGGGGGGGGGGGGGGGGTTAGGGGAGTCGGGAGGGGGGTGGGGTGGGGTGCGGGGGGGGGTGGGGAGGTGGGGGGAGCGGAGAGAGGGAGGTCAGGGAGAGCGGGCAGAGGGTAGGGGGGGGTGGGGGGGGGGGCGTACTCATTTGTTGCTTGCCTTAGTCCTTTGACCATTGACCATGCATCCCTTTCGAGACGGAGCACCGTTCTTACTCCTCATAGAGACATCTCCAGCAATTGGGCGCTCATATCGTTGTTTCCATGTATTGCATAGAAACTTTTTTTGCTAATCTTGTCCCCTTCCTGTTTGGCCGCCTGTAGCCACCATCTATCTCCTAGGGTAGCGATCGCTTTCTCACTGCTATCTATTACGGGGGACCATAGTAAACAGGACAAAATATTGTTCGTAAAAATACTTAAATATATAGGTTTTTATGTATGCCATAGGTCCTATTAACTATGGACCTCCGTAATAGTGTGTTAGACTCCTCCATGTCACATTCGTCTATTTCCCTCGTCGCCTTTTCTAGGACGTCCCGTTCATCCTTGTACATTTCGCATTCTCCTAATACGTGAGTTCTACTCTCTATTGCTTTGCCACACGGGCACATCTGTGCATCTACTTCCTCCTCCTTGCGGCTACTGGTACACCTCTTTCTTCTTTCTGGCAGGTCCAGGTCACCTACACGAAATCGTAGTTTCAGCATTTTCGCGAAGTCCATTGGGCCGTGCACGTACGTTTTCATTCATATCCCTTTTCTCAATCCCCCGAACACCTCCTAAGTGTTTTTCCGATTCCACCTTGTTTCTTAGCGCTAGCCTTTCCCTACTTTCTATCATCTCTCCTACTTCTGCTTCGTACCTCCCAAACTTCCCGGCGGACATCATCGCTTCTGTAGCCAAAAAGATACCAAGCCGTGGAGGTTTCAGTGTAATCGCATGTGTGAGTGGAGCAGTGGCCGGGGATCCTGTGTGATGTCCCCTAGCCACCTGGCTCGTGGTCCGATGAGGATCACTCCGTGATAATACAAGCTCTAAGAACAAGACTTACTGAGTGCGAGGCCAGCGAGACTGGTGGAGTCCCTCGCTGGAAGCCCTCTTGCTGATATCATCTGGCAGAGGCCATAATATCTAGATATTCGCGGAACTTCTGTTGGAGGAGTTTTCGGCTGCGGAGTATTGGGTCACAGTTGGGAAGGCAGTTGGCCCGTTGGACGGATCGAAACGGCTTGAAGCGCACAGCAGGGGAGGACGCTCCGGGAGCTGGAGGACGCACAGGTCAGGCGGCAGTTTCTCCGTTATTACAGTAGAGTCCAGGTGGACTGCTGTGGATTATGGCGCACACGGCAAGCACGCCGCTGGTGGTAGGGGAGTCTCTGACTCCACCGAAATACGGAGAGGTGTGGACCGAGCAGGCCTCTCGTGTTTTTTACGCAGCGTACCTCGATTATGAGGAACGGCTGCAGCTCGCCAACGCTCAGGGGGTGGTTCAGCACTCCAAAGTGAGCATGGGCCAGCTTATCCCCAATTACATTCATCGGTGTTTTGAGGGATTTTACAAGCATCAGACTACGATGACCGCCTCGGAGTTGTTGGACGCTGTTAGGCAGCACGCTGGTTACACAACCACCAGCAACAGATTTGACACCTCGCGGGCGGCAGCGGACTTGCGTCGCGTTCTCTCAATGAGGCGCGATGAAAAGCAGGGCGGTGAAACATCCGTCAAAGACCGCGCGATGATGGTAAACTCCGCTATGGAAAAGTATTTTGCGGAGAATCACGCGGTGCATGCCATGTACCGCGCGCAGGACCGTTCGTGGTTGCCCGGACCGGCGGAATTTGTGAGCATGGCGTTGGTGGATGGCTTATGGCCGTCCGAGTTCAAAAAGTACGTAAAAGGTCAGCTAACGTACGCTGCAGGGTGGAAGAAGGACCCGGCATTGGTCATGGACCAAATTTTTTCTGCTGCAGAACAGTGGAAATTCATCGAGGCGTATGGTCGGAAAGATGCTGCAGGGGCAGCTGAACCGCGACGCCAACAGCAGCAGAAACCGAAACAGCAGCAGTCCGCGAAAAAGTCGTTTGTTCGCGTCTGTTTCGAGTGTGGTGATCCCAACCATTATGTTTCTGATTGCCCAAAAGCTCGCGGTGGCGGCACAGCTCCCAGCAGTGGTGGGCGCGGGTCGTCAGGGTATCGCGGGGGCCGCAATGGCGGCCGGGGCAGATTCAACCATGGACGCGGGCGCGGTGGCCGTGGTGGCAATCAATTGACAGCGGGCGGTGGAACTTCTGCTGTTGCTTCTTCAACTTCTGGTGCGCCAGCGGCAGGAGCCGCTGGGTCGGGATCTGGTTCGTCTGTTGCCGGCCGAGCTGTATACGTTGGAGGAGCTGGAACATCGGTGGGTGCTGCTGGAGCGAGAACTTCGCCATCCACCGAGCGGGCGGAGTCAGTGTCTGGTGCTGCTGCAGGGGCGGTAGCGCCGGAACCGTCTGTATATTCGACGTCTTGGTCGGGGTGGACCGCCGATTCTATTTCTTCGGCGCCGGCTGTAGGAGGGCAGCCATGGCGTCAGGTGACTCTTGGTACCGACCAGAGTTCAACGGCAGGTGAAGTGCCTGTCGATCGCAGCGCCGAGTGTTTACGCGCTGATCTCTCTTTGCCAGGGTCGGTTGGTTCGCTGATGGCGCGTGTGATCCTTGATTCGGGGTCGGCGCTCACGTCCATCGGTGTCGGCTTACTTCAGCAGCTGTCTTCGCATTTCGGCGGCGCCGATCTGCAAATTCCGTTCGAAAATGGCCCGCAGCAGGCGAAAACCGCTACGGGTGTTTCAGTGATGGTCACGCACAAAACGGTGCCGATTGCCGTGAGTGTACGGACGCCGTGGGGAGCGGTGAAATTGGAGCCCATCACTTTCGCGGTCATGCCTGGTACAGATAACGTCGTTTCGTTTGGCATGGCTACCATGAAAGCTCTTGGCATCGACGTCTACCGTGAAGCTTTGGAGAAGCTTCGCCCTCGCGCAGTGCCGGTATCGACCGGTGTGGAGACTCCGAGTTACCTTGCGGCGCGCAGAGTGACGGTTTCCGTGCGTGCTTTTCAGACCGAGGCTACGGTGGATACTCCGGAGGACAAGGCGGTGGAACATTTGGTCGACCGGGGGCCAGACATGTTCATGGATCCGGAGGAGGAGCGGACGGCCCGAGAACGGGCGTTGGAGGACAGCGTGCAGCAGGCAGAGCAGAGTGAGCAGGAGAGATTTTGCGTCGGCGGAGCAACCCGTTTGCGCGAAATTTTGGCTCGTCGCGTGGGTGCTTTTCGCCGTGCGCTGTGTGGTGATCCGCCAGCGCAAGTGGAGCCGATGCGAGTGCAGCTGAAGCAACAGGCGAAGCCTGTCAAGGCAACGCCACGTCGGTACGAACCGACGAAAAGGGACTGGCTCTCGAAGTGCATTGCTGCTTTGGTGTTTTTTGGCTTTGTCTACCACAACATCCAGGCGGTGTGGGCGAGTCCGGCGATGGCGGTGCCCAAGAAGGACTCTTTCCGTTTGGTGAGCGACTACTCGGCGGTGAACGCACAGGTGGAGAAGTCCCCGGGCGTCATGCCCAACCATGAAGACATGGGAGATCTGCTGGGGGCGCGTTTCTTCGGCAAGCTGGACCTACTTCAAGGGTACTGGCAGATGCCTTTGGCTCCGGAGGCGCAAGACGTCTTCACCATGGCGACAAGCGACGGTTTGTTCACGCCTACCCGTGTTCCCCAAGGTGTTTTGAATGCGACTTCTTATTTCCAAGGTGTCATGACTGAAGTGTTGCGTGGTTTGGATTGCAAAGTTTGGGTCGATGACGTTTTCTTTTTCGCAGACACCGAAGAAGCTCTTCTGCAGCTGCTTGATGACATTCTTGAACGCCTGGAGAATGTTGGACTGTTTGTCGCCGCCCACAAGTGTACCTTCTTCTCTCGTGAACTGGTCTGGTGTGGTAAGGTGTATTCCAATGGTGTCGTGTCCCATGACCCCGCTCGAGTGCAAGGTTTAAGTGAAATGCGTCGTCCCGAAAACGCTGGAGAACTAATGCAATTCTTGCAGGCTGTCAACTGGTTGCGTACATCGTTACCACGTTTAGCGGAAACGGTAGCACCGTTACGTGATTTTTTGGAGGAGCTCCTTGTTGGGGCTACACGTCGGACTAAGCGAGTGGCGCGCAATCGTGTCATCAAGGATACCGCGTGGACGGAGGATCGGGTGCGGGCGTGGAATGCCGCACGGGGTTTGGTGGCGCAAGCAGTGCCGCTTCATCATCCTCGTCCCGGGTGCGTTGTTTTGATGTTTCCTGACGCTTCTGATTTCCATTGGGGTAGTTTTCTCACCCAAGTGCCTGAACACGAATTTCGCGGTGGATTGGCGTTGGAAAGCATGTCTCACGAGCCTCTCGGATTTCTGAGTGGTTCGTTCACAGGTTCGCAGTTGCGCTGGGCGACTGTCGACAAAGAAGGTTTTGCGATCGTTTACGATTTTATGCGGATGCGACGTTGAACGTCACCGCTGATCTGAAGGATGTTTTCCAACATTCCTTTGCGCAGGGTGAATGCCGCATGAATGCTTTGGTGCATGTGGCCGAAGATGATGCCAACGAGGTGATTGTCTTGGTCGATTGGAATGGTTTCGAAGCAGAGGAGCGCACGTGGGAGTCTTTGCGGTCGATTTATTCTGCTGCGCCTGAATTCGTCGTGAAGGAATTGCGCAAATTACGGATGACCCGTGCGCTCAAGATTAAAATTGCTTCAGAGTTCAGCATTGATTTGTGATTTGCCGCATGCGATTTCGTCTTGGTTTTTTGGTTTTGTCAAGCTCGTTCGTGTCGAGTGAACTCGCTTTGGGGGTGCTGTAGCCAAAAGATACCAAGCCGTGGAGGTTTCAGTGTAATCGCATGTGTGAGTGGAGCAGTGGCCGGGGATCCTGTGTGATGTCCCCTAGCCACCTGGCTCGTGGTCCGATGAGGATCACTCCGTGATAATACAAGCTCTAAGAACAAGACTTACTGAGTGCGAGGCCAGCGAGACTGGTGGAGTCCCTCGCTGGAAGCCCTCTTGCTGATATCATCTGGCAGAGGCCATACTTCTTGGTTTCCCCCTATATCCTTCCATACTCTCTCAACTGCGCCATCCCACCTTATTCCAGCTCGCCCTTTTGTAACTTTCTCCCATACACCTCTATCAACTATGGCTGGAAACCTCTGTTTTGGCATGTTCCTTACTTTATATTGCCATTTCAACTTTCTCATGTCTCTATTTGTCTTGAGTGGGTGCATTCCCAGTTCTGCTCTTAATACTGTATTACTAGTCGTACTTGAGCATCTTGAGATTTGTTCAGCTTCCGTCATCCGTACTGTTTCCAACTGTTTTACGATTTTCGCGTTCCCTTCCCATACTTCTCCTGCATGTTCTAGCTTTGGTCCTATCACATTCATCAGGATACATCTCTTAATCCTAGTGTCGAGGTTCGAGTCTGTTGGGATCGCATCCATCTTGCCTACTTGTGCCTTACCCTTTCCTATTACTTTTGCTATATGCGTATCCCAAGAGCAGTCTTTTGAGGTCTCTACGCCAAGGTACGTATACCAGTCCACGATCGGCAATTCATCTTTTCCCCGCTTCCAACTGAAATTTACCGGGTTCTCGTTAACTTCGTTACAACTGCTGCGCATTTCTTGACGTTCGCCGTCACCCTCCATTTCCTGGCGTATTCTAGCACCTTCTCTATTTGTTTCTGTAATCCTTCGGGTGTTTCTGATATCCCCACGAAGTCATCCGTAAACATCAATCCCGACACCGTATCTCCCCCTACAGTGACTCTCTGCCTTGCTGCTTCGACTGCTACTATCAGGTCGTTAATATACATATATATATATGTATATATATTTCTTGAATAGGTTAGGTGACAACGTACATCCCTGTGCAACTCCTTGTAAAATATCAACATGCTTCGATATTTCCCCGTCCAGCGTCAAAGCACTTCTCGCACATTCCGTCATCTTTTTCATCATTCTCACATCTTTCCTCTGACTCCTATTTCCCACAATTCGTTCCACAATCTATTTCTCCGTACTATGTCAGAGGTTTTCTGCACATCTAGAAAAAAACAGTACGTTGTTAGTCCCGCGTCTTTCCCACATTGGATTATCTTACCTAAGGTGTACACATGGTCTACGCAGCTGCGGTTTGGCCTAAACCCGGCTTGCCCTTCGCATATTTTGTCTTCCTTCTCCACCATCGTTCCCATTCTATCGTTCAAAATCTTACAAAATGTTTTGGCTACTGTGCTTGCAGTAGCAACGTTTTCCCTCTATAGTTTCCCGGGTCAGCCTTATATCCTTTCTTGAATTAGTTTACTACTACTCCTTCTCGCCACCTCCTAGGTGCGTACTCGTTTTCCCATATCCAGTTATACAACTTAACCATCATGGTAAGCATATCTTCTCCCCCGTGCTTCATAAATTCATTCACTATTTGGTCTGCCCCTGCCGCCTTTCTATTCTTAAGTTTAGCTGCACACTTATTTACTTCTTCCCTTGTGAACTCTCTCTGAAACCCTCTCGAACCACTGTCTTCCCTTGCTGATGTATCTATGTTCACCTCTGCCCACGCGTTGATTTCCTTCTCGATTTCTGCGTCGAAGGTTTCGTTGACTGTGGGTGTTCCTAGCTTTCGGTAATGCTCTGCTAGTACTTCCCTTTTCCTCTTCGAACTACCAACCATTTTACCGTTCTGTGCTCTTAGAGTAGCTATTCCCGTGTCTGCCTCTCCTGCTTGTTTGCCCAGTATCCTTTTTATCCCTACCTACATCTGCTTCATCCCGCCCTCAGAGTCTGCATTCGTTGCATTTACTACGTATTTCCATATCCCTTTCTTCTTCTTCTCCACCATCTCTTTTACTCTCTAGCTATAGCATATTCCTCCCTTCCTGTCGTAGTTTTACTCGATGTATACCTTGCGTGTGCATTTCTCCTTGCTCTTATAGCCCCTTTCACTTCTTCATCCCACCATCTTACCGCTCTGTTGCATACTATCAACTTATTCCCTATTACTTTACTTGCTGTGGTCTTGACCAACTGCTCCCATCCTTCTATTATCCTAGCTCCTGCATCATCCCTTTCTATATCGTTCCTTGTTGTACCTATTCTTTCCAACAGCTCGGAAAATTGCTCTGCATTGTTGGCCATCTCTTCTTGGAACTCTTCCCGTTTCTCTTTTACTCCTAGTTTATCTATTCTTCATCGATACAATTTCCTCCCTCTTCTATGTTTGATAACTCTCGTCTGCTGACTGTCTGTCCATATTAGACAGTGATCCGTAGTTCCTGTGTCCGCTGCGCATACATAGTTCCGTTTCCTTACCACTTCCACTTCCATTTCTACTACTGTAAAGTCAAGGATGGAGCTTTCTCCCTTTGGTATGTACTGTGTAGTCCATTCTGGGAGTAATTATAGGAGGGGGGTGTACTGATTATCATTCATGGTCGTACATCCGTACGACCATAGACCCTCGCATCCCTACAATGCCGGGACGAAGCACGTCGGGTTTTCACTGACCAGGCAGGCATTGCTTGCACCAAGCGCGAAGCGCCGTAAAGAGTTCGGCGAGCCGCATGAAGGGTGAGCTGCATCCTACTTGAGTCGTTTATGGGGCGGACTTGCAACTAGATGACAGCTTCAGTGAGTTATTTATTTTCCGGTGCGACCACTTCCGGAGACAGCAATGGGGGTACCATACAACTGCCTCGTGGATGCCAAACCGTAAGCAATACCAGGGTACCTGGTACGTGATACGATCGTTTCCCTTGCGTGGAGAAAAGCTTCTCCACCCCGCAAAAAATTATCTATAACTCGACCACCAGCTGTGACCGAGCGCCAAAACAAAAAATAGCAAAAAAAAAACAAACAAACAAACGGTACCATGGTCGTCTAGATCACGTAGTGAGCGGCATGTTTTACAGTGTTGTTGCCAACCGACGCCAACGCAACCTAAATATAATATGTAGGGGGCAGAGGGTAGGGGGAAGGGGGGTTAAGGAGAAGGGGTGGGGGGAAGGGGAGAGGGAGAGGCGAAGCGGAGCGGTGAGGGTAGGAGAAGGAGGGGGGAGGGTAGGAGAGAAGGGAGGCACAAGGGAGGAAGGGGGAGAGGGTAGGAGAAGGAGGGGGGAGGGTAGGAGAGAAGGGAGGCACAAGGGAGGAAGGGGGAGAGGATAGGGGTTGGGGGGGGGGGAGGTAACGGGATCAAGCAATCGGTCCAAGACTCACTCGATAAGGATACTCCTTGGTAGCGCACTCCATGACGACGAGCCCGAGGCTCCAGATGTCGGAGCTGTAGCCGTACTTCTCGCTCTTCATCCTCTCTGGGGACATGTACTTGAACGTTCCCACGAACGTTCCGCACATGGCGAGACTGCTCTGAAGCCCTGCCGACACTCCGAAGTCGGTTACCTTTTGTCATCACACGAAGTGGTAGTTTCAAAACCGGGGGGGGGGGGGGGGGGGGGGGGGGGGGGGGGGGGGGGGGGGGGGGGGGGGGGGGGGGGGGGGGGGGGGGGGGGGGGGGGGGGGGGGGGGGGGGGTTAAGAATTCGTCGAGATAAGGGTTTCCATAAAGGAAGGGAAGGGTATATACTCGTGTACCAGGCGTCAGAGTATGGTTAGGTGGTTGTTTGGTGAGAAGGGGAAGCGTATTCCTAATGTTTTCCAAAACAGAGGGGAAGGGGGCTTGTATATCGGAGCATGGTTTAATACTTTTCCAATACGTAGAGGTAGCGTACTCGTAAGGTTTCCCAATAAGGAGGCGGAAGGGTATCTCTGGTAAATATAGAGGGGGTAGGAGGATTTTCGTTGTTCTTGGGGGGGGGGCAACAACAGTTACAGTTACATTGTATTGACCTATACCACTCCCTGTTCACAAATATTTAGCAGCAGCTCCATCTAGTTACACCATACTCGCCTTTACCATCCCCTGTTCCCCGGTTTTCCATTGCGGCCTATAAATAAATACTTCAAAAACTGTGCATACCTGGTACCTGGTATACAGCAGCCGCACAACAGCAATAACGCAATTACACTTAGTAATAGTTGCACCGCATTCACCTTTATCACTCCCTGGCTATTGATGAGGAGGTTGCTCGGCTTGATATCTCGGTGTACGCGCTTCTGTCTTTTGAGGTAGGCTAACGCCTGCAGCACTTGGAACACCATGCAAGACAGGGCTCTCTCAGGAATGGCGCCGACCTGCGACGCATATTATACGGCAGGCATCCATCCGCCAACCGAGAGGGGGGGGGGGGGGGGGGAGGACGAGGGGGCGGGGGGTGTACTCATGTCATGCATGGCCGTAGTCGTATCACCATATCGGGGAGGTGGGAGGAGCGAGGGGGGGGGGGAGGAGGAGGAAGGAGAAGGAGGGGAGAGGAGAGGGACATAGGAGGAGAGGGAGGAGGAAGAAGAGGGGGGGAGAGGAGGGGGGGGGGGGGGGGGTGTACTCGATAGGAGAGATGTACTCGATCTCATGCATGGCCGTAGTCGTATGACCATAGACCCTCGCATCCCCACAATGCCGGGACGGAACATGTCGGGTTTTCACCGACCAGGCAGACATTACTTGCACCAAGCGCGAAGCGCCGTGAGGTGTCCGGCGAGTCGCATGAAGGGTGAGCTGCATCCTACTAAGAACCGCTTGTGAGGCGGACTTGCAGATGGATGGCAGCTTCAATGAGTCAGTTTAATTTCCGGTGTAGCCACTTCCAGAGACAGCCATGGGAGTACTATGTAACTGCGTCTTGGGTGCCGTACCTTGAACACTACGTGATACGATCAGTTCCCTTGTGCCGAGTAAAGGTCCTTTACCTCGCACAAATGATCTAACCAGACGACCAGCTGTGGGCGACCGCCCAAAAAAAAAAAAAAAAAAAACGGTACCCTGGATGTCTAGCTCACGTAGTGAGCGGCATGTTTTACAGTGTCGTTGCCAACCGACGCCAACCCAACCCATATGGGGAGGGGGAAGGGAGGAGGAGGAGGAGGAGGAGGAGGAGGAGGCGGAGGGGAGGAGGCGGACAAGGAGAAGGAGGTCGATTAATACAGCCTTCACTCGCTCGGTTTTCTTGAGAGTAAAATTATGCAAGGGGGGGAGGGGGGGAGGGGTATGTTGGGAGGACAACCAGACGACAAAAACAAAATGGGAGGTGCTGCGACGACGATTTTCTACCGCCACCACCACCGCCTCCACCAACCATCACCGCCATCATCACCACCACCACCACCACCCCCGCCACATTGCAGATCAAGAAAGCACTGGAGCAAGGGCACATACCTGTTGGAGAACGTTGAGGAGAGACCCGCCGTCCATATACTCTGTGATGATGGTCACCGCACCTTCCCGGTAGAACGCCCCCAGGAATTCGATCACGCTGACATGGCCGAGGAACAAAAGGGGCAAAGAAACCGCACGTTAATGCAGACGGGGCGGGAAGGCTGTGTAGCCTTGAGGGAGGGAGAAATAGACCTTGGCCCAGCTTAAAAAAAAATGTCAACATATATCTGGCACTTGACTTTAAACCCTAACACAAACCCCATAAAACCCTAGTCTCCACATTCTGGGAAATTTCTCCGGGAAATATCTCTAAATGAAACATAAAAGTGTACTCGGAAAAGGTATATATTGACAGGGTGGACTGTACACCAGTCAGATTGCCGGAGCTGTGGCAAGTCACACACAGTACTGGCCGTCGGTACGCATCTCGACATTGCGGGAATAGCTTGCGCCGCGTAAGGGGGGGTGACTACCGACCCGCGCAGATTTTCAAGAAACCGAAAAAGACAGAACGAACGCGACGAGACAGAACGAGATCATTTTTGGGGTCGGTCAAGAGCTAACACGGCTGAGAGCCAGTCGCCTACTAAGGGCAACGCTAGGAGGGTAACGCCAGGAGGGTAGCGCTAAGGGTAACGCTAGGAGGGTAACGCTAGGAGGGTAACGCCAGGAGGGTAACGCAAAGGGTAACGCTAGGAGGGTAACGCAAAGGGAAACACTAGGAGGGTAATGCAAAGGGTAACACTAGGAGGGGTAAAGTTGTGGGTAGCGCCAATGATAACGCAAAGGGTATAACGCTAAGGGTAACGGCAAGGGTATAACCCTAACCCTATCCCTAACGCTAACCCTAACCCTAGCCAAAACGCTAAAATGAAACGCTATGGATCACGTTAAAGGTACCGCTGACGGTAACGCTAAAGGCAACGCTGACGCTACACGATCAAATACGAGACGGGTGTCGCACATGAGAAATTGTGATGCCGGTTACGTCTTAAGCTAGAAATTCCGACTCTGGTATCGTGCACAACAGCTTGTGACACGTCCTTGATGTCGTATATACGTGGACTTACAGACAGCACGTTACGTGGGTAGGAGCCGAAGGCACCGGCATACTGCCAAAACAGAGCACGAAAATTAGCGTCTGTTCGTGGTCGCTGTATGTACCGCACTCACGCGGCGTGGTTTGCGTTATACAAGGCGTTGATCTCGTTGATCAGCTGGTGGCGCTTTCCCTTGTCGAACATATTTATCACCTGGGCAGGAGGCGGTCGGGGACGGGGGGGGGGCGGGGACGTGGGGACGGGGGAGCTCCTCTGTAGGTGCCTCGACGAACATCCTTCGTTTTTTATTTTAACGTTTTCGCGACCTCAACGGCACCTCTCAGCAACGAATCAAGTCCCTGTACAATTGGAAACCCAGGTCGCATAGAAAAGCCTCTTAGATTTAGAGGTGGAGTGAGCAACAACTATTCCATTTTTCGGTAATTCCAACTATCATAGTTTCTTTCAGAGAGGTCGCGGCACGAAACAACGCGACGGCACTACTGCTGCGCCCCCACCACCCACCCCGCTTAATCGTATGCAGAGGCGTTCTTTTTCGTGTTTCGAAAATCCCACCCCCACCTTAAGCGCCAAAGGTTTCTTCGTGCCACTATGGCGCGCCTTCAAGACGAAGCTGGAGCAGCCCCTCCCTATCACCTCCGCTATCTCCAGGTCCTCGTACGCAACCTACAAGGGAGGAATCAGTCGGAAATTTCGATAGGAGGAAATTGGTTGGATAATTCGGTAGGAGGAATCGGTCAGAGAATTCAGTCGGAGAATTCAGTCGGAGGAATCGGTCGCAGAAATCGGTCAGAGGAATCGGTCCAAGAAATCGGTCCAAGGAATCGGTCAGGGGAATCGGCCCAAGAAATCGGTCGGAGGAATCGGTCAGGGGAATCGGTCGGAGGGAACGCGAACAACATGCGGGTACAAAAATGTAGTGGATGCAGACCCGATTGGGTACCGATGATGGTGCTGACGTTGTCACAATATAAATATTTGTCGCTCCTTTCTCTGGAATCTACGTACACCCCGTGTCCACAGAAACAGGCTGATTTCGTCCCGTTGGACGAAAAACAAGCACATCATAATATTATTTGCCATTTGACAATGTGCAGATCTTATTCCAACGATACCGTCCACATACAAGAGGCTAGCTAGAATCTTTTGACTTAAAAAAAAAACATGGAAGGTGCCGTCAGTCAGACCTGACCGGAATGCTCGACAAAATGACACCAACAATGCAGTCCCTAACCGACGTTTCACCAATCAAATATGAAACCGTGACATATGCTCATTTCTCACCCATCAAATCTAACCAAGTGACAAAATCATCCAAATCGTGTCCCCCCTCATGAAAAAATCGACGCACTCGTCAGACAAGGGTGCTTCGCAACGACCGGCCTACGAAATCCCCAACGCAAAGAATTCTCCAACTCATTTCCTTCACCATTCTACTGTGGTCAGAATATCGATGAGAGTCGACGAGGGAAGAAAGCTCGCGATAAAAACTGAAGGCACGGACCGTGAGGGGGAGGGGGGAGAGAAGAGCCTACTGCTTTGCGACCTCGGGCCTGAGTTGCGACGACTTCAAGGTAGGAAGGAGAGAGAAAAGAATGGCGAAGATAATAAATGGGATGGAAAAATATATATATAAAAAATGAAACTGAAAAGCAGAACTTATCTCCGTTAAAATCTGGACCGCATGGGATCAAAACAAAGCATGCCTCTGTGGTATCATGAGGACAAACTATTGCAGGGGAACACGCTGTGGTATTCAAGACTAAATGTGGTGTGTAAACATAGACAGGGTGGTACATGGTCTCCACGTCCGTTGTGGGTGCTGATTACCATGGCCCCTCTTAAATACTCGGAAATGCTATAGGATATTTTTTGCAGTTTTTGAGGGTCATGTACGCTTCGGGTGCCGGCTCCGTCGCCTTCGCGATCCCTCGTCTGAATGCACAAGACAGAGCCTGATAAGCGTGGGTAGCTCTATCATTGTGTTGGTGTTCTCTTGTCCGGATAGATGCGGTCGAGGAGGTGGTAGTCACGATCGATCACTTTTCCCTTTTTTTAACTGGTTGTCCGAAAATATAAGAAACGTTTGGCTATCAATAGTGAAACCCAAAAGTTTCTTACACCCTCGAACAGAGTGATGTACGGAGACGCCCGCAACCGTAGTTAACGTTGTGGTATTGTTGCGTATTAAATACCGGTATATCTCTATTTTAGTAGCTATGGATAGTAAGGAGTTTTGCCTTCTCGGGGTGCCTCCCTCTCTTCGTTGCGTCTCCATATTGCCTCAGGATCGGGGGTATTTTTCATTATCTTCTGCTCTTCGTCTTACTCTTGCTATATGCTAGGGGACCTGATAACGTACTGCTTGGGAGGCCTTACTTCGACAAGAGCACAAAAACAAAACAGAAAACACTGCGCACGTAGTTCCGACTACTGATGTAGTAATGTGGATGCAGTGCTGAGGTGGTTAACCGGCTATATCTAAACCGGTTACGCCTGTTGGGACTTCAGATAGGAAACTTGACGATAAAAAATGACGACTACAACCACGGCCACTGCGTGATTGGGGGATGATACAAACACTAAGGGTCGATCTTAACGAGGATTGTTTTGCAGTTTTTTCCAGTATTTTCCCGAAATTTCGGTATAGGAAAATATCGACAAATAACGAAAATACTGAAAAAAACTGAAAAACAGTTCTCGTTAGGAAAATACCAACAAATAACGAAAATACTGAAAAAAACTGAAAAACAGTCCTCGTTAAGATCGACCCAAAGTGTCCGGGTTTCAGCGAAAGGTTTAGCCGTATGGAACGGGGGCAATATGATCCTACTCGTAACGGTAGATATACTGTGGGTGGACTTACCGAGAATCTGTGGTCGGCGCCATCCTTGTTCACTCCGCTAGAGTGGATTTCCAGCCCCCCTGTCCGAAGCGCGTCACCTATACAAAAATAACATTAAAAAACAACAGCTGTGAGATCGAGGATTGGGTCGAAACTTATCTTTGCAAGCTGTGTGTGTTACTTTGGTCGCGGGCACCACGTTTTTTTTTTTGGCCTCGTGGAGAATATATCGTCCGTATACATATGCGGAAGACGAATTATGTAAGAATAGCGTGAAGCAATCGCGCAATCAAGCGCCGACCTATGGGTAGGACAAATGCGAACAAATTTAGCTTGGTCCTAGAAACCCCCGCAACGATGTAGCAGGGTAGTCGTGGGAGTGAGATACGAGTTCATCACTGCTGAACATTGTAACTCCTGACAACAAAACCGAAAGAAGCCTGGCGCGAAGCAATCAAGCGATCAAGCGACGAGCAATGAAACGAACGCGAACAAACGTGACTTGGTCAAACGTAGTCCCGAAGCAGTGCTACAGCAGTACACTATCTTTTGCAACGTCCGATAACAACTGGACCGGCATTAGAGCGTTGAGCAATGAGATGAACGCGAACAGGTTTAGCGCGGTCATCATTGCTAATCTCCTCATTTTTGATGAAGCGACAATACCGCAGGCGTTATACGGTGCGTCAGTTGTGAGTTGAACCGATTTGTACGGATTTTTTCAGCCAACCGACGTACGGGCGAGATATAATTTGATAGGATATGATAAGGCATTATATGATATCATATGATACGGCATTATATGATATGATATGATGTGATATGATATGATACGGTATGATGTGATATCATATGATATGATATGATATGATGTGATATGATATGATATGATATGATGTGATATGATATGATATAATATGATGTGATATGATAAGATGTGATATGATATGATATGATATGATATGATATGATGTGATCTGATATGATATGATATGATATGATATAATATGATAATGATATGGCATGATACGATATGATGTGATATGATATGATATGATATGATGTGATATGATATGATGTGATATGATATGATGTGATATGATATGATATGATATGATATGATAATGATATATTACCCGAAAAAAGGTGTCGCGCTTTCGACTCAAGCGCGCGATGGAGCGACCTCGAGAGGGAGAGAGAGAGTGAGAGAGAGTCAGAGAGAGATCTTTGGAGAGAGCGACATCATAGCAGCTGGTCACAATAAGCCGCCAACCACCCGTGGTACAGCCGTCCCCGGTGTCGACCAAATGCGCGAAGCCGTCAAACCAGTATTCCATCATTCCCGAAGACTATTCGCAAAAGAAGCTTGTCCTTCGAATACACGTCGTCCCACGCGCATACCAGTATATACGTACTGTAGGTAAATCTAAAATGCAAACATCAGCACGGATTCTGCTGCCGCACTGTCCGAACTCGTACCTCAACCAACGGTTTGTTTTTGCAGGCCATGTGAAACAAACGCGCGGGTAGCAGATTTTGTCGAAAAATGCCCGGCCGGGGGGACCTGTTGTGCTGATGTCGAGTGCATGCTTAAGTATTATTATAACGCGCCGCTTATTCGTCCTCGCCACCAGGATGGCAGAAACAGCGTGCACTGCTGTACGAGCACACGTACGTACACCGTACTCGTGCGTACACCGTACTCGTGCGTACACCGCGGGGTTCATACATACATCCCGCATTAAGGACTCTCCAAACCTATTGTGTGCAAGTAGCGGTTAGATTGGTGCGTATATTGGTGCGTACGAACACGCCGTACGCTGCGAGCAGTTCCTCTTCCTCCGACGAACCCAACGACGCGAGTCGACGAGGGAAGCCAGGGCCGAAGTCTCCTCGCGATAAAGAAGCAAGGCACGAGCCGTGGTGGGGAGGGAGGAGGAGAGCCTGTTGTGTCACCCCGGGTCTGAGCTACGACTATAATAGGAAGGAGAGAGAAAAGAAGGGCAAAAACGATACGTGGTACCTGGTAAATGGGAAGGGCAAAAAAAAAAAGCGCCACTACGAGCACCATTCACAGTCCACAACGTCGTATATTTGTGTGCTGGTACCAGATATGCTCGTCGTGGTGTTCTCTGAGAGGGATCAGGAGACAGATGCGTTCGGACGCTCATCTTGCGGAAGACAGAATAGAAGCGAGCAAGCTCTTCTTCCGTCGAGGATATTCACGCATACATAAAAATAGAGTAAGGATTTCGGCGACGTATTTTCCTTCTCTTTGCTTGACGACCTGGCATGATGTTCCACGCGCGAGAATCGAACCACAGATCAAACAATTGCGAAGATTTGGGCCTTGTCATGGACTGTTTCAGAGGGGAGGCACCAACAATCCTGAGAGGCGAGGCCGCCGGAGCAGTCGCAAGGCCCTTTTTTTCGCAGCGTACTACGTAGAACGCCGACGGCGCCTCAAAAACATCAAACAGGGCCCGCGTCGCAAAAAAGCCGTACTCGTACCTCGATTGTCCGTGTGTGTGTGAAGGTCGAACGACGACTCGACAGCATTCCCGGGGTTGATGGAGAGTCCTGCGCCTCTTCCCGGCCTGCTCATCTCTCGTGCAAGGGTGTATAGCTATAGCTGCCCACCGGTTGCCTCCCTTTCTGCGCCCGCCAGGTATGACAGCAGGTACTGCTGTACTGAATACCCTTTGTACGCCGTACGGAGTTTCACGTACAAGAAGCCCGGCCGCGGCAAGTGTGACTTCGACGTCGTAGTATATTTTTCGATGATACTTGACGATATACCAGGTACCTGGTATGATGACGTCCTTTGTTCTCCCCAGCGTTCCTCCCGGTGCTGTCCTCGGGCACAGGCACAAAGTCTTCAACTTCAAGCTACCGCTGCCAACTACGACCTGCCTGGTCAAGACCGCAACGCCTACACACCACGAACGAGGACGAGAACTTTGTTTGCGATTATTAGCGCCAGCACAGAAGCAAAAGAGGCACTGCTGTTTTTTTTTAGTAGGGGAGCCCGCGGGGGGAAAAAAAAAAGAGAGAGAGGGACAATTCCAAGGCTTGCGCAGGCATTTTCGATACGGGTTGCTCAAGTTTTCGAGTTTTGTTTCATTTTTGCGCGATCACCACTACCATGTGTGTGCCTTCTGCTGTGACGCTACGATCACCACTACCATGTGTGTGCCTTCTGCTGTGACGCTACCACGAGCGCTACTACAGCAGTTAGCTAGTTGTTGAAACCTCGCCGTGAAAATGGCCACATTCGAACGATCTTCTGTGAAAAGACTATATAGAAGGTATTAAAATAAACTCAATTCGTTGGAGCATGTTGTGTGGAATATTTTTATCAAAGTCCCAATATCAGCCACCCACCACGCCGAATGAGATGTGCCGTTCTGGGCAGAAATGTAACGACGACCGTTTGGTCTCCATATACATGCAAATAAATCCGCCCCACTCTTCTTCCAAAGCCTCGGCCGCGTCTCTTCTCGTCAATAATCGACGTTCAGACTTGGGGGGGGCGCTTTCTCGTTGCAACAACAACAACAGCAACACGCTGCAACAGCAGCAACAACATAGTAATAGCTAGCCCTGTGCTCAAGTTCCAACAAACTCCTAAAATGCGCACATGCTTGCGGTCGGGGTGTTGTGGGGTAGATCTGCCGCTGGTTTATTGTACGTTTTGGATATTTTTGTTCTCGCTCACAACCGCTTGTCGAAGCTGTAAAATATCGCAGCTTCTTTCTCTACACTACTAATTACTGCTGCAGCAATGCTGTGATCTGTGTCTCCAGTCTCGGGGTTGTCCGGTGGCATCATACGACTAGCCGGCGTCTGTTTGCTGCTCGTCGCAGCAACAGCTAACTGCTTGATGCACAGTCAGTCGTCAGATGCTTCCTCTATCGAGCTTTCTAACTTCCGTGAGGCGCTTCTTCTGCTGCAGGCGCTGCCTTCTGTGCTGCATTCCGCGTCAGAATTTTCGCGACCTAATAATAAATAGTCATCCAATTACCGTACGAATTTTGCCATAATTTTGGTTGGTTTTTAGTGATCGTGATTGGTCTACGTACATAATAATTTTTCAGGCCCCCGAACTCGAAATTGCCTCTACCATCTACCAGCACCAACAGCAAGCAAGGCAGAAAGCATCGAGCACCGAGCACGCAGCACGCAGCACGCAGCGCGAGGCTCGAGCAGTCACAAAAGACATTATTAACCAATCACAGCAGCGCATTTCGAGCAAAAATCATCGTAGATCGATATCGGAGATCTTCTAGGAAAGAAATCGATTGGCGTTCGCTTTTTTCTGCTGACGTCAAACGTGGTAGATCTTGAGCTTTCTTTTCGGAGATCGTGGTCCAGGGTCGCCGCCACCCCGAAGCCTCGATCGAGCTATCGTCGACTCTGCGAGGTGGCTGCTAGGCGAAGAGTACCATAGCTCACGCTCGGCCGGTGCTGGGTACTCATGCGCCCTCCTTCGGCGGCTGCGGCATACAGCGCCGTAAAGGACCAGCTGGTGTCGCTGTCCCTAGAGATCGAGGTGAAAAAATGCGCCTCGCAATCGGGATTCTTCCAGCTTTTTACTCCTATCATAACATATGAAATATTAGCTGCGATCAGGATACAGACGCACGAGCAAGCACACGTCGTCGGTCTACCCTGCTGATACGTGTGGGTTTCCTTGAGCTGAGATAAGGCAGATCAGCAGGAGGAGCAGAACGAAGAGCTGTAGACGTTTGATCAGGCCGTGGCTGGGGTCGATGGAGTAGACAGACAAGACAACAAGTCCCCATCGATATAGGGTCGGATTTCAGCCGTCGGGTAGATTGACGAAAATGCGAGTGTTTAATGTTATGAATAGTTCTTTTCAGGTCGCACCCCGCACCGCCCGCACAAGGAGTAGCTACGTATCATATTTACGAGGACAGAGCAGGCAGTGATGTTGCTCTTGATCTTCTTCAAGCAGTGCGTTGGGTGTCTTCCTGTGCTCACTCGAAGCACTGCTGTATACCAGGTACTAGGTACATTGGAGTACGCCACCAAGGTGATGCATTATGGATACAGTACACACTACTCGCATTTTATGTGGGACATTTTTGCATCGCATCACAGACAGGTACGTCAAGGTACGTACGTTCGTTCGTGCCGCATTTTTTTTTTTTTTTTCGTCATCACTTTCACTTTCCACCATAATTGACTCGTACGAGGTTTACCCTCAGCGATCTTGAGGACAATCCGTGGTCACAGGTGTCGTCCCCTCTCCCCCCCGGTACGTGCCTTCATTTTTATCGCTCATCGGTTCAGCATTCCCACCGCATGTACTCGTACTTCGAAGTATATTAATAGCTACAGCAGTATACGTCGTGTCCTCTCATCAGCATTTCTTTGGTGACACGTCTGCTTGGCAGTGTTATGAGGCTTAGATTGGGTAGGCGATTGGTTAACCTTTTACCTTTAGCCCAACGGACTAAGACCTTAACAAATGGCGTCGTCGGCAGGACATGGGTCGTTGGTCGTGAGTTCGAAACTCACGTCCACCATGAAATCGCTTAAAAAGCGAATTTCCTCATGTCAAGAATCTGAAAAAATACTTCTGGATCCCCAGAAAATGGAACCGCGTGTTGGTGTCACGCGTCGACCCGCACATCCGGTCCGTTCCAGGGGGGGAGAGTGTTATGAGGCTTAGATTGGGTAGGCGATTGGTTAACCTTTTACCTTTAGCCCAACCCAATCTAAGCCTCATAACACTCTCCCTAACACTCTCCCCCCCCCTGGAACGGACTAAGACCTTAACAGCAGCATGGATTCGACTTACGACCACAGAGCAGTACCAGATACTGTTGTATATCCTTGCGCAACCTCCCCATGCACTCTCGGCTCTGACGCCTCGCATGGTGAATGAACCACGACAGGACTGTTCCCAGGCTACGGAGCTGCTCAAGGAAGCGCTGGATCGGGAACACCTGAAGGCCAAAGATTTGTCACAGGCGCGTACGTGTGACACGATGATTTGACTACGAAAACAGGATCATCAGTACCATGTATATATATATATTATTTCCATCTGACATGGTATATGACATGGGATGGCATGTGGGAAAATAACACGGTCTGCGTTGTGGGTCCTTTGAGCATCATACAGCGCATGATTGATACCTGGTACCTGGTGCAGCCAGCTCCATTGAAAGCCACCAAACTTGGAGTTGGGTTTCCTACAAATACCACAGTAGCTCACAACGCGACGGGCGTTGGTGATTTCATGTTACTGTTCTACCTGTGATAGCTGGTACCTATTTAAAGAGGATTTGGTGTTCTTCGAAGTATATCCTGACACAATCTAAAAGTTTTCACGCTTCTGACAGATCACGATGTATCTATCTACAGATAGATCATCTAAATCCTAACCTGCCGTTATGATATATTGTGCAGGATTTGTGTAGTACAGATCCAACCCAGGAAGTATGCCTAAGATCGTGTACGTTACACGGCCCCCACTCGACAACATGAGCTACTACATCCTGCAGATCAGGACTAGCTATCTTCCTTGAATGACCTAGTGTAGATCGTGAACTGAAAATGATATATCTGATCTGTCCGAGTGTGAACAGTTTGAATATTTGTTTGTCGTTGGCGGATACAGGAGGTCGGGGCGCCGTTCCAGGCGGAGCTTGATGCCGAGGATGCGAAGGACAAACAATCGTTATCGCACCATCTGCAGCTCGTCGATAAGGTACGCTTTTCCTGGAATGAGATCACGTCTTAACTTGCCACTACCCGCCATAAGTCGTCTGGCGGGAAGCAAGAGCGAAATACTATAAACAGTCTTACTAGTGGGTGACCGAGAGCATCCATACAGCTTAACCTGCACAGGAGTTGGGTCTTTCCCATACCGCAATGAACCGTACCCTGTTACCTAGCTAGCCTTGTCTGTACCTGGTATATCATACGTGTCTTCACATTACACTGGAGTTCGGACACACACCCTGCCCCGGCTGCTTCGTGCTGCCGATGCCGTACTATAACCAAGTCATTTCTCATTTATTGTCGACATCTTTTTCCCCTTTGTGGCCTCACACGGGTTATATCCCTCGGAGAACAGCACTGCACAGAAACTCGTATAACATTCTAATTTCAAGTCGTTTGTATCCGACACGGGAGTGCGGTCCGAAGGGCTTTCGATGTGTTTGCTTTTCGCCACTGGCTCGTGTTACCGTATTCGCTTGTGAGCAGTTGCTGGAACGAAAGCGAGGGCTTTCGCAGCAGGCCAAGGAACTCCTCGAGCAGGTGAACAGGAACATTGGAATATTAGTATTGATAGTATTGATAGCAGTGCCTTGCGGTGTGTCGCTTACCGTTTTGCTGTAGTCAAAAGCACGTGTATGCGTCCATCAGGGTATATCTTCTGGACCGAACGCGCTACATCTCCATGGATACCACCACCACTACTACCACTACTACTGCTGCTATTGATGCTAATATTACTGCTGCCACTATTGCTACCACTACTACTACTAATATTACTTCTATGTAATACATGTTGCTAAAGAAAAACGTTTCTCAATCAGGCGTCTAGAAGCAACAGCAAGGACAGCACGAGTGTATCTTATATCTGTGTGAACAATGCCCATGGAATGCCGCGCTAGCATAGTAAAACTCATCGGATGGATGCTTCACGAAACAATGGCATTGTCAGATAAAGGAAGAGCAAGCGAAGACTTCGATAGCCGTGGAAGAAGTTCGCGAGCAGGCAAAGGCCGAAATTCTCGACGCCCAGGTCGTATGGGCACAGGTGCGATCAACTCGCTCGTTGTTTGGTTTGGTTCTTCCATTATTTGGTGGGACATCTGGCTCAGTTTCCTCCATGGCTGGGTGCGATATCTGGTTATGGTCCTTTCGCTGATAATAAAAGCGGGCCTTCGTCTGTTTTCTTGCTGGCTTGTTTCTTGCTCGTGGGGTCATACTTTTGTGCCAGAAGGTACACCATGCACGTTTACTATCTTTTATCTTTCGTGTAATGTGTTGGTTACGGTGATGATAGCTTAATATGTTCGTGTTGTTTTTTTTATTATTAATATGTTATTGCCGGTTTCTTTGTTTAATGGTTAATATGTTCTTGTTGGGTTTCTTAAAATAATTAAATGAGGGCCCCTCTATTAGAGGTGTCTCTATGAGGACTACGATCGGTGCCCCGTCTCGAAAGGGATGCGTGGTCAATGGTCGATTAATAAGGCAGGCAACAACTGAGTACACCCCCTCTCGCTACCACCACCGCTACCAAACAACGCTGCAAATCCGCCCCCCCCCCCGTCTGATCGCCATTAGTAACGTCACACAATAATATTGCTATTTGTTGCTATTATTGTAATGTGCAGGGGGAAGATATTCGAAGGGAAAGGTGGATGGCGAAGCGCACGCGAGAAATCCGAGAGCTCACCCTCAAGGTATGGTCGATTCTATACCTGGTACAAATACTGTACACGATTCTATTCATAGCATACTTCGAGGTACCTGGTACGTAATTTTTGGTGGTTGATATCATACCCCCCTGCAAACTGCAGCAACATGGATAATATTGTTGATGTGTGGCGGTTGTATTAATATGTAAACGTGTACGGCAGAACTATCATACTATAAGTATGGTATATACTGTATGGTACCTGGTATGATATAACTTTGCTTTGGCGGACTCTTGGGCTCTGGGCTCTGGCGCTCTGACAGCAAGAAAGCAGCAAATATCAGAAGTTCGGTATTTTTATTTTTTTGAACCCCCTCCGATAAGTGTCCAGCTAGAGCTTCTACGAGCTCTCTCTCACTCACAGCCAACTGCAATTGAGAAGAAGGAAACTATAAAACAAGGAGGCTACTCTTGCTCTATGCCGTACGTTAACCTTCCATGAGTCACGTACACATAGCTAATATGGTTCCATCGTCCATCTGACACCGTGCAGCGACACCTGTCCCAATCATATCATCCACATATCGAAGGAGATCCAGAACCCAATGACTTCAGACATGCAAGATGTTACCAATCAAACCTGAATTCAAATTCACATAATCTATCTGCCTCCCCCCCCCTGAAAGTCTCTGGAAGGGGTTACACCAGAAAAAAAAACAGTTCATTAGACGCTGCATCCGTACACAAGAAAGTCCGCTCCACAAGCAGTTCTTAGCAGTATGCAGCTCACCCTTCATGCGACTCGCCGAACACCTCAATCATGGTGCTTCGCGCATTGCGCAAGCAGTGTCTGTCTGGTCGGTAGAAACCAGACGTGCTCTGTCCCGGCATTGTAGGGATGCGTGGGTTCTATGACCGTACGACTACAGCCAAGCACGACATGAGGACACCCCTCCCCCTTCTGTGTGGTCGGTGAAAACCCGGCGAACTCTGCCTCGGCATTGTAGGGATGCGAGGGTCTATGGTCATACGACTACGGTCATGCATGAGATCGTGTACACCCCTCCCCCCCCCCCCCCCTGAAATCGAGCTACTGTTTTTTTCCTGTTGCCTTCTCTATAGCCAAACATCTTTCTTCTCTCATGGTATACTGGCGTCAATCTCTATTGCACGTAGTTAGCCTCCTAAGGCGCATCCAGGCTCCATCTCTACGCCGTGAGTGTTGATCTATGAGCCCTGCCCATGCGCCTCCTAGCCCCCTGGCAACCCCGCCATCGGATTTTAAAGGGAGGCGCCCTTGATGGCTCCCTGTATCTGCTGTGTGGTAGCCGAGATTCTTATTAGAATACCTGGTACCTGGTACGTGCTACTGCATACCGTATTGGCTAGTATTGCGTTTGGCATCCGACAAAGCGCGTTTGGCATCCGACAAAGCGCAGCATGCATATGCCTCACCGCTGATCACACATTAAAACTCCCCGAAAGAAGAAAGCCTCTTGGCCTACAGTAGGCTACTGTAGGTACAGTAGCACGTACTGGTAGTCTAACGGCATACTGTTATAATGACCCCCCTGGACTGGGTTATCCATCGATGTTTTACCTCTATAGCTCAGTCGGTAAGCCCATCGCATTTGACGTCGTCGAGGACACGGGTTCGAATCTCACTTCGAACGTTTCTTTTTTCTATAGAAGCGCTTGCGCGTGCGTCCCTGAACACGTATCTCCCTGGTTCCCCAGGTATTGAAACGAAGCGGGTAGGTCAGCGCACTTCCGTATATGGTACAGACGCCACAATCACCCCGCCGTTCAGGGGGGGGGGGGGGTGTTACAAGGATCACCCTGGGCTGGGTAATCGATCGATATTTTACCCGTATAGCTCAGTAGGGAACACCTTCACACTAACTGGTGGTACTCGTACAGAAGTAGGTATATTTTCTCTGTTTCCCTTTGTTTTGCCCTTTCTTCCTCTTGTTGGGATGAATTCTTATTATGATGAGTGATCAACGCTGGACCTCATGCCGCATATCGATTGTACGAATGGTAAACATCCTGCACCCACCCGTGGCCGTGACCCCCCCCCCCCCCCCCCCCCCCCCCGAATAATTTGTGGAGAACAATGTGGGAAACCCCACAAACGAGGTGTCGATAATTGTTATGGTATCCCCTCTCCCCTGTTGCGGCGTTATATTCCCCTCTCCCCTGTTGCGGCGTTATATTCCCCTCTCCCCTGTTGCGGCGTTCTGATTTGTAGCAATCGTCCCCTCATCATGGATGGCAGGCGTTGTCGCCTGCTTTTCCGATGAGCGCCTCGCCCCTTCGTTCAGAAGACATCTGGCGAGGCAAACCGCAACTAATACAAGAGCTTAACCCATCCTCAAGCACCTCGTGTGAGTGACCAGAGCAGAGCCAAAGGCATCAACCTGCTAGCAGTAGTCGGTCCCTAGGTCCATATTGCCTTACACTTAACACTGGCGTCGACGGCAGGACGCTTTTGGGTATCTGTTCGAGGTCTGATTTTTTACACTTAACACAATTTAAAAAATCAAGAAGATTATGGACCCTCTTGTTATTAGTCGATTCGGTACGCACAACAATGGTGTGTGTGCTATTAATACTACTGCTGTGTACATTGTTCGACGTCTCCACAAAAAAAGTACGCCCACCTTCACGTATATTATGCAAGTGGGGGGTCCCGGTCCCGGTGCCAGGGCCCGTACGTAGGGGGTCCCGGCCACCTGCTGCGTGCTACTACAACACCTATATTACTAAAAATAACCACCACTCGTAGTATCATGGTGAGTGGTGTAGTACTGCGGGGGACCATAGTAATAGTAAATAGGACAGAATGCTGTTAGTAAAAATAGGTGTATTTATATGTCTTGGTGTGTACTGTAGGTCCTATTGACTATGGCCCTCCGTAATAGTGTGGTTGCGGTAAAAAAATATGAACGCACCTACCTATTGTGTCACACTCGACGCTATTAATATTAATAGTCGACGAGGGAAAAAAGGGCCGAAGTCTGCAAGGCACGGACCGTACGTAGCGGTGAGTGGGGACGGGGGAGGAGAGCAGAGCCTGCTCTGTAACCCCGGATCTAAGCTATTAATATTATTTTATAATACGACTATACTGTACTGCTGTTTGTTGTAGGAGGCGGAGAGAAAGGAAGGGCGTAAGATATCAGAAGAAAACATGTTGTACCAGGTATGTATGTACATATATATTCATACCTGGTACCACCAGTAGACCTGAACACATACTACTACATACAGCAGTATCACAATTGGTACCTGGTACCCCGGTGATTTGGTAGGTGGTCCGCGAGCCTATCAAGATCAGCTTCGTCGGTTTAAGTCTCACCGAGTGCATGCTCGTACGAAGGACTTTTTCTTGCATAAAAAAATTATTAGCCGAAAGCGCGAGAGCGTGAGTTAGCTACATTCAATTCGATGAAAAAATCGACGAGCAGTGGGAATGCTGAATCCTATGCATGCGCGACAAAAAATAAAACAGAAGGCACGTACCGGGGGGAGAAGGAAGGGACGACACCTACCTGCGACCACGGCTTGTCCAGAAGATCGCTGAGGGCAAAATCTCCTATACGTATACGAGTCAGGCTGGAAAGTAAAAATGACGATTAAAATATACCAGGTACAGTAAATATATAGATCGTACGGTTACCAGGTATCGCAGCGTATACGTATGTATGCAGAATACGTATATATATTTGTATCTGTGTCACATGCGAGATACGAGATGAATACGCGAAAGGTGTGGGTCTCACTGGAAAAAAGCTCTCGCGAAGCAAGTCTCTGGTCTCCGTGTCCGGCAGAATTTCCGGCAGAATTTTTTTAGGCGTCCGGGCCTCCACCACCCCTACGTACTACCATATTTTATACGTATTTACTACTGCTTGTACCATACCTCACGTCCATTGATAACATGAATACTTCCCACACCTGGCTGGGTATACGATACCTGGGCAGGACCCCGTTGAATGCTTCACTGGTGAATCGTACCAGGTACGTATTACTTAATACACCATTAAAAACTGCTGTATACTGCTGCTGTACCTGCTATTCGATAGTGATTGGTTGGTTGATCTGATACAATGGAGCCGAGAGTCAAGAGCCAACAAATTCCTGGGTGGCTATCCCTACCTCTTGGTCGAACCTAAAAGGGGGTCGACTGAAGAGGTCCGGCAAGTTCATGACATGAACACTGGTGGAGTGTCACGTTGAAATCTGTGTTCTACAGATGGACAAGAACCGGTACACAAATAAGAAAGTGTGTTGGGCGTAAGCTTTTTTTACCCAGATCTCCAAGGAGGATCAAAAAAATAAAATAAAATAAAAAATTCCGTGCTCTTGATCTTCAGATCTTCTCTGGAGAGATCTGTGCGTATTACGTACCAGGTACGAGTATTACACTGCTGTACGTACCTGCCACAGGTATTCGATAGAGTGATCGATCCGATGGGGAACGGAGCCGAGAGCCAAGAGCCATCAAATCCCGTGATCTTGATCTTCACGCCTTCTCTGGAGCGATCTCCTGACTCCTGAGATGATGCAATAATATGTGACTCTTCGTGCCCGCTCGTATGCTCGGCTCGGTTTACGGTCTCCAAGAATCTGCGTGCGGCCTGTTTGCTGTACGTCGTGCCTCGTGGCTTGATGTGATATGATATGATACTACTGCTGTTGTTGTTGCTACAGCAGTACGTACATACCGTACTATCTACTCTTTTTGTTCATCGTAACAAATCAGCCACGTTTGTATATAATATACAAGTACACTGCCATAATATTGTAGATACCTTTGGTTTGTGTGTGTGTGTCTTGACCTTTTTAGTACCGCAGTCCCCATTTGGGGAAAAATCACTTGGAATTAGACTGGTTTGTCCCCAAATCGGGACTGCGGTACTAAATACGTACGTACCTGGTATTGAGTGTATTTAGGTTGCTGATGTACGTACGTACGCTGTGCTTGTCCGTAACCAGGACGATGGCATGGCATTGCGTTGTCTAATCGGCTTGCGAGTGCTGCATTGCGATGCTCTACTCGTCTCTGTATCGTAGTTTGTGACCACAGAGCTTTTACACATCTCTTTACTGTCTCTAGCATTTGAAAAATCGGCACGGACACTGGACGTGCTGGATGTCGACGAGTAGAAGAGCGTTTCAATGTGAACAACACAGAAGACACTTACAAACATCATCAGCACACCAGTACACCCAGTGTCCATCCTGATCCCATGTCATAGAGAGATGTTGGTTATTTTATGAGGCCGCAGACTGAGACAGAGAAAAACGAAAACGAAAAACAATCGCAAATTAATGGGTTTAAAGCAAGTGAAGTGTCGACGTACCGTGTACGAGTGCGAGAAGACACAAAAACACGAGCCAGACAGACAAGAGAATGAGGATTAAAAAAAAAAAAAAAATTAAACAGGGTACAAATGACGCAAGGAGACCAGAAAGGCTGCTACTCGTACTAATATAGTATAAGGAAAGCACATGTGCTCAAGAGGAACATGTAACTGCTGCACGTACTAAACAACACGAATGACAAATTAGAGGAAGACACCGAGATAAGGACGGTGGGGGGGGGAAAGGAAACAAAGAAAGAAACAAGGCAAGAAGCGAGAAAGAGGAGAGAGAGAAAAGAAAATCGTGCTCAAGGCGGTGATATATAGTAACGTGGATGGTTTCCCGTCTCCGCTGCAAAACCGATTCGGGAACTTTGCCATGCCCTCTGTCGTCTCCTTCCTTCTCTCGACAATGACGGTGTCAAGTGTCAGTACTGCCGCTGTGGCGCCCCCCCCACTGAACAATTAAACAAGAAACAAACTAAAAACTACTAGAATTCAAGGGCAAGTCGAACCTACACCTTGCCACCCCATCGACCATTTCGTTTCTGCGTTTGTCGACAGCTGTATCAGTACGGCTGCCCCCCCTCCCCCCCGCCTCCTGTTGTCACCGCTCTTGGCGGCCTCAGCTTCGTGACGTAGCAAGCTCTTCTCCACCTCATCCCTGTGCCACCTAGCCATGAAAGAACCCGCCGGTTCGGTGACCCCCCGATACCACTCCCCACTCTTCTTGGCCGGCCTCGGCCTTAACACTGTTTCTTCTCCGAACAGCCTAGGGGAGCTTTCCGTGGACCCCTTGGTGGCTTCTAAAATCCTGACGCCGTCTGCCACACATTGGGTCCAGTTATATTCTGGTCGGCCTGGTCCTGGGTTATAGGAGGCGTCGTTTGCGGATGGTCGTCTCAACGCTCTCCCATTGTGCCTCCTTAAGGGCCTTGGCGTACGACATGATGAGGTTGTCGGTGCGTTGTCGGCGCTGGAAGCCAATGATTTGTAGGAGGAGGTTGTGATGTGCCGTCCGGATCTCAGCGAAGTGCTTCTGGCGAAGAGTCCACGTCACGCACCCGTACAGCAGGGTCTTCATCACCTCGGCCTTCAGCATGCACACCTTTGGTGTAAACGGGGCATCCTCCATATCGTACAGCTCGCGTTTGAGCCGATTATAGCATGCCCTTGCGAGTCGGATCCCCCGTCTGACCTCTGGCATAAAGTCAGCGCTTGCGAGGGCAAGACCGTCCAGGTACAAAAACTGCATCGGCTGTCTTTACCTCTGTCCCGCTGCTTCGATGACGAGCGGTGATGTCTGGGGTGCTTGGTTCGGTGTCCGCAGCAGCAAGGTCTCCGTTTTCTTTTCGGATTCGGTGAGGCCTGCTGCTGCTTCGAAAACGGTCACAATGACGGTCATCATCTTCGCAGGGCCTTCCGCCGACTTGGACGCGATGACTGCAACGTCGGCGTACCGCATACCACATGCTGCTCTCCGCACACATGCTGGTGGATCAACCTTCACCCCGTCCTCCCCGAGGTCCTTCTCGAGGTGAATCAGGTCCCTCACAATAGTATCTGGGTGGTCTTCACTGAAGCCTACCAGCACGGCCTTCATCGCAGCAGCGAAGAAGACACTGAACAGAAGCGGTGACAGGACACATCCTTGCCGCAACCCGAGTGACGTCAAACCATTCAGAGTGCTCATCGTCACCCGTACGCACGCGAGCTCGCATGCCTTCGTGGAAGTGGCGGATAACGGTCGGCACCTTCTCTGGCACGCCAAAGCATGCGAACATCGCGCACAACAGCTCTCGGTCGACGGAGTCATATGTTTTCTGCAGGTCGATGAAGCAAACGTACAGGGGGATTTTTCTAGCACATCCGAGTTCTTGCAGTCGACGCACGACGAACAGCATATCGGCTGTTGGTCGTACTAGGCGAAAGCCGCACTGTTCCTCGGAGAGTATCCCTTCGGCGACGCAGTAGTTGCTGAGGTGGGACGCGATAATTTTCAGCAATACTTTGCCTGAATGGGCAACAAGCGAAATCCCTCGGTAGTTGTTGCAATCAGAGCGACCCTTCTTTCTATGAAGGACCGTCATGGTCGCACCAATCCATTATTGCTGGAGGACGTCACCCGTTCTCCGCACGTTGACAAGTACGTAGTGAAAGTACTGGATGACTTCAGGGTGGTTGCATTACAGTAACTTGACCTGAAGGGAGTCTGGTCCCACCCCTTTCCAGTTTGGCATACCCCGGATTACCGCCGTCATGTCATCCATGGTCGGCTCATCTCCAAGCGATGGTGCCAACGGCCGTTGTGGAAATAGGGCGCTGATGGTTGGGTTAAGATTAGGCGATTTCGTGGGCAGGAGGGTACCGAAAAACCCCGCCTATCGTTCAAGAATGCGCACCATATCCCTGAGTAGTGTGCTATCCTACTAGTCCCTGATAAACTGCTCGCTTCTCGCCTTTCGATCGTCCAACTCCCCCGTGCCCTCCAAGTGCTTGTAAAAAGCCCACCGGTGCCGTTGCAGCAAGGTACTCTTCAGAGTAGGCACCCAATCCTGCGTCAATAACCCTCGCAGCTTCGCGTTCGCCATCCTCAGCATCTTCCTTATACATACCGGTATATATTAATGCGGACTCTGCACGTGAAGTGTGACAATTGTATCATATACTGATGCCAGTATACGACAATATATATATCATTGTAGTATTAATACTGCAGTAGTTTTTTTTTTAGCTTTGTACTACGCAAAGCTCTGTAAATAGTCTATATCGGGTGCGTACGATGCGTATGACATTAAACGATATGATACGATATGATACAATACGATATTGATGCTTGATGATCAAGGTCTGGCTCACTACATATATATATGCCCGCTCGCCGTTCTGACTTCTGAATGATTTCCTAGTATCATATAACGCAGAGGGTAGGGGGGGCAGGAGGGCAGCGCCAAAGTACTCTCCCGAGAAAAAATACCAACACGTCGCGAGTGCTACTCTTCACACACACATACATAAAAACGAAATTGACGAGCAGCGAGCGACATTTACTGTGCGCGCTCGTCGAGCGCTGAATATCTGTAGTAATTAGAAGTAAACTGATTCCTTGGTTGCCCGATTCTGGTCCCCCCCACCTCGGGTCTCTGCTCGCGTCGCGTCCTCGCGTGTTTTGCCCCGCCCCCCGCCCCCCGCCCCACCCCGCTCGGGGGCTGTGATCACGCGACTTGTTCGGCATTATGGATTAAAGCTTACTCTTTGTACGAGACGAACATAGCAACTAACCCTGTAACACTATATTAATATCCCACATAACCCAATCACTAATGGCTAGCGATATCCCTTTTCTTCCGTGGACTGAATGCCGCTTATTACTTACACGGGTCCCAGCAGACTCCTCTTAAACCGGTATTCCTCTTCAACCGATGTTTCCCTTAAAACGGTGTTTCGCTTTAACCGGAATGAGCATATTACTTGTCGGCAGCTTTTATGACGGGGGTACAGAGTTAATAGGACCTATGGTATACATAAAAACCCATATATTTACCTATTTTTGCTACCAGTATTTGGTCCTATTTACTATGGTCCTCCGTAATAGTAATAGTACGCCCGTGCCGAGCCACTTAACCTCTCTGAAATCTGTGTTTAACTTGAATTGAGCTCTCATAAATCGTATATGTAGCCCCCATCCTTTTTTCGACACCGCTAACCCTGTTAAGTTTTATCCCGATCAACAATGGATATGTACCTCTTCGTCTTGTACACAGCGTGCGTCAACCACACGTAGTTGTCAAGTAAGTACAGTAGTGAGCTCCACTGCTCCACCCCGCCCCGACCTGGCCCGGACTAACTTTTTGATTGGTTTTGTTGGGGCTGTTGGTCGGAATGTTGGTCGGACTGTTGGTCGGGCTATTGGTCTCGAAGGGGCTAGAGCCGGAGATCGAGAGGATCATGGACAAGCACAAGGCAGACATGGAGGATACCGAGCGGACTCATCACGTGAGTAGTCCCAGAGGGTGGTGTGGGTGGTGGTGGTGGTCGTGGGGGTGATGGGGACATGGTAGGGGTAAAAGGGTGGGGGTGGTGGTGGTGGGAAAGAGATCGAGATGTGGCGAGTGGGGATGGGGGAGAGAGTGGCGGTGGTGGAAATGGGGGTGGGCATGGGGGTGAGGCCGGGGTGGGGCTGGGATTGGGGTGGCTGGGTGGGCGCGCGTGGGTGGATTAAGACAGGAGTGGTGGTGGTGGGGATCCGGATGGGGGCGGAGAGGAAGGCGGGATAGGGGTGGGGTGAGGTGGGGTGGATGAGAGGGGTGAAAGGTAGGGGGGGGAGGTGAGGGTGAGAAGGGAGTGGGGGCGGGGATGGGGCGGCTTGGTGGGCGGGAGGGGCGGGCAGGGGGGTAGAGGGAGGCGCCGGTTTGCAGCCTGACCACCACAAGCATTAACATCGCACTTTTGCTTCACGGGTCTACCGACTATGAACCGTCCTATCGACAAAGGAAGAGCTTGATACAAACACGCGAGAAGCAAAGAAACGCGCAAAACTTACACCAGGTACGCAGCATGTTGTCTTGTGCTGACGAGACACAGTACGCCTCCCTCTAATACGAACTCCAACATTACCAAAGCACTGGTACGGGCAATGCGGCGCGTCGTGAATACAAGTGATGTTGCTGCTGCCGCTGCTGCTGCTGCTGTTGTTGTTGCTGCTGCTGGTGCCGCTGCTGCTGCTGTTGTTGTTGTTGTTGTTGTTGTTGTTGTTGTTGTTTTTTTTTTGTTGCTCTGGCCGGATCCAGCGAGAGGCTCAACGTCTGCGGAAGCAGGCGTCTGTTCGGGCGGAAGAAGCACTGAGCGAAGAGAAAGCCCGCGCTAGGTGCAGAGTGGAACAGGGACGGCGGGAGTTGATGGAGGCGTGCGCGGAGGTGCGGACTAGCATCGGACTGATAAAATATTTGCTTATTTTTTTACTTGCTCAGCTGACTCCGCTTTCGCCGAATAACATTTCGCTTTTTTCGAGGTCAACAATACCACCACCAACTCCACCACCAGTAACACTATCACCAAAACCCACACCACCAATATCACCAACATCAACACCGACACCAATACCAACAACACAACCAAGACCACTACCACAACGACAGAAACCCAACCGAACCCGTGAACTTCAAGAAGTTGGCATTGCAAGACAAAACGTCCACGTTAACCCCTGCAACAATGCGAACATTACCACCTCGCTCGCGCGAACTTCGTACAGAGAAGACAAGCGATGACAGAGAAGCACCAGGCCGACTTAGAGCGGGTGAGGAAGAGGGCAGCAGGAGAGGCGGAGGCACAGCGAAGGTGAGATGCACACCACACCACGCCCGCCACACTGTACCACACATATACCTCTCTCCCCCCTTCCCTCGGCACCCCATCCTCCCTCCCCTCTCCTCGCCACCCCTCCCGTCTCCTTCTTTCCCATCCCCTCCTCCCCTCCCCCTCCAAAGCGGTTGTTAGTAGGATGCAGTTCACCCTTCATACGATTCGTCCAACACCTCACGGCGCTTCACGCTTGGTGCAAGCAATGTCTGCCTGGTCGGTGCAAACCCGTCGTGCTCCGTCCCGACATTGCAGCGATGCGAGGGTCTATGGTCATATGACTGCGGCCATGCATGATAGTGAGTTCACCCCCCCCCCCGGAAGTAGATGCACAGATGTGCCTGTGTGGCAAAGCAATAGAGAGTAGAACTCACATAGTAGGAGAATGTGAAATATACAAGGAGGAACGGGATGTGTTAGAAGAGGAGATGAGGGAAATAGACGAATGTGACATGGAGGAGTTTAATACAATGAATAGCAGCGAGAAAACGATCGCTATCTTAGGATATAGATGGTGGCCACAGGAGGCCAAACAGGAGTGGGGTAAGACTAGCAAAAACTTTCCATGTAACATATGGAAACAACGTAATGAGCGCCCAATTTCTTGGAGGTGTCTCTAATAGGAATAGGAACGGTGCTCCGTCTCGAAAGGGATGCGTGGTCAATGGTCAAATGACTAAGGCAAGCAACAAATGAGTACGCCCCCCCCCCCCCCCCCCCCCCCCCCGCCCCCCCCACCCCCCTCCCCTCCCCTCTCCTTTCCCTCTCTTTCCTCACCACCCCGTCCTACTCCCCCCTCCCCTCCCCTCCCCACCCCCCTACCCATGCCCTCTCCTCCCTTCCCATCCCCTCCCCCTCCTCCCCCTTCATACGACTACAGCCATGCATATGATATCGAGTACACCCCCCCCCCCCCCTCTACGGTCCCCCCACCATATATATACAGGCTGGGATGGCGTCGGTTGGCGACGACGCTGTAAAACACGCCTCTCACTGCATGAGCTAGACAGCCAGGGTATCGTTTTTTTTCTTTTTTTTTTGCGGTTACCACGGCTGGCGGTCAAATTAGATATTTTTTTTGTGCGGGGAGAACCTTTACTCCGCACAAGGAAGATGATCGTATCACGTAGTGTGTATATGGTGAGGCACCCACGAGGCAGTTACATAGTAAACCCATTGCCGTCTCTGGACGTGGCCACACCAGAAATTGAATCAATTAATTGATGCTGTCATCCATATGCAAGAAAATCCGCCTCACAAGCGGTTCTTAGTAGGATGCAGCTCACTCTTCATGCGACTCGCCCAACACCTCACGGCGATTCGCGCTTGGTGCAAGCAATGTCTGTCTGGTCGGTGAAAAACGACATGCTCCGTCCCGGCATTGTAGGGATGCGAGGGCCTCTGGTCATACGACTACGGCCATGCATGAGAATGAGTACACCCCCCCCCCCCCCCCCCCCTAATGTGGTTGATAAACACGGCCGCTAGTTCCGTCGCTAGTTTGGCTGCTAGTTCGGTCGCTTAAAATCGGTCGCCACCCCCCCCCCCCCCCCCCCGATTCTCTCCGGGGTACGCGTTGCTCGCATCTTAGTTGGAGTATCGCATTCACGGTTTGGCTTCGAACGCAAGCCGAACAACCACTGCGACCCTTGCCCCGCGCCGTGCGTACTGCTGTTGCTGCTGTAGGTGGCAGGAAGAGGAGATGAGGAGGATGGAAGGCGTTTCGGTGGCGGACATCACGAGGTAAGCAAGGGTAGCACCCCCCCTCCCCCCCTATATTATATATAGGTTGGTTTGGCGACTGTTGGCAACGACACTGTAAAACAGGCTGATCACGACTTGAGCTAGACAACCAGGGTGTCGTTTTTTTTTGTTTTTCTTGTTTTTTTTGGCGGTTGATCACAGCTGGTGGTCGAGCTAGATCATTTGTGCGGGGTGGAGAACCTTTTCTCCACGCAAGGGGACTGATCGTATGACTGATTGTACCACGTAGTGCTTATGGTAAGGCATCCAAGAGGCAGTTACGAAGTACTCCCATTGCTGTCTCTGGAAGTGGCCACATCGGAAAATAAATGTACTCATTGAAGCTGTCATCCATATGCAAGTCCGCCTCACAAGCGATTCTTAGTACTGTGCACCTTTCATGCGACTCGCCCAACACCTCACGACGCTTCGCGCTTGGTGCAAGCAATGTCTGCCTGGTCGGTGAAAACCGGACATGCTCCGTCCTGGCATTGTAGGGATGCGAGGGTCTATGGTCGTACGACTACGGCCATGCATAACATTGAGTACACCCCCACTCCCCCATACCTCATTCCACTCCCAACACTTCCCCAAGTCCCATCTACAAACCTTAACCTTGGCCTTTCAACAACACCCCCTCAAAGATGCGACGGTCTACAGTCATGCGACTACGGCCATGCATCACACGAGCACACCCCCCTCTCCCCTCCTCCAAACTCCCTCCAAACTCCCCTCCATAATATTAGCCTTTCGACAACCTCACCCTCCTTTTCACTCCACTCCCCTCCCGATTCTACCCCAACTCCCATGCAAAAACCTTACTTAGTACTTGGACAACCCATCTCCTCCCCTTACCTCCCCCCCCCCTTCCAATTCACATCCGTAATCCTTAGTATCGCAAACCCTCCTTTCTCCCTCCTCCTCCTAACTACGAACGTCAGCCTTTCAACCTCATTCCCTCTCCTCCTACCAATCCTCACCCAAATACCTCAGCTTTTAACCTCCCCTCCCCCCCCCCCCCCTCTCCCTTCCAACTCCAATCTACGAATCTAGCCATTCAAACATCGCCGCCCCCAACTCACCCCCACCTGCCATCCACAAGTCGCTGCTTAACCTGTGAACAACCCACCTCCCAACAACCCACCCCCTCCCAAGCTTCACCCAAAGCCTATCTAAAAACCTTAGCTTTTCAGCCAACCCCCCCCCCCCCCCTCTCCTCCCTTCCTCCTTCTACCTCCCATCCACCTTAGCCTTTCAACCACTCCCCTCCCCCGCTGTCCCCCTCCTCCTCCTTCTAGCTCTCATCTACACACCTTACTTAGCCTGTCAACCACCCCCCCCCCCCCCCTTCCCCCCCTCCCCCTCTTTCCCCCCCCTCCCCCATGCCTATCCACATACCGTAGTCACTCAAACCCTCTGCTGCCCTCCCCTCCTCCCCTCCTCCCCTCTTTCTCCCTACTCCTATCGACAAGCCTTGGCCTTTCAACAGCCTCCCTCCCCCCCTTCCCCCCCCCTCCCCCCCCATCACCCCCCGCTTCCTCTCTCTCTTCCCAACTCTCATCCACACACCACAGCCGATCAACTCCCCCCTCCGCCCTACTCTTCCCCCCCCCCCCCTGCGCCCAATTGTTGGAGATGTCTCTATTAGGAGTAGGAACGGTGCTCCGTCTCGAGAAGGATGCGTGGTCCATGGTCAAATGACTAAGGCAAGCAACAACTCCCAACTCCCTCCCATCCACAAACCTCCGCCTTTATATAACCCCTCTACCCCACCCTTACCCTCTCGCCCCCCCCACGTCCCTCCTCCCACCCTCCGTCCTCTCCCCCCCCCTCCCATGCCAACTCCCATCCACAAAACCCTAAAACCACTCCTTGCGTGCTCTCCCAACGTAAATTATAGGCTGCGGAACGAGGAACACTCGCGACTACAGGAGATGAGACTAAAGCACGCCGAAGAAGTTGCGGCTGCCTCGAGAAGGAGGGCTGCGGCGCTTGCTTCGCTGACAAGACAGGCGGAGCTGGATAGAGAGCATCTGGGCCGGAGGGCGAAAGAAGAGGCCGACAGCGGGGGACAAGAGGTGTGCTCTGATTGCTTAGGGGGAGGGGGGGGGGGGGGGGGTACTCGGTATCATGCATGGCCGTAATCGTATGACCATAGACCCTTGCACCCCTACAATGCCGGCACGGAGCACGTAGGGTTTTCACCGACCAGGCAGATATTGCTTGCACCAAGCACGAAATGCCGTGAAGTGTTCGGCGAGTCGGATGAAGGGTAAGCTGCATCCTGCTAAGAACCGCTTGTGAGACGGATTTGCACATGGATGACAGCTTCAATGAGTTGTTTTTTCCGGTGTGGGGGTGTACTCATTATCATGTATGGCCGTAGTCGTATGACCATAGGCCCTCGCATCCCTACAATGCCGGGACGGAGCATGTCGTTTTTCACCGACCAGACAGACATTGCTTGCACCAAGCGCGAATCGCCGTGAGGTGTTGGGCGAGTCGCGTGAAGGGTGAGCTGCATCCTACTAAGAACCGCTTTAGAGGCGGATTTTCTTGCATATTGATGACAGCATCAATGAATTGATTGAGTTTCTGGTGTGGCCACGTCCAAAGACAGCAATGGTTTTACTATGTAACTGCCTCGTGGGTGCCTCACCATACCCACACTACGTGATACGACCACCCCCCTTGTGCGGAGTAAAGGTTTTCCCCGCACAAAAAATGATCTAACTTGACCGCTAGCCGTGGTAAGCGAAAAAAAAAAAAAAAAACGACACCTTGCCTGTCTAGCTCACGCAGTGAGAGGCGTGTTTTACAGCGTCGTCACCAACCGACGCCAACCCAACCTGTACATATACCAGTTATATAATATAGGGGAGGGGTGGTGGTGTTGGTGTTCGTAATGGTGGTGGGGGTGGCGGTGGTGGTAGGGGGGGGGGAGAGGGGAGGAGGGGTGGGTGGGGGGTGGTGGTGGTGGTATGGGCGTAGTTGTTGTTGTTGTTGCTGCGGTTGTTGCTGTTGCTAATGGTTGTTGTTTTTTCTGTTGCTATCGTTGGCGTCTCACGTCCCGTTTACCTTATCACAGGGGGGAAACAAAAAACAGCAATGCCGCCCCGCACTAGTCACCGGGCCGACGTCTGAATCAACCACGAAAACAAACGATCCCGTCACCACCCTCACCAGGCGATTCGGTCGGAGAAAGAAAGACTCACAAAAGAGCGCGACAAGAAAATAGATGCAGCCATCCGACGGCTGCAGAGGGAACGCCTGGAGTTCGAGGAGACTTCTAAAGCCGAGGCGGAAAGGGAAGCCCATCGTCTGGAGCAGGTGAGGGGACCAAAACGGAGTGAGCTGGGGGTGGTGGAAAGGGGGGAGGGCGGGTGTACTCATTATCATGCATGGCCGTAATCGTATGTCCGTAGACCCTCGCTTCCCTACAATGCCGGGACGGAGCATGTCGTTTTTCACCGACCAGGCAGACATCGCTTGCCTCAAGCGCTATGCGCCGGGCGGTGCTGGGCGAGTTGCATCCTACTACGAGCCCCTTGTGAGGCGGAGTTTCTTGCATACGGATGACAACGTCAAAGGGTAAAGCGGAGAGGGGCTGCGTCGCGTCGGCTTTTGCTTGTGCACTCCTTCTCTATATTCGTCTTCTTTTCAGTATTCCGCTATCCTTTTTCAACATTTCGCAATCCTTTTGGCAAACCCTTTTGCAACGCGTTTGGCAGATCCTTTGGCAGATCCTTTGGCAGAAAAGCAAACCCTTTCGCAAAACCTTTGCGCAAAACTATTTCGTTTTTTTCGTCAAAAACTTTCCATCGTTAGTCGCACGTGGAAGGGAAGCGTCTTCTACTTGAGAAGCAGGAGCAATGGGAGGCACGCCACGCCGACTGCATGGATGTCCTGCAATCGCTCGTCGAGTCTCGGTGAGTTGTAATGAGGCTCTCACACCCCTAGGCAAGCGTTTTTTTTTTTTGCCTTTTTGCAACTTCAACCAACAAATGAGTACGCCCCCCCCGCCTCACAAGCTGTTTAGAAGGATGCAGCTCTCCCATCATGCGACTTGTCGAATACTTCACGGCGCTGCGCGCTTGGTGCTAGCGATGCCTGCCATGTAGGTGAAACCCGACGTGCTCCGTCCCAGGAATGTAGGAATGCGAGGGTCTATGGTCATACGACTACGGTCATGCATGACATGAGTACCCCCCCCCCCTCTCTCCCCCTTTTCCCCCTCCCCGTCACACGGCATGCCTTTCGTCATCTCTCTTTTGCGCACAGGCGAACGATCGGACTCAAGTCCCGGGAGTTGACAGCCCAGGAAGGCTTGCTGACCTTGAGGGTGCACAAGATTGAAGCCGCCTACAGGGAGGAAGCAAGCAAAGCCAGAGACGAGGAATCGCGGGTCCTTAAGGAGCATCAGGCACGCGAGTGTGTGGCTTTATTTCTTTTCGCGCATACCACTCTGCACCGAACTATGAGTACCGTTTTGGCATGCACATTTAATCCAAATGGTACTTGTGTTTCGGGACAGAGTGAGTGGTACATTTCTCCGTCCCCCGCTAAGGCCTTGGTGCTGTTGAGGCGTCGCTCCGTGTTCTTGTTTGTGCCTGGCTAGTCTTTCTATTTTTCTTTTCGTCTCTGTTTTCCTTCTGTTTTCCTGCTCTTTTGTTTTTTATCTTCCCGCGGATAGGTAACAACTAAAAGTGTTTCCTTCGGATTCCGATGGTTTTGCAGGAAATGATGTCCGAGACCCGCCTGAGGAGGGCAGAGCTGGAGCAGAAAGTCAAGGGGTCCGACGCCGAGCTGCTGGGGATTCGAACCAGGTAACTTCCCGTAGCTCTGTCTTCACATGGACGCGAGAGCATGTGCACTTTAACCCATGCCGATTCAAGTTGGTTGGCAACCGCGCGACGACGCGGCCAAGGAGGAGAGTGCAAGGTGCTTTGCCCCCACGGACAATCTTTGGGCCTCCTCTTTCTTTCGACTTTATAACCACCGCCACCCCTCCCCCACCCTCATCATCTCCCCTCTTCCCCCCCCCGGCATCCCCCCCTTGCCCTACCATCTCCCCCCAGACCACCATCACTTCCACCACCTTCTCTACTACGCCCACCGCCATTTTCACCAACACCACCCCCCATGCACTACTGCTATTTACTTCAAGATACACTATGATTGCTATTGCTACTACTCCTACTATTGCTCCTACCACTACTACTACTGCTACTACTGCTACTACTACTATTTCTACTACTACTACTACTGCTACTACTGCTGCTACTGCTGCTACTACTACTACTACTACTACTACTACTACTACTACTACTACCACTACTACTACTACTACTGCTATTACTGCTGCTGCTACAACTACTACTACTACTACTACTACACTACTACTACCCCTACTACTACTGCTACTACTACTACTACTACTACTACCACTACTACCACTACTACTACCACTACTACCACCACCACTACTACTACTACTACTACTACTACTACCGCTACTGCGTTTTGTTGTTTCCTATAACAGGAGCCAGTCCGAGCTTTCACAGCTCAGGGAGGAACACGACGAACGCCTCGAAGCTCTCCACAAGGAGGTCAAAGAGAAGGTGACGAGACCACAACGGCAGAAAAAAATAATGCATGGATAGATCGGACGCATTTCAGACGTATGTCAGACTTCTCAACCTGGCAGGGATTCGAGCACCCCGTTCTAAAACTCACAGAGAATGCGCCAGGTGGAGTTTTCACTCTTCATATTGATACCCACACGGTCCTTACATGTCCGGAATGCGGTATCGTATCCCCCCGCCTCTCTAAGGACGTTATATTATAACTTTCCTCTGACCACACCTAGCAGCCGATATCAGCCCAGCCAGGGTAAGCCTTACAGCACACGCCAAAAATACAGCATAAGTTTTGATCGCTTGTAAACAACAACAGTAGCAGTACACAACACCGTAGGAAGAACCACACAAGAAAACTCATGCTTTACATTAACCTAACTAGCACGACAATTAGTTTTAGCCGGCGACCACTTTTCGATTTTTTGTTTGTTTGACCCTTCTTCTGGACAGCGCTTAGTCTGACCCCTGGGGACAGAACTTACCTCCTTTCGCCCTGACCTATCCCAGTCTCTACCTTTCTGTCTTGCGTTGCGCGTCGGATATATTTGAAGCACCTCCCCGACGCTCATCGGCATGCGTCAATCCCCCCGCCCTCCCCGCGCGCGCGCTTTCTCCCTCGTGGACGCCGCAAGAAAACCTCGCTCGTACCGGAACGCTGAAGCGGATAGTCAATCGCAGTCTCAATATTCTCGGGGGTACGGGTTCATCCTCCCCCCCTCTGTCCATCTCAACATTCTGCCCCGCCCCGCCCTTCCCCCCCCCCTCTCCTCCCCCCTCCCCCCCCCCTCCCCCCCCCCCCCTCCCCCCCCCCCCCCCCCCCCCCCCCGTCCTTCTCCTCTCCCCTCCCCACTACCTAAACACACTTGCTTGCTGCAAAATGAACCGAAACAGGTGTCCTCTCACGACGAGGCTATCTCGTCCCTTAGAGAGGCTGTGCACACGGAGAGCCTGCGGGCCGAACACGCCTCCAAAATGCTGGCCAAGTACGTAAAAAGAGCGGCGGTGGCGGCCGATGCTGCTGCCGCTGCCGATGCTGCTGCTGGTAGTTCTCCGAGAGCTTCGGCACCTGCTGCATCTGCCGCCGCCGCCGCCGGAAGGAGCAGGAGTTCCACTCGCGCAGGCGGTGGCGGTGGCGGTGGTTGTGCCGCGCGGCGAGGAACCAACCTAGCGCGCTGAAGGGGGCTGCGGTTGCTGTTGTTGCTGCTGCTGCTGCTGCTGCTGCTGATGCTGCTGATGCTGATGCCCCCGCCGGGAGAATTCGGATTTCCACTCGCGGAGGTGGTGGTGATGGTGGTGGCGGTGCCGGTGGCGGTGGTGGTAGTGGCGGCGGCAACACCACGGCAAGCTCCGGCATCACCCCCGCGGAAAGGAGTAGCAGTTACATCCGCAGAGGCGGTGGTGGTACTACCGCGCGACGAGGAAGTGCCCCAGCGCGGCGCTGAGGAGAAGAACCAAAACGCCTCCAATAAGTTAAATCCTATTTTTTACAACAACGCTAGATTTTTTGGTTTTGCTACAATACGCACCGAGTTACAGTAGTCTTCTGCTGAAGCGCCCTTCAGGAAGGCCTTTGAGCCCCCCCCCAGCGAGGGTGCTGGTACTAGGGGTGTCTAGGAACGCATACATATCTGATAATAGGATGTATCAGGTCGCGTAGTACTCGGAAGGCCTGTATTCTACCGGGTGTAGCTCGGTGATGATTTTTTACCTGTGATTGCTCCATCGTACTGGCAGGTACCTATGATTTGCTGCTGGTACTGTTGCTATTGAATGCCGAAGTGTCAGAACGACAAAACCACAGCCAGCCACTGACGCGCGTGGTCACTACTCTTACTGAAGACCAAAATGATCTCCGGTCTTAGTTGGGTATCAACCACTCAATCGGTCGAGTTCACAACTGACGCAATTAAATATACTTGGAATGAGAGTTGGATAAATTTGAGGTAGCAAAGAAAGGGTCGGTATACCCTCGGGTATGATGCAAGCAAGTCTCACAGCATCCCAAAAACCAGCGGGCCTTCCGCGAGACCTTCTATTACGGGGGTCCATAGTTAACAGGACCAAATATTGTTAGTAAAAATACCTAAATATATAGGTTTTTATGTATGCCATAGGTCCTGTTAACTATAGACCCCCGTAGTAGGCAATACCCGGACCCGTAACTACACAACTAAGAGCCGCAAAATATACATACTTGATCAATCCCTCTCCTGTAACGTCGTCGTTTGGGTCACCAGTGGCGTCGTGTGACAGTCAGATCGCGGCGACTTTGTGTACGAGGTGCTCAGCAAGCAGCTGTCATAAGAGGCAGAAGAAGGAAGAGTAAGGGCTACGAGGCCATACGTAGTGAGTGGGGGGGAGCCATGGCACGGTATGTATGGGAAGGCGGGTGCCTTGGGGGCCCAAACGTAGAGGTGGCCGACGGGGCTCCTCAACTGATCAGCTACTGCTGCTGCTGCTGCTGCTGCTGCTGCTGCTGTACTACTACTGCTGTGAATATCTGGTTCGAAGTCATATCTGGTATCTGGCACCTGCGAGCGTAAAATACGATTACGGGGGTCCATAGTTAATAGGACCTATGGTATACATAAAAATCTATATATTCACCTTTTTTATCAACAATATTTGGTCCTATTTACCATGGTCCCCCGTAATATTAATATTTGCACGTGGTACCACTCTGACCGGAATTATAATACCCGTTTAACCTATGATAATTCCCGTTTCACATATTTTAAAATTAAACGTGTATTATATTTACAACCAGATAGGGACGTATCCGTTCAGCCTCGGTTTCATTTTTCAGCACCAGTTAGTATTTTATAAATTTTGAAATACCTATTTAGTCAGTCGAACTCACAGCTGACGTATTTCAAAATTTATAAAAAAAATACGTCAGCTGTGAGTTCGACTGATAAATTCAAAATTTATAAAAAAAATACGTCAGCTGTGAGTTCGACTGATTAAATAGTTGATACCAGGTACTTTGCAAGCTGCGTAATACGTCTCGTCTATATTCCATTTTTACCGAATTTTACAAGTATTGTGATAAACTGAACGAGCGTATTCTATATGTCCCCTGTGTGGCTTGGTAGGTGGTCCGCGTGCCTGTCAAGATCAATTTCGCGGGTTCAAGTCTCACCGAGTGCATGCTCATAGGGACTTTTTCTTGCATAAAAAATTGATAAGCGGAAAGCGCGAAAGCGTGAGTTGGCTACATTCGACGAAAATCGACGAGCAGTGGGAATGCTGAACCCTATGCGCGATAAAAAATAAAGGCACGTACCGGGGGGGAGAAGGGACGACACCTGTGACCACGGCTTGTCCAGAAGATCGTCGAGGGTGAAACCTCCTACGAGCGGGCTGGAAAGTAAAAGTGATGAAGAAAAAAAATAAAATAAAAAAAAAAAAAAATATGTGTTTCCTTGTCAAAGATATAGGCCAGCGGCTCCCCTGGATGCTGCCCGGGTCAACAGGACAATTTTTTATAAATTTTGAAATACGTCAGCTGTGAGTTCGACTGATTGAATAGTTGATACCAGGTACTTTGCAAGCTGCGTAATACGCCTCGTCTATATTCCATTTTTACCGAATTTTACAAGTATTGTGATCAACCGAACGCGCGTATTCCATATGTGATTCCTTGTCAAAGATATAGGCCAGCGGCTCCCCTGGATGCTGCCCGGGTCAACAGGACAATTTTAAATGATCATTCTGCGCACTGATACTATATAACCCGAACAAGGGATATTGATATGATGTTGCAACATGTTGAAACCTTTGCATTTCACAAATATTTATAGATTGATTAAGTGTTGTTGATTTGGTTCTAAGTGTGAATAATTCTTCCAGAGATGAGCTGCTGCTGTTCTTGCTACTGCTGTTTTTGTTACTTTTGTTGTTTTAGTAGTATGGTTCTAAGTGTGAATAATGCTGCTGTTCTTGCTGCTGCTGTTTTGGCTACTTCTGTTGTTTTAATGTCTAGATATTATTTTATATGGCTTTTCGTGTAGATTCGAAATAATCATTCTGCGCACTGATACTTTATAACCCGAACACGTATTTATTACAGTTACACAATCATCATAACCCGAAACCGTCATTTTTTTGTTTCCGTTCGTCGAAACAGCACAACGTTTTGCGGGCAAAAACGAAACCTCACAGGCTTCATGAAGCATCATCACTCCGAGCAAACCCACAACCTAAAACATCAGAAGAACAAACATCACCCTCAGCACACAGCAGTTCACCCAAGCGCCCCCAGCTTACAGTAGTCGCGGGAAGAAGAGAAAAAGTAGATACGAATACGTCAAAGAAGAACGACCACTACGACTACTACTACTACTACTGCTGTACGCCTCGAGAGGATGGAGAGCGACGCCGGCCGTACCGCGATGATGGTGGTAAACTATGAATACTGGAGGCACGAGGTTGACCTCACACTTCGCAATGGCAAACCTATCGCTAAAGGGGACTACAGCGCTTGCCTCGATTGCGGTAAGACGCAGACACTTCGAATAGCACATCGCCGCGGCGCAGACCGACGAACGAACTGACCGGATGTTTGGCGGTAAATAGTACAACAGAGGCACGACACCTTACATGTGACGGGGCGCGAAGCGGCCGACGGAGTTGGCCGCGTCTGTCGGTCTCTAGGCGATGGACGAGTTGAGCCGTGTTCTTCTCAGAGATGTGCTCTCTTGTGTGCTTTTGATAGAGCAAACCGCGTGTGTTTCTCATGGTCCGCCTGCATGTGTTCGTCATTCGTTCGCCGAGAGCTCGCGCGATTCGACGAAAAAGGGCTTTGGCTCTCTACAGTAGGAACGGGTGTATGACATGTATGCGCGATCCCTTCCAAGCCTTCGAAGGTCCGCGGTGTTTGTTCGCGCCATACGTAATCCCCGCCGATTGTCTCTCGGCTTGATGCTCCTTCCTCCTGTTCCCTCGCGTCTGGTCGTTCGTGGTCGCGCTCTTCCACGTTAAAATCAGTATGATTCACTACTAAAAGCATTCTCAGCGTTCACGGCGTACAGTACCTTGTACACCTAATTTGACGACGTTTTGGTAGTACCGATATTCTCGCGGTTCGAAAGGTTTTGACTCGTGCTTTTCGGCATCACAACAAGCAGGAACAGATGTTCGTTGTATGCGCGTCCGATTCTACCGCGTTCGACTGTCCGTGGCTATCCACGCGAACTAATAAAAGGGCCGTCGTTCTGTTATCGATCTTCACATACGTAAGAAAATCAAATTTCGGTTTAACGGGGGAGAACAGTAAATAGGACTTACGGTACGCACAAAAACCTATATATTTACCTATTTTTATTATTACGGGGGTCCATAGTTAACAAGACCTACGGTATACATAAAAACCTATATATTTAACTATTTTTACTAACAATATTTGGTCCTATTTACTGTGTTCCCCCGTAATATTAATAACAATAATTGGTCCTATTTACTATGGTCCCCCGTAATATATCATGCCTATGCCGTAGCATGAAAAATCTCTCGTCGTAACACTACTTACTGTAGATGTGCTTGCGGCTCGCAAGGCGTTGCCTCTGTAAGCTAGGAACGGGCGCCTTCGGAAGTCCGTAAAAGTTGTTCGCGCTAAGCAGCACGTTTTCTTCTGTAGGTAAGGTGTCGAGCCCCCCGCGTGATAATGTTTCCGCCCTCTTGGTAAGGTGTCGAGCCCCCCGCTGCGCGTCGCAAACTTGATTGCGCTTGTCAGACTTGAAATCAGCACGTACGATTTGCAAAAAAAAAAAAAAACGCTACTTTTACGTGTAAACTCGCACCAGCCAGCAATCTATGCACAGAAGCAGCAACAGCACGTAAAACGCTGTGTGCTATACGAGAGGCCTGGCTAGTACAAGGTATGTGTGCAAACTTTCTGATCGCAAGCAATCTCTGCTCGTACCCGCACCCGCCTCACGCTTGTATTTGATTCCTCCGTACGTACATACGTTGCAGGTGAGGTGCTAGATTATCGGAGTCCGCCGAGAACATGTGCATGCTGTGGTGCGTCGGTGTGCGCCATGCACTCCGGCCATGCCGAGGTGAGAAAAAACACAAGGCGAAAGACTTGAAAAAGCCGGAAAAAAAACTGAAAAAAAAAACGTGTCCCTTTCATTGCGATTTGAGCTCTGTGCGAAGAATGGAATGTATGTCCGAAAACGCCCCTGTAAAATCACTCCTGCTTTTGACCCTGGCACTAGTTGCTCTTAGTAATAGTATGTACCCAGGGGGGTCACCGACGTATGCACTGTAGTATGTAGTATGTACTGAAGTATGTAGTATTATTATTAGGCTTGCCATCCGACGATGTGCAGCATGAGCTTCACCGTTGATCAGTCAAAACATTCCTGAAATAAGAAATACCCGGCCACAAAGGAATTTGCCACGAGGCGCTTTAAATTGTGCAGTTCACGCGCATTGCATGCACATCCCCTTTGAAGAAATCGCCATTCAGCACATTTAATTCTCTTCAGTTTGTGTGTACCAAAGCTTGCAAGCAATCGTTTCATGTATACAACGTGTAACGTCGAGAAAAGCTGCAATGTCGTCAAAGGCACATATCATAGTTCGGTATGAATGGTTACCTGAGATACACCCATCTCACATTGGCGTCGACTGTGAGGCTTGATCCTGCAGGAAGCCTTCTTTTTTTATTATTGTTTGTCGTATGTAGAGTAGAACACGCCCGGCCGGTGAACGTACATATGCCCTACTATTACTGTACTATTTCCTCGTACCTGGTGGCTTTTATCGACCATCACGGACCAATCGGTCGAACTCGCACCTGACGTATATTTTTTCCTTTGCTGCACCAGGTGCCGGTACGTACTTGTAGGTTTCTTTTTTAACCCAAAGGTCCGTCTGATAATTGGAACATTGTTTGATAATGAGGAACACCACGAGTGAGCTCCGTACGAGTACAGGCGTGCAGATATATGTACACGATCGCATCTATGTTCTGTTAGGGGGACCATAGTAAATGGGGCCTATGGTTCACACAATATATATATATATATATTTACCTATTTTTTCTGACAATGATATTTGGTCCTATGTACTATGGTCCCCCGTAATAGTGCACCCCATTGCCTCACGAGTCCCCTCCCCCGCTAACTACTGCAGTCGTATAGCCAAAGGTGAAGGTACCACCTACTGATCTACAGTATAGGGGTAAAGCATCGATCGATTAACACTTTCCCCGTCTCTGAGGGGCGGGATCTTTGGGACGAAACGGTACCGGTACCGTATACGGCCGTACGTTGACCTACCAAGTACAGTTCTCCATGTTGTAGATATCTTAGTTTGTGGGAATATTCTCCACAAAAAGCGGGGAAAACGAAGCAGGCCCCTGTTTGGCTCTCCTGATCCCACCCGGACCTGATCCCACCCGTATGTGATCCCATTTGGCACCCTGCTCCCACCCACAAGGTGCAGAAATATAATTAGCCCTCCGCAGGAGCCGCAGGAAGCCGTGAGCGCGAAGCGCAAACCGTACACGGTCAAAAATCGTCGGATGCATAAAAAAAGTAAACCATCGCAACCCGGGAATCGGACTCAGCGTCAAAATCTTGGTGATCGGCACCATAGACCGTGGAGTTATATCACCCTCCATCCCCCCACCTCCTCCACGTTATTTTTAGGATCTTTATAGTGGCAGTACATGTACGTACAAGCATATTCAGAGCGAAGGACTATTCCTGGAAAATTATCTCGTTGTACACAGTTGTGAACTCGGCTCCTCGACCTGCCCGCTTCGTTTCGATACTTGAAGAACCAGGGAGATGTGTTTTTAGGGATGCGCGCGCAAGCGTTTCTATGAAAGAAACGTTCGAAGTGAGATTCGAACCCGTGTCCTCGACGCCGTCAAATGTGATGGGCGTACCTACTGAGCTAGAGAGGTAAAACATCGATGGATAACCCAGCCCAGGGCAATCCTTGTAGCACATCGTGTTAGTTTGTAGAACAGACGGCGATATAGTATACGGATCCCTGTGATGGCTATCACACCGCATTAGATCAGCACTTGGGGGCGATCGCGTGAAGGCTCCTTATTGGAAGAGTAAAATACTTCCCCTCATATTATACCATCACCGATGTGTAGGTATGTGACGTTTCGCGGATTCTAAAAAAGAGTATGGGCTGAAAATTCCAGGCGGTTTCTCGGCGAAACCGTCCAATGGTAAAACGTACTATTACGCCTGGCGTACGGGACACACACACATATATATATATATATAAAAGACGCGCTACCTCGCCAAGTCAACTAAGAACGGTTTACAGTGCGTGCTGAGAAATAGGGGAGAAGGGAAGGTGATGCGGGTGGAGCTCGAATCCACCCTTTGCTTTTTACTTCACTCTAGATATCGACAGTGAAGTCCTCCACCCTGTTAGAGATCAGAAATTTCTAGGAATATTCCCCAGAAGAAAACGCGGGAGAACAAAAGACGCCCCGCTTGGCACGCGCTGCTCCCGCTTGGCACCCTGGTCTCGCGCAACTGTACACATGTGATGAGTCGACTTTAGCTTGTTCGTTGTTGTGGTGCATCTTTCGAGTTGCGTCTTGTCGTCAAGGGATACGCTTCCCCCCTCGACCAGACACGCCTCGTATCTGTCGCAGCCTTCTGTGTACTGTATCTCTCTCCCTGCTATGATATCAGTCGGGTTCCTACCTATAGTACTATCTATACTACTAACGCCTCTGTATAGAGCAGTGGATATCTCGGATGACCAATCCTCCGAATGGTACAGCTTAATGCCACAATACCATTCGACAACTCACCAGGTATTAAAAACGCAACAACCTGGAAAAAAAAAAAATGGAACCCCGGCGACTTGTAGCTCTACCCCCCTCCCACCCTTCGAAAATAAAGGTGGCGGGGGCAAGCGGGGACTGGCAGGAAAGACAGGCACAAACTTATCTGGCATGGTTCACCAACCCAACGACGATACCTAATCGTGTCCGCTCACAATCTCAGCAAGAACCCCGGATCGCTCTCATTCGACGTGGATTTCCTGGTCTACACACACGTACGTCCTCCCGACTTAGACTGGCTGAACTCGTTTGTATAGAGTCCCACTCTGACCTCGAGCCCAGATGCAGACATACCCAAGTATCTTCGCCAATTTACCAAGGGTTTTTTTCTCTCTGGCGGAGGCGATAACTACAGCGTCAAAGGACAAACCAATATTTTTTTTCCGACAGTTTTCTGATTTTGGTCGGTATAGCACCTTCATACGAGCGTGTACAACTACATGTAGGTTATACCTCCAGTGCATAGCTCTACGTATCAATGTTGCGTTTAATCGAGAAGTATAGAGAGACGTTCGAGACCCGCCCGGGGCACCTCTCTTCTTCACTTTTTTTATCTCTCCACTGAAATGCCTTTTTTTTCTTCTCTGATTGGCGATACCAATACGTTATGTATGATATGTCATTCATTTTTTCACCACCAAAAAATGCGCCCGAAGTTACCGGGGACTCCAAACTTTCCACGTGTTTCCGCTGCTGCTGCTTTCTCTGCTGCAGTAATACGTCGATGGTCATTTTTGCAGAAAGGTGCTTAAACAACAAAATGGTGTGAGCGAGCGTGGTACACAAGTCTTGCTGATGAAAAATAGATACAGTAGGTTCTTACTGCACACGGTTGAAGCTCAACGACTTACCAGGGACAGTTTTTCCCCGGCCGAAATTGAAGCCGATCAATCGAGTCAGACCCGAAATGTTTTGCACACGCAGCGGAGAAAAGTTGGGGCGTTCAGCTTGAACCAGCTTGCACGGGAGCAAAACAGTCTTGTACTCGTAGAAAACAAGCCTCGTTTCGTTCACCCATGATGACGTCTAATAAAAAAAAATCACCACCCCTGCGCCAGCTTCGCTTGACTCGATCCGCCCAACCTCGCACGAAACAAAATTGAAGCATGCACGATACCTGCCTCTGCCCCCTCCCCCCCCCCAACCCCCGAAAATAATTGCAGATGCATGCGGCAAAGGGTCAGGCCGGCGGAGGGAGGTACACCTTCTGTACCTATTGCTTGAACAAATTGAGGCTGTCCGAGCAAACGATTATCACGGATCTAAACACGCATGCCAATGCGACCATCCCCCCGACGGCGAACCGTTTCGCTGTCGTACCATCGAAGACCCCGAACTCCATCCCAGCCAGGGCAAAGGGCGGCGGCATCTCCCCGCTGCCATCAACATCATCATCATCATCATCATCATCATCAAAGCCATCCCCCAGTTCGACTCGACGCTCAGCATCCTACCTGGGACATCGCAAGAGTGACGAGTCTAGTTGGAGGGACTGCTCGTCTCTGCTGGGTTGCACGAGGCGGAACCGCCTTCCCCCTGGGCAGGCTTCGGCCACGGCGATAACCAGATGCGCGGAGGGGGAACTCCCTCTATCTGTGATGGGGGCTACACCGGTAGCGGTCGATATCCGGGTGGCGAGGTGCAGCCACGATCGCAGCGTCACCTTCAGACTCGATATCCGCGACACCGTCTCGACGGCATCGTTGAACAACCCGGTACTCAAGTCCATATTGAAGACGGAACGCGGAGGGGGCAGGAACAGTAGCAGCACCACCAGCACCAATGACATCACCAGCAGCACCAGCAGTTGCAGCACCACCAGCAGTAGCACCACCAGCAGTAGCATCAGCAGCACCAGTAGCATCACCAGCAGCACCAGCAGCACACCGTTGTGGGCTTCGGGGACCCCGATCTTCCCCGTGCCGCCGAAGAAAGACGGATGGGACGGCTGGTCAACGCCGCCGCCCGAGTCAGGGTCAATCCGACAATCCTCTGCTGCAGGAAAAGCAAAAGGCGTGTCGACACTGTCGACGGGGGGTTGCGAAGGCGAAGGCAAAGGCAAAGGGGATCGAGCGCCGCGAACATCCAAGTCCGGGTTGTTCACGAGGAGCCTGCCGAAGATGGCCGGAGCTTTGGCCGTGATCGGAGTCGCGGCTACCGTGGGAGTTATGGTCTTGCGCCGTCAACGCTGAACCCCCCCACCGCCCCCGTCCCCTACCCCCCTACCCTCCCACCCTCCCATCTCCCCTTCTGTCTGGTAGAAGGCTTATGGTTGACCTCTCGGGTGTATGCACAACGTTTTTTAACGCTTGGAGCCTTCCACTCTCTCCCTCCGTCCCTCCCTCCCTCCCTCCCATGTTGAGGATGTAGTATAACCCCCCCCCCTCTGTTTCTTCCCTCCATCTTCCGTTTCTCGGAGATAGATATTGAAGTTGCCAATTTTTGAGGTTGTTGTTGTGATGAATGTGATACAGCATATTGTACACGGAGGGCGGGGAGGTGGCGAGGGGGGTGGTGTCCCGTAGCAGTCGTTATGGTAGCAGGGGGGTGTGATGCCATGATTTTCACTACCACGTTTACGCCACTCGGGCGAGTGGCGCTGTACCTCACTCAAAATTGGACACAAAAAATATGTTGTTGTCGCAGAGTAGCAAAAAAACAATTCCATGGCGGTGCATCTCGCGAAAGCAACATCTCGCGAAAGCAAAATGCGTCGAACAGTGGACCTAACAGCGACCCCCCTTGCCGCGGCACCAGTGTCATCCTCATCGAAAAATGGGGGTGGGCTGGGGTGGACTAGGGTTGGGTGTGGTACCCCCCCCCCTTCCTCTCTGCTCTCAGGTTAGGTTTCTGGTGCCATCGGATCAGGGTTGTTTTAACGGTGGGGGGCTTTGTCATGAGACTCATGGTTGCCGGTTTCTGTGTGTTTCTGTTGGTCTTTCGTGGTGATATGTTCGTTTGTCGAAGTGTATTTAGGTTTGCGTGACTGCTGTTAATACGTTGATTACATTACCCGTGCTGTGTATCGTCTTGGTTTCTTTTTTTTTTCCTTTGCTGTTTCCGTTCCGAAATGGGACCATCCCATCGATATCGGTATGCTCTGAGTGGCTCATGCATGTGTGCAGTACAGCGTTTTTTCCTTTGGTTATAGTCGAAATCAGTGAACTTGTTTGCGATATGACAACAACTGTACATGGCGTATTTCAAGCCAATATGGTAGCGACACTACTACTCTCACGGGTTGCAGCAACATTAATAATTACAAGAACAGGGAGGCACATCTAGCTTTCTTTGTTGTCTTGAGTCGTTGGCAGGATCGCTTCGCGCTTTAGCTTGTGGTGGTCCGGATTTTATGTGACGTGTTTGATCATGTTTCTGGTTGCAGACACCCACGCTACCCGTTGTCAGATGCCTAACGAAATAATAACAACAAAACGATACAGACTTGTGCTTGTTCTTCGCCTGTCTCGATGGCAAATGGACTACAATTTCTGGCGGCTGATTGTTCGTCGTCTATCTGTCCAACACAAAACATCATCTTGGGTCACAAGTTACCGAGATACACCCCTGCCTCTGAGAGATCTAGTAAATACTTACGCTCGGTAGCGACGTAGGGTAGCCATGACATGGACGCCACATGGGCTAAAATTTCTGGTTGCTGGTTTTGTGCGTTGCTCATCCCACGGTGCGGCGTGGGAGTTGCACGTTCTAGGTCATCATTTTCTGACCTGCTGAGCTTTTCAAGCGAGCAACTAACTACCTACCGCTTGCTGTACGTAGCATGATGCTTTTACTACTACCGTCACTTGGCAGATCGCGCACAAACAACTGGTGGTCGGTTTGCCCCAACATTCTTTCTCGAAGTCGGGTTTTCGGGTGAGATAACACTATCCCTCTCACCCGCTGCCTCCCACAAAACGGCCGTACGCACAAGACGCGCTCTACGATAGAGATAGCACGTTTCCGCTAAAATATTTTCTGAATGACGGGGCTCTTTAACCCAAAATCGTCACAATGCCAACCCTGTTTCGAAAAATGACGTTTTTGTTTTCTTGGGCCATGGGATGATTCATCGACACGCAACTTGATTCTTGCTGAAGTCAGTTTTCGGGTGAGGTGTGGAGCTCCTTAAGGCCGAGTGAGGAGCCTCAGAAAAATTAGGGTGAATCTCTATCGTAGAACGCCTCGTAACCTCGTCCCTCCCTCCCGACCCACCCCTGTCCCGCCCTTCATGTATAGATATTCTGCTTACGCTACGTACCTAGTTATGGCGACGACATGGACACCATACGTACATCTCGACTGTAAGCACTCGTTCATGATTGCTGACCTCTTCTTTTGTTCTGCCAACTCATATTTGCTCTCACTCGGCGGGGTCCCGCATCGTACCGATACCGCCCGCCCCCCTTTTCTCATCCCCCGACCCCTCCCCGTCCATGCTCCATACTCCATACATTCAATCCGCCCCTCTCTCAAAAGTTTTCCGCATACTACATACCGGATTCATGCATGCAATATTAACTTTCAGCTCCGTGTTTACGAGCTTCAATTCTATTGGCCGAGGGCCCCCGCCTCGCCCGCCCTTGATCAATGCGCCGGCGCCTGGAGCGCGGCGTGAGTTTCCCCTCGGGGGAACGTCGAGGTTTCACCGCACCCGGGCACGATAAGGTCCCATCCCCGGATCAGAAATTCATCCATACAGGCACATCTCCGACGAACTGGGGACGAAAACGTCGATCCCCCGGGTCGATATCGCCCCACACGGTGTGGAAGCCCCAACCCTGCTGGCCGATTGCTTATTGACTGGCGTGTGTAGAGCCAGCGCGACCCGGGGACGATCAGGTTCCATCCCGTGATCAGAAATCAGTTCATAATCTATATCTACAACTCCAACCAAGGAGGACGAAAAGAGAGGTCCCCCATGCCGATACCGCTCCTTACGGTGTGGAATCCCCAACCTCCCTGGCTGATGGCTGATTCGCTGCGACTCGTGGAGCCAGCACCACCCGGGGAGGATAAGGTACTACTCCCTTACGAAAAAACCTTCTGTACATGACAACTCCAACAACCCCCCCCGAGTTCGACACGGCCGAGCGCGCGGCGTGAGTTTCCCCTCGGGGGAACGTCGTGGTCCTGCCGCACCCGGGACGGATGAGGTCTCATGCCCGGACCAGAAATCCTTCCTTACATCTACAGCTCCGGCGAACCGGGGACAAAACGGCGATCTCCAGTCGTCATCGCCCCGCATGGTGTGTAAATCTCAATTACACTCTGGCTGATCGCAGATTGGCTGGGGTTCGTGGAGCCAGGAGCACTCGGGGAGGACAGGGTGCCATTCTCGGACTAGAAAACCATTCCATACATCTACAACTCCAACAAACCGAAGACGAAAAAGGTTATCCCCCGGGTCGATACCGCCCCGCACGGTATGGAAACCCCAACCCCACTGATTGATCGATGATTAGGTAGCTGCGGCTCGTGGAGCTAGCGCGACCCGACGAAGATAAGGTACCACCCGCGGATCATAAACCCTTCCATACATCCAACAAACCGGGGACGAAAACGGTGGTACCCCCGGTCGCCACCGCCCCGCACGGTGTGGAAGTCCCAGTTCCACTCTGGCTGTGATCGTTGATTGAAATAATAGGTACATGGCTTTCCATACAGCGTTTTCCGAGCCCCAATCCCATTGGCCGAGGGGGCAACCCCCCCCAGGCCTATGGGGGGGCGTCGTGGCGCGCGGAGAGCATTGAGTGTTGCCCGTCGGGGAAACGTCGGAGTCCCGCCACACCCGGGGAAGATTAGATATCACCCTCAGTTCATGAATCCTTCCATACATTTATAACTTCGACGAACCGGAGACGAAGACGGCGATCTCCCGGATCGATATCGCCCCGCACCGTAGTGAGACCTCAACCCCACGGGCCAGTCACTGATTGTCCGGGGCTCGTCGAGCCAGCTCCACCCGGAGAGGATCAGGTCCCCTCTCCGGATCAAAAGTACTCTCATACATATAAAAAAAATACAGAAACCCGAGAAAAAAATGGAGACCCTCTGGATCGATATCGCCCCGCACGGTGTGGAAACCCTAACCTCTTTCGCTGATCGCTAATCGGCTGGGATAATATCGCGGTTCCATCGCACCCGTGGAGAAGAAGATCCCATCCCTGGTTCAGAAATATTTCTATACATCTACAACTCCGACGAACCGGTGACGAAGACGGCTAATCCCCGGGATCGATACCTCCCAGCGCGGTGGGGAAAACCCAAATCCACGGGCCGGTCGCTGATTGGCTGGGGCTCGTGGAGCCAGCGCCACCCGAGGAGGATCAGGTCCCATCTCTGGACCAGAAATCCTTTCATGTGTGTGCTCGTACAACCCCGACAAATCGGGGAAGAAAGCGGAGATTCTCTGAGTCTATACCGCCCCGCACGGTGAGGAAATCCCAACCCCAATCGCTGATCGCTGATTGACTGGGGTATCATCGATGTTCCGCTGCACCCGGGGAGGATAGGGTTCCACCCCCGGGTCATAAATACTTCCATACGGCTTTAAGTCCGACCAACCGGGGACGAAAACAAAGTTTCCTCGGGTCGATACCGCCCCGCATGGTGTGGAAACCCCAACCCCGATGGTCGATCTCTGATTGGCTGGGGTTAGTGGAGCCTGATCGTTGATTGGCTGAGACTCGTGGAGCCAGCGCCACGCCAGTAGGGTAGGCTACCATCCCCGAACTAGAAACGTTCACGTTAATCCACAACTCCAACAAACGGGGTACGAAAACGATTACCCCCCGGGTCAAGACCTCCCCACAAGGTGTAAAAACCCCAAACCCACGGGCCGAGCGCTGATTGGATGGAGTTCGTGCAGTTCCGCCGCACTCGGGGGGGATGACGTGCTATTCCCGGATCAGAAACCCTTCCAAAACTCTTAACTCCGGCGAACGGGGGACGAAAACGGTGATCCCCCGGATCGATACCGCCCTGCAAAATGTGGAAATCCAAACCCCTATGGCTGATCGCTGATTGGCTGGGGTTCGTGGAGCCATCGCCGCCCGGGGAGAATAGGGTTCCATGGTTCCATGTCTATTTTATCACCGGGTACGTACGTACGTACGTACCAAAAAACCACCGGGGACATACCTACCACTGCTGGACGTAGAAAAAAAAGCGGATAAAAAAAAACATACGGAGAGGATAAGGTGCCATCCCCGGATTATAATTCCTTCCATACGCCTACAACCCCGACAAATCGGGGACGAAAACCGTTAACCCCCAGGTCGATACTGCCTCGCGCGGTGTGGAAATCTCAACCCCACTGGCTGATCGCTGATTGGGTGGGGTAAATTCGAGATTCCGCCGCACCTTGGAAGGATAAGGTCCCATCCCCACATCATACCTCCTTCCGTACATCTGAAACTCCGACAACCCAGGGACGAAAACAGTCGTCCCCTGGCCCCTAGGTCGATGCCGCCTCGCACGGTGTGGAAAACCCAACCCCCATCGGCCGATCGCTGTTCGCTGATTGGCTGGGGTAACATCAAGGTTCTCCCGCACCCAGGGACGAGACGATACTGCCCCGCAAGGTGTGTGAAACCTAACCCCACTGGCTGATCGCTGATTTGGCTGGGGTTCGTGGAGCCAGCGCCATCCGAGGAGGATACGGTCAAGTCCCCGGATCATCAGTCTCTGAAGTTTCTCTCGGTAGATATGACAGCCAGAAGTACCAAGGCCTTCGTAGGGACACAATGAAAGTTCCTTGGGCAGGGCTCCCTTAAAGACAGGAAAACCCTTAGAATTGGGTTTGTAGACTACAGAAGTTTCCTAGGGTTTGGCTGCTCAATTGGTTAGGATCGCCGTTAGGAGAAGAGTAGACCAGCTCCGAGGAAAGTTCCTCGGGCAAGTGCGTTTGCCCGTTTAGCGGGTTAACGGAAGAGAGCAGAGTGGGCTTGATGCCTTGAATCAAGCCCCTATCGAATCACTCTCAAACTGCCCCCTGTTCTCTCATCATAAACGGGAATAGCACGACAACAAAATATAGAAGTCTCCTGAACAAGAGAAGCTACCTTCCGAGCCAGTTCCTGCATCCCACTTGCCTTACCACGATACTCTGGTATCACTACTGTACAGCTATCACCCCAATTTTTGTCAAACACGAATGCCGATCGCAATACCTTCGCGAGCGTCACGTAGGTGGTATACAACTGAACGACATCAGCAGCAGAACGGTTACATAGCCAGTTTTTTTGTTGACATAGCGGCGAAAATGTGTCCCGACCAACCACGGTCCTTAAAAAGGTCAGAAATAGTACGCAGGCGTTTCCGTAGGAAGAAAAGTTCATTTTTTAATTCTTTTTTATTAAACGTCTTTACTGTATATAGGTACCCCAAGGCATGTCTGTAGCGAGTCTCGCGTGAATATTCGGAGAACTGACTGCGTACGTAGGACCAATACCAAGCAAGTCACATTTGACGCCAAAAGTTTATCACATGCTGAAATCAAGTAACTACGAGGCACGCTTATTTTTTGCACTTTTACCTCACCAAAGTTCAAATGGTCACGCCGTTTCTTTTGGAGATAGACCCTGAAACACAATGTGAGCATTGGACCCAGAAGGAATTTGGTGCGATATAGACTCGAACCGCAGCTCGTACTATTACGGGGGTCCATAGTTAATAGGACCTATGGTATACATAAAAACCTATATATTTACCTATTTTTTCTGACAAAATTTGGTCCCATTAACTATGGACCCCCGTAATACTATTATTCTTGTGTTTTCGGCAACGTTCAGCTCGACTTTGTTCACCAGTCACAGCCAAGCCAGTGCTGCTGTACTCGTACTAATACCATACTAACTTGTGGAAATAAGAGTACCCCGAAAAAAAACAACCAAACGTGTCACTCGGGACGGAAATGTAAGGATCGTCGGGGTACGAATAAACGTGGCTGGTGGAGACCATTGCAAGATATATATATTAAGAGTCCTCTTACGTACTTTATTTCTGGAAATAGCGGTGGTATATTTTTTTTTTCCTCTTGCCACAATAACAGCAGTATGTTATGATACTGCCTTGAATGAGGTTGAAAGCCCGGTAAATACCCGGGGTCAGGCACTGGGATCGTATTTGTAATACTTGGAAGGCGTATCTTAGGTGGAAAACCAGAGGGGCACGAGTTTGGTCTCAGTCTCGGCGTGCACGAAAGGAATAAACTGCTCTTCTTCTATCTCTAAGCAAACAACGCACGCACGTGAGTACCAACGAGTACCGACTTGATAGGAAAACTTGTCCAGGGATACAAAGTGTCCCGCCTACATGATCTTAACGAGTAGGCACAGCAAAGCAAGACTGTGTATCTTTACAGGGTAGAGTTAAAAGGACAGGTATGCACGACGAGAGTACATTATTTGATATTAAATTAAGCAACAACAGCACTGCAGCAAGAAGCAGCATCATCACAGATCACCAGTCGTGCGAGGATGAAAAGATGTAAAGTCAACGGCCAACTAATTGCAACAGTAAGCACATTGGTGCTGTGGGTTCCTTATCTGTTGTGGTCGTATATACGAAGCTGCTGCCTGGTACGTACTCCTATAACTATACTACAGCAGTAGTAGTTGTATATCCTGCACCAGGTACTACTGCAGTACATAGAAGCAGTGTTTTTCACCCACAAAAAAGAAAACGAAAAAAAAATGAAACCGTCCATTTTGTCGAAACGGCACAACGTTTGGCGGTCACAACGTCAAAACGTCAAAACCGATAAAAGCCTTCAAGGCTACTTCATAGCGTCAATCCACGGCACACTAGAACAAACACCAAACACAAGCGCTCGCTGTCGTTGTGAGACTTTCGAAGGAGAAGAGAACAAGCACCACAGCTGACAGGGATACCGTAGGTCACAAAAGTACCACCGACGAGGACTTTTTGACGAGGATGAGGAGCGACGCTCGCTGCACCGCCTTGTTGGTGGCTCATGATGATGACGACGAGTTCGGGCGCGAAGACCTTGACCTGGGCAAAGACAACTCAACTGCATACAGCAGTGGAAGGAAGAAGCCTGCCTGCAGCACCTGTGGTGAGAGACAAAATAGACAACAAAAACCGCCTATCGCCGAGACTCACGAACGAACTAGCCGGATGCGTTACCGGTAAAAAAAGTTGACCGAACGCACGACACTTGACCATACCTGCGACTGGGCGCGAAGCCGGCCGAGGGGTTGGCCGCGTCTGTCCGTCTGTCTCGCAACTATCAACCCGGCCGCGAGAGACGAGTTAACCCGTGTTCTTCACACAGTTCTGCACCCTTTTATCTCTATTGCACAGCCATGCTTCTCTCGCGATTATCGCTTGTTTCCGGTCTACCTTCTTCGCTGTTGCGACACGCTTGTTTGCGGTGCGAAAGACGTTGACTCTCTTACCAGGAGCGGATGTATGACGTGTATGTGCGGTTCGTTTAGCACCCTTCGGCGGTCCATGGTTGCTCGTGTCGGCTTCGTTTGATCCCCGTCGATTACTATCTCTCGGCTTGACGCTGCTGCTGCTACTGCTGCTGCTCCCTCCTGCTGTTGTCTCGCTATATCACGTTGTTGTTAGCGCCCTGCTGGAGCTCCACTACTACTTTAATATCAGTAGGAATCACGATAATCCAAAACATCTTTTCACGACGCAAAAGCTCGCCCTATACCACGTGTGCAGCGGCTGGTTTGGCGTTTTTTGGGGGTTGTGCCGATAATGCCCGCGGCTCGAAAGCGTTTGTAACATAAGAAGCAGGAATTGACAAGAATCGCTCGGTAAGCAATACCTGGCATAATGACAGTTTTTATCGTACGTACGGAAAGTACACTGAAGAAAGTTGATTTTGGTTCTGAAAATCAGCAAATAAAAAACAACGGCGCGGGCATTAGAGTGTACCTGATACTGTATACAGTAGTATTGTAGCGTCCACGGATCTCATCGAAGGAGCAAAATCGACCGCGCAACAGTCATCATCAAGCTTGCGGCTCGAAAATACTTGCCTGTGTAAAGTGCGTCAACGGGTGGGATGTATGCTGGCGGTCGTCAAACGCTCACCGCTTTAACTTGTCGGCATCGATTATATCTCGTGATGTTCCCGCTCTCTTCAGCTAGGCGCCGCATCATGCTCGTTGTACTCCCCGGCTGCCTTTCACAACTGCAGTATTATTACTACCACCTTTCGCTATAACGTACGTACGTATACACTCGAACCAGGAATGAATGTATCCCCCGGCAAGCAGCAGCGCGAAAAAAAATTGTGTGCAATACCAGTAAGGCTCGACTGTATGGACGCAAGGCACTTACCATCGCAAGCAACCCCCACTCGCGCCCGCCTCATGCTATATATCGATTCCGGCGCGTGTATGTCGCAGGCCAAGTCGGCGGGAAATCCCCTCCGCGCACCTGCCAGGGTTGTGAGGCAACAGTGTGCTCAAAGCACTCAAGCCAGGTCGAGGTGGGAAAAAAACACTGAAAAACATGCCACAAAACAAGGTAAATCACTCCTCTCCATGCGCGTCATTTACAAACGTACTGTAGTACTACATGCGCATGATGGGGTGTACGTCCGGATTCGTCCGTGTGAAAGCACCATCTGTTGACTCTGGCATTACACAGTACACAGCAGTAGTATCAAGGGGAGTCGCCGACTGACCCATGTCCCTCAGGGGGAATGTCTTGTTGTATAGGTTTGCCTAAATAAAAGCTCATCGTGCCACTGAAAGTACACTGCTGTAGCGTGCTTGCCTAGCTGACCATCCACTGTACCATTACTGTATGTACTGTACAACATAGTGCGGTATTCAGTCGGTCGAATTCACTGCGGACGAAATTTTGTGTGGCGATGATACGGCATGTTGTGTTTTTTCTGTTTTTTCTTTTTATGTTCGCTCTATCCTCGAGGCTCTCATCCCGGAACTCACTAAAACATACCTCGTTTTAATCTTCTGCTGCATGCTTTTGCTGGCCTGCTCCCTACAGGCGGTGCGGGCCATGGAAGCTTCGGAGGCGTATTTAGACGATCCACTTTACCTCAACAACGTTGACGGCAAAGCGCACGCCCACCTCCTGCTGAACCCGGCGACGTTGCGGGGGGACAGCAAGCGGCGGTCTACCTAAAATCCTGCCCTTCGGGAAGTTTAGCCATTGAGTCCGCCGACATGGCAAGGGTCCCGTCTGCTGGGGACGGGAATTGTGCGTACTATTCTGTGTGCAATGGGCTCAGTGTAATCTGCAACGAGGTGTGTACAGATGTGCGTAAAAAAATTAAGGTGTGTATACATACTTCGAAGTACGTACATAAACGGTTTTGCATACATGTACGGTTTCGCGTACTGCCTGTAGTTCCATCTCCAATAACACAGCAGTGTCTGCTATTTTTTTAAACTTAATTGAGGAATGGTATATGCTGCTGCAATTGTGTGCGTATAAATATATACGTCGTATGTCCTCATGGGTGCGGTTGTTGTAGACATTGCCATGTGTTTCGATGGCGCGTCCCCCGTTTGGCACATGCCATTATATTCAACATCTTCTTTGTTAATGAAACCCACTGCTATAATTCAGGATTTTAACTTCAGTAGCTATCACCTACGAGGCACCCGACGGCTGTGACTATGCTTGTTTCTTTCAAGTCTGTCCCGCTGCTGCAACATTTCTTCCATACGTACACTTCACGATTCGGCGCTTGCAGTATATATAGTTTCTTCGTGCTTGCCTGCTGCTCCCGCCTGCTTCTTCTGCTGCAGCCCACCGGGGATTCCCACCCCATCAGCGTGGTTCGAGGGCTCAAGCGCGCGGTCGCTGACGCTGTCGTCGAGCATGTCACCGTCGGGCAGGCGAGGGGAGTCGGCCAAATGCTAGAGCAATGCGCAGGGCCGGATGGAGGTCGCCCCCTTCACCTTCTGCAGGGGGAGAGGGCGCGCATGATGGGGCTGGACATCCAAGATAGCCACGACAACAGAAAGCCGTTATCGCTGTTCAGGGATGAGCTTCTTCGTGACTTCCTCGGGGATTACCGCTACCTCCCTCTGGCCATGATGGGCGCCTTGGCCCAAGCGATTAACACCACCATCGTCGTATGGGTTCAGCACCCGACGTCCCCCAGGAAACTCATCGTACATCGAGAAATGCAGGTAGGTTTCTTAGCATACGAAAATATGACCTTTGGATGCCAACCCCCGTTCGCACAGCGCCTTCTGCGGACACGACATCGTTGTGGACTCACGCTTCTACCTTCTGTTTGTGTACTACTTACTGTAATCTCGACTCCATCGCCGGCCGTATATCATACACTTTGATGCGCATACACAGTGTAGATATACGCACCACTCTGATCGCATATATAAGCCACGTTTTAAGTATGATATTGCTATCAACGGAGCTTCTATTGGCGGCCAGACACACCACAGCTTGCAAATATGAGTTTCACGGAAAAAAATCGATATCACCACTATTACTGCTGTGTGAGCTGATGTGTTTCACCATATAATACCTGGTAAATGTTTTTGATGTTATACTGAAGTACCTACCTACCGTAATCTTAAGGCCGTGTTATCGTTATCGAAGAACTTCCCCCCCCCCAGATTTTGCTCTCTTCTTTTTGAAAAAAGACAATGAAACAAGGAAGAAAAAGAGAAAAAATATTCCCTAACTGAAGTCAGGAGATTTAACGGAGGGTAAAAAGCCAGGAACGTTTATTGCTGTACGAGTAGCATTTCTTGTTTGGAAAAAAAAAAAAAGGAAAAATCAGGAAATTTAGAACTTGAAACACTCTTGTATAATAATGGCCCTAATATTTTTCTGTCCTCTCTTCGGCCTGCGTGGTTTTTCTCTCTCCCCCCCCCACCCCCCAGGGTAACTACTTGTCCGTGCATGCCCCAGTTGGTGCCACCCAAATAATACATCTTCATTTCTATAACAGCAGTAACCCTGGAGACGCCGACGTGTACAGCTGGGCTGCTGGGTCGTCCGGCCACTTCCAGCTACTAGTTCCTCGGCCGGCTCAGCAGGAAGGCAGGGGTGTAGGCCTTTCCGCTGCTGCTATCTTCGGGATGTACACGCGACTTTCGCGTCTGCTGTTGGTGTATTGTTCCAAGGTTGCAAGATTTGGGAAAATCGACGTCAGAACCACCACTCTCGGTAACGGACTATTGATAGGCAGCCTCAAGCACGGGGCAAGCCCCCCCCCCCCTGCTGATGGACTTCCTGCGGTCGGCGGCGGACTCTCTGCTGCTGCGGTCGACAGGAAAGCGTCGGAAGAGAAGGAGGAAGCAGCGGCGCGTTCGAAGGTATGATATGCATGCGTCGGCGACCAATGATGCGAGTTTCGTGTATGTATGTATGTATGTATCTATGTATGTATGTATGTATGTATGTATGTATGTATGTATGTATGTATGTATGTATGTATGTATGTATGTATGTATGTATGTATGTATGTATGTATGTATGTATGTATGTATGTATGTATGTATGTATGTATGTATGTATGTATGTATGTATGTATGTATGTATGTATGTATGTATGTATGTATGTATGTATGTATGTATGTATGTATGTACGTCAGCTGCAGTACAGTATAGGACAACAGTTTAGAACCACTCTTTTTGGCTCGTAAGGCTTGCGGCTTATTGTTATATCATCGTTCAGCATAGGCTCTTAAAAGGGCTGTTGTATGGGATTTAGAGTGGCGTTCCTCGGTGGGCACAAAGGCTTTGATAGCTGTGAATTCCTCGAAAAATGAAACAAAACGGGCTGAAACTGCACTCCCAAATTCTTAGTACACACCTGCCGCGTAATGTACTGTGGTGCACGTTGGCATGTTCGCATTTCGAACGCATCGAGTTGTATTTCTAATAAATAAGAGCCGTTTTTTAACGACACGAAATAAAAATCCAGTCTACAGGGGTCTTCTAGAAGCAAAAGTCCAAATGTACCTGTAACCCACCGCAATCGCCATCAAACGGTATACCGTTGTTTTTTTTCACGCCAGTCAACGGTAGGAAATCAGGTCAACGCCTCAAAAAATCAAACTGGGAGACACAGCTTGTACCGATGATGCCCTATCAAAAAATCTACACCGTTTCCGCCGGCTTCGCCTGACTCCACTCTCGTTCACTTCGCGCGTGAAACAAAATTATGATGAATGCGTCCTGCCCCCTCCCCCCCTCCCCACCCCCCCCCCCCCCGTCTCCCCCAAAACAACACGCACATGCCCGCCGCAAAGGGACAGGACGGTGGAGGATTGTTGACCTTGTGCACCTCCTGCCTGGAGACTTTGAGGGTGCCCACGCAAACCATAGGCGACGAGCGCAGCAAACCTTCAACAGCGACGGTCCCCCCGGCGGCGGACCTTGTCGCTGCGGTGTCTGATGTGGCGTCCACGCCAAGCGTTCAACCAGCCAAGGGTGGTAGCATCGCCACGCCATCAACATCATCGTCACCATCACCATCGCCACCATCGTCCTTCAAATCGACATCACCACCACCACTATCGTCATCATCGTCGCCGTCATGCTCAAGTGCGGGTGGGCCAGTGATCTCCAAGTCAACATCATCGGTGCCGACAGGGAGGTGCGAGGGCGAAGGGGAAAAAAAAGAGTCGCCGCGAACATCCAAGTCCGGATTGTTCGCGAGGATCCTGCCGAAGATGGCCGGAGCCATGGCCGTGATCGGGGTCGCGGCTACCGTGGGTGCTATCGTCTTGCGCCGTCGGCGCTGAGCCGCCCCCCCCCCCCCCCCCCCCCCCCCCCCCCCCCCCCCCCCCCCCCCCCCCCCCCCCCCCCCCCCCCCCCCCCCCCCCCCTCGCTTCGTAGAAAGTACCTGGCAGCATAGACCAATCGGATGTACCGAGCTTTAGTTTGCGCTTCGAGGCCTGATCCCCGCCGGCCCCCACCCATCCCCCCACGCCCCCCCCCCCCCCTCCCTCTCTCCCGTTGAGGACGTTATTCCCCCCCCCTCCCCTCCTTGCGTTTTTTTCCCTCCCCGTTCCGCTTCTCGGAGATCGATTTTGAACTTAACGACTGCTGACGTTGTTGTTGTTGTGATGAACGGTGTTGCGGTAGAGTTTTACTCAAAATACACGGGGGAGGCGGGGGGGGGCGAGGGGGGGGGGGGGTGGTGCACCGCAGTAGTTGTTCATCCTCATCTACAACTGGTTGTGGACTCGGGTGGGGGGGTGGGGTTCCTCATAGGATCAGGACTGCTTTAGCGATGAAGGGTTGGCACATGACCGTGTATCGTTTTCTTTCTTTTTTTTGCTTTTTGTCTTCGGTGGTTAAGTGTAGTGATTTGTTTCTGGGTCACGTTCTGCGTAGTTTAGACTACACAGTAGATGTTTCCCCTGTGTGCTTCGTTGCCTTTTTTTCGCTTCCTTTTCTTTCCCTCCCAGCTTTTCTTTGGCCGTTCCGGAAGGGCATGCCCTGACTCATGTCGGTATACTTTGGGTGTTCCAGTTTGCAATTTTTTTCAGGGCTACGGATACACTTCGAGGTATGTGGATAGTTTGGGTTTTCGTGTGTAAAGAAGTTGTGGTATGCCGTCGTACATCATGTCGAGGTGATTTGAAAGAATGAGCTTGAAAAACTATTCGTCGTCTATCGTTATTATTTTCATCTCAAGTACGTATGTATACCCTTAGCGATTGGGAACAAGATGGGACGATCCTCCGGTATTGTGTTACTGTGTTAATACGGGGGCACCGCTCTCTACCTGCTACCCGCCCTCGTTTCCCTCCTCAGAAAAATATATCTGTCATACTGCGCTACGTACCGAGAGTATGCACTCGTAGCCAATACGTCGATACCTCACACAGAGGACTGCAATTTGTTTCTGGTCGCTGATCGTTCGTCGCTCTCTCAAGCAAACATGACTGATGATGGCCTTGTCCATCACCAAGTAACGAGCACCAGTCATAGGCGTCACGGGCCGACGTCATTCACACTAGATCCTGGTAGCAGGCTTCCACATGTCGAATGTGTAATGACGGTCTTATCCCGTCACCAAAGACCGAGCCACCGGTCACGGGCGTCACGGACCGACGTCATCAACACTAAAGCCTAGTAGTTGCGGTTGTATAGCAGACGTCCACATGTCTAATGGCAGTCTTAGTCTTGTCCGTCACCAAGAAACGAACACCTTTCACAGACGTGACGAGCCAACGTCACCCGCACTAGAACCTAGTAGTTACGGTCATGGCAGGTGTCCACATGTCCAATGACGGTCATGTCAGTCACCAAGAAAGTTTACTCAACAATGACCTCCCCGTGTTAGTCCGGGGGGGAGTGCCAGGTATCGTATCAGAGTCCGGGTCTGAGCTACGACAGTGAGAGTGAGCTGGAGATTTTAGTACGTATTATCACGGAGGACCATAGTAAAAAGGACCTACGGTAACACAAAAGCCTATACAATTCCGTATTTTTGCTAACCATATTTGATCCTATTTACTATGGGTCCCCGTAATTGTATAGCTGTCGCTAGAAACTCGCGAAGCAGGACAGTTGTAACTACTGTTGTATATCTTCAACACTTTGTGTGCGTGTTCTGTGTACAGCGTAGTATATGCGTACGACGGTTCACGCAACTCGAAAGGTGTCTTTTAATTTTTTGTGCTTGCCGCCAAAACTCGAACTCGAATCCATCACGTAGGTAACAGCATTCGCTCGTAAAAACAGATGAGATAGAAAACCTTAAAAAGAAACAAAAATGTCACGTACATACATACACACATATAGTGAGTCCGAGAAAAAGTAGGCACCCCTCTACAGTTTAGTGATATCGCTCGGTGTTAGCAAAACGCGTCCGTCACGGCATTTTCTTTGTATTTTGTTCGCCCGAAATTTATCGTCCGTGTCACGCACCCTTGAACCCCCGCCATTTGACCTGCAGTAGTTGCCACCAAGAGGTACAAAAAACGCAGGACAATCACATCAACACACCTGCCTACACTGGCGTCATTCGGCATATTTGCCACCAAGAAGAGATGCGAAACAAGATGGGGACACATCATATGAGTATGGTGATACGCGCACGATATTGTATAGTGGCAGTGTTCGATTTGCAGCGCTGCTGCTAAGCTTTGCACCTTCTTCTACTGTGCTACTACTTCAGAGCTACAAATTTTTCTACAACATAATATGGTATGCCTATACGTATACGTTGTTCGTTGCCATTTCCCCTGTCTTTTTTTTGGGCAACAATACTCCTCGCGCTTGCCCGCAAAAGAATTGATTCAACATTATTTCGCAGTAGTTTGCTGGTTATACCATCTTGGGGGCCGAGAACGAGGCGGGACGATCCTTCTGTACGACACATACGATATGTTGCTGTCTCACTACTGGTGTATGACCGTACTGCAGTATACTACCCTACAACTTTGTATATTAATGGTGTAGTATGTGGGCACCTCTGCCTGCGGACAGGGTTTGATTCAGTCGCAGTGATGTTATCCATGCACGGACACGAAGAATATGTCACTGATCGGCACACACGCGTACCACACACACCCTGCCTATAGAGCAGACACTCTATGGTACACGTCACATATTATGCCATAACTTGTTCTCCTAAATGTTTTCCCTGAGTAAGTTATCATCTTGTTTGCCATACGATGGTAAAATAGCAGCGCGTACATAGTTCAATTCGATACAGTATCGGTGCCGATATATACTCATGGACTGCAACAAAACGTAGCTGCTTGTGCCCTACCTATGCCATCGCGTAGACACGCCACCGATACCGCATGGACTGTGCAGTGACTGGTCGCTGAGTGTTCGTCGCCTTTTATGCCCGTTACATGCTCGTCGGACGTTAAGCCGATACATTTTCATCGGCAGATACGTCGTTACACATTCTTCGGCCGATACGCCGTTATACGTTCGCCCGACGACAGCTTGCGCCGATAAATATATATCGGGCTATTCCGATACATATCTACAGCAGTAGTATTCGTCGGCCGATGGGCCACCGCATGTTCGCCTGGCATTGTTATACGCCGTTATGGATTCCTCGGACGTTACCCCGTTCCATATTCATTGGTCGGTCGCTGCACCGTCACATTATCGTCGGCCGTTACACCGCTACATACCCGTGGGCCGTTAGTATACGTGCCGTTACGTACCCGTTAGACGTGAAGCCGTTACACATTCGTCGGGCGTTGACGTACGCCGGACAATACGCCGTTATCCATTCCCCAGCCGATACGCCGTTACACAGTCGTCCGCCGTTTCGCCGTTTAGCGCTTCCGGGCGGTATGGCACGCCGTTAAATATTCATCGTCGACCGCTACACCGCCATGTGTTCGCCCGACGTTGTTTTTTTCTCTTAGGTTTTTAATGGAGGCCATTATCCCATAACTCATTCGTCGGACGTTTCGACGTCACGTACGTAGTCGTCGGACGATGTACACGCTGCTACACCTTGGTCGGCTGTTTCGCCGTCAAATATTCGTCGGGTGCTATTGTATACGCCCTTGCGTGGTCGTCGGCCAATATTCCGATACGCATGGCGTCACGTATTCGGCGGGTGTTTTAGTACGTGCGTCGTTGCGTACGAATTCGTCGGCTGTTAATTCGCTTACACATTCGGCGAACGTTACTCTGCCGTTACGCATTCGTTGGTCCTTCACTTCGCTATTAGGTTTTCATCGGGCGTTACACCGTCCTATTGCATTTGTCGGACGTTACGCCGTCCTACTGCATTCGTCAGTCGTTATGCCAGCTAGGGGAGTACGACAAAAACGAACGAACCCACACCTTTTTTTCGCGGGGGGGGGGGGGGCAAAAGTTGGAAAAATATTGTCGCTTCACCGATTCGCACAGAAATCCCAACGCTCCGGTTTGTTTTTCTTTTTCGGCCTTTCTAGGAAGTAGCTCCATTCTCTTTTTGTCACGGCGTCATGGTGTCATGGTCACTATTACGTTACATTTTCGTCGGGCATTAGTGCACGTCGTTGCATATTCGTCGGTTGTCGTAATACGCATTCGTCGGCGGTTACGTACGCCGTTACATTCTCGTCGGACGCTATTAGCTATTAATACTATACGCCGGAACGATGTCGTCGGCCTTTAATCCGTTACATATTCGACGGCCGTTACGCCAGTTGCATAGTTGACGGCCGTTATGCCGCTGCAACAATCGTCGGCCGTTAGTTTATGCCGTTACATATCCGTCAGACGTTACGCCGTTACGCATTTTTTACTATGTCGCATGTCCGGCGCAAGTTTCAGCGCTACGCATTCGTCGGCCGTCAGTGTACGCCGTTATATTGTCACATCTTCATCGCGTGTTATACAGTTATACAAAAAATCTTCAGCTGTGAGATCGAGTATTTCGTGGGTATTGAACGCCGTTACGAGCTGGTTCAACGTCAAGCTGAATCCAGTAAATAATTTAAGCGTCGGGAGTCGGGAGTCCGTGCCGTTTTTCAGAGACGTATCTTGAAAATTTTCACACGTATGATGTGAGGCCCTGCCGGCCGACCCGTTAACGAAAGGTGTTGTTTTGTTTGGATACTTCTTTTTTTTTTCCGAAGATGCTTTGTTTCTTCCGATATTTGGGTTTCAGGCAACCCCAAATTTCTGGTGAAAAACTAAAACTCAGACACACACCCTTCAATAACGGGTCGGAGGGCACATAACACGTGGTGCAAAAATTCAAGACATGTAGCTCTAAAAAAAAAAACGGCGTGAAAATTGGACACAAGTTTGGCGGTAATCATTTTTTTGTATTGGTCCTACGCAGTCAGTTCTTCCAAAACTCGCGTGAAACTTTTTATGGACATGCCTTGGAGTACCTCGAACCGGCTCGTTCAGAAACGCCTGACTACTAAAGTTTTGTCGACGGCCTGGGTTGGTCGGGACACAATTTCGTCGCTAGTGCCATCCCCAGGCCCTCAGAAGACAGATAGGGGTTGTGTAACCCTCTTCCGCATGATGCCAAATATGCTGACAATCAAGTGACTATTTGATGCGGCGTTCATGGCTGATGCATTTTGGGGCATCTAGCTTGAACCAGCCTACTAAAAATCGTCGACCGCTCCGCCGCTACGTGTTCGTCGGGCGCTCTTCTGCGTCCTCTCGTGTTATTTGGTCACCATTCCCGATATCTATTCGTCGGCCGTCCAGCCATCACATTTTGGGGTGGCGTTATTACACGTCGTCACACGTTCGCCGTTCGCTATATGCCGCTACACATTCCTCGGCCGTTACGCCGTCACATACTCGCCGGCCACTATCAATAGTGTACATACCGTACGCCTTTACGTGATCGTCGGCCGTTAATCCTGTACACGTTTGTCGGCCGTGACGTAGTCGTCAGCCGTTACGCCCGTTACACACGACCCGACCTTTAAATGTGTGCCGTTACGTATACGGTAGGCCATATCGCCGTGATATCTTCATAGGATGTTATTGAACGCCGTTATGCATCCGTCGGCCATTGAGCCGTCACCCGTTCGACGAAGCTGGTTAAACCTTTACATATTTTTTTGTTGTTGTTTCATCCGCCACGTGTTTGTCGGCGGAGGGTACTACACTTAGTACGCCCTTGCGTATTAGCTGCATGTTCGTCGGCCGGGACGTCGTCGTCACATATTAGTCGGACGTTAGCTAGCTTACGCCGTTACAATATTTGTCGGCCGTTTTACTGCTATATACTTGTCGGCGACTGTACGTATACGTACGCCGTTTATTCTAAAGTACCTGGTACTGCCAAACGCACCCGACTCTAACTCCGAGTGATTTTTGCGCCCAAAACTTGGGATGATGCAGCTGGAGCAGCAAAGGGGATTACAACCCTTTGATTGTATATGTACCGCTATATAAATATCCTACACTAAACCCAAGTATTTTTTACCCAAAAAACCATGGGTGCAGTTTTAAGAGCGTCAAGGTTACCTGATTCGGATTCCCATACGTAGATTCTTTTTGCAGAGGATGATGTCCGACAGACCCGCCTGGGGAGGGCAGGGCTGGAGCAGAGAGTCAAGGGGTCCCGACACCGAGCTGCTGGGAATTCGAGCCAGGTAGCTACCCCGTAACTTCTTCACATCGGCGCACGGGCATAAAAACAAATGCGGCTGAAATCACTCCAATCTAATTCATCTGGAGACCGCGCGGTGATATATACGGGAAAGGAGCAGAGTGCAACTTGCTTTGCCCCATCGGACCCTTTGGGCCTCCTCGATCTGTCGACTCCCCCAACCCTCCGACCCCAGGTCCTCCCCCCCCAACCTCCGTAATCTTCCCCCCAATTCTATCATCTCCCCCACCCCCACCATCGCCTCCATCACCACCACCCGCCGACCCCCCCTTCCTCCCCCGCAGTCCCCCCCCCAGTCATCGCCTCCCCTCGTCCTGCTGTCTCCCCCCCTCCACCATCACCTGGCATATATATGACATATATTTATGGATTGGGTTGGCGTCGGTTGACGACGACGCTGTAAAACACACTTCTCACTGCGTGAGCTGGACAACCAGAGTACCGTTTTTTCTGGCTGTCACCACGGCTGGTGGTCGAGTTGATATTTTTGTGCGGGGAGAACCTGAACTGCACACAAGGAGGATGATCATATCACGCGCTGTGTATATGGTAAGGCACCCACGAGGCAGTTACATAGCAACCCCATTACTGTCTCTGGAAGTGGCCACACCAGAAAACAAACCGATTCATAGACGTTGCCATCCATATGCAAGAAAATCCGCCCCAAAAGCGGTCCTCAGTAGGGCGTAGCTCACCCTTCATGCGACTCGCCCAACACCTCACGGCGCTTCGCGCTTGGTGCAAGCAATGTCGGCCTGGTCGGTGAAAACCCGACGTGCTCCGTCCCGGCACTGTACGGGTCCGAGGGTCTATGGTCATACGACTACGGCCATGCATGATAATGAGTTCACCCCCACCCGCCCCCCATCATCACCATCACTTCCACCACCTCCCCTACTACTGCCACAGCCATAAACACCAACATCACCCCCGTACACTACTACTAGTACCACCACCACCACCACTACTACTACCACCACTACTACTGTTGTAACATAGCGTCGTAAGTTAATTCGTATATAGTTTGGGATCAGTGAGGCCTCTTTCTGCGATCAGCCGGAGACTCTCACCCGGGGTTACTACCCCCGCGTTGATTCTCTGGCAGTCAACGCGGCACGTAGTCGCAGAGAGTAGCTACCCCGGTAAAGTACACACTAAAACAACTGATGTCGCTGTCGACGGTACACCTCGCTACCAACGACGGGCGGGCGGGATGGTCTGTTTTCCCTAGCCTCTTTCTACTTTGTCGTGCTGTTGTCGAGCTGCGGTGTCGACCACGGAGTGGGCTTTAACCACTGCCTCCCAGTACAACAAGAGGTTTTTTCCGAAGAGGGGTTCGCCCTGCTGGCGTCCCCTCTCTTCTTCCTTCGAGATTACTGTCGTAACATAGCGTCGTAGGTTAATTCGTATATAGTTTGGGAATAATGAGGCCTCTCTGCTGCGGCATGAGATCACACCCATACTTGTTTCCCTTTTCTTATCTCAGTGTCGCCGCTCGATCATCTCTTATCCTTTCTCGTGCGGGTACCTTTCCTTTATCATCATTCCCAAACTTCTAGCCTAGTCTTTCCCTGGGTTCTGCGACCGCCGGCTGTCCCGTGGGAATGCCGCGTATGATTTCCCGAACCCCTCCGACAGTGGTAAAGCGTCTGCCTGGATGAAGGCCGTGTCTCGCGAACGTTTCGCTCCGTTCGACGCCGACGCGGATGCTGTCATCCCTACGTATCCGCTGGCTACGGCCGCGGACCTCCATCCAACGTATTCCATGAGGACGTCCAGGCCGTGCCATCCATGTGGTGACTCGCCGCCCCCCCTACCCGAAAAGAGTGCAGGGAGTACCGCTTGTGCTCCATACCCGCCGCTCTCAAGTGGACCTGGAGGTTCGAGGTCATCTGCGCCGGTGTTAGCGCCATCTTCCCCTTGTCTCCGCTCTCGAGGACGCTCGGGAAAAGGAACCCCGAGTCCTCCGCGAGTGCCCACTGCATGGACTCCGCCGCCTGCCAGTATTCGATCATGGCCGCCACGGCACAGATTTCACGGCATTCCACGTTCCTTCGCACCACTACCGCTTGGGACGACTCCCTCAGCGTTTTACCGAATAAGAAATTGAAAATGAACCCCTCGCCTCTAGGCATCTGCAACACCTGGGACGCCAGTGCTACTGACAATTCGAAGCCACGCTTCATCGTGTGGAAAGCGACGCAGAAAATCGCCACGTCCCGTACCATCGCGAATCGTTCTGCCGCCGTTGGCAGGGCAGGCACGCGACGGCGCATGTCGCCGACCAGCTTTTGCAGCTGACTCGCCACCAATGGGGGTGCTTGCTTCACCGACACCCCCCCCTCGCCGCTGTTCTTCTTGCGCGTTAGCCAAGTATCCCCGTACTAGCGGGCTCGCTACGGGGTTCCCTCGTTGCTCGACGGGGTCCCAGTCGCTGTGCTTGCCCAGCTGCTCTATCATGGCCCATTTCAGCTTCGAGACTTTCCCTTTATCTAGGGACGCTGCCGCGTACCGCTTCCTACACCTTCCATTGCTCATGCACTGAGAGCTGTCGTCCAGCCCCACCCCCAGGCATGTCCCGTCGTGCACCCACTTAGTGCCATTCCCGTGTGAATCCAACCAACATAACCACTCGAAGACGTCTACGTCGGTTGCTGTCTGCCACCCCCTCCCGTTATTCGTCCTCGTACGTAGGAACGCATCGAATTCGTCGGCTACTCGACATTTCCGCTGCTGGCCGGCCTTCCCCGCCAACGCCGCCAGCACTTCCCTTATCCGATTCTCGAGTTTTTCATCTTCAATTTCGACTGGCGCCTCGTAGGTTCGAGGTACCGGGGGGCCTCGGTACGCGGGGTGTTTGCATGACTGACATTACGTGTACGATCCTAAATTAATTCCCTGACACTGCGGGCAGACTACTACTACTACTACTACTACTACTACTACAACCACTACTACTGCTACTACTACTACTACTACTACTACTACTACTACTACTACTACTACTACTACTACTGCCACCAGCACTGCTGTCAGCGCTACTGCGTTATGTTGTTATTATTAAGAGGAGCCAGTCCGAGATCTCACGGCTGAGGGTGGAACACGAGGAACCCGACGAACGCCTCGAAGGAGGTCAAATAAAAAGGTGACGAGACCACAATGGGGGGAAAAAATCGTGCATGGATAGACCGGACGCATCTCAGACGTATGTCAGGCTCCTCGACCTGGCCGGGATGCGAGCACCCCATCCTACAAACTCGCAGAGGTGACGCCTGGCGCAGTTTCCACCATATGTTACGTTAGGTCTTCATATTGGTACCCCAACGGTCCTTGCATGTCTGGAATGTGGTATCGTATCCTCTTTCCCCACTTAGGGCGTTATATTATAGGTTTCCTCTTCCCATGCGTGGCAGGCGATAGCGGCCCAGCCAGGGTAAGCCTTACAGCACACGCCGAATGTGCAGCATTTTCGATCGCTTGTAAACAACTGCAGTAAGAGTACACAACACCCAAGGAAATTTCACATGAAAACCCATGCCTCACATTAACCTAACCAACTCGATGGGTAGATTTAGCTGGCGACCACGTGTTCAAGTTTTGGTTCGCTTGGCCCTTCTTCTGCACAGCGCTTAGTCTGACCCCTGGGGACAGAACATACCTCCTCTCGCCCTGACCAACCCCGGTCTCTACCTTTGAGTTTTGTGTTGCGCGTTAGATACATTTGAAGCAACTCCCCAACGATCATCGGTATGCGTCAACACTCCCTTCCCCTCCCCCCGCGCGCGCGTTTTTTTTCCCTCGTGGACACCGCAAGAAAACTTCGTTCGTGCCGGAACGCCGAAACGAACAGTCAGTCGTAGTCTTAAAATTGTCAGAGGTGCGGGTTCTTCCTCCCCCACTCTGTACATCCCAATGTTCTGCCCCCCCCCCCCCGCTCCTTCTCCTCCCTCCTTCTCCCCCGCCACTCTCCTTCCCCCCCCCGCTCTCCCCTCCCCCCCCCAACTACTGCAAAAAAAAGTTGCTTGCTGCAAAATGAACCAAAGCAGGTGTCCTCTCACGACGAGGCCATCGCATCCATGAGAGAGAGACTATGCACAAGGAGAGCCTGCGGGCCGAACACGCCTCCAAAATGCTGACCAAGCACGTCAAAAGAGCGGCGGTGTGGCGGTCGACGCTGCTGCCGCTGCCAATGCTGCTGGTGGTGCCTCTTCGAGAGCTTCAAAATCTGCTGCTGCTGCCACCGCCGGAATGTAGAAGTAGGAGTTCCACTCGCGGAGGCGGTGGCGGTGGTGGTGGTTGAGTCGCACGACGAGGAACCATCCTAGCGCGCTGAAAGGGGCTGCTGTTGCTGCTGCTGCTGCCACCGCCGGAAGAAGTAGGACTTCCTCTTGCGGAGATGGTGGTTATTGTGGTGAGGGTGGCGGCGGTGGTGGTTGTAGCCCCGGCCCGGCGTTACCCCCGCGGGAGGGAGCGGGAGTTACATTCACAGAGGCAGTGGTTGTAGTGCCGCGCCATGAGGCAGTGCCCTGGCGCGGCGCTGAAGAGCAGAAGAGCCAAACGCCTCCGTTTTACACATGTTACTTTTTTTTGTTTTTGCTACCGAGCTACTCTTCTTCTGCTGAACTGCCCCTCTGAAAGACCTTTCAGGATCCCTATCCCCAGGGTGCTACGTAGGGGTATATAGGAACGCATACATATCTAATAATAGAACGTATCAGGTCGCGTGGTACTTGGAAGGCCTGTTGTATCCTACCAGGTGTATCTCGGTGATGACATTGTTGTTATTATTAATAACACCTGTGATTGGATTGCACCGTACTGGTACCAATGGTTACTGCTGCTACAATATTGTTGTTGTTGAAGATTGTAGAACGACAGAGCCACCGCCAGCCGTTGACGCGCGCGATATCTATCAGTATTACTGAACAACAAATATCGTATCCAGTCTTAGTTGAGTATCAACCACTCAGTCGGTCGAGTTCACAACTGACGCAAAATAAATGTACTTGGAATGAGACTGGGATCAATTCGCAGCAGCACGAAAAGGGTTTTTACTGCTGTAAACGCACACCCGGTACCCTGGTATGATATAAGTCCCTGCATCCCAAAAACCAGCGGGCTTTCCGCGAGACCTTGCAGGCAAACCCCATATCCACACAGCAGACGGTCGCAGATACACATACTTGACTATCCCTCTCCCGCTACAGCGTCGTCTGGGTCACCAGTGGCGTCGAAGTCAGATCGCGACGACTTTGTGTAAAGAGGTGCTCAGCTAGCAGTCGTACTATCTGTGTAAGTAAGAGGAAGAAGAAAGAAGAGCAAGAGCTACGAGGTCTTTCGTGAGAGGGAGTCATGGCACGGTATGTATGAGAGGGCGGGTGCCTTGGGACCCGAACGTAGAGGTGGTCGACGGGACTCCTCAATTGACCAACTGCTGCTGTTGCTGCTGCAGTTGTGCTACTACTGATGATGTACCCAATATCTGGTACTGGTATCTACTAACTCGTACCTGGTATTTTATAAATTTTGGTACGAGTATTTTATAAATTTTGAAATACGTCAGCTGTGAGTTCGACTGATTAAATAGTTGATACTCAACTTTGCAACATGCGTAATACGCCTCGTCTATATTTGTATCTGGCACCTGCCGGCGTAAAATGTGATTGGTACCTGGTACTACTTAAGACCAGAAAAATAATACCCGTTCGCTCTATTATATCAAAATCGAACGTATATTATATTTCCGCCCAGAGTGATAAGTATCTGTTCAGCCTCGGCTTCATTCTTCACTACCAGTTAGTATCACAGTTACACATTCATCACAACGAAACCGTCAATTTTTTGTTTCCGTTCGTCGAAACAGCACAACGTTTTGCGGGAAAAACCGAAACCTCACAGACTTACGAGCATCATCACCCCGAATAAACCCACAACCCAAAACACCAGAAGAACAAACAGCGCGCCCAGCACACAGCAGTTCACCCAAGCACCCACAGCTTACAGCAGTCGCAGAAAGGAGGGAAGAAGAACCGTACGAAGACGTCAAAGAAGAACGACCATTACGACTACTACTGCTGTACGCTTAGAGAGGATGGAGAGCGACGCCGGCCGTACCGCGATGATGGTGGTAAACTATGAATACTGGAGGCACGAGGTTGACCTCACACTTCGCAATGGCAAACCTATCGCTCAAGGGGACTACAGGGCTTGCCTCGATTGCGGTAAGACACAGACACGTAGAAAAGCACATCGCCGCGGCGCAGACCCGCGAACGAACTGATCGAATGTTTGACAGTAAAGAATATAACAGACGCACGACACCTTACACGTGACGGGGCGCGAAGCGGCCGACGGAGTTGGCCGCGTCAGTCAGTCTCTAGGCGATGGATGAGTTGAGCCGTGTTCTTCTCAGAGATGTGCTCTCTTGTGTGCTTTTGATAGAGCAAACCGTGTGTGTTTCTCATGGTCCGCCTGAGTGTGTCATTCGTTAGCCGAGCGCTCGCGCGATTCGACGAAAAAGGGATTGGGCTTTGTAAAGTAGAAACCGGTGTATGACATGTATGCGCGATCCATTCCAAGCCTTCGAAGGTCCGCGGTGTTTGTTCGCGCCATACGTAGTCTTCGCCGATTGTCTCTCGGCTTGGTGCTCCTTCATCCTGTTCCCTCGCATCTGGTCGTTCGTGGTCGCGCTCTTCCATGTTAAAATCAGTATGATTCACTTCCAAAAGCATCAGCGTTCACGACGTGCAGCACCTTGTACAGCTGGTTTGACGACGTTTTGGTTGTACCGATATTCTCGCGGTTCGAAAGGTTTTGACTCGTACTTTTCGGCATCACAACAAGCAGGAACAGATGTCCATTGTATGCGCGTCCGATTCTACCGCGTTCAGCGGTCCGTGGCTATCCACGCGAACTATTAAAAGGGCCGTCGTTCTGTTATCGACCTTTACATATATAAGAAAATCAATTTTCGCTCGTATATCATGCCTATGCAAAATGCATGAAAAAATTCTGGTATACTACTGTTTGTAGATCTGCTTGCGGCTCGCAAGGCGTTGCCTCTGTAAGCTAGGAACGGACGCCTTCGGAAGCCCGTACCGGTAGTTGTTTGCGCTAAGCAGCTCGTTTTCTTTTGTAGCCAGGTATCGATCCCCCCTCGTGATAATGCTCCCGCCCTTCCGCTGCGCGTCGCACAGTTGATTGCGCTTGTCTGACATGAAATCAGCACGTACGATTCGCAAAAAAAAAAACGCTACTTACGTGTAAACTCGCACCAGCCAGCAATCTATGCACAGAAGCAGCAGCAGCAGCAGCATGTAAAACGCTGTGCGCAATACGAATATATAAGGCCTGGCTGTGCGCATGTGTGGAAACTTTATCATCGCAAGCAACCCTCGCTGGTACCCGCACCCGCCTCACGCTTGTATTTGTTTCCACAGCACGTACACACGTTGCAGGTGAGGTGCTAGACTACCGGAGTCTGCCCAGAACATGTGCATGCTGTGGTGCGTCGGTGTGCGCCATGCACTCCGGCCATGCCGAGGTGAGCAAAAACACAAGACGAAAGGCTTGGAAAACAGAATACACTGAAGACAAAACGTGTCCCTCTCATTGCGCGTTGAGCTCTTGGCGCGGAATGGGACGTATGTCCGAAATCGCCTCTATAACATCACCCCTGGCATTGCTCCTATTAATAGTATATATGCAGGGGAGTCACCGACGTATGTACTGTAGTATGCGGTGTGTACAGTAGTATACTGTAGTATGTACTGTAGTAGTATGTCCTTCACGAGGAGCGCACAGTAGGACACGCGCGTTCGATGTACGTATCACTTACTCTTACTGTAGTACCTCGTACCTGGTAGCTTTCATCGACTACTACGAACCAATCGGTCGAACTATTAATAGCAGCTTACGTATATTTATTCCTTTGCTGCACCAGGTGCCGGTACGTACTTGTAGGTTTCTTTTTTTAACCTAAACGTCCGTCTGATCTTCGGAACATTGTTTGTTAAACGAGGAACACCACGAGTGAGCTCCGTGCGAGTACGTATGCATACGATCGCAAGTAAGTGTGTTCTACTCGTAATGCATCTCAGCACCTTACGAGTCCCCCTCCCCCGCTAACTACTGTAGTCGTACAGCCAAAGGTGAAGGTACTACCTACTGATCTACAGTATAGGGGTAAAATATCGATCGATTAACACTTTCCCCGTCTCTGAGCGGCGGGATCTTTGGGACGAAACGGTACCGGTACCGTGTGCGGCCGTACGTTGACCTACCCAGCAGAGTTCTCCATGTTGTAGATATCTTAGTTTCTGGGAATATTCTCTGTAAAAAGCGGGAAAACGAAGCAGGCCCCTGTTTGGCTCTCCTGATCCCACCCGGACCTGATCCCACCCGTATGTGATCCCATTTGGCCCCCTGCTCCCACCCACAAGGTGCAGAAATATAATTAGCCCTCCATAGAAGCCGCCGGAGGCCGTGAACGCGAACCGAAAACGGATAGAAATCGTCGAACGGTCAAAAACCGTCGGACACATAAAAAAGTAAACCGTCGCAACCCAGGAATTGAACCCAGCGTCGAAATCATGGTGTTGGGTACCATAGACCGCGGAGGTACATCACCCTCCACCCCCCCCCCACCGAGTAGGTTTCGCAATCTGGGAGAAGGGATCTTTAGGGGTGTTTTTGACTTGAAAATTGCGTAGCGCGGTCTGCACTTCGCAATTGTCGTCTGCAGTTGAGAAATTTCCTGGTTCGATGCAAACGCGGCGCAGCCGCGTTTATGGCCAGTTTTGGCCCGTTTTGGCTGCGGGTTGGGGTCAGGGTTAGGGTTAGGGTTAGGGTTAGGGTTAGAGTCAGGGGTTGGGTTGGGTCTTCGCCCGTACCTTGATCCCAACAGGAACCCAAATACCTGAACAGCCTACCAACCTAAAGATCCCTTCTCCCAGATTGCTAGGGGACCTCCCCCCACCACCTCCACGTTACTTTTAGGCTATTTATAGTCGCAGCATGTATACGTTCAAGCATATGCAGAGCGAAGTAATCTTCCTGGAAAATTATCTCGTTCTACACAACTGTGAACTCGGCTCCTCGACCTACCCGCTTCGTTTCCATACCCGAGGAACCAGGGAGAATATGTTTTTTAGGGACGCACGTGCAACCATTTCTATAAATGAAAAAGAAAGTTCGAAATGAGGTTCGAACTCGTGTCCTCAACGACGCCAAATATGATGGGCATACCGAGGTGTTCCACGTTAGAGGTTCACCCTATTTTTTCAGAGGCTCCCATGTCCCCCCGATGTATACGGCGGAATTGAACGGGGACAAACACATGAATACGACTGACTGATGCTTGGGATGCGTGGTGCGCCCAGCTTGAGTACTTTGTCCCCACGAACGAGCTGTGGTACATAAGGGGACAACTCGTGCACCGGGTGGTGCGCCGCTCGACCTTGCCATGAACCGCGGGACAAAAAGAAGATGTGTTGTTGTGAATTATCAATAAAAGTTGTCCATGCCGGAGTAAATTGAGTAAGATAACCAACTAAGAAAAAGTAAGTCAGTTGAGTGCGAGGTAGGGCGCCTCGCATCGCCTTCTCGGACCCTCAGATGTCGTTCACAAATAAAACTAATCCCATCTGGAGGGACACGACGATCTCCGAAATTTCCTCACATGAATTGCGGCTACACGAATCACACTAGTCAGCCAATCAAACTGCATCAAATATTTTGCGCGACCATGAGCAACTGCTATGTTCTACAGCACTGTACCTTCTTCAACTGCCGCTCGACAGGGACGCCGTGGGGATTCAGTTTTGTTTTCCCCCCAAACGTGACACCTCCCTCTATCGTAGAACGCCTCCACCAACTGAGATATAGGAGTCAAACACAGATCGATCGATTACCCAGCCCAGAGTCATCCTTATAGCAACATAGTCCTAGATGGGGATCACGCGGCGATATACGGATCGTGAAGGCTCCTTCTTGGAAGAGTAAAATGTCCCCCCTCATAGTATACCATCAGCTATATAGGTATGCGACGTTTCGCGGATTCTGAAAAACATTACGGGCCGAAATTTCCAGGCGGTTCCTCCGCAAAATACCGTCTAAAACTTACCATATACACCTGGTATACGCGATACACACATAAAAGACGCAATGCATCGCCAAGCGAAGTAAAAAAGGGTTCACAGTTCGTGCCGAAAAATAGGTGACGCCGGGGGGGCTCGAACCCACCTTTTCATATTATTTTTTTTACTTTAATTTAGATGAACACAATAAAATTCTCCACCCTGTTAGAGGTCAAAACTTTCTGGGAATATTCCCCGGAAGGAAACGCGGGAAAAAACCAAAGATGCCCCGCTTGGCGCACGCTGCTCCTGCATGGCACCCTGATCTCGCGCAATTGTACACATGCGATGGGTTGGCTTCAGTAATTTGTTGTTGTTGTACATCTTTCTATTTTGCGTCTTGTCATGGAGGGATACATTTCTCCCCTCGACCAGACACGCCTATCATATCTATCATATCTGTCGCATCCTCCAGTGTATCTCTCGCCCTGCTATGATACCAGTCGGGTTACTGCCTATGCTATTACCTACCTGGTATACTACCGCCTCTATACGTACAGAGCAGTGATTATCTCGGACAACCAAGCCTCCCCATGACGCTTAGTACCACATCACCATTCGACTTCTCTGATCTACGTGCCCCCCACCAGGTATTAAAAACGCCACACCCTGAAAAAAAAAAAAAAACGGAACCCCGGCGACTTGTAGCTCTACCCCTCCCACCCTTCGAAAATGAAAGTGGCGGGGGCAAGCGGGGGCTGGTGGGAAAAACAGGCACAAACTTATCTGGCTTGGTTCACCAACCCAGCCAACGATGACACATTACTATGTCCGCTCACAATCTCAGCAATAACCCCGGAATCGCTGTCATTCGGCGTGGATTTCCTGGTCTACACGCACGTACGTCCTCCCGACTTAGACTGGCTGAACTCGTTTCTATAGAGTCCCACTCTGGCCCAGAGCCCCGATGCAGACATACCCAAGTATCTTCGCCAATTTACCACGTTTGTCTTTTCGCGGGGGCGAAGAACAAACCGATATTTTTTTCCGGCAGTATTCATAGTCTGATTTTGGTCGGTTATAACACCTTCGTACGAGCGTGTACAACTACACATAGGTTATGCCTCGTACAGTGTGTCGCTCTACGTATCAATTTTTCGTCTCATCGAGAAGTATAGGGAGAGGTTTGAGACCCGCCGGGGACACCTCTCTTTTCTTTTCTTTTTCTCTCCACTAAAACACCTTTTTTCGTTCTCTGATTGACGATAACAATATGATATGTATGATGTGTCATTTCATTTTTTTACCACCCAACTATGCGTCCGAAATTACCGGGGACACCAAACCTTCCACGTATTTCCGCTGCTGGTGCTTTCGCTGCGGCAGCAGTAAGCCGAAGATATTTTTTAGGTAGAAAGGTGCTTGAACAACAAAAATGTGTGAGTGAACGTGGTACACAAGGCTTGCTGATGAAAACTATTACGGGGGACCATAGTAAATAGGACCGAATGTTGTTAGCAAAAATCGGCAAATATATAGGTTTTTACGTATACCATAGATCCTATTAACTATGGACCCCCCGTAACAGATACAGTAGATTCTTACTATTTTTTACTACACGTGGTTGAAGGTTAATGATCTTGCAGGGACATTTCTTCCCCGGCCGAAATTTACGCCGATTGTTCGAGTCAGACCTGAAGGGTTTCGCACGTATGTTCGGTGAGCCCTTGCCAAAAATTGGCGGAACGAATTTTTGTTTTTTTTCACATTTTGTTTCGTCATTTTGGGATGATTTTTTCCGTGGAATTTAGGCCTCCTTGAACCCAACAGTTTAATGGCGAAAGAAAAAGAAAACGAAAGTGAAACGTCGTTCCTTCAAAGTTCGGCAAGATCATAGAAACCATGTGCGCTAAACTTCAGGGTTTGTCTCGTAAATATGGCGTGATAAAATTGCCCCTTTGTGCGAAAAAAGCAGCACCCTGGCCGCAAATATAATGAACGTTATCAAAATAATATCAATACCAATCGGTCCTCATATTTCCGCCGAGAGCGGTATACTTTAAGTCGTTGCGTCGTCGCCTTGCAATTACTTGATTTTAGCGCAGGATGGCTTTTCAGTGTTTCATACATACGTCGTTTGATTGATTAGGTCCTAAACAGTCAGTTCCTCGAGTTACTGCGCCAAACGTTTGACGGGACGTTTGTTTGACGGACATGCCTTGGGAGCCTGGTCGTCTAGAAACAAAAAACTGAACGAAAATATTTTTTCTTCCTACGGAAACGCCTGACTCTTATTGACCACTTTTGAAGGCCTGTGATTGGTCGGGACACATTTTCGTCGCTGTATATATATAGCGCCAGCCCTACGCGTAGGTCCTTAACAAAAAAAAAAAAAAAAAACGTTTTGTCCCCGTATTTTTTGTTGAGGGTGAGCATGATACCACTTTGTCCCGATATATAAGGACCATTTGTATACTAATATTCAATCAAAAAGATCTTCTATTCAAAGGACAGAGTGATACTAAAGGTGCGACCGTCGAGTATATATTGCAAGCGGCATTCGAGGCGGAGAAAAGGTTGAACCAGCTTGCACCGGAGCAAAACAATCTTGTTCTCGTCGAAAACAAACCTCTTTTCGATCACCCAATGATGACGTCCAATAAAACAAATTGTACCACCCCTGCGCCAGCTTCGCTTGACTCGATCCGCCCAACCTCGCACGAAACAAAATTGAAGCATGCACGATACCTGCCTCTGCCCCCTCCCCCCCCCCAACCCCCGAAAATAAATGCAGATGCATGCGGCAAAGGGTCAGGCCGGCGGAGGCAGGTACACTTTCTGTACCTACTGCTTGAGCAAATTGAGGCTGTCCGAGCAAACGAATATCACGGATCTAAACACGCATGCCAATGCGACCATCCCCCCGACGGCGAACCGTTTCGCTGCCGTACCATCGAAGACCCCGAACTCCATCCCAGCCAGGGCAAAGGGCGGCGGCATCTCCCCGCTGCCATCAACATCATCATCATCATCATCATCATCACCATCATCATCACAGCCATCCCCCAGTTCGACTCGACGCTCAGCATCCTACCTGGGACATCGCAAGAGTGACGAGTCTCGGTGGAGGGATTGCCCGTCTCTGCTGGGTTGCACGAGGCGGAACCGCCTTCCCCCTGGGCCTGGGCAGGCTTCGGCCACGGCGATAACCAGATGCGCAGAGGGGGAACTCCCTCTATCTGTGATGGGGGCTACACCGGTAGCGGTCGATATCCGGGTGGCGAGGTGCAGCCACGATCGCAGCGTCACCTTCAGACTCGATATCCGCGACACCGTCTCGACGGAATCGTTGAACAACCCGGTACTCAAGTCCATATTGAAGACGGAACGCGAAGGGGGCAGGAACAGTAGCAGCACCACCAGCACCACCAGCACCACCAATGATATCACCAGCAGCACCAGCAGTTGCAGCACCACCAGCACCGCCAGCAGTAGCACCAGCAGCACCAGTAGCATCACCAGCAGCACTAGCAGCACACCGTTGTGGGCTTCGGGGACCCCGATCTTCCCCGTGCCGCCGAAGAAAGACGGATGGGACGGCTGGTCAACGCCCCCGCCCGAGTCAGGGTCAACACGACAATCCTCTGCTGCAGGAAAAGCAAAAGGCGTGTCGACACTGTCGACGGGGGGTTGCGAAGGCGAAGGCAAAGGCAAAGGGGATCGAGCGCCGCGAATATCCAAGTCCGGGTTGTTCACGAGGAGCCTGCCGAAGATGGCCGGAGCTGTGGCCGTGATCGGAGTCGCGGCTACCGTGGGAGTTATGGTCTTGCGCCGTCAACGCTGAACCCCCCCACCGCCCCCGTCTCCTACCCTCCCTACCCTCCCACCCTCCCATCTCCCCTTCTGTCTGGTAGAAGGCTTATGGTTGACTTCTCGGGTGTATGCACTGCGTTTTTTAACGCTTGGAGCCTTCCACTCTCTCCCTCCGTCCCCCCCTCCCCTCCCTCCCATGTTGAGGATGTAGTATAACCCCCCCCCCTCTGTTTCTTCCCTCCATCTTCCGTTTCTCGGAGATAGATATTGAAGTTGCCAATTTTTGAGGTTGTTGTTGTGATGAATGTGATACATCATATTGTACACGGAGGGCGGGGAGGTGGCGGGGGGGGGTGGTGTCCCGTAGCAGTCGTTATGGTAGCAGGGGGGTGTGATGCCATGATTTTCACTACCACGTTTACGCCACTCGGGCGAGTGGCGCTGTACCTCACTCAAAATTGGACACAAAAAATATTTTGTTGTCACAGGGTAGCAAAAAACAATTCCATGGCGGTGCATCTCGCGAAAGCAAAATGCTTCGAACAGTGGACTTAAAAGCGACCCCCCTTGCCGCGGCACCAGTGTCATCCTCATCGAAAAATGGGGGTGGGCTGGGGTGGAGTAGGGTCGGTTGTGGTACCCCTCCTTCCTCTCTGCTCTCAGGTTAGGTTTCTGGTGCCATCGGATCAGGGTTGTTTTAACGGTGGGGGGTTTTGTCATGAGATTCATGGTTGCCGGTTTCTGTGTGTTTCTGTTGGTCTTTCGTGGTGATGTGTTCGTTTGTCGAAGTGTATTTAGGTTTGCGTGACTGCTGTTAATACGTTGATTACATTACCCGTGCTGTATATCGTCTTGGTTTCTTTTTTTTTTTTTTCCTTTGCTGTTTCCCTTGTGTCTTTTAGCCGTTCCGAAAAGGGACCATCCCATCGATATCGGTATGCTCTGAGTGGCTCATGCATGTGTGCAGTACAGCGTTTTTTCCTTTGATTATAGTCGAAATCAATGAACTTGTTTGCGATATGACAACAACTGCACATGGCGTATTTCAAGCCGATGTGGCAGCGACACCACTACTCTCACAGGCCGCAGCATCATTAATAATGACAAGACAGGAGGCACATCTAGCTTTCTTTGTAGTCTTTAGTCGTTGGTAGCATCGCTTCGCGCTTTAGCTTGTGGTGGTCCGGATTTTATGTGACGTGTTTGATCATGTTGCTGGTTGCGGACACCCACGCTACCCACTGTCAGATGGCACACGAAACAACAATACCATTATTAACAAAATTATATAGATATGTGCTTGTACTCCGCCTGTCTCGATGACCAATGGGCTACAATTTCTGGTCGCTAATCGTTCGTAGTCTTTCAGTCCAACACAAAATGTTATCATCCTGGGTCACAAGATAACGAGATACACCCCTGCCTCTGAGAGATCTAGTAAATGCTTACGCTCGGTAGCGACGTAGGGTAGCCATGACATCGACGCCACACGGGCTAAAATTTCTGGTTGCTGGTTTAGTGCGTTGCTCATCCCACGGTGCGGCGTGGGAATTGCACGTTCTAGGTCATCATTTTCTGACCTGCTGAGCTTTTCAAGCGAGTAACTAACTACCTACCGCTTGCTGTACGTAGCATGATGCTCTTACTACTAGTGCTACTTGGCAGAGCGCACACAAACAACTGGTGGTCGGTTTGCGCCAACATTGTTTCTCGAAGTCGGGTTTTCGGGTGATATACTGAGCTCCTCACGTTAGAACCTCAGGAAATAACCCAACACCCCTGCCACACCGTCGTCTTTTACGTAGTTCAGCGCAAACTCTCACCCTGACTCCCACGAAACTACTATATGCATAACCCCCCCCCCCCCCCCCCCTCCCTCGCTCCCGACCCCCTATCCGCCCTTCATGAATAGATATTCTGCTTACGCTACGTACCCAGTTATAGCTGGAAAAGTAGCCAGGACATCGATACCATATGTAGCCATGGACTTCAATGACTCGTTCATGATTGCTGACCTCTTTTTTGGTCTGCCAACTTATATTTACTCTCACTCGGGGTCCCATCGCACCGATACCCCCCGCCCCCCCTTTTCTCACCCCCCAACCCTCCACCAAGAAGAGATGATGTCCGCCGGGAAGTTTGGGAGGTACAAGGCAGAAGTAGAAGAAAGGATAGAAAGAAGGGAAAGGCTAGCGCTAAGAAACAAGGTGGAATCGGAAAAACACTTAGAGATATACGGAGGATTGAGGGAAGGAATAGGAATGAAAACGTATTTGCATGGCCCAATGGACTTCGCGAAAACGCTGAAACTGCGCTTTCGTGTAGGGGACCTGGACCTGCCAGAAAGAAGAAAGAGGTACACCAGTAGCCGGGAGGAGGAGGAAGTAGACGCACAGATGTGCCCGTGTGGCAAAGCAATAGAGAGTAGAACTCACATAGTAGGAGAATGTGAAATATACAAGGAGGAACGGGATGTGTTAGAAGAGGAGATGAGGAAAATAGACGAATGTGACATGGAGGAGTTTGATACAATGAATAGCAGCGAGAAAACGATCGCTATCCTGGGGGATAGATGGTGGCCACAGGAGGCCAAACAGGAAGGGGATAAGATTGGCAAAAAGTTTCTATGTGATCTATGGAAACGACTTAATGAGCGCCCAATTGTTGGAGGTGTCTCTATTAGGAGCAGGAACGGTGCTCCGTCTCGAAAGAGATGCGTGGTCAATGGCCAAATGACTAAGGCAAGCAACAAATGAGTACGCCCCCCCCCCCCCCCCCCCCGCCCCCCCCCAACCCTCCCCCGTCCATACTCCATACTCCGCACTTCTTATTTTAGTTACCGCGAATTTAATCCACCCCTCTCTCAAAGGTTTTCCACGTGCTACATACCGGGCTCATGCATGGAATATTAACTTTCAATCCAGCGTTTTCCGTGCTCCACTTCCATTGGCCGAGGGCTCCCGCCTCGCCCGCCCTCGACCAATAGGCCGGCGCTGCGCGGAGTGAGTTTTCCCTCGAGGGAACGCCGAGGTTCCACCGCACCCGGGGAGGAGAAAGTCCCATCCCCCGATCAGAAATTTATCCATACATGCACACGCCCGTCGAACGCGGGACGAAAACGGCGATCGCCCGGGTCGATATCGTCCTACACGGTGTGGAAACCCCAACCCGCTGACCGATTACTGATTGACTGGCGTTTGTAGAGCTAGCGCGACCCGGAGACGATCAGGTCCCATCTCGTGATCAGAAATCCTTTCATGGTCTATATCTATAACTTCGACCAAAGGAGGGCGAAAAGAGAGGTCTCCCATGTCGATACCACCCCTTACGGTGTGGAAACCCCAACCTCCCTGGTTGATGGCTGATTCGGTGCGACTCGTAGAGCCAGCGCCACCCGGGGAGGACAAGGTACCACCCAGGTATAATAAAATCTTTTATACATCTACAACTCCAACAAACCCGGGACGAAAACGATAGCCCCCCAAGGTTGACACGGTCCCACACGGTGCCGGGCGCGCGACGTGAGTTTCCCCTCGGGGGAACATCGAGGTCCTGTCGCTCCCGAGGAGGGTAAGGCCTCATCCCCGGACCAGAAATTATTTCTTGTATCTACAGCTCCAGCGAACCGGGGACAAAAACGGTGATCCCCCGGGTCGATATCGCCCCGCACGGTGTGCAAACCCCAACCCCGCTGCGTGGCATGAGTTTCCCCTCGGGGGAACGTCAAGGTCCTGCCGCACCCGGGGAGGATATGGTCTCATGCCCGGACCAGAAAAGCTTCCTTGTATTTACAGCTCCGGAGAACCAGGGACAAAAACGGTGATCCCCCGGGTATTTATCACCCCGCACGGTGTTTAAGTCCCAACCCCACTCTGGCTGATCGCAGATTGGCCGTGGTTCGTGAACCCAGCAGCGCCCGAGGAGGATAGGGTGTTATTCCTGGATTATAAATGTATCCATACATCTACAACTTCGACAAACCGAAGGCGGAAAAGGTCATCCTTCGGGTCGATACTGCCCCGCACCGTACGGAAACCCCAACCCCACTGACTGCTCGATGAATAGGTAGCTGCGGCTCTTGGAGCTAGCCCCGCCCGACGAAGATAAGGTACCACCCCCGGATCATAATCCCATCCACACATCTACAACTCCAACAGACCGAGAACGAAAACGATGGTACCTCCGGTCGGCACCGCCCCACACGGTGTGGAAATCCCAATCCTACTCTGACTGATCGTTGATTGAAATAATAGGTAATCAAGTATGACTTTCAAAAGAGCCTTTTCCGAGCCCCAATCTCATTTCCCGAGGGGGCACCCCCACCCGTCCTAGGCCAATGGTGGGGCACCGGGCGCGCGGCGAGTATTGAGTGTTGCACCTCGGGGAATCGTCGGAGTCCCGCCACACCCGGGGGTATCATCCACAGGTCAAAAATCCTTCCATACATCTACAACTCCGACAATCCAGGGACGGCAACGGTGACCCCCCGAGTCGATACTTGCTCGCATTGTGTGGAAACCCTCACCCCACTCTGACTGATGAATGCTTGGCTGGATTTCGTGGAGCCTGATCGCTGGTTGGTTGGCTGAGATTTTTGGAGTCAGCGCCACCCGGAGAAGATAAGGCCCCAGCCCAGATCATTAATACTCGCGTACCTCTACAACTCCGACAACCCAGGCACGAACACGGCGATCTCCTAGGTCGACACCGCCCCGCATGTAGTACAAACCCCAACCCCACTCTGTGTGATCGCTGATAATCTGGGGTTCGTGGAGCCTGATCAATGATTGGCTGAAATTCGTGCAGCCAGCATCGCTTGGGGAGGGTAAGGTGTCATGTACGGATCGTAAATACTTCCATACATGTACAAATCAACTAAACTGGGAACGAAAAAAAAAAAATGACCTCCCGGGTCAATACCGCCCCGCACGGTGTGGAAACTCCAATCCCACAGGCCGATCGCTGATTAGGTGAGGTTCGAAAAGTTTCGCCACACCCGGGGATGATAGGTTCCCATCCCCGGTTCATAAATACTTCCGGACGGCTACAACTCCGACGAACCGGGGACGCAAACATCGTTCACCGGGGTGCATAAAGCCCCGCACGGTGTGGAAACCCCAACCCCGATTGTCGATCCCTGATTGGCTGCAATTGGTGGAGCCTGATCGTTGTTTGGCTGGGATTCGCGGCGCCAGCATCACTTGAGGAGAATAACGTACCATCCCCGGATCACAAATCCGTGAATCCTTCCATGCATCCACAACCCCCAATAATCGGGGGAGAAAACGATTTTTCTTTGAGTCTATACCGCTCCGCACGGTGAGAAAAATCCACTGCAATCACTGATCGCTGATCGGCTACGACAACACCGATGTTCCGCCGCACCCGGGAAGGACAAGGTTCAACCCTCGGGTCATAAGTACTTCCATACGGCCACAACTCCGACCAACCGGCGACGAAAAAAACGTTTCCCCGGGTCGATACCGCTCCGCACAGTGTGGAGCCCCAACCCCGATGACCGATATTTGATTGGCTGGGGTTCGTGGAGCCTGGTCGTTGATTGGATGGGATTCATGGAGCCAGCGCCATGCCAGTAGGGTAAGGTCCCATCCTCGGATTAGAAATCCTCACGTAGATCCACAACTCTCCAACAAACGGGGGACGAAAACGATGATCCCTCGGGTTGCTACCTTCCGGAAAGGTTTAGAAACCCCAACACCCCGGACCGAGCGCTGATTGGCCCGAGTTCGTGCAGTTCCGCCGCACCCGGCGAGGAGCAGAAACCCTTCCATAGCTCTTGAGCCCAGGTGAACGGGGGACGAAAACGGCGATCTCCCGGGTCGATACCACCCTGCATGGTGTGAAAACCCAAACCCCTATGGCTGATCGTTGATTGACTGGGCCCGGGGAGAATAGGGTGCCATGCCTATTGTATTACCAGGTACATACGTACGTACAAAAAAAACACCAGGGACATACCTACCACTGCTGGACGTAGAAAAAAGCGGATACCCAAAAACAACACACAGGGAGGATAGGGTGCCGTCCTCGGATCATGATTCCTTTCATACCTTTACAACTCCGACAAACCGGGGACGAAAACGGTCAACCCCCAGGTCGATACTGCCCCGCACGGTGTGGGAATCCCAACCTCACTGGCCGGTTGCTGATTGGGGGAGGTAACATCGAGTTTCCGCCGCAACCGGAGAGAATGAGGTCCCATATCTAGATCATAACCCCTTCCCTACATCTGAAACTCCGACAGCCCAGGGATATAAACAGTCGTCCCCCGGCCCCCGGGTCGATACCACCTCGCACGGGGTGGATAACCGAACCACACTGGCTGATCGCTGTTCGCTGATTGGTTGGGGTAACATCAAGGTTCTCCCGCACCCAGGGACGAGTCGATACTGCCCCGCACGGTGTGTAAATCCCAACTCCACTGGCTGATCGCTGATTTGGCTGGGGTTGATGGAGCCAGCGCCATCCGAGGAGGATAAGGCAAAGTCCCCGAATCATTAATCCTTCCCCACATCTACAACCAACCGAAACACACCGGGGACAAAAGCGGTGTCGATACCGGCCCGCACTGTGTGGACACTCCAACTCCCGGGTACGAAATTTTCTGGATGAAGAAGCCGGCGGGCCACACCAATGGGAGCAAAGAACGTTGAGCTAGTTAATAAACCCCGATCAAAGATACCTACATTTAGTTATGAAGTAGTTGTACATTCCACATGGATCACAATCTACAACCTTCGCTTGGCGCAGCCCTAATAAGGACAAGTAACTCGAGCAAAGCGCGTCGATTTTTGTGCTTATACTGTACCCGTAATTCAGTACCGAGCAGGCATTGGTTTTTGGTCCAAGCGTTCCGATCCCGAATCCTATTGCCCGAGCCTCCTCCCCCCCCGCCTCCCCTTGGCCAATGGGGGGGCGCCGAGAGCGTGGCGGAAGTTGTGGTCTCCCGGGTTCCATACCGCCCCGCACGGTGTGGAGACCCCAGCCCCGCTGGCTGATCGTTGATTGGCCGAGGGAGCATTTAGGTGGGTGGGTGTGTGAGTATAACGCCGGCCCTGCTGGCGTAGCAGCGGTATACCGCTATATAAACAGGCTGGTTCAAGGCTATCACCCCAATTTTGGTCAGACACGAGGAATGCCGATCGCAATATCTACTGAGTGCCACGCATAACAGGTGGTATCCTACTGACCACCACCACAACCGCAGAAGAGAGTGATACACCCAATTTTTTTTGTTGACGAAGCGGCGAAAATGTGTCCCGGCCAGCAACCACGGGCTTTAAGAAAAGTTCAGAAAGAGTACGCGGGCGTTTCCGTAGTACGAAGAAAAGTCCATTTTTAATTTCTTTTTCTGAACGAACCGGTTCTCTTGTCGGCACCCCAAAAGGCGTGTCTGCTGCGAGTTTTGCGAACTTTCGAAGAACTGACTGAGCGTACGTAGGACCAATATCAAGTCACGTTTTAACGCAAAAAGTTGATCATATTCTGAAACTAAGTAAGTGACTACGAGGCATATATATATATATATATATATATCCCTTTTTTTGCGCCTTTACCGCACAAAAGTCCAAATGTTCACGCCGTTTCTTGGAGACAGATCCTGAAGCACAACAAAAAAACGTGAGCACTGGATCCAGAAGGAATTTGGCGCGATATAGGCTTGAACCACAGCTCGCATTGTTCTGGCGCTTTCGGCAATGTTCAGGTCGACCTTTTCCAGCACTCACAGCCAAGCCAGTGCTGCAGCAGCTGTTGATGTAGTCTCATCGTACTTGTGGAAAGACAAATACCCCGAAAAAAACAACCAAACGTGTCGCACTCTGGACGGAATGTAAGGACCGTTGGGGTACAAATGTGAAGACCAAACGGTCCTTTGTACTTTGTTTCTGGAAAGAGTGGCGGTATCTTTTTCTGCCGGTTGCCACAACAACAGCAGTTACGACTGGTAGTATTAATATTACGGGGGTCCATAGTTAACGGGACCAAATTTTGTTAGTAAAAATAGGCAAATATATAGGTTTTTATGTACACCATAGGTCCTGTTAACTATGGACCCCCGTAATAGTAGTAGTAGTAGTAGTAGTAGTAGTAGTAGGCAAAGCAAAGCAAGAATGTATTTTTTTTTTGCAGAAGTACAGAGACAGGTACGTAGGCACGAATATATTAAGCTACAGCAGCAGCAGCAGCAGATCACTAATAACAATAGTCGTCGGCCGATGTACAGACGTGAGTCAATGGCCAATTGCAACGTAAGCGCATTTCTACTACTTACTGTAGTTTCACTGTGATCGGATAGCTGGTGCCTGGTACGCAGTGCTATCATGTACTGCTCAATAAAGTTCGGCAGTTGTATACCAGGTACTATCAACGGCAGCAGTGTTTTTTTTCCACAAAAAGAAAACGAAAAAAAAATGAAACCGTCTATTTCGTCGAAAAGGTACAACGTTTATCGGTCAAAACGCCAAAACCGATAAAAGCCTTCGAGGCTACTACGTAGCGTCAATCCACGACACACCAGACCAAACACCCAGCACAAGCGCTCGCTGTCGTTGTGATACTTTCGAAGGAGAAGAGAACAAGCACCACAGCTGACAGGGATACCGTAGGTCACAGGAGAACCACCGACGAGGACTTTTTGAGGAGGATGAAGAGCGACGCTCGCTGCACCGCGTTGTTGATGGCCCATGATGATGACGATGAGTTTCGGCGCGAAGACCTTGACCAGGACAAAGACAACTCAACTGCATACAGCAGTGGAAGGAAGAAGCCTGCCTGCAGCACCTGTGGTGAGAGACAAAATAGACAATAAAAACCGCCTATCGCCGAGACTCACGAACGAACTGGCCTGATGCGTTACCGGTAAAAAAAGAGGATCGAAGGCACACGACACCTGACCATACCTGCGACAGGGCGCGAAGCCGGCCGAAGGGTTGGCCGCGTCTGTCCGTCTGTCTCGCAACTATCAACCCGGCCGCGAGAGACGAGTTAATCCGTGTTCTCCACACAGTTCTGTACCCATTTATCTCTATTTCACAGCCGTGCTTATCGCGCGATTATCGCTTGTTTCCGGTCCACCTTCTTCGCTGTTGCGACACGCTTGTTTGCGGTGCGAACGACGCCGACTCTCTTAGCAGGAGCGGATGTATGACGCGTATGCGCGGTTCGTTTATCATCCATCGGCGGTCCATGGTTGCTCGTGCCGGCTTCGTTTGATCCCCGTCGATTAATATCGCTCGGCTTGACGCTGCTTCTGCTGCTGCTGCTGCTGCTGCTCCTCCTCCTGTTGTCTCCCTATATTACACAGTTGTTGGCACCCTGATGGTGCTCCACTACTACTTTAATATCAGTAGGAATCACGATCATCCAAAACAGCTTTTCACGACGTGAAAACTAGCCCTATCTTACCTGTGCAGCAGCTGGTTTGACGGTTTTCGGGGGTTGTGCCGACAATGCTCGCGGCTCGAAAGCGTTCGATTTCTCGGAATCATAAGAAGCGGGAATCGATGGTGGCTGTTGCGGGGTCGATTTTGTGCCTTCGATGAGATCCGTGGTCAATATTCGATACGATTGTATACAGTACCAGGGTACACTTTAATGCCCGCGCCGTGATCTTTTTTTTGCTCGTTTTCACCACCCAAATCACCTTGCTTTATTGTACTTTCCGTACGTACGATTAAAATGCCTTTTATACCAGGTGTTGTGTGCACCTGCCTTACCGAGAGATACTTCTGTAGATAGCTAGCTGTGCTTGCGGCTCGAACATACTTGGCTCTGTAAAGGGCACGAACTGATGGAAAGTATATGCGGGCGGTCGTCCAACGCTCACCGCTTTAACTTGTAGGCATCGATTATAACTCGTGATACTCCCGCTCTCTCCAGCTAGGCACCGCATCATGCTCGTTGTACTCCTCGGCTGCCTTTCACAACTGCAGTACTATTATCACCATCTTTCGCTACAATGTACGTACGTATTCACTCGAACCAGGAATGAATGTACCCACGGCAAGCAGCAGCGCGCAAAACGCTGTGTGCAATACCAGCAAAAGGCTCGACTGTATGGACGCAAAACACTTAAAATCGCAAGCAACTACCACTCGCACCCGCCTCACGCTAGTATCGATTCCTGCGCGTGTATGTCGCAGGCCAAGTCGGCGGGAAATCCCCTCCGCGCACCTGCCAGGGCTGTGAGGCGACAGTGTGCTCGAAGCACTCGAGCCTGGTCGAGGTGAGAGAAAATAAATATCACTAAAAACATTCCACAAAACAGAGGCGTCCGTGAAAAGGAGAAAACGACACACCACACCTCCAGAGGTCGGAATGGAAAACCGTTGCGGCCGCCGTTATGATCACATGATGAAACAAAGAAAAAGGAAGAAAAAGGATACTGTATCCTTATTTTTATTGATTCACTTGGTTCTACTGTAGTGACCCCCCCCCCCCCCTGTCTGGCGAAAAAAAAATCTGTAACGGTTCACATTTTTTTTTCCGGGCACCCTCGCACAAAACGAGGATAAAACACTCCTCTCCATCACGTCATGAACGAAAGTGCAGGTAGTTCTACATGCGCAGCATGGGGTGTCCGAATTCGCCCTACAGTAAAAGCATCATCCGTTGACCCTGGCACTACACAATGTACTGGTACAAGTGGTATCATGGGGGAGTCGCCGACCGACCCATGTCCTTCAGGAGGAAAGTCCTGCAGTACGCGTTTGCTCTACCAAACTCATCATGCCACGGACAGCTGTACTCATCATTGCTGTAGCGTGCTTACAAAAATGACCATCCACTGTACCGTTACTGCTGTACTGCTGTACAATATAGTGCGGTGTTCAGTCGGTCGAATTCACGGCGGACGAAATTTTGTGTGGCGATGATAGGACGTTTTTGGTTTAATTTTTGTTAATAGGGTGTTCGCTCTATGCTCGGGCTCTCATCCTGGAGCTCATAAAAACATACCTATTAATAGTATATGTTTTGGTCTTCTGCTGCGTGCTTTTGCTGGTCTGCTCCCTATAGGCAGTACGCGCCATGGAAGCTTCGGAGGCGTATTTAGACGATCCGCTTTACCTCAACAACGTGGACGGCAAAGCGCACGCCCACCTCCTGCTAAACCCGGCGACGTTGCGGGGACAGCAAGCGGCGGTCTACCTAAAATCCTGCCCTTCGGGAAGTTTAGCCATTGAGTCCACCGACATGACAAGGGTCCCGTCTGCTGGAGATGGGAATTGTGCGTACTATTCTGTGTGCAATGGACTCAGTGTAATCTCCAACGAGGTGTGTACAGTTGTGCGTAGAAATATCAAGGTGCGTATACATACATACTCGGTTTTGCGTACTCTAACTGCCTGCTGTTCCATCACGAATAACACATGTCCTCGTGGGTACCGTTTGCTGTAGGCGCTACGATGTGTTTCGATGGTACGTCCCCCGTTTGGCACGTGCCAATATATTCAACAACGCCTACGATACCATTTTCCTAATTAACCCATTCTACAGCAGTACTGTGTACTTCAATATATTACTTTTAGTAGCTTTCACCTGCGAGGCACGCCACGGCTGTCGCTATGCTTGTTTCATATCAAGTCTGTCCCGCGGCTGCAACATTTCTTCCATACGTACACTTCACGATTCGGCGCTTGGATTATATATACACCTTCTTCGCGCTTTCCTGCTGCTCCTGCGTGCTTCTTATGCTGTGCAGCCCACCGGGGATTCCCACCCCATCAGCGTAGTTCGAATGCTCAAGCGTGCGGTCGCCAACGCTGTCGTCGAGCACGTCACCGTCGGGCAGGCGAGGGGAGTCGGCCAAATGCTAGAGCAATGCGCAGGGCCGGATGGAGGTCGCCCCCTTCACCTTCTGCAGGGGGCGAGGGCGCGCATGATGGGGCTGAACATCCAAGATAGCCACGACAACAGGAAGCCGTTATCGCTGTTCAGGGATGAGCTTCTTCGTGAATTCCTCAGGGATTACCGCTACCTCCCTCTGGCCATGATGGGCGCCCTGGCCCAAGCGATTAACACCACCATCGTCGTATGGGTTCAGCACCCGACGTCTCCCGGGAAACTCGTCGTACATCGAGAAATGCAGGTAGGCGTGTTAGCACACGGAGTTATGACCTTTGGATGCCAACCCTCGTTCGCACAGCGCCTTCTGCGGACACGACGTCGTTATGGACACACGCATCTATCTTCTGTTTGTGTACTGTAGTCTCGACTCCATCGCCGGCCGTATACTATACGCCTTGATAGCAGATAGAAAGCACATGTATATATGTACTACTCTGACCGCAAATATTAACTGTTATGGTACCCCCTCTCCCCTGTTGCGGCATTCTGGTTTGTAGCAATCGTCCCCTCATCATACCTGGCAGGCGTTATCGCCTGCTTTTCTGATGAACACCTCGCCCCTTCGTTCAGAAGACATCTGGCGAGGCAAACAGCAACTCATACAAGAGCTTATCACTTATAACATCGTCAAGCACCTCGTATGACTGACCAGAGCAGAGCCAAATGCATCGACCTGCTAGCAGTAGTCGGTCCCTAGGTCCATGCTGGCTTACACTTAACAAAACCACGTTTTAACTATGATATTACTATCAACGGAGCTTCTATTGCCGGCCAGACACACCACAGCTTGCAAATATGAGTTTCGAGGAAAAAATCGATTTCACCACTACTGCTGTGTGAGCTGATGTGTTTCACCATATTTACGTTTTTGGTGTATACTTACGTACGTACCGTATTCTAAGGGCGGTTGTTACCGAATAACTTCCTCCCCCCCCCCCCCCCCCGATTTTGCTCTCTTCTTCTCGAAAAAAGACAATGAAAAAAGGAAGAAAAAGGTAGATACCATTACCTAACTGAAGTCAGGAGATTTAACGGAGGGTAAAAAGTCAGGAACGCTCATTGCCATGCGAATAGGATTTCTTTTTCGGAAAAAAATAGGAAAAATCAGGAAATTTAGAACTTGAAACACTCTTGTATAATAATTGCCCTAATATTGTTCTGTCCTCTCTTCGGCCTGCGCGGTTTTTCTCCCCCCCACTCCCCAGGGTAACTACTTGTCCGTGCATGCCCCAGTTGGTGCCACCCAAACAGTACATCTTCATTTCTATAACAGCAGTAACCCTGGAGACGCCGACGTGTACAGCTGGGCTGCTGGGTCGTCCGGCCACTTCCAGCTACTAGTTCCTCGGCCGGTTCAGCAGGAAGGCAGGGGTGTCGGCCTTTCCGCTGCTGCTATCTTCGGGATGTACACGCGACTTTCGCGTCTGCTGTTGGTGTATTGTTCCAAGGTTGCAAGATTTGGGAAAATCGACGTCAGAACCACCACTCTCGGTAACGGACTATTCATTGGCAGCCTCAAGCGCGGGGCAAGCCCCCCCCCCCCTGCTGGTGGACTTCCTGCGGTCGGGGGCGGACTCTCTGCTGCTGCGGTCGACAGGAAAGCGTCGGAAGAGAAGGAGGAAGCAGCGGCGCGTTCGAAGGTATGATATGCATGCGTCGGCGACCAATGATGCGAGTTTCGCGAATGTATGTATGTATCTATGTATGTATGTATGTATGTATGTATGTATGTATGTATGTATGTATGTATGTATGTATGTATGTATGTATGTACGTCAGCTGCAGTACAGTGCAGGACAACAGTTTAGAATCTCTCTTTTGGGCTCGTAAGGCTTGCGGCTTATTGTTATGTCATCGTTCAGCATAGGCTCTTAAAAGGGCTGTTGTATGGGATTTAGAGTGGCGTTCCTCGGTGGCACAAACGCTTTGGTAGCTATAAATTCCTCAAAAAAAAAAAAAAAACGAGCTGAAACTGTACTCCCAACTTCTTAACACACATGTCGCGTACTATAATGTGGTACACGTCGTTATGTTCGCATTTCGAACGCATCGAGTTGTATTTCTAATAAATAAGGGCCGTTTTTTAACGACACGAAATAAAAATCCAGTCTACAGGGGTCTTCTATAAGCAATCCCAATGTACCCGTAACCCACCACAATCGCCATAAAACTGTATACCGTTGTTTTTTTTTTCACGCCAGTTAACGGTAGAAAATCTGGTCAACGCCCCAAAAAATCAAACTGGGAGACACAGCTTGTACCGATGATGCCCTATTAAAAAATCTACACCGTTTCCGCCGGCTTCGCCTGACTCCACTCTCGTTCACTTCGCGCGAGAAACAAAATTATGATGAATGCGTCCTGCCCCCTCCCCCCCTACTCATCCCCACCCCCCGTCTCCCCCAAAACAACACGCACGTGCCCGCCGCAAAGGGGCAGGACGGTGGAGGGTTGTTGACCTTGTGCACCACCTGCCTGGAGACTTTGAGGGTGCCCACGCAAACCATAGGCGACGAGCGCAGCAAACCTTCAACAGCGACGGTCCCCCCGGCGGCGGACCTTGTCGCTGCGGTGTCTGATTTGGCGTCCACGCCAAGCGTTCAACCAGCCAAGGGTGGTAGCATCGCCACGCCATCAACATCATCGTCACCATCACCACCGCCATTATCGTCATCATCGTCCTCTAAGTCGGCATCATCACCACCACCATTATCGTCGTCATCGTCGCCGTCATGCTCAAGTGTGGGTGGGCCAGTGATCTCCAAGTCAACATCATCGGTGCCGACAGGGAGGTGCGAGGGCAAAGGAGAAGAAAAAAGGTCGTCGCGAACATCCAAGTCCGGATTTTTCGCGAGGAGCCTGCCGAAGATGGCCGGGGCCATGGCCGTGATCGGGGTAGCGGCTACCGTGGGTGCTATCGTCTTGCGCCGTCGGCGCTGAGCCCCCCCCCCCCCCCCCCCCCCCCCCCTCTCCTCCCCCCCCCTCGCTTCGTAGAAAGTACCCGGCAGCATAGACCAATCTACGTACGGAACGCCCGTAAGCGCTTCGAGGCTTGATCCCCGTCGCCCCCCACCCATCCCACCACTTCCCCCCCCCCCCCCCCTCCCTCTCTCCCGTTGAGGACGTGATACCCCCCCCGCTCCCCCCCTCCTTCCGTTTTTTTCCTTCCATCTTCGGCTTCTCGGAGATCGATATTGAGCTTGCCGACTGCTTTCGTTGTTGTTGTTGTTGTTGTTGTGATGAACGATGCTGCAGAAGAGTTTTTACTCAAAATACACGGGGGGAGGCGGGCGGGGGGGGGGGGGCGGGGGGGGGGAAGTGGTGTCCTCTTGTAGGTGTTCATCATAATCTAACACTGGTTGTGAGCTCGGGTGAAGGGGTGGGGTTCCTCATAGGGTCAGGACTGTTTTAGCGATGAGGGGTTGGCACGTGACCGTGTGGCGTTTTCTTTTTTTTTTTTTGCTTTTTGTCTTCGGTGGTTAAGTGTAGTGTTGAGGGCGACGTTCTGTGTACTTTAGACTACACAGTAGATGTTTCCCCTGTGTGCTTCGTTGCCTTTTTTTCTTTGCTTCCTGTTTTTTCCCTCCCAGCTTTTCTTTGACCATCTCGAGAGGGCATCCCCTACTGATGTCGGTATGCTTTGGGTGCTGCTGTTTACATTTTTTTCAGGGCTGCGGATACACTTTGAAGCATGTGGATAGGGTGGTTCGTGGGTTAATAAGTTGTGGTATACCGTCGTATATATCATGTCGAGGTGACTTGAAAGGGTGAACTTGAAAACATGTTTCTTGTTTATTATTATTATTATTATTATTATTATTTTCATCTCAAGCACGTATGTATATCCTCAGCAACGATTGGGAACAAGACGGGACGATCCTCTTGTGTTACTGCGTTAATATTGGGGCACCACCCTCTACCCACCCCCATTTCCCGCTTCAGAAAAGTACCTCTGTTACACTGCGCTACGTACCGAGAGTATATACCCGTAGCCAACACGTCGATACACAGAGGACTGCAATCTGTTTCCGGTCGCTGATTGTTCGTCACTCTCTCAAGCAACCATGGCTAATCACGGCCTTGTCCGTCATCGAGAAACGAGCACCAATCACAGGCGTCTTCTATAAGGATTACCCTGGGCTGGATAATCGACCGATATTTTACCCCTATGATAGCTCAGTAGGTAACACCCTCGCATTTGACGTCGTCGAGGACACGGGTTCGAATCTCACTTCGAACGTTTCTTTTTTGGTTAGAAACGATTGCGCGTGCGGTCCCTACAGACATTTATTTCTCTCTGGTTCCCCAGGGATTGAAACGAAGTGGGTAGGTCAGCGCACTTCCGTATACGGTACAGGCGCCCCAATCACCCCGCCGTTCAGAGGGGGGGAGAGTGTTATAAGGATTTCCCTGGGCTGGGTAATCGATCGATCTTTTTACCCCGTATAGCTCAGCAGGTAACACCTTCACACGTCACGGGCTGACGTCATGCACACCAAATCCTAGTAGTTACGGTCAGAGCAGGCTTCCACATGTCTAATGTGTAATGACGGTCTTATCCCGTCACCAAAAACTGAACACCGGTCACGGGCGTCACGAGCCGATGTCATCAACAATAAAGCCTATCAGTTGCGGTGATATAGCAGACCTCCACATGTCTAAGGACGGTCCGTCAACAAGAGACGAACACCGGTCACAAGCGTCATAAGCCGACGTCATCCACACTAAAACCTAGTAGGTGCGGCCATAGCAGGAGTCCATATGTCTGATGACGGTCACTATCGCTACCAAAACTCGAGCGGTCACGGGCCGATGTCATCCATACTAAAACCGAGTACTCGCAGTTATAGCAGGCATCCACATGTCTTATGACATTCTCTTGCCCGCCAGCAAGAAACCGGCGCCGGTCACAGACGTCGCGACCCGACGCCATCCACATCAAAAGCTAGTAGTTGCGGTCATAAAATCGTTCACATGTCTAATGACGGTCATGTCCGTCATAAAAACCGGGCACCGGTCACGGGCGTCGCGGGCCGACGTCGCCCACGCTAAAACCTAGTATTTACAGTCATAGCAGAGAATACCCGAGAAAACGGTGCTCGTCGAGCGCTACACGCACCTCAAATGCGACGATCCCCCCTTGCCTGAAGAAATACGGGGTTCAAGCTTTCATCCAGCCGAGGGTGGCTGCATCCCCCCGCCGCCATCACCATCATCATCGTCATCATCATCATCATCATCATCATCGTCATCATCATCGTCATCGTCATCATCATCGTCATCATCATCATCATCATCATCATCGTCATCATCGTCATCATCATCATCATCATCATCATCATCATCATCATCATCATCATCATCATCATCATCATCATCATCATCATCATCATCATCATCGTCATCACCATCGTCGCGGTCACCACAATTCCAAGGTTGGCTCGACAACCATTGTCCTACATGGGACACCAGAAAGTTCAACGAGTCCTCGAGGCGGGACTGCTCCTTCCAGTTCGGCTCCACGAGCCGGAACCGTCTCCCCCTCGGTCAGACCTCAGCCATGACAAGCACGCGCACGGCGGAGGGGGCGCGTCCTTTGTCTGCGAGTGGGACAACACCGGCGGCAGTCGACAACCGCATGACAACACGCAGCGATCTCCATAGAAGAAGAAGGGAAACACGGACGTCCTTCCTTTGACTGGATCGAAGAACGGACTCTTCGACCTGAAACCCACGCTTTGAGTGTTGCAAGGGCCTTTTCTCGCAGTTGACGTTATGTGCATAACGCCAGCCGGAAGGAAGGCCCCTGCGCGTACTCGAAAGGGAGAATGCTGGCGGACGTGAAGCCGTCTGCGAGAAAATCCTCTTGAAATACGCGAAAGGGGAGAAGTTTGAGGGCGACCAAGCGTGGGTTCAAGGTCGAAGAGTCCGTTCTTCGATCCAGTAGGAGGAAGAACATGAACATTTTCCTTCTTCAACAGAAATCGACCCCGGTTTCGTCCACTTGAAGTAGACCAATTCTACGGCTGCGAGCGACGGAGATGACTCCAGATGCAGGGACTAAAACATACTCTACGGAATCGACCGACCAGTCGAAATCGAGAAACAACTATGTGGTAGTGGACGGAGATGGCATCGACGTGTGTCCCACACAATTGACCAACCTTGAAATCGTCAAACCCTGTTTCTTGCAATGCATCTTCGACATCGAGCTCTTCGTCAAGCTCGACTTCCGGATCGACCTCAAGACCGCGCAACCTATGCGCAAAAAACATCAGAGAGAACAGCGAAGAACCCAGCCTCCGAAGTTCAAGTTCGGCTAACCGGGTCTAGAACTCGATCCTGAAACCATACGGTCGAGGCGGCCGCAGCTCCAGCACACGCTTTCCGAGGTCGACCTCAAGGCCGCGCATTAAACCTAGCCTATTCCCTCCTCAATACGGGAGGGAATGAGATGGGGGAGGGGGGAAGGCGATGGGGGGCAAGCCTCGAAGCGCGAACGTTCCTGACACCCGATTGGCCTACCAGGAACCTTGTATAAGACAGAGGGAGGGAAATGAGGGAGGGAAGGAGGGAACGGGGTGTGTGGGGGGGGTGGCTCAGCGTCGACGTCTCAACACCATCATACCAACGGTAAGCGCGACTCCGATCATACCCATAGCTCCTCCAGCCCATCTTCGGGAAGCTCGCGAAGTATCTGGACGACTCCGTTGTGCTCGTCGGCGGCCCTTCACCCTCCCCCTCTCCCTCTCCCTCCCCTGTCAGCGTCGGTAAGGTTTCTTCTACGACTGCAGATGGTCGTCGTGTTGGGCTTGCCTCAGGCGGTGGAGATGACCAGCCTTCCCAACCCTCTTTTTAGGATGCACGGGAAAGATCAGGGACCCCGACAAGGGTGTGCTGCTATTGCTGCTGCTACTGCTGCTGCTACCCCCTCCGGTGAACAGCGATGAACCCTCCCATATTTAAGGTTTGGCTAACGGGGTCCTCTAACCTACCCTGAAACAGGACGGCGGAGGCAACTGCCCCCTCTGCCGTCCGGAATCATGGTGGACATGAGCACCCAGTTGGCCGATCTTGAACTTGGAGGGGAGGATTCGTCACTGTTCGCCGGAGGGGGCAGCAGGAGCAGCAGCAGCAGCACACCCTTCTCGCCGGGGTCCCTGACATTGCTCGTGCATCCGAAAAAAGAGGGATGAGACGGCTAGTCACCTCCGCCGCCCGAGCCAGGTCCAATACGTTGATCATCCGCAGTCGAACAAGAAGCTTTACCCACGCCGACAAGGGGGAGGGAGAGGGAGAGGGAGAGGGGGAGGGAGGGAGAGGAGAGGGGAGAGGAGAGGGAGAGGGAGAGGGAGGAGGACAGGGAGAAGGTGAAGGGCCGCCGAGTACAACGACGTCGTCCGGATATTTCGCGAGCCTTCCGAAGATGGCCGGAGGAGCTATGATCATGATCGGGGTCGCGGCTATTGTTAGTGAGGGGGTGTTGCGCCGTCGACGTTGCGCGCCCCCCCCTCTCTCCCTCCCTCCCTCCTATTCCTCCCTCCCATCCCTCTCTCTCATTCTCCTTTCAATTTCGTAGAAGGTTCATGGTGAACCAACCGGGCGTAAAGAACGTTAGCGCTTCAAGGCTTGTCTCCCCCTCCTCCCCCTCCTCCCCCCCACCCTGCCTCCCTCCCTCCCTCCCTCACTCCCCCCCCCCCTCCGTCCCATACATTGATGATGAAATACCCCCCCCCCCCCCCCCCCTCATTTTTTCCCTTCCCCTTCCGCTTCTCGGAGATCGAGATTGAAGTTGTTGACTGCTGAAGTTGCTGTGGTTGTACAGTACTAACCGGGGGCGGGCGGGGGGAGCGTGTGTGTGATGCCCCGTGAAAGTCGCGCATCCTCATTTTCAACTAGGGGGTGGGGTTGGGGTGGGGGAGGGTCGGCGGTGATACGTCCAGTTCCTCTATGTTCGTCGTTTAGGCTACGGGTGGGATCGGAGAACGTGCGTATAAATATTCGATGGAAAACATGACCGAAGGGGAGGAAGAATAGTTGCAGAAATGCAACGCGAGCGTTTCTACGTGTGGCCGTTTTCGTAGAAGGTTCCTGTCTAGACCTATCCGCTACGTTAGTTAGCGCTTTGAGTCCAGTCCAACTTTTCCCCCAGGCTACACGTAGCGTGCCTCGGGACCAGAACAATCACGCATTGCGCGAGGTAGCTTCGTAAATCGGATCGGACGCGAGCGGTGAATACAGTACGTAGTGTGTACGGTGGAAGTAGGTGCAGTGGTGATGTACAGTAGTGGATTTTTTTATCCGAAACGCCCTCGCTGGAAACCCATGCGCCTAGTTAGTTATGTCAGTGGCGTGTTGACAGTTGCCAAGATTTTGGGCGTCACAATCAAGCGGCGTTCGTCGACATTTACTCCGTTGCGTATTCTTCGGGCGTTTTTTTGTCACGTCACTATATCTTCATCAGACAGACGTCACCCTGTTACGTGTTAGTCGGGCGTTGGTACACACCCTAACAGATTCGTCAGCCACTTACTTCGACATATATTCGTCGGTCGTTACAGTATCGCATGAACCTCGGAGGGTGGTACACCTAGTTTCCTCTCCGTCGGACGTTATTCCGCTACTTTTCGTCGGCTAGTACGCCGTCATCACGAACTCGCCGACCGTTAGTATACGCCGTTATTCATTCGTCAGACGTCACGCTGTATACCTATTCATCAGCCGCTACCCTCTTTACATACTGGTCGGCCGTTGCACACCGTTAAACGTTTTGTCGGGCGTTACAGCATGCCGTTAAATGTTCCGTCGGCCGTTTCACCGTTACGTGTTTGTCGGACGCTATTATTTTATTACATCTTCGTCGGCCATTCTTCCGGTGACATATTCGTCGGACGTTTCTGCGTCATGTGGTCGTCGGAATATAGCACACGCTGATGCGCATTTGTCGGCTGTGTCACGCCGTTAAATATATTGGTGGGACGATAGTATACGCCGCTACGTGGTCGTACCGATAGTCCGTTAGAGGTTTGTCGGCAGGTTACGGCGTTTGGTACCTGTCGGCCGTTACGCCGTCATACTCGCCGGTCGTACGTATACGCCGTTATAAAATCGTCGGCCGTTGCGTCGCTAGATGCTCGTCGACCGTTACGCCGCCACATACTCGTCAGGCGCTAACTGCACCAGCACACATTAATCTGCCGAGTTTTGTACGCCCCGTAATTTTCGTCGGTCGTCTGTTTGTACAACGCCGTTACGTGTTCGTCGGACGCTGCGCAGGTACGCATAAATAATCGTCTAGCTCTCTATTCCGTGACAAACGCACTCGTCGGAAGTTACGCCCTTATATACTCTTCGAGCGTTACTGTGCCCGCTGCTACATATCCGCCGGTCGCCACGTCTTCGTCGCGGGTTGTGACACGCCCCTACGTATTCGTCTGCCACTGTTCCGTTACATACCGGTGCCCATCGGGCGCTGTTACACATTCATTCGTCGGTCGTATTTTTTCCCCGTTACTTATACCGTAGTAATTCGACGGGGGTGGCGATTCGCCGTTGTATACTCAATGGCCGTTGCTCCGCTCCGCTCCATTTTCGTCGGATATTATCATGCCGGTACGGACTCGTCGGTCGTCAACATACATTCAGACGCCCGTGCGTAGTCGTCGGCCGTTACACTGATGCGCCTTCATTCGTCTGCCGTTATTCCACGACGTCGTTACACGTTCACCGACCTTTAATTTACTTCGCGGAATGCTGGTCGGTCGTTACTAAACGCCCCATTTCTTGGTGTTCGTCGGCCATTACGCTGCTGCTGCCTCTTCGTCGGCCGTTACGCACGCATTGATTGGTCGGTCGTTACGTCGTATTTGCATAATGATCGACTTTTTTTTTCGTCAGAGCCCATCTTAACGGGGAACGCTAAATTTCGTTATTTGGAAATTAAATTTCAATTTCAATGCATTTTAATTTGATTTCGAAAAAAACACGTGTTTGTATCCTATCGGGAAACGGCGCATTCATTGTCAAACAAAAAGGAAATCGAAACAACCTGGAATAACGCAGCGCGCCACACAACGCCCAGCCGACAAACAGCGACAAGAGTAGACGAGAGCGAAGGTTTGCGTTGTCGCGTGCGCGCCGCCGCCAGCATTTTTTTCCTTTTTGGTGGCGCAGGATAGGAAGCTGTCACTCTCAGGGTGCCTCGGGTGGGCGGAGGGAGTCCTCAAGCGCCACGTGCGGAACAGCAACGGTGATGCAGCTATCGAGGTCTCGAGCGCATCCTCTGTTTTTTTGCTCGTTTGCTCGGTTTTCGTAATGGTTGGCCGATCGAGCAGGCCGAAAAAATGGGCTTGCGGCCGCCATGATATATTTTGAGGCGCCACCGCCGGGGTACAACGTGCCATGCTCTGTGGCCGTGGGCGCAGCTATTGCTCCGGTCGCCTGTCGCTGAGGTTCGGGTTTTATCGCCTCGAACGTGGTCACCGAAGCGGCCAAGAATCACCCCAGACTCCAGCGGGGGTGATGACCCACCATGAACATGCTACATCAAGGCTTATCAACTCCCAAATTCGAAATTGAAATAAAAAAAGTCGCTAAAGACTTTTCACCCAAATTGTTTTTTTTTAATAAATTTAGGAAATACGTCAGCTGTGAGTTCGACTGATTAAATAGTTGATACTCAACTTTACAAGCTGCGTAATACGTCTCGTCTATATTCCATTTTTCTTAGGGCCCACCTTAACTGGGACTTTCAGCTCTTTCAATTTGACTTGATATTTTTTTTTCTAAATCAATTTAAAGGCCTATCGTATCGAGGATTTTCGGTTCTTTCAATTTGCCTAGATTTTTTTTTTCTAATTTAATTTACATCTGATTGAACGAAATATAGTGTTCCCCGTTAAGATGGGCCCTCACCGACTTTTACAAGCACTAATTTGCCCCTTCGAACCCTACCTGGTCATTCACTCTTCGGCCCGCCAATCAGATGCAAATTAAATTAGAAAAAAAAAAATCAAATCGAATTGAAAGAACCAAAAGTCCTCGATAAGATGGCCCCTTACGCACTCATCGGTGGTTCGTGGAAGCTCTGTAAACGCTCGACAGCCGCTACACGTATGAGCACACCGGTACATTCGCTTTCGTCGGATGTTTGTAGCAGGCCATTACGCAATTGTCGGCTGTTTTGCTTCGTTGCAAAACATAAAACAAAGCTGAGCACCGAGGGCAGATTCACAAACAAGCGCCTACTGTTATGCAAAGCGGCCGTATACCAGGACAGGGGACAAACGGGACATGATATTATCATCCGCCGTGGACGTGGCCGCAAGGGTCAGCGCCAGGGCGTCGCTAGGCGATGAGCACGGCCTGGTATAAATCCCTCTGTTGTCGCAGGGTAACTAGGCACCGACGGAGTGATCGTCTCCTGCACGCAGGCTCTGAGTAATTCGGACTCAAAATACAGGATTCACCGTTTTGCGCTATGATGGATTTTCATTTCATTGGCGCGCGATTTCATCATCGTATCCCGCACGATGTCCACGAGAAAGTGTGTGGCAGAAAAACAAAGCCCTTCGTTGTATGAAGGCGGTATAATGATGGAGGGTAGACAATACGTGGCATGATGATGACGATGATGTCCCACATAACGTTGCACACGCCTGACGGCAGATAAGACACAAAAAAACAAAAGAACGTCCGCTAGGCGAAAAAAGCCGGTGTCACCATGCATGGCAGAGGGTATCTCATACCTACGTGGAACATGACATATACAGTAGCAAACCTATATGATGCCGCCCCCGAGGGCAGAACAATAAGCAAACGCCCGTCATGCAAGTAAACAGGCGGAAAATTTACCACAATGGAGGGCATACGGAACATCATAGATACTACTGTAGTATCCCATACACACTGTTTCACGCGGCCTCAGACACATCAAATCACTGCTGTGCAGAGCACATCGTACTCTGACCTGGTACAATCTGTGTGATCTGTTCAGGTTTCCACCTGATCTGTAGGAATCGCGTGGTCTGTACCAGTACATAATAGTGTGTCCCAACCCACTGATGATCTGATCTACTATTGCAGCTTGTACAGATCACGATCTGTCCGGTGTGCGGGTGTTCGAACGTGTTTTCAGCAAGTAATGAGTAAAAAATGCCATTTCCTAAGCCGCCCATCTTTTACGGATATCACTCATGACTAGTAATAGCATGACCGGCTTCTCCTTCGCGCATCGATACGAAAAATAAACAGTAAGTCCATCGCCGGTCTCGACGGTTGCCACGTACGACGAGAGGACACATATCTACGCCCGCTGCCGGATACTTCCTACTTGAGGGATTGCTGGGCCTGAAACGCTGCCCATCTCCCCAAAACGCGCCTGGTAAGGCAAAGCAAGGCAAGCCAATGCACTGCATCTAGGGAATGGCGGACTAGTGAGCAAGTGGGCATCCAAGCAGGCAAGCAAGCCAGCAAAGCAAAGCAAGCAAAGCAAAGCAAGCAAAGCAAGCAAAGCAAGCAAAGCAAGCAAAGCAAGCAAAGCAAGCAAAGCAAGCAAAGCAAGCAAAGCAAGCAAAGCAAGCAAAGCAAGCAAAGCAAGCAAAGCAAGCAAAGCAAGCAAAGCAAGCAAAGCAAGCAAAGCAAGCAAAGCAAGCAAAGCAAGCAAAGCAAGCAAAGCAAGCAAAGCAAGCAAAGCAAGCAAAGCAAGCAAAGCAAGCGTAGCATTTGTGTTGCCGTCATACCCTCGCAGAAAAATAACCCCGGTAAAAAAAAAAAAAAAAATGTACTGTATATGTACTCTTACCGTATACGGAATACATACAGCAGGCTCAAACCATACAAAATCCCCGCCCCCCTATCTTAACGAGGGCTGGAGCCAAACGTACAGCACATACATGTGCCACGCGCGAGAACACGCGGTCAGTGTCCAATATTCATACCATAAATATGTACTTTTTCCATTTTTTTTGGCGAGTGCTACGTACTGTACCAAAAGGTCAATTTAGCCCCAAGGATGTTCTTGCCCCCCACCCAGTCCGACTCTCCGGACCCTTGCTTTACAGGGAAGGCGGCCTACATGAACCGTCCGTTTCCGGAATATCGTTGAAACTCACAACACAAGAAAAGGAGGAAGAAGGAAAATAGCAGGAGGACGAAGAATAAAAAGTAACATACCAAATGATAAAGGAATAGAACAGTACTAAAACACAACACACACCAGGAAAAAAGACCAAGGTTGCGGTACGAACCGTGTACGGGGGTCACTTTTAGGCGAAAAAGCTACTAGCTAGGAGTCCGGGGTGTGGACCCCCCCTTGACTGACCTGACCGCCCCCCTACTCCAAAACCAGTATATTTAGACCAAAAAGAAGGCCTTGAAGCGCCCCAAAGACCGGCCTACTCCTACGCAAGTCGCATTACTCGTGGGGCCTCTTTTTTTCAACGGTATAGAAACTCGCTGGTCTGCAGTGTGGACATGGGGATGTCCCCCTATATGAAAGCCTTGGTCGGGAAAAAAGGAAACACAGGCAAGGAAAAAAAAAGGAAGTGAAGGGGAACATGCACCGTGGGGCTATCGCCCGTCGGTGCTGGGGAAAAAAAAAAGGAAAAAAAAAAGACGAAACAAAATGAAATGTCTCGAATTTTGTTTTTTTCGCCACCCTTACACAAAAAAGATAGGCTCCCCACAGTCAAACGCGCCAGCAGCAGCGGTAGCAGCAGCCGACAGGGCTGACACTTACAAACAGCAAGAGAGCGTTGCACGCGGGGGGGGGGGGGGTGACATACATTCGTAGTCAGAGCAAGATCATACCTACAAATGACAAAAGGGCACTCCGCTAGCCATTTTTCACCGAGGGGGGAGAGGGATTTTCAGCTATAGGATACAAGGGTGTTTTTTAAATAAAAAGCCGCTACGCGCCCGCAGCCATGACACGAAGAACGCAAAAAAAAAATAGCGAATCGGAGGCGTTCTACGATAGAGGTTCACCCCAATTTTTCTGAGGCTCCTCACTTGACCTTAAGGAGCTCCATATCTCACCCGAAAACTGACTTCAGCAAAAATCAAATCGCATCCCGATGAATAATCCCATGGCCCAAGTATACAAAAACGTCATTTTTCGAAACAAGATTGGCATTGCGACGATTTTGGGTCAGAGAGCCCCGTCATTCGGAAACCATTTTAGCGGAAATGTGCTACCTTCTACCGTAGAAAGCGTCATCGATGCGCAAAGTACGAGCAGGTACTATCGCGTACGCACACGTGCCCACCCACCCGCCCTCCCCCCAATAGTACACAACTGGGCGCCTGCTTGCTGGCCTCAAAACACCCGTATATCTTGATATTTTTCCCCACCCAACATCGTACAAACCTACACCTGGTCTTCCTTCCTCTAAACGAGCCGTGGGCTGGGGGTGAAGGGTGAAGGGGGCGGGGGGGATGTAGGAAGGGTTACGTTTTGTCAAGCGCATCCAAGCGTCGTCGCCGCCGACCCATAGAAATTCTTGCAGGCAATAACGGCTACAGCTCAAGTTTTTAGCAGGACGGGTGGTCTTTCGATCGATCGGTAGTAGTTGATCATTTCCGGAGATCGACAAACACCCTCCTGCCTCGCCCCCGTCCCCACCCCCCCCCACTCCCTACTTATTTGATTGGCAGAAAACTGTTGCTTCTACGGAAGCGGATCCTGAACCGGATGAAACAGCAACCTCTTCAGGGCGGGCACGCCGCAAACACTACTTGGGTTATAGGTTTCGGTTTGCCGCGAGGGGATACTTGAAATACAAAATGTGCTGCGACGAAAAAAAAAAAACGATTCTCGTACAAAGGTGGCGGAAAGCCTGTCGACCGACCGACCAATCGACCGACCAGCAGACCTACCGACCACTTACGCACCAGCCAGAATGTCTCTGGGCTGGAAATGTAGGCGAAAGCCTTGGCACTATCGACCTGTCGATCACACGCCTCCGCTCGTATGAAAGCAAAACCGTACGCGCCTCTAAGCGGACGGGGAACAGGTTTTCCCGGCACGCCGCTGGCGGCTAGGAATGCGCGACAACCCCGTTCCTTCTCCGAACTTACAACAGCAACAGCAGTGCATAGTAGCAGCGGCAGAGCAAAACAAACCAGTCACACAGAAAAAAAAACACAATGACAAACAAAAACGGGATTCCTACGGAAAATCAAAAGCCGGACAAAGAACCAAACCAAACAAAACAAAACAAAGCAAGAACTTAGAAAGCAAGCACAAAGCAAGCAAGCAAGCAAGCAAAAGGCAAACAAAAAAAAAAAAAACCAAACGCGAACAACCAAAACAAAACGAAAAAAAAAAATGATCTTCACCATAAACAAAAGAACCCATGTACAACAAACTATAAACCGAGAAGAAGTGACGTGGAACCAAAAAAAGAAACAATTACTGTTATATATCACACAACGGTCCCTGCAGGCGAACGCAGCAACATGTAAACCACGTGCGAGGTCAACCTATAAGAAAGAAAACGCGCACAACACCTACAGTACACGATGGGAGGGACAAACAAAAGCATAGACCTCCGCACCTCAGATAGACGCTAGGGCAAGCTACACGTTTCAGGGCAGAGATACCCTCCGGCCTGCACTGGCACATGATCTAGCTCACGTGGCCCGATGACGAGCCACGGAATCCGCATGACCTAGGACGTGTTCCCTGTGCTGGATCTGTAACTACACAGACCTTGCACGACAACCTCAGAACAGCAAAGTTGTGAAAAATTCCAATCCAATCCTCTTGCCCGCCCCCCTCCGTGCGCGCGCGCGATCACCGCGTCGTATCTGCCCCCCATTTTGCGGGGGGAAACGAAGACGCTTGAGTCGCAGCCCGGAACCTTCAATCGAAAAAAGGCGCCGTTTTTGCTCGGGCAGGGGGGAGAGGGGGGTCGCTTGTTTTCAACTCCGCCTATCCCTTACGCTACGCCGCGAGAAACGGAATCGTGCTCATCCTCACGGCGATCTGGAAAAAACCTAGGACTACCGGCCGTTGCATCCTGAATGAGACGATTCCCGAGGAATCGATCTCTTTCTCCCTACTCGTACGAGATGGAAACCTTAATATCGCGTGATTCCCGAGATATTATTGTTTTTTTTACGCAGAACGTCGCGTGATTCCGGATTATATCGTTGTTTGCTTTCGTACTACAAGGCAGTAGATGAACCATAATATCGCGTGACCCCCGGGATACTGCTTCACATCGCGGTTGTCTCAGAATTCCGTCGTCGCAGCATTGCGACACGAGGAGGGGATAAGGTGGCGTCATCCCCTGAGGACCTCCGCTTCAAGAGAGCGGGAAACTACGACAGGCAGAAAAGCTCGCAGTCCTCGCAGAAGCGGGGGGAAAATAAATAAAAATAAAACCGTGATCTGATCCTGGATCTGATTTGTCTTCGCGCTGTTGCATCTCACACAGCCTTCGGAGGGAAACAAAAAAAAAGAAGAAAGCTGTGATATGATTTGATCTGTCTACGCCTTGCTGCACCTCACAGCCTCAACATGAAAAACAGAACAACGAAAAAACTGTGATCTGATCTGATCTGATCTGATCTATCCTGGCAGTTGTATTTCACAATCTCCCAGCAGCCTTGTTGCCGTGCTTTTTCTCTCTCTCTTTCTGGCACGAACTATTTCGCAGCGGTGATAACTGAATTGAGCTCGGCACTCGCCGTCGCCTAGAAAGCGACAATCAACAACCGATATAATGCTGAGGCGGCGGCGGCGGCGGCCCTTCCCCACCCCCATGAGTACGGGGATATCGTGGGCGACGAGGGTCTTCACGCGCTCCTCGGAAGCTTGCCCCTACCCACCCACCCACCCACCCACGCCGATTATGGGTGCTGAAAGAAGATGACCCAAGCGGGCCTCAAGAGCTTTGCACGACAACGCATATGTCCCCCGCCGACGCCTGTGGGGTCGTGCGGGTGAGGACTCAAGCACGCCTCAAGAGCCCACAACGACAAGATCAGCTCCCCACCACCGTACACCTGCGGTGATGTCAGGGGGGCGCTTCAAGCGCGCCAGCCACAGGAGCTTATGCGGCAACACAGAAGCCCCCACCCACTCCATACGCACAGGGCGGTGTGGGGGGAGGGCTCAAGCGTGTGCCCGGGCCCGTGCGGCACAAGAAGCCCCCTACCCCGCACCTGCACTGGGCGTTGTAGGGGAGGGCTCAAGCGCGCCTCAAGAGCCCGTACGACAGGCATAGCCCGCCCACGCCGATTATAGCTAGCAGGATGATGTCGACGGAGAAGCGGTCGTCGTTGAAGCTGAAACAGCTCAAGATGTTTTCGCCGCTTAGCAGGGGCGAGAGGGCTATGTTGCCGCTGATCTCGGTCGACAGCCTGAACACCACACCGTACTCGCTACGAAGGAGGCAGGAGAAGAGAGAGAGGGAGAGAGAGATGAGAAAGGATAACAGAAAAGAGGGGAAGAGGAGGAGAAACCGCACAGGTTATTTTTCATGACCCATCATACATTGTTCGTAAGAAAACATTAAAACCAAAACCAGCCCACACCGATTCTTGAGCAGTCTATCCCTAGACATGCGGGCGCAAAAACACACATCACTGCTACAACTTCAGCCCCATCGACGACACCCTCATCCCTCCTACCCGCCCTTCTCCCCGCCTCCCCCCCCCTCCCTACCGGCGGCTAACTCTCCCACACGCACCTGAACTCATTGATCACGAGCGCTTCAAACCCGTGCGCGATGGGTGACAACCACAACAACCCGCTCCAGAAGGTCGGAAGGTCGTCGCGTGCCACCAGGTACCCGGAGAGCAGCGCCGAGAACAAGACGACAAGACAGCCCATGGCCAGAGCCTCCTGGGCGGACTTGGCCCCGCTCCCGCTGGCAGAGAGCACCGCCGCCATGCAGAGGTTGAAAACTACGAGGCCCCCGCAGAGGCCCGGGAGGCTGCCGTAGCGCAGCCCTGCCAGGGGCCTCACGACCACGGCGAGGAGCACGGGGGGCACGATGCGGCAGGCGACGGCGTCCGCCAGGAATGAGGTCAGCAGGTGCGCCGCCGCGCCGTACGCTCCGGACGTTCGCTCGTGCCGGAAGAGCGTCATCTGCTTCACCCAGGCGGCGAGGGAGGTGAGGCAGAGGAAGGACAGGAACAGCAACAGGAAGAAGATTGCTCCCAGTCGACCCTGAGTGGTGGTTGTGTGTGTTTTCACGTGTGCCGGGTCGCGTTAAAGAGCCAGAGAGAGGAAGAGAGAGAGCGCGCATTTTTTTTGTGAATACGAGAGAGGGAGGTGGGGAGATGGGGAGGGAGGGAGGGAGGGAGCGAGCGGAGATAAAAGGTTGAGCAACGGATACAGGTCAACGGCCATAAGCACAACAGGGTCAACGGCCATAAAAGTCACGCGTTTTTATCGTTGTCGCTATGTTCGCAGATAAAAAACTACACCAATCAAAAGCAATTCCAACGGCATGCTACGGTAGTTAGACCCATGAACATTCTTTCTCGGCTCCATCACACGAAGAGAGCTCTACACGTCTCGCCCGAAAAAAACGACCTTTTACAAAACGACTCGATGCGAGTCGACGAGGGAAGAAAGGACCGAAATCTTCTCGCGATAAAAATGCAAAAGGCAAGAACCGTAGCGGTTGGTAGGAGGGATAGGAAGCTGCTTTGTGGCCTCGGGTCTGAGCTACCACTATGAACAGTTTATAGGCGGGAGAGAGAAAGAAGGGCGAAGATAATAAATGGAGTGGAAAAAAATATACAAAATAAAAATGAACGCTCAACCCGACGAAAATTCCTACCGGCTATACTAGTAGGCATAACACGTGAGCGAAAAGGCGTGGAGAGGACAGGACCTGGGGACAGATTAGGGCTGAGCACTGGCTGACTCGGTTAGTAGATAGTATACTGTCGTCAGAATCAATCAGTACACTGGATTGCAGCAGTATACTTGTCTCTCCTCTCTCCTCCTGCAACGCCTTTAGTGGGTTTCCGTACTATAATATGGCGTGTTTCTTGGGCGTACGTACGATAAAACTACTGGAGAATATACTGGCCAGGTCAACCAGTAGATTACTGCTGTCAGTATATACTGTCTGTGCGAATGCCCAGCCCTACAGCAGTAGGAAAGATTCGTAGAACGATCGTCACACACGCTACTACCAATGGAACACAAGTCGAAAGCTATACCATATCACACGAATGATCCTCCCGTCCAGCCGTCACTTTCGGCACATAGCGGTGGTGGTGCAGACATGCCGAGACCGAGTTACAAAAAAAAAAACGTCTACACGGCGCACACACTTTTTTTTTCTTTCTCTTTCTCTCTATTCTCTGTTTTTTTTTTCCATTTTTTTCTTCTCGTGGTGTGCTGACCACAGGGGCTCAGCACAAATACCGCCATTTGTCTCTAGGATGAAGAATCAGCACGGACTCGGGATCAACTGCACGTGGATAAAACATCGGTTTCACACTCCTGTGACTTCAGCGGGGGATACACTGTCCAAGAAAAAGTGACGATGGGACCAGCGGCCACTGCTGCGTGATTGGGGGGGGGGGTGTACTCGATAGGAGAGATGTACTCGATCTCATGCATGGCCGTAGTCGTATGACCATAGACCCTCGCATCCCTACAATGTCGAGACGGAGCATGTCGGGTTTTCACCGACCAGGCAGACATTGCTTGCATTAAGCGCGAAGCGCCGTGAGGTGTCCGGGGGGGGGGGGGGGGGGGGGGATAATACAAAATTTAGTGTCCGGGGTAAAATGCAAGGAGTCGCGTACGTACCGCACATGGACGCTGCTACATTATCCTTTCTACCTAAACTGCTTTGGGCGCCCACACCGCTCGTACATAGGCGTATATAGGCGATTGACAAAACCAAAAATATTCGTGCTCAAGGTCGATATCTCGGGGGGGGGGGGTCGCGAAGGGGACAATGTGAGCAGTGACGCACACACCGCCTCAGCCATCTCGGAAGTGATCTGTCTCACGACCTTAGCACCGTCAAAATCAGGAACCTGCGGAGCATTCGCTGGCAATCGAAAGAAGTCAGCAGGAGCCTTGACACGCCCACAATGACCGGTTGGAGGCCAGCATTGGTCTCTCGACGACAACGGATAACGCGCTCACACACAGCAATCGTAGGAGAGGGGTACCGGCGCGTACCTGTATGCCGTCATTCTCTTATTTTCTAAAAACGCGCCTCAAGGTCACCGTGAACGACGGTTCCCACCAACAGCACTCCCACGACTGGGTACAGCAGCCCTTTACCCAATCGATCAAAACCAACGAACCAACCAAACCCACCCAACACCAACCGAACAAAGAACGGCAAGAAAAAAAAAACGCCGACACACGACCAACAAAACAAAACAACGCACGCGAACGCGTTAGAACGCGCACACAAAACAAAGGAGCCAAAGAGGCGCGAAAAACTCACGAACGCGAGAAAAAAAGTGTCCACACACCCCAACAAAAAAACAAGACCTGCGGACACACGCATGCGCACCTGTATGCCGGCGGACTCCTCATTAAATCTCCTCAAGTCGCCGAACGAGGTTCCCGACAGCAGCCCCACCACCGGCAGCAGCACTATGTGCAGACCCGCGAGGTACGGGTCGCGGGCCACGTTGAGAAAGGCGCGCCTCGTCAGCGCGCGCAGCTGGGTCACCATGGGGGGGGTCCGTGTCACCGTGGTCGCGAAGCCCCTCAACGACATCGACCCAAGCGGGGCGGGAGCGGCGGATTCAGCGCGACGCACCTGCCCATGGTGTCGACATTCGACGGGGGCAAAAGGCGGACAAGGAGGCGTTACGGTAAAGCGGGTGGGGGAGGTACTCATTACCATGCATGGCCGTAGCCGTTTTGACCGTAGACCCTCGCATCCCTACAATAATGCCGGGACGGAGCACGTCGGGCTTTCACCGACCAGACAGACATTGCTCGCACCAAGCGCGTCGCGGAGGGAGGGAGGGGGCGGGGGGGACTGTTTTCGTCCCTACGCTTCCCGAAACAAACGCCTCCAAGCCTCCCTCAACACACCTACGTGCGAGCTCACATGTCCCTTCCCGCCCCCGGCATATTCACCGTGAACAAAACAAACCGTAAACGACCCTATCCCACCTTCCGCCCCCCCCCCCCCCCGGCCCCCCCCCGTCCCCTCCATCCCCCCCCCCCCTCCGGAACATCTCCCACCCAAAGTCTGGTCATTCTCGCGAGCGCAGCGCACCTTTTCCAGCAAGGCGTTGCGAGACATGACAACCAGCAGCGCCTGTCCCCTCTCCCCGCCGTCCTCCGCCATCTCCGCGGTACCAATCACATCCAGCATGGCGTCGGCGGTGCCCACGCTTGCCGTAACGCCTTCCGTCCCCCCGGGGCTTAGGGGACGCCCCAGCGAGGAAAAGTAGTCGGCGGTTTCGGAGGGTTTCCCAAGGAAGGAGACCTGAGTCATACCATCGTAGGTGGGGGAGGGGGGGGGGGGGGACTCATGTGTTGGTGTGTGCTTTTTTTAACGATACTTTTTACTTTCCAGCCTTAAGGACCATAACCCGTGGTCACAGGTGTCTTCCCTTCTTTCACCCCCCCCCATATTACACCTGGTATATATAGGTTGGGTTGGCGTCGGTTGGCGACGATGCTGTAAAACACGCCTCTCACTGCGAGAGCTAGACAAACAGGGTACCGTTTTAGTTCGAAGTTTTTTTTGGCGGTCACCAAGGTTGGCGGTCGAGTTGATCATCTTTGGGCGGGGAAAACCAGAGCTCCGCACAACGGGGATGATCGTATCACGTAGTGTGTTTACGGTGAGGAGCCCACGAGGCAGATACACAGCAAACTTTACACCCATTGCTGTCTCTGGAACTGGCCACACCAGAAAATAAATCAATTCATCGACAGTGTCATCCATACGCAAGAAAATCCTCCCCAAAAGCGGTTCTAGGTAAGATGCAGCTCACCCTTCACGCGACTTTCCCAACACCTCACGGCGCTCTGCGCTTGGTGCAAGCAATGTCTGCCTGGTCGGGTGGAAACCCGACATGCTCCGTCCCGGCAACGCAGGTAGGGATGCGAAGGTCTATGGTCATACGACTACGGCCATGCATGATGCGTACCCCCCCCCCCCCCCCCCCCCCGAGTACTCGCCTTCATTGTCATCCGCATTACCACCGCTTGCCCGTGGATGTTCATCGAATTTTGCCCAAAACAAAAAACTCACGCTCTCGCGCTTTGCGCGATGACGAGAAAAAAGGCACATACACGTATCTTTTTGTAGACTTTGGTCATCCCGCTGAGGTTTTGAACCCCGGCCATCACACACCCTACCAACAGTAGCATTCCATCGGGGCGACCGTAAACCTGGTGCGGGTTACGATTATTAATACATACCACTCTGACCGAAAATATAACTCCCATTCGGAATCTGAGACCTACATCAAACGGCGTTTATATTTCCGGTCAGAATGGTAAAGTACTACTATGGCTCCCCGCAATATATTCTAAACAATCTGTGTACAGGCCAGATGGAATTGTTTGTCGGGTTTGTCCTTTCCGTTTCCCTCGTACGTACTTGAGGCCGTTTTTTTTGGTGAGTTTTACAGACGTGAGGAGCTTCACAAAATGTCGACTATGTATCACGGGGAGACGTAGTAGTAAGGACCGAACATGGGGTGTGTACACTCAAGGGAAGTACCTGGTTCTTGGGTCCTTCGTGAGGTCTGATCACTACTGTGCCCTCGTGGCAAAACAATAGACATTACGGGGGACCACAGTAAATAGGACCTACGGTACACACAAAAACCTATATATTTCCCTATTTTCACGAACAATATTTGGTCCTATTTACTATGGCCCCCCCCCCGTAATAGTAGAACTCACATACAGTAGCGCGAGAATTTGAAATGTACCGGGAAGGCAGGGAGTTTCTTCAAGAGGAGATGGAGGAAAAGTAGACGAGCTAATGTGACATGGAGAAGTTTTGTACACTAGACAGCAGTAGCGAGGGAATATTCGCTATCCTACGAGATGTAGACGGTGCCCACTGGCGGCGGAGCAGGAAGACGGTGAGACTAGCGCAAAACGTTTCTGTGGCATATTTACGGAAACAACGTAATGAGCGCCCTGCTGTCGGAGGTGTCTCTATCAGGAGTAGGAACGGTGTGCTCCGTCTCGAAAGGGATGCGTGGTCAATGACCAAGTGACAAAGGCAAGCAGTAAATAAGTGCGCCCCCCCCCCCCCCCCCCCCCCCCCCCCCCTATCGTCTGTAACAGCATGATGAACTAACCTGGCCTCTTGACATAAGGAAAACCCTGTCCAGGGCGTCGTACACCTGGGGCCGAGGCTGGTGAAGGCTGCAGAGGACGGTGGTCCCGCGAGCCGCTACCTCAGAGAGGAGCCTCATTGTCGTCAATGCCGTGGACGAGTCTATAAAAAAAAAAACGTTCGGTTTTTGTTTTACAAGTTTGGTTTGAACGAACATTGAGGCGTAATGGAAGGGGGAAAGGGAGGGGGAGCGTTGGAGGGGTGGGGTGTGCTGCGCCTGGGATTTTGAGAACAAACACACTATTAATACTTAAAACTAGTACAATTGCTGCATCATCTCGAAAAAAAAAAAACAGTTTTCATTTGGTTTTGGCTCGAACTAACATCGAGGGGAAGGGGCGGAGGGAGTGAGGCCAAACCTTTTAATCGGCACCGGGGATTTGGAGGACAAGCAGCTAGCCTCCCGGCGCTCGTTTCCCCACTCGGCGCCACCGTACAAAGCAAGGCCTAACGTTCTCGCTGGGAGTATCACAGCTGCATTTAGTGCCGGTTGCTGCTATATATAGTGCCAGTATTGTTGGATGGAGCATATATACCGATACCGGTTTAAGCGGGCGGGCGGACATACGGACGGCATTATAATTCATTACTGGTGCCGCAAATCAGCTCTCTCTGGTGAAAAGTCGCCAAACGCAAACTGCCGCATTGCCCTCCCAACAAAGACGCCACGTATCAACAGGAGACCGCGGTTTGACGCCTTGACTGACCGCCTCCACACTAAAACTGGTAGAATACAGAAAAATAGGACGGCGGTTTGACGCCTTGGCTGATCGCCACCCATACTGGACCTCGCGTGGTCAAGACAAAGTAGGACCGAGGTTTGACGCCTTGACTGACCGCCCCCACAGTAATTCTAGCATAAGACGAAATAAAACCGCGGCTTGACGCCTTGAATGGCCACCCCACACTAAACCTGTAGTATAACAAAGAAAACACAAGTCGCGTCCAAAAAGACCGGTCTTTTACAGCAGCAGCAATAGTACAATGTTCATAGTGTATTCTTAGCATGTTGATAGCATACTTCGTATGAGTAGCATAATCATAGCATTTTCATAGCATATTAATAGCATTCTAATAGCCATTAATAGCATATGCATAGGATGTGCATTGATAATTGCTACTATTATTACAGTAGCAACTAGTACCACGTTTGGTCCTGAAGGGTAATTCCTCATCATCTCACCAAGGCCGGTCGTGGGTTCGTCGAGGAACAAGAGCCCTGGGCACGTGAGCAGCTCGGTGCCGATCGAGAGCCGCCGCTTTTCTCCCCCCCGATATCCCCCTCGTCAGTCCGCCTCCGATGCGGGAGTCGCTGATGCCATCGAGCTGCAAGTCGCTGAGTACCTGCGAGATGGAGGAATTGGGTGGGAGGGGAGGAGATGGGGGGCAGGGGAGAGGTGAGGTACGGCGGAAGAAGGGAGGTGGGGGGAAGGGGGGTAGGGGAGCGGGGCGGGGGGGGGGGGGAGGGGAGAGCGAGGGGGAAGAAGGTAAGGTGAGGGAAAAGGGGGGGGGGGGAGGAGGGGAGGGGAGGGGAGGCGGGGGGTGGTCGAGTCGAGCAAGCGCGGCGTTGTGCGGGAAGCACGACCAACCGCAGTTCAAGAACTAAACAAGCCTCTTCTGGCCGAAAGTATGGATTGGCATCAACTGACTTCCTCTCGCGACCTTCACCACTCTACACCCTTCTCTATCACGCGCTGAGGAAGCAATCTACAAGCCACACTGCAGCGACGGAAGCAGCAGCAGCAGCACTGACGGCGTCGGCAGCAGACAAAAACGTCTAGAGAGGGTACTTCGCGATCCGCATGCAGGCCTTCTCCCCCCCCCCCCCCCCACCGCCGCGCTGTGAAACACGCCTCTTACTGCGTGAGCTAGACAGCCAGGATACTGTTTTTTTTTTTGTTTTGGCGGTTACCGCGGCTGGCGGTCAAGTTAGATCATTCTTGTGCCGGGAGAACCTTTACTCCGCACAAGAGGGGTGATCGTATCACATAGTGTGTACATGGCGAGGCACCCACGAGGCAGATACATAGTAAACCCATTGCTGTCTCTGGAAGTGGCCACACCAGAAATTAAAATAATTCATTGATGCTCTTATCCATATGCAAGAAAATCCGCCTCAAACGCGGTTCTTAGTAGGATGAAGCTCACCCTTCATGCGACTCGCCCAACACCTCAGGGCGCTTCGCGCTTGGTGCAAGCATTGTCTGCCTGGTCGGTGAAAGCCCGACGCGCTCCGTCCCGGCATCGTAAGGATGCGAGGGTCTATGGCCATACGACAACGGCCATGCATGGCATGAGTACATCCTGCCACCCTTCCCCTCACCCCCACCCAACCGCTCACCTCGAGCACGCGCTGCCTCCTTCCCTCCCTTGAAACAAAGCCCCCTTTCCCGTTGCCGCCGCGGGCCATCCTCAGCTCGGCGTGGAACATGAGGTGTTCGAAGCAGGTCAGCGTCTCGGGCAACACGTCCTCCTGGGTCACGTACCCGGACACGTCTCTCACCGCCGCGGCGTTCACGGTCTTCCCGTTCACGCGCACGGCGCCCGTCACCGACGACGACCTCCCCAGGTGCCGCCCCGCCAGGATGTTAAGGAGGGATGTCTTCCCCGCCCCCGACGGCCCCATGATGGCCGTCACCGTCCCTGCCCACGCCGCCGCTCTCTGCTGGCCCCGCGCAGCCGCCATGGCCCTACTCCCTCGGCCACCGATACCACCACCGCCGCCATTTTTGGAGGCAACGATCCCCACCACGTTGACATCATCGACGCCGGCACCGCACCCATCGGGGCCGGCGAACCCGGAGACATCTCTCAGAACGATGAGGCGCTCGGCTCGGGACGGGGTGGTGCCCCCGGGGGACACCGAGGCGCTGTTCCTCCGGCCCCCGCGGCCGCCGATCCCGCACGCGCCGCGCCGGAGCAGGGCCGCCGAAAAGCCGATGCCTTCCCACGACAGCAGTATCGGCTGGAGGCGGCCGGTGGCCACCGCCGCGACCGCCGCCGACAACCTGGCGCCTTTTGGCGCCACCGCCACCGTCGTCGCCGCCGCCGCCGCCGCCGTAGCCGTCACCGCTGGAGCTGCTGCCGTCGTACCCGTCGTCGCCACCGTCGTCGCCGTCGCTGGAGCCGCGTCGGCGTTGTTGTTCCCAACACCCGATACAGACACGCCTCCGGTACCCGGGGGGGGGGGGGGTGTTGGATGTGTCCCCTCCACCCCCTCCCACCCCGGGAACGACCACCGCCTCCACGTCTTTTGTAGCAAAGGCTGAGGGTGCGGCGTTTACCCTCTCCTCGGCTACGGAGACGGGGTTAAACGCAGCCGAGGTGGGGCGGGACAGGATGCGCCGCTTGCCGCGGACCACCGCGTGCACCTTCAAGGGGCTCGTCCTGCCGTGTGGGTACAAGCGGGGGGACGGGTCACAGTGGTTGCGTTTACTTACACATCGGTGGCAGATAAACCGATTTTCCACTTCACCATGTAGCTTGCAGGGGGCTCGGCTACAATAGGTTTCCCTGATCTGTAGGAGCTAGGACCTTTTGGCCGGCGACGGGCGCCAAATAATCTGCATGACGCATGTATATAGGTAGGACATGTTTCCAGGGTCGGATCTGTACTGCTGTGTGCAGATCGTGCTCAACCATCTCACAACGTAATGTTTGGGTCTAGATGATCTAGTCTGTCATAGGTCCGAGATGTTCACTACTTAGTCACTAGTCGGTTGTTCGCCAACACAGTCGCAAATATCTAAAAGCGAGACAATGGACAAGTCTATTACGTACGACAAAAAAAAACAACAGGAGCGACAGAGCGCACCTCAATCAAGAGCCAGACTGAAAAAACACAGAAACGAAGGCACGAAAAAAATGAACAGGGATATCTAACGCGAGACGCATGCAGCTAATCTTCGTCTCAAAAAGGACGTGCGAGTCAATGGTCAAACAACTAAGGCAAGCGACAAATGAGTACGCCCCCCCTTCCCCATCGATGGCGAGAAGATGTATACAAGACGGACAAAATTGACGACACAAGAAAGAACGCCACGATGAAAAAAAAAAAAAAAACGTCAAAAGTTTTCACCGATTTCACAAAAAGGAACGAATCTGTTTCTTGTCGTGGCCGACGGAAATACAAATACCCATCACGGCCTCCTACCGACGTATATACAGCGGGAGAGAAAAAAAATGCCTTCACTCGATCGACCGTGTCACTATCTGCACGCGCATGGGCCAGCTGCGAGTATCACGGCAGATTTTAGTGCCGGTGGATGCCAATAGTGCCAATATTGTTGGCTGGCGCATCTATACCGGCACTATCTAAGCGGGCACACGGACGGGCACGGCTGCTGCTGTTGACAAGACACAAGGCAGGCGCCTACGTACCGGGTGGAGAAAAAAGTGCGGCAACACACCACCCCCACCTCGTGAAGATGTAGAACAGGAGGAAACTGAGGGCTCCGAAAACCAGGGCTATCAGCGCCAGCTTCCCGACGTTTCCGTGCATCTTCTCGAGCGAGGGGTCGAACTCGAAGGTTTTGAGGATGGTGGACCCTAGGGGCTTGATCACGGGCAAGTCTGGAGAGCATTGCTGTGCGACAAGCCACGACACCACCGCACCCCATGGAAAAAAAGGACGAGATTGTCAGTCTACGTAAAAAAAAAAAAGCGAAAGGAAGCGACGCCGCGTGAGGGGTGGGGTGGGGTGGAGGAGGAAAAGGGCGATTCGTACACGGCTTTCCCCCTCCCACGATCCGTCTCAAACTAAACAGAAGAAACCAAATAAACGTCATCACCTCTCGCCCCCCCGCCCCCACTCCCACCCCTCTTCCTCCATGATAACAAGGAGCTCCTCCCCCCCCCCACACCCTCTCCCCTTCTTTCACGACAACACAAGAGGGGGGGGGGCTCCACCCTTCCCTCCCTCCACAACACAAGGAGCCCCCTCTCCCTTTTCTCCTCCACTTCTTCCACGACAACACAAGGAAACCCCTCCCCCCCCCTCCCCCCCCCCCCCCCCACACCCCCCCCCCTCCCTCCACGACAGCACAAGGAAACCCCTCTTCCCTCCTCTTCCCTCTTTCCCGTCCTTCCATGACAACACAAGTGATCTCCTCCTCTCCCGTCCCTTCCTCCATGACAATGCAAAGAACCTCCCCTCGAACGCAACGAGTGGCAAATCGTCAAATGGCTAAGGCGACCACCAAATGATTCAGGCAAGCAACAAATAAGTACGCCCCCTCCTCCGAAGTGAGGAAAATAGACAAATGTGGCATGGAGGAGTTTGGCGCGCTAGATAGCAGCGAGAACAAAAATCGTTATCCTAGGAGATAGATGGCCGCCTGGCCACAGGCGGCCAAACAGGAAGGGGATACGGACAGCAGAAACAAGCCTATGTTAATAAATTGGAACAACGTAGTAAGCGCCGAAATGTTGGAGGTGTCTGAAAAGAGTTAGAACGGTGTTCCGTCTCGAAAGGGATGCGTGATCAACGGTCAAATGATCAAGGTAAGCAACATGTGAGTACCCCCCCCCCCCCGCCCCCCCTCCTCTCCACCCCCCCCCCCACGCCTCCGTCCCTGCCCCTTCCTCCTCGAAACAGAAAATCACAACGCGATCACTCACGCCTCCCTCTATGGTGTACGGTCTTTCTCCCAAGGGATCGTTGAACTCGTTCACCAGCAGTGATTCGTAGGCGTATCCCAGCGGAGTGACATCGCTCAGCCATTGCCACGCTGCGGGTATATGAGGGGCGAGGTGGCGGTTGGACAGACATGCACACACGAAGACGGCCGCGGGGGGAGGGAGGAGGAGGGGGGGGGGGGGGGGGGGGGGGGGGGGGGGGGGGGGGAAAAGCGGGGAAGTGGGAGGTGGAAGTCTGAAAACATGAAAAAAAAAAATCGAATAATGAAGAAAAGAAAAAAAAAAAAACATTAAAAAAAAGTCAAAACAGCAGGTCGGGGTTGTAAGGGTCAGCAACTCTTGTACTTGTGTACAAAATTCCTCTACTACACTAAATCCGACGAGCAATTCCCCTCCCTCCAAAAGTGGATACCGTTCTAGCCAATATCCCTTCTATTAACTGCAGCCGATTTTTGGGGACAAACTCCTCCATTGGAATTAAACTCGTTTCGGTGGTTGGCATTAAAAAAAAAAGGTTAAGCTACCTTTCGGGTTACTGTACTTCATTCAGAACCGCACCATTTTTGGAGGGGGGAACCGCTTGGAATTAGAGCGGATTCGCTTCCGTCGTGGGCAAAAAAACTGTTGTAAGCAAATTTCGGTGCATAATCCCGTTCAGAACTGCACCCACTTTTTGGGCGGAAAGCTACTCGGGATCAGAGTGGATTAGTTCTAGTAGAGGGAAAAACAGGGGTAAAGGCACCTGTCGGATATATATTCCACGCACCCATTTTCGGGGGGACGAAAAGGGTGTTTGCAAATAATTTGGTTGAAATCAGATCTGGTTGGGTTTCTCGTGGCCGGTTTCCTGTATGAAATGGACCCCAGTCCATGCAAATTCAGGGATCTTCCCAAGGTTGTGCCGAAAAGTGGTCAAAATGTCACTTTCGACCAATTATTCTTAGGTCGGGGTTTTGCTCTTGGAGAAAGATCTGTGGGTTAAGGTTATTTTTATATGGGCAACAAGACCACAAGAAACCCGACCGAAATTGGGGTCTACCGAACTATTCGCAAACACCCTAAACTGCTTTGAATTAAAGAGGATTCGTTTTGTTGCGGGCAAAAAGAGGGTTAAGACACACGCACACACACCTTTCGGGATGCGGCTGCCGTTGATCAGGAAGCGTCCGAGCAAGGCGAAGACCAGCACCATGAAGCCGCCCAGCAAGTTCGACAGGTCGAGGGGCAAGCCTAGCGCGCCCACGCCCATGGCTGCTAGAGCCACCGCTATATTCGCAAGGATCTATACGGAGGCAAACGGAGGAGGGGGGGGCAGGGGGGGGATGAGACTGGGCGTGGCGGGGGGAACCATCCGTGGAGTACTCGTTATTATCTCCCTCGTAGCACGCTACAGGGGAAAAAGGGACGGAACAAAATTTTGATTACGGCACAGGCTTATGCCAATCTACGCTCGCGAGGAGCCACGAAGGCGTATGGAGAAAGGGGGAGGGGGAGGGGGGGGGGGGGGGGGGGAAGGGGGGAGGTAACTAACATTGGACGCGCATCAGGCCTCAAGCTATTCCAGAGGGGAACAATGTCGACAACACAAAAAAACAAGGGGGACAGCAGCATCGGCTGCCTGTTTAGGCTGGCTGACGGTAGGTCTGGCAGCTAGGGCTATGAGTGCTGCCTGGCCTGGACCGGACTTGAGGGTGATGAAGCAGAGGCCATTCGTGCTTTTTTTTAATCCTCCGGCGGACTAGTAAAAATAAATGCTGACATAATCAGTAAGCCAACTAATTGACCTCGACCACACGATTTTTTTAAGACCTCCCCCCCCTCTGTCCCCTCTGCACCCTCCCCTCCCCCGCTCCTACCAAATCTGCTCACCAAGATCAAGGCGAACCACAAGAGGGTGGACTTCCCGTCCGAGAAATCATTGAGTCCCATCACCGGGTAAGCCACCACCGCAAAGCTCAGGGGAGGCACCACCCTCACAAGCAGCACGTCGGCCAGGGCAACGGAAACGAAGTAGGGGAGATGCCCGTACGCTCCCCCCATCGTTTCGGTGAGGAAGAGGCGTCGGTCTTCCCTCCAGACGGCAGCGACGTCAGGGACAGCAGGGAGAGGTACAGGAGCAGGAAGAACATAACTCCCAGCCTGTGTTCGGAGTTTCGTTTCAGAACGTAGAAAAGGTGGGGGGGGGGGGGGGGGAAGGGGGCCGGCAGGGGGGGGGGGGGGGGGGGGGTCTACTCGGTAGGAGAAATGTACTCGATCTCATGCATGGCTGTAGTCGTATGGCCGGAAGGGGGGTAGGGGGGGGGGGGGGGGTACTACTCTTTTGTTCCTTGCCTTTTGCCTTTTAGCGTTTGACCGTTGACCACGCATCCCTTTCGACACGGAGTACCGTTCCTGCACCTAACGAGAGACACCTCCTATATTCGGCCACCCATCAGGTTTTTTCCATATGGGGGACGTCGGCTTCACGCTTTCCAGCTGCAGCAGCATCGGCGAGCCGTCTCCGTCTATTTTCCCAGAAGCGTGGATTGCCATTCTATGGGGCCAACAGAAACACCAGGAGAAGCAACAGCGCCTGTGGGTTCGCTACTTCTTGCGAAGGGATGAGGGAGAGGCAGCAGAGGCGGGACGGGGGTCGTTCTGTGATCACTCGATCACGGCATCAAGATCCTTTGAATACTCGCCCCCCCCCCCCCCCCACCCCCCGCGCGCCCATCCCAAAGCGCAGTCTCGGTTGGGGGAATTCCACTCAGGACGCAGAGTGGCGAGTTGGCCTGCATATTCTCTGGGGGGGGGACGCGTGCCGTAAAACCATCTCGTTGAGTTAAAACTGTCAGTAGTTGTGTTTGACACATCCTGCCCTTCACGAAAAGAACGTACAGCCTGTTCTTTTGCCCAAGAGATAATAAGAGTTTCTTCAAAGAGCTGTCACCTACGACTACCGCTGCAAGGGTATGCGCACCTGCTTTGAGCGCCTTCAAACAAAAAGTTCAGCTTCCCCTGGAATATCGTCCCGAGGCAGATGGCCATCGCGATCGACCCTCCGAAGTGAAGAACCAGCAGCAGCGGGTGCCGGACGGAGCGCAGCAGCAGCCTCCTGGACAACGCCTCCGTCTGAACCAGGAAACTCGCAGACCGGGGCTGCTTCGCACCTACCCCCTCGCATGCTCCGCCAACGATTCCACCGGCTCCACCACCGGAACTCCCACCATTGTTGCAGCACCGCCGCACGGCCTCCTCCCCCTCCTCCCCGCCCTCCCCTCCCGGCTCCCCCGCCTTCACCTCCTGCTGAGCTTCCACGTCCCCCGGCACGGTGATGGTCCACGCGTTGTCCACCTGCGCGGACAAGTGTCTCTGGTGGCTGCTGCCCTCCCTGCGCAAGCCCTTGGGATCGCCGATAAGGCCCAACCCCAGTCCTAGGCCCTCTCCCGCGGCGACGGCGGCGGCGGCGGCGGCTGCTGCGCCGGCGAACCCCGTCGCCCCACCCACGTACACCCCGTTCTCCACCCGTCCACACCTCTCGAATAGCGTCGGCAGAGCAACCCCGTCTTTGCGGCAGCAGAGCGACAGCATGGCGTCGGCAGCGTGGGGCTGACCGGGGGGGAACGGGCGCCCCACCGAAGAAAAATACGCCTCGGCATCTCCAGGAGCGCCGAAGTAAGCCACCTGCCCCCGGGATAGGAGCATGACGTTGTCCAGGAGGTTGAGCACGCGGGGACGGGGCTGGTGGAGGCTGCACACCACGGTGGTGCCGCGCAGGGCGACCTCCTTCAGGAGTGCCACCACCCGAAGAGCTCCCGCCGCGTCTGTTTGTGTGTTGTTTTCATGTTGTGTATATAACGCATTTATTGTTTTTTAATGACGGTGGCGGCGGCGGCGGCGGCGGCGGCGGTGACGGAGCGGTTGTAGCGGCGGTGGGTAAGGGAGGGTTAAGTCCCGCTTGTTTTCAGGTTTGTGGATTTTTTTTTTTACGCGATGACGGCGGCCGCGGCGGTGGCAGCGGCGGTGAAACATAGGGTCACGTCACGCGACAGAGTTCGCGCGAGACCCGGTAAAAAGAAACGGATAGCACCGGCGGCTAGAACAACAACAAAAAGTCACCATGTGCTTCATGTTTCGTAGCGCAGTTTGTTTTGAGACGCCGGTAGCTGTGGCAGGGCGGTCAAGGTAGCGGTAGCGGTTATGGAAGGGTTAGGCACGCTTGTTTCCATACTTCGTATGTCTTTCACAACCCCCACAAAACCAATCTACAAAAACGCAAGTACGAAACGCAATGCAGCACCTCTAACCCCCACACGAACCACTTGCACAACCTCGCCTCCTCCTCCTCCTCCTCCTCCTACTTTACCCTACCCTACCCTGACCCCTCTCACCCAGACCGGTGGTCGGCTCGTCCAAGAACAGAAGCGGCGGATGCGCCATCAACTCAGCGGCAATGGAAAGCCTCCTCTTCTCGCCCCCTGAGATGCCTCGCTTGAACGTGTCCCCAATACGGGAGTCGGCTACACGGGTGAGCCCCAGCTCCTCGAGCACGAGCAGCGCGCGCGCCCTGCGCTCGGCGTGGGTGGCCTCTCTCGGCATCCTCAGCCTCGCGTGAAACA